>JAECXR010000045.1:0-1200000 GCA_018153035.1 Drosophila pseudoananassae pseudoananassae
TTAGCCAAACGTTTATTGTTAATACGCCTTAAATTGCCTAAATGGTTTCCATCATCTCTCAAATTTTGCTCGTCTCGCAATTGCGAGTCAATTAACTATTTTTACAATCAATCAATAATTTCGTATGGAGGTCCCCGATTTGAGGACCTCCATATTGGTTTTATCCGAAACAATAATGCAGTTAGTTCGATTTTTCGATTTTTAGTTTGTTGTTAGTTACTTTTTTTTATCACAAAATCAGTTACAATTGTATTTAGTTCAATTTAATTTTCAAATTTCAACTCCATTGCCAAAAGTCGCCTCCATCTCCTTCATTTTTCACTTAAAATTTTGTAAAGGCATTAACAATTAACGCATCTCTCCCGGGCCCTTGAATTTCGACTTCTGTCTGTTGTGAATTTTTTGGTGAAACTTAGGTATAAGGAACTCAACTGAATAAATGCGATAAACTTAAATTTCAGTTCGATTAGCGAATGCCTCTTCCTGCTTCTACTTTGTACGTTTCCCTAAATACTAATTTCGCAAATGCATTTTTCATTTATTTTCTGATTCTTTCATCAATTATCCAAACATCAATTTTCATTTTCAAACTCAATTTCGATTTCGATTTGATGAACCATCATTTCATTCTAGACTAGGAAACTCACCGTCTTACACGCGACTAATTTTGTCATAGTAACGCCAAAGTGCCATAAAATTTTGCTCAGTTCTCTGTAATAAGAACTCTGGTTAAGCCTAATAACTCGCATAGTTCGTTTTAATTTGGTTTTAGCTAAAATTCAACTATTGTTTAAAAATTTCGTGATCGTTGGTGTGGCCGAAAAGTTTGATGGGTGCGATCTCGTCTACTGCCTGGTCCTTGCGGCGGTGTTTCCGTCTACTCAATTAAACTCCCACCAGAGGGCGCTAGGGTGCGGGACAGGATTAAAGAACTAACTGTTTAACTGACTAACTGGCTGGCTGGCTGGAAGAAAGCTCCTCGGAGCAATTGTCGGGCCGAAAAGATCGTTTTCGCTTCGTTTGTGTCGAGGAATATGATTTTGTTGAGCCAAATATTCATATGATTTGCATGCTTCGATGATGTTGCAGTTGATGATGTTTATTGCTGTTGTTGTTTTGGTTGCAGCTGCAATCTAGGATGGTGATGATGTGTTGCAGCTGCAGCATCAACAACAGGGTTTGCCCGCCCCTGGCCCAAAGAATCGCCGGACGGAGAGCAGGCAAACATATCCCTCTAAACCCGCCCACTTTCCATGCTTAGTCTGCTGTGCTGATGAGTGAGAAGTGCATGATCGATCTCAGCCAGCCAGGTATTACTTTTCAATTAAAATATTACTTATTTTCAAGCTTCAAAAACATGAAAAATCAATAAGAAAAAACCATAGTTTTAATTTGTATTTTTGGTGTTTTGTGTATATTTTGTTTTGTTGCAACTCAAGGCCAAGTAAAGTAAATTAATTAAACTAAACGTTAACTTAACTAAACGTATAAATTATTTACATAAATAACAGACTAGTGTGTGTGTGGTGGTGTGTGGTTGTGTTGATTATTCTATGAAATTAAGATGCGTGCTCATAAGTGGCGCGCTAAAGTAAAAGAATTGATTAAAAATAAATCGTATTCAAAGGATTCTCGTTAACAATTAACTTTGGTCGAAGGTTCGCATAACGTATTGTAAATTATAAAATTAACTACCCTAACGCCCACTGCTCGTACAAATTGCTCTGGCTCTCTCTTTTTATAAAAATCTAAATAGTTTTTTTCTTAAATTTTTTTTCTTTAGTTTTCTTGCTTTTAGTTTCGCTTAATAGACATCGAATATATGCTTAGCGCTTAATAGGAGATATGGGGATATAGAAATCTTAATTTTGGAGTGACATTAAAAAATTATGTTCAGATTTCCGGTCGTCAGAGCTGCGCTTGCTTTTGGAAAGCAGTGTGCAAGCTGTGCGCGATGGAATCCGTGGAGAACTGCTTCTCGAAATGTCGGTCTGCCAAGCAGTTCGATTTCCGTTTCCCGCCTGGCAGAGCGGCTTTCGCTCTCTCAAATGAACACACACTTTGTACCTATGTTCGTGTGTGTGTGTTTGGATTTAGTGTGGAATGTTGTTGTGGTTGTGTGTAGTCTTGTCTGTGGAATGTATCATGTGTATCAACTTTCGGTAGATCATTCGACGGCTCAACTATTTGTTAAATATATATTTTTGTTACGTATACGTAACGGTAATCTGCTGTAAATATTTTCAAAAAAATTTCAACTAACAAACCAACGCGAGTACAGTTTACACTGCCTGTAAAGTACGTTCGGTATGGTATGTGGGTGTTCTCAGGTGTGTGGCTCAGGTTTCAATTTGCACTATTTCACATAAGATTAAGACTTGCTGCTCTAAGTTTCATGTCGCTCTTACTGTATAGGTTTTAGTTCTTTTGCCGAGGATAAGTGTTAGTGTTTGTGTGTATTGATTAGTTTTTTTGGGAAATTTCTGATAAAATATTTTTGCTCAGTGTGTCTTTCTAAACGCGATTTTGCATCCGATTCTTCGTGTTTAAATCTCTCAGCTATGTCTAAGTTCTTTGTGTGTTGTTTTCTGGTTTTTTTTTGCTCGATCTTGGGAAGATGGTCATATCCAGTCGTGCTTCCGGCGCAGGTTTAGCCTTTTAACTTTGGCCTGCTCCGCTTCGCCTTCGCGGTCGTGGTGGTGGTGGTGCTGCTGCTGCTGGTGGTGCCGGTGTTGGTGCAATTGGCTGTCGGCAGCGGCAGCGCCAGCTCCTCCACTTATTCCAGTTGCTCTAAAAAATTCGGCGACTTGAAGTACTCGGGCACAGGATCGTCCATGCGCGAGATGATCTTGTAAATCGATTTCTTCCACGACTGCTCGGTGTCTTTGCCGCTCTGTATTGCACGGAAGAACTCCCGCAGAGTCTGTTCGACCACGAAGCGGAAATTCTGGGGGACCTGTGGACCGTTGGATTGCGATTAGCGACTGTGTCTTGCTTCGAATCGTTAGTGGGTTGTTAGTTTTTGAATTTCTCTTTCGATTAAGTCGATTAATTCTGAGATTCTGCATGCCCACACACACACAAATACTTTAGAGAGGATCTTTGAAGACGAGTATCTGATAGAATGGACAAGTTTGTGTGTGTGTGTGCATCTAGAGTCTGGTGTAGGGGTCAGTGTTAGTGGGTGGTAGTAGTGGTTATTGGCGTAGTGGTTATTGGCATACCTCAATGTGGTTATTGCGATTGTAGTGCAAATTGAGCACGCGATACAATTCACTATCTCCAGCAATCAACAGATCATCGGGTGTCTTGATGCCTTCGGTGACAGCTTGTCGTGCATATTTCTCCATTTGTATGTAGTAGAATTCTCTGCAGATGCGTAGATGAGGAATATTTTTGATTTTGGTCAGTATTCTGGTAGCTTTTTGGTTCTATTCTATGGTTATTTTTTTGGTTTTTTTTCAGCATTCAAATTTACAAAATCACAACGAAAATGAAATAATAAACGAGGCTCAACAAACACAAGAGGAGGAAAAATGAATAAGTTCAAACGCGAAAAGTCATAAGGTCGTAAACCAAATTCAAAGGAAATTGCTAATGCTTTGCTCCCTCTCTCTCTCTCTTTCTCACTCTCTCTCTCTCTCATTCACTCACTCACACTCCAACTCGTTCTCGTTCTTTTTCTGTTTCTAGGAGGTCCCTTTGCTGGCTTAATGCATTATATTGGATCGCTGTTTGAGTATGACATTATTAATAATTCGCTGCATACTCTAAGGCGCGCCCCAAAAGACTTCGTGTACATGTGTGTGAGTGTGTCGGTGCAAGAGTGTGGGTGTGTAAAGAATTTTTAATAAATCTCAAATGTGCAGCAGCAGCTTTGCCGATGGTGGGTGGCGGAGGTGGTGGAGGCAATGGCGGTGGTGCAATAACAATTGCAAGTCGAGGCGGCATCTTCTAGCTGCGGTTTTTCCCGGGGAATAAGGAGGTTGCCTGGGAGTGGGGGCGTGGCAGTGCACTGGGGGTTGGGGATTTAATTAGCAAGTGCAGTGCACTGCTTCTGCTGCTGCTGCTGCGTCGCCTTGTTTAGTCAAGTGATTTGTGTGTGGGCTGCCACTCGCAAGGGGATAGATAGAGCGCAAGGATGCAGAGGGAGGTCCTTGCTTGGAGACTGTAAGTGATTGCTTGTCTTTGCCCAATGCCTCCCGGCCTGACTGGCACAGCCTCACGGATACTGCATTGTCTGCCGCGCACTAATTGTTGTCTTTCTGCTGCAAAGTCGTAGCTGTCAGTCCCCCAAGCCACCCAATCCTTGCTCCCACCCTCTCGACAACGCTCCGATAATCGCGCTAATTTCAAGATTTCCCAGTAGCAGCGCCAAATGCATTTCTCATGTTGTGCCAGAGCGCTCGTGTTGATTTTTCCAAACAATAAGCGCAGAATGCGCAAATAGAAAATCTTTTCCCTGCGTCTCCTTTTTTTCCCAGAGGCGGCACTTGAACAGCACTGGGTGGTGGTGCTGGTTGGTGGGATGGATTGTGGGATTGTTGGATGGGAGGGTGTGGGATGGTGGAGCCATCATAATGAGGCAATGGCCGAAAGAAAGGAATCGCTGTGTGACAGTTTTGTGTGACAGTTCATTGTGCCGGGTGTCCATAGTTATTAGGGATTGCAGGCTTGTCTCATCCTCATCGCTGTCCTCGCACATATTTCGTTTGTTTGAATGGCAATTAGCTTTGTGGCTGGCGTGAAAGGCTTGAGGCGATCCTTATGCAATCCCCCTGGCTCCACGCTTGGCCCACGCACACACGTGTGGCAGGAAAAGGAAGCTGGAGCTTAGCGGCCTGAAATGCGCCACTTAATTTAGATAATAAGCCGTGCGAGTGCATGTGGTGGAAGGTGGAAGTGGCAGGTGAAACTGCATCTCGACGGAAGTGCACGAGGGCTTGCAACTAATTAGTTGGCATATAATATTTTTCGTAGCCTATTTATTTGGTTGGGCACTTGCACATATGGCGAGGGTAAGAGAGCTAAAGCGAGAGAGAGGTGTGTGGTGGGTGGACCTCCCACCCGCAAAACACTTGTTGAAAGGCAGGCAGGCGTTGCTTTGTCAAGTGCTTGCATCTCCCACTCTCTCTCTCTCCCCCTTGCTTGTTCTGCATGTGTGAGTGTGTGGATTTCTTTTTTTTCTTTCTGTATGGGCAGATATGTTGTATATGTGTGTGTGAGTGTGTGCTTGTGTGTGTCGCCTCCTTCGCTGCACCTTCAGAAGTGCCGATGCGATTACGATTACGGATACGGTTACGTTAACGATTACGGTGACGGTGACGGTGACGAATACGAATACGAACGAGTAGAATGTTTATTAATAAGCTCACACATACTCACCCACACATATGCAGACATCTCTACCTCATACATTAATGAAGTAATTGGCAACACTTTCGTATTGGCATCTATATACTTATATAAGCAACTGTATAAGTCATATACGGTCTATATACATACAGAATGGAGCGTGTATCGGTGGCTGTCTCTGTGTGGTTTCTATGTGTGTGGGTGTGTGTTCATAAAATGCACTTGTTGTTGTTCTTGTTGTTGTTGTTGTTGTCAGCAAGATCTTTTCACGCGTTTGGCCAAAAGGGGTGGAGGGGGGAAAGGGTGAGAGCGGGAAGCTGCTCTAAGCGCCAAAAGGACACTTAACCTCAAAAAAACGAAAGAACGGCTCGATGAGAAACAAAACACAGAAAAAGAACAGCGGGAGATGTGAGAAAAAAATTGTGTGTATTGGTGTATGTGTGTGGATGTGGGAGTATCCTTGAGCGCCTTTTTGCCAGTAGGGCCCTGGCCATTGTGCTTGAAACTCTCAAGTAGCTGCCACCATGAAAAGCGGCCAAAGAAACCCGTTGAATGTATCCTGGCAAACAAACTAATTAGCCCGCCAGGAGTCTGAGTGTCTGCGAATGTGGATGTGAATGTGAATGCATGTCCTTTAGCCGCTTTCTTCTCATTATTTGCATTTTGGCGAGCACAAAAAGAAGTTACTGCAGCTAATGCAATTATATAAGTGGCTGGCTTGAGGACCTCGCACAAAAGGCACTTTTGTTAATTAGCCAACACACACCGCCCATACACACATGTGGCAACTGGAAGAATTTATGCATGGTGCGGCGGGGGTGTGTGATGGGGGGCGCACCCCCTTAAATAGGCAACACATTTTAATATGCCAGCCACAAGTTTCTTGGCCAGGCTCTTCGCTATTTTCACACTTGACTCTCCATGCTCTCGAGTGGCAGCTCATCCTGCGCATCCTTCAGCTTCTGCATTTTTCTTAAGTGCCCACTTGGAGCAACATGTTATTAGAGCACTCCGGCCAGAGTGTCTCTCTGTGTGTGGGTGTGTGTTTAGGGGTCTGTTTGTGCTTGTGTGGGAAACTCATAATATTAACTAGTGGCTAAGAGAGAGTATGAAAGCTGTTACAAGTATTCATTTCCTGGTTTAATTTTGAGGGAAAGCGGCTGCAAGGGAAAGCATTTCCCTCGCCGCTGAATGAAGAACAAAAGCAACCGAAATCATTAGGAAACTCAAAAGGAACAGAAAACCGTTACACCAAAATAGCTACCCCTAGAACTAAGAAAGAAAAAAAACTAAGAAAGGGAAATAAACAATCAAGAACCCGTTTGGAAATCAAAAAATATTCCCACCCATTTTAACATCTCCGCCCAAGAAGTCGCCGAGAAGACAAGATGCATTCGCGATTCCCATGCAAAGTAGGGTTTCGTTTGTCGTTTGTTTAACTTTACGAGAGAAACGGAAAAGGAATCAGAATCGGAATCGAAATCCTTTTTCAACCCCAAGAAATCCCCTTCGACAAAAGATGCCACAAGAAATTCCGACAAACTACAACTAGCTGAAAACAAACCCCGAGCGTGCCGGGCCATGATTTGTTGGTGTCTTTTGTCCTGGCCGGCAGTGCGCAGTGCGCAGGTAGGAAAAGGAAACCCCGAACCTAGGGGAATTTCTTAGGGTGTCTCGAGGACAATTCCTTAAGACGTTGCGCATGTCTTCGATTTCCACGACGGGCAGCTGCTAAGCTGGAGGGTTGGACGCTAAATCCAGGTGAGACCTTGTGCCACGCTCTGTGTTCTTTGATTTTTTTTCCGGGGCGGACAGATGCGGCCCGGATTTGGCGCGCAAATCACGGGGACTGCATGCGGGCCTACCTCACACTTCACTTTTGTTCCGCCCGTCTCGACCCGATAGAGTGTAGCGGGGAATGCCCGGAGAACCAGCTGTCGTTTTTCCTTCGCCGTTTTGGTTCACTTTTTGGCAACTTCTTGCGCAATTTCACAGACTGACAGTTGGGAGGCGCGGAATGACAGCCGCGTTGCATGTTCGCCTTCTTCTTGAGTGCAAGTCGAGGGCTTCGACAGGTGGCATTATAATTTTTGGCCAATCAATTCTATTCTCAAAAAAAAAAAACAAAGGAAGACAACAACCTATAACCCCATGAAATTAAGGAAATAAATCAAATGAAAGTCGAGAAAAGGAAATCATAAATATGAATGCTGTTTGAAGTTAGATTATAATGTAACTACTAGATCGCCAACTAGACTACTTACCGGAAATTCGAGAACCATTTCACCAATTGTGCTGTGTTGTTCTTGTTGAACTTGATGTCCGGGAAGTACATCTTGAGCACCGCGGAGCTGGGATAGCGCACCCAGAAGAACATCAGCTTGGCCTTGCGCAGGTGCATCGGTGTCAATGTAGAAGAGTGCAAAGGAGTCAAGGATTCGCAATTTCTAATAGATTATGTGGAATATATATACGTATGAGATACATGTGATGGTCGACTGTCTTTCCAAAATTTCCATGTTCGTGTGGGGCAGAGAACGGGCCAGAGATTCGAATCGAATGGATTGCCAACGTCTAACGTGGCTGCACTTTCGAGTGCCAATAATGAATGTCTAAGGGTGCCGGGTGCCGGGTGCAGCCCACCTACCCTCCACCCACCTACGCCCCTGATTGAAAAAGCTGAGCTGAGCGGGAGTGGGTGGTGAGTGGTGGGTGGGGGCAGAAAGGATTGGAAATGGGGGCTGGGGTTAGTAAGAGGCCAATGAGTGCAGCTCTTTCGATTGGCTGCTCGTCATTGATTTTTTCCATTTCTGTGGCTGTTGCGAAATGCAACTCAAGCCAGGCCAAGTCGATGATGATGATGACTTGAGGGTCTTTGGGGGCTCACGACGAGGACTGGTCTCTGCCAGAAGGGGGCGAGTGCACAGGGCGAGTTCAGGGGGTGGCAATAAATAAGGTTTTGATTACATTTTATAAAAGAATTTAGTTGGGGAAATAAATAAACTGAAGAAGACACTTGATTGGTTTCGTTTTGTAAGCGAGGTACGAGTCGGGTTAAGTACTTTGGCCCTTTCTTTGGCTCGGTCCCCCCTTCGTGTCTCCCCTCTGATTTTCTTTTCTCTGCCCCACTCCATGGACTAGGTGGAAACTCACTTGACCATCATCAATAGAGCAGACTGCTCCGATTCGATTTGTTGTTGTTGTTTGTAAAAGGATATAGTAGGCTGCATGCCATCGAACTGCATGTCCGCCGAGTTGCACTCGGACTGGCGGTCCTGGGCGTCCATGACGGCCCGCAGGCAGGTCTTGTAGTCGGGCGAGCCTCCGTGGTGGGCGGCCGCTAGGAGGGCGGGGTGCAGCATCGACGGCGGGTGTGGCAGCGGCGGTGAGTCGCGCGAGTCCATCAGCGCACCCAAGCTGCCGGGCGGGCTCGACGAGAGTTGCATGGACTGGTGGTGCGGGTGGTGCTGTTGGTGGTGCTGATGCAACTGGGCGGCCGTGGGCTGGCCGGCGGCGGCATGCGGATTAAAGAACGGCGAGTACGGCGAGAAGACCTTGGACTCGTGCAGCGAAGGATTGGGAATGGCCACCGAGGTGGGCAAGGACACCGGCATCATGGGTGGTGGTGGTGGCGGTGGCTGCGGATGGTAGGGAGCTACTCCCCCACTGCCTCGCGTCGGACTCTGGGCGGGCGTGGCGCTGCTGTTGCCGTTCGCCGCCTGTTGCTGCTGTTGTTGTTGCTGCTGCTGCTGGACACTCTGCTGCTGCTGTTGCTGCTGCTGCTGGGGAGCGTTCGAGGATCCACCGTTGGGAGGCACTACGCCGTCCTGGGCCAAAATCCTGCTGACGGTGCGTGGTGTGATGCGTGTGTCTGTGACCTTATGGCGCTTCTTCTTTGGAGTCACCACCAGGCTGAGGGCCTCGTTCTGCTCCAGCTGCTGCTGGGTCTGCTGGGCACTCTGCTGCGGATTCTGAGCGGACTGTTGCTGCTGGGCGGACTGCTGCTGCTGCTGCGCCTGCTGGTCGGGCGTGAGGCAGAAAGGACCGGTCATCGAGTTGTAGAGCGCGGCGGCGGCCACCGGATTCATGCCCTGCGGCGTCTTGGGCGCCTGGAACATGGCAGCCGCTGTGGGCGAAGGACGAATGTGAGGAGGTGGAATATTAAGGGTACTTAAGCTATTGTTAGTGGGGTTTGTTGGCCCGCTAGCCGGATTAGTATTCATGCCAGGATCGCCCGGCTGTTGTTGCTGTTGCTGCTGCTGCTGCTGTTGCTGCTGCTGCTGGGCGGACATGGCCGCGGCGGCGGCGGCATGGTGCATCTGCAGGCCCATGGCAGCCGCTGCAGCAGCCGCGGGCGAGGCGAAGGACAACTGGCTGCCGTTCAAGCGGGGAGCGGCAATAAGCTGCTGGCAGTTGGGCGGCATCAATGGATGCGGCTGTTGCTGCGCCACATTCTGCTGCTGCTGCTGCGAGCTTGGCTGTGGCTGTTGCGATCCTGGCTGCTGCTGTTGCTGCTGGGATCCCTGAGCCTGCTGAAGCTGCTGCTGCGCATTCGCGGACGGCTGGGCGGGCATCTGACTATTAGCTAGGAGTAGTGAACCATTATTACCTGATTGGGATGCGGGTGTGGGTCCGTTCTGGGGCCGGTCTGCCACCTTGGTGCGCGGCGATTTCCTGTCCAGGATCTGGGAGGCTAGCAGCAGGTCCTTGTTCAGCTGCTCGGCCGCTGCGGTCACGGAGTCGGCCTGCTTGCTGAAGAGTCTCCGTTGGTGGACGAAGCGGGTCACAATGGTGTCCACTAAGGCGGACAGCGAGGTGGTGATTTCGGACTTCAGGACATCGGCGAGTCCCTCGAGATCCGTGCCGGACATGCGCATCATGGAGCTATTGTTGTTGCTGCGCAGCATTTGGAACTTCTCCGACAGCTCCGACTTGAGGGCGCTGTGGGCGGCAGCTCCGCCCATTCGAGTGGGCAGTCGAGCGGGAGCCGGGTGGTGCATCTGCTGCTGTCGCGGGGCGACATTGGCGGCGTGCTGCTGCTGCTCCAACTGCTGTTGCTGCAGTTGTTGCAAGTGCTGTTGCTGGCGCTGCAGCTGCTGCTGCTCGTCCTTTCGGCGCTGCTGTTCCTGCTGCTCCTGCTCGAAGCGGCGCTGCTGCTCCTGCTGCTGTTGTTGCTGTTGCTGCTGCTGGTGTTGCTGCTGTTGTTGTTGCTGCTGCTGCTCGGCGGCCTCCTTGGCCATGCGCGCCTCCTGCTCGAAGAAGAACTGCTGGTACATGGCTGCAGCATGCGACATGTCGCCCATGTGCTGCAGCAGCGGTGGGAATCCTTGCGGCAGGGCAGGATGGCCCACGCCGACGAGGGGATTGTGCAGCTTTCCGGACATCATCTTGCTCATCATCTGGGACAGCATATTGGCGCCGGAGTCTCCGCTCTCGCCCAGCGTAGATTTCGGCTTGAGGGGCGATGGCGAGGGAGAACTGGATCCCGGAGCCTCCACCTTGTGGGCAGGGCTTACATCATCGTCGCCTGTTAGGGTGGGCGATGGCGACAGCTCGATGTGGTCGCTGCTGCCATTGTCCGGCTCCTGCTCTTGCTCTGGCTCCGGCTCTTGATCCTGCTCCTGGTCCTGGTCGAGCTCCTGGCACTCACTCTCCTGCTCCATGCGAGTGCACAGCTGTACGTACTTCTGCTGCATCTCGGCGAGCTGCTCCTGCATAGATCGCAGCTGCGACTTGAGGGCGTTCTTCTCCACGCGCTTCTGCTGGATTTGCGGTGACTCCAGCTCGTTGGACTCGCTGTCGTCCTGGTCGAGCATCATGCTCTGCAGATTGAGGCCGAAGTTCAGGCCAGCTGCGGCAGCCACGTATCGCTCCATGGCGTGTTGCTGCGGCTGGTAGAGCTTGCGCTTCTTGCAACCGTTTACCTGGAGCTGGCCGGCCTGGACGAGTCCGGATGAGGGACTGCACCGCATGCCGGACACAATGTTCTCCACGCGTGCCCGCTTCAGGTCCATGCCTGGTTTCTTGAGGCAAGTGGATGGGTCGCGCTTCTGCTCCACACAATCATCGTCATCGTCCTCGTCCAGCACATCGTCCTTGCTGTTGTCCAGCAGCATCATGTCCGAGTGGCTGGGCGAGGCTAGGCTTTCCAGATCGGATCCCCGCGAATGCAGACCCATCAGCTCCACCTCGTCCAGCATATCGTCCACGGTCTCCTTCTTGGTGGGAAGCTGGGGGTCCTCTGGGGCACGGCTCTGGGATCTCTGGCGATTGGGGTCCTGCTCCTCCTGATCGGCCTCGTCATGGCCACCGTGGCTATCCAACGAGTCGGAGGACTTGCGTCGCAAGCTGCCATCGCTGGCCAGGCTGCTGTGGCTGCCACTGCCGCTCCCGCTGTGACTGCTGTGGCTGCTGCCGTGCGGCGATTGCTGCGGAGCAGGCGCCGTCTGGGGCTCGCTCTTGATCTTGATGTCCGTCATGTCGGAGTCCTCGATGAGGTTGATGCTCTCCATCGTATTGTTGTTGTTATTGTTGGCAGCTGCCGATATATTGTTGTTGTTGTTGAGCTTGGAGTGGAGCTGGTCCTTCTCCTGGAGCTGTTGCTGTTGCTGCTGTTGCATGGCGGTGCGGAGTTCCTGGTCGAGTTGCATGAGCTCCTTCTTGCCCTGCAGGATGTTGCGCAGCATATGATGGGCCACGAGATCGTGTTGCAACTGCTGTTGCTGCTGCTGCTCTCCACTGCTAGCTCCTCCGTTCAAAGAACTCACGGATGCCGCTCTCGGAGGAGATCCTCCGGCCACGTCGGCTGCCGAGGCGTCCAGGGAGCGATCACTGCAGGCCGAAACCCGACGACTTCCCTTCGGGGAGACACCGTGATGCGAGTGACTGGAGCTGTGGGCCGATCCTGGCGAGATCGAGGCATTGGTTCCGTTGCTCAGCGGCGTTGTAGTTGCTGTTGTGGCGGTATTGTTGTTTAGCTGCTGCTGCTGTTGCTGCAACAATTTGGACGTGGAATTGAGGCTTCCGATCAGTAGCTCGGCACTGGTGGCCGTCTCCATGGCGGCGGCCAGCATGGCGTTGTCCAGGCTCTGGGGCAGGCCACTGGTGGCGTCCTGGGCCTGTTTCATTTGGCGGCCGAACAGTTCGTTCAGCATCTTGGCCGAGGATCCCCCGAACAGGTTGCCAAAGGCGGCCGTCAACAAGGACGACGCGGAACTGGCACCCGAAACCGGTGAGTTGCTTGTGGGCGAGTGGCTGGGAATTGTCGCTTGACTCAGTCCCAGTCCCGAAGGACTCGTGTTGGCCGTGCTGGCCGATTGGGGTTGGAACAGGGCTCCTCCTCCACCAGCGGCACCCGCAGCAGCCGCGGCAGCGCTACTCATGAAGCCAGCAGTGTTGCTGGTATTGCTAGTTTGGCTAGTGTTGCTAGTATTGCTGCTGTTGCAGTTGCTGCTGCTATTGTTGTTGTCTTTGCTCAAGGATGTGTGGCGCGAACGACGATTCACTTTAGCACTCGCGTTGCTATTTCCGTTTCCGCTACCGTTACTGTTACTATTAATATTACTACTTCCGTTGCTCCCGATCGAGTTAACGTTTGAACTTACGACGTTCGTGTTCTTGACTGGAGGCGGTACTGAAGTCACTCCGGATTTTTTAGCCGCGCACGTTGTTGTCTTGCCGACGGCCGTTGACTGTCTGATTTGTCGACTACTCCGGCCGCTTCGATGACTGCGACTGAGACCTCCGCTGATGTTGCTGCCGCTGCCGCTGCCACTGCCACGATTACAGTTGTTAGCCGTTGCCGTTGCCGTTGCTGTGGCCGTCGTTGCTCCCTTAATGTTGTTGGTGGTGCTGCTCGCGCTGCTGTTGCTGTTGCTGTTGCTGTTGTTGCAACCTTCGAGCACGACCACGACGTCGTCGTCGGAATCGTCAGAATCGCCCTCGTCGTCGTTGACTTTCTCCTTCTCCTGGGCCTTTTCCTGGGCCTGCTGCTGCCTTGCCTGCTGCTTCGACTGCTGCTCTCTCTTGTTCTCCTGCTCTTCCGTGTTGTTGCTGTTGGTGTTAGTATTAGTATTAGTATTAGTATTGGTGTCGCCGCAATTCGCCGCAAAAATGTCGCTGCCGTTTGTTAGATGTATTGGTGTTGGGGTCGTGTGTCCGTTTAGCGGTGGTTGTTGCAGTTGCTGTTGCGGCGGCGACTGTTGCTGCTTGGTGCTTGGGGCTGTTATCTCCGGCTGTTCTCCAGTCGCCTTCAGCAGCACGTTGTTCTCATCGCTGTACAAACCAAAACAGTCCGCCTCGTACTCCTCTGATGACATCATAAGATGATGTCCACCAGCAGCAGCAGCAGCAGCTCTCTCGCTTTTCGCTCAGCTTTCTCTCTCTCTGCTCTGCCTTTTCCCCTCAACGACGACAACGACTTTCCCGGATTGGCTGGCCTCACCCCGGAATTTCCCCTGCTTTCCTCGGCTTTCTTTTTGTTTCGTTTCCCTTCTCTCCAGAGGCCCGAATTCGCCGCGACGTGTGCGTTGCTGTTTAAGGTCCTGGCAAATCTAGGCAAATCCTTCAAAATTGTTAGCTCCAGATGCGCCCGTATCCCTATCTGGTACTGATTCAGTTTCCAAGTGTCCAAGTCCTAGTGGTGTGTATGAAGGGGGATATCGATGTGTGCTGCGCCTTCAAAACCGTTCGCTCCTGCAATCCTTGATGTCCTTGTTGTTTGTTGTTGTTGCTGTTGCTGTTGCGCCAAACGTTGAAATTTTGTTGTCGCTCAACTTTTTGGTCGAAATGTTCAAAGTTCAAAATTCTTGGCTGGCACTCTTTGCTTTGATTTTGCGTCTGCGTTTTCTACGTTTTTTTCTGCGTTTTCTAATTGTGAATTTTGTTTTGAATTTTCTTTCCACCACCACACACATGCGAATGTCCTTTGCATTTAATTTTATTTAGATTTGATTTTTATTTCCTCGCTGGTCTTCTTATAATTTCCCTTCCAGTTTGTTGCTTCTTTTCGCTTTGATTTCAAAAATGTTTTCGATGCTTTTTTTATATTTTTTATTTTGTTTTTTTGGCTCAAAAACTTGCGAATGAGTTCGAGATGTGTCTTTAATTTTTATTTCGTTTTTTCGTCGATTTAAGATTTTATTTATTTTTGTCGTTTTGGGCTTAGTTGGTTTGGTTTTAGTTTGGTTTTTTCGTTTAATAATCCTTGCTTGCGCTCAAAAAATCTTTCTGTAAAATGAACGGTAGGCATAAGTCAGATATCTGCTAGATGCTTAAATGGAAGGGAGGGATATGGCAGGAGGTGGGGTGTTTGATGTTTAAACGAAAAGTAAAAGTGGCTGGCCGAAAGCTTCTGGTTGGGGTGGCCACTTGATTGGTGCTCGGTTTGGGGCTGCCCAAGGGGTGGCTGCCCAGTGTCGGCCTTAGAGGGTGGTGGCGTTAATTCAGCAGAATCCCACCCTCCAGACTTTTTATCTAATTTCTCCACTTGAGCTTGTATCTGTCGGATGACTAAGTGTGTGTTGTGTGTGTTGGTGGACTGGTGGGGTTGAGGGCGGTGTACAACCCGCCCCCTTTCAGCTTTCTAAATGGGCAGCAACAAATAAAGATAAGTCACTCCGTTTTCGCTGATAAACAAGTTTGACTTACTTTCAGATACAGATACAGGCACAAGCCGAGCCACAGATACATAGATACTTCGCATATGGCCGTGGACTGAATGCGTAAGCACTCGAAATAATCAATAAGGGAACTTTGGAACCGCCAAATGCGTCAAACCATCGACTATCGATCACATGCCTTACTAGGCCTCTATCACATTTAGTCGCCTCTGTCTACGAGGGGCCATCTGCATTTTCCAAGAATCCAACAGAATCCTCCCCTTGCTCAGGCCAGACCCTTCAATTTTTATTTCATTATATGATTGCGACTGCGAGTGCATTGGAATGCACAAGGACTCCAGCCCGTAGGACCAAGTCAATGTCAACAGAAGCCACCCTCCCAGGCGGTGAGGGTTCTCCTCCTGGTTCCTGGTTCCTTTTCGGCAACTGTACTTGCCTCGAGCCTGCAGCTTGCAAGGACAACCCGATGGGACAAGAATTAAAACCGAGGAGGGTGAAGAAGGGAAGCAAAGGCAGGGGATAGGGCATAGCCACCCCTATATGCAGGACTTGTCAAGTTGGGCTTGGTTCTGGATAGGAGGAAGGATATAGGGAGGGACGATAAATTCCATTGCATTGCAGATCGTAAAAGATATTAGAGTTTTTAAAATTTACCACAAACAAAGCGTTATTTTTCTCTGTCGTCCATCATAGATCCTCCTGGAAAAGAAAGAGTACGTTTTTGGTTAAAATCTGGCAGGGAATTGGTGGCTAAGAGGTAAGAACTTATAGAACTATAAAGCATCTACCTAATTGTATTTATAATATCTTAGTTATGGTTCAGATTTGTTTTTATTCAGTTTATATATTTTATATAGTAGGAATAATATTTACACCTCAATTACTTCAGATAATATCTCCACAAGGCACCCACGTGCCCAAATTTTCTAGTCGAAGAAGCCTACTTAATTGTCTTGTCGTGTTTACAACATTTTCTTTTGAGAAATGCTTTTCTTAGACACTTTTTAATGGCCAAGTAAGACAGTTGGCATTCACAAGTTCAATGCACTTCGGGTCTAGGCCGGGACTTCTATGAGAGTCTTATCAATAGGCCCTTCTAACAGCCCTTCAACCCCTCGGAGGGCTAGAGGAGGGCCATATGGCGCTATCCCTTAGCTAAAGGAGAAGAAAGGAACCAAGGAGCAAAGAAAGTTGCCAGCTGAGGCGAACTTCCACCTACGAACCTACGAAACAGCAGCGCTGATAATTACGACCTTAACACATTTTCCGTTCATGTTTGGACTGAAAAACGCTGGCTTCGCTGGCTGGCTGGGTGACTTGGCTGGCTTGGTACTTTGCATGCGCTCTATATGAGGGATGGGCGGGGAGGAGGAGGAGGAGGAGCTGGGGCAAGGTGAGGGGATGATAAGGGGTGGGGGTGCTGGGCATGTGTATCTCAAAGTGTGCTTTGGAATGTGCCTTCACAGATCGCGGCACACGGTAATGTACTACTCGTCGCACAAACGAACGAAGTGTGGCACGGCCATGTGTTTTCGAGTTTCATCCTCTGTCTCTCTCATTGGGACCCTCTCTTTCTCGTGGTCGGGTGTCATCATTAAAATATGCTTTGGCCCGCCACCACAGCTCATAAATAGGCGGGTGGGGTGGGGTGAGGTGGCAGGCAGCGTGCTGTTACGGTCAAGTGACTCTAAAATCCGTTAAAAGCAAAAACTGTCCCAAAAACCCAACTAGTGGCAATTAGAACTTTATGATTTCGCTTCAGAGATCCATTTTTCTAGATTAAACCACTAACCATACAGCATACCATACAGCATACCACTAACCATATGCTGTATGGTTAGTGATTAAACACACAGGGTCCCGAGACTGGAATTGTGTTTAAATGGCGGGGGAAATCATAGAGCAAGAATAATGCGAAACCGAGTCAAAATCTGCAGCCCCTATCCGAAAATCGGATGCGGAAGGAAACGATCGTTAGAGCCAAACAGCTGATGATCTCAAATGAAGGCATTTTTCAAAAGGGAGTTGAAATACACTTGAAGAAAATATAAAAATATTTCATTGTTTAAGAATAATATACAAAAACAATGAGGATAGGGATACCTTAATTCTTAAAATTACTAATTTAGATGGGAAATAAATTAAAGGACAAATGTGAATATATAGGAACTATTTCTTAAGATTGTAAGTTATTTTAAAACCCACTACTCCTCATATATTCTGCCAGTGTATGGCACGTACTGGCAGACACGAGCGAAGCCAAGAACGATCATCAGAGCACACCTGGACTCACTCGCTCCATGGCTCAATGCGCGTGCGGCGATCCGGTGGGGGTAACGTCAGGAATCGGGGAAGGAGGGGTGATGACCAAAAGGAAGCGAGGAGCAGGGAACCAAGGCACCCGGGCAGACGGAACCAAGGGGCGTGCTCAGTGGTGGCAGCAGTTGACATCCATCCAGTCGGTTGGAGGAAACGATTTCTACCTGATCCGGATTCCGGAACTATTTCTATTTATGCCAAAGTCGTCGAAACGTCGTGTTTTTGCTTGCTTTTGGCATTCATTGCCACTGCAGATGCAGTTATTGGTAGTTGGGTCGAAAGGAAGGAGGGGCAGGCGAAGCTCTAATCCTGCTGCCACAAACACATTAAAATTATGCTGCTGCAAAGTTTGCTGGCAGTCGTTTCCACCAGAATTGGCAGCGGCAACAGCGCCAACAGCAGCAACTTTGTGAGGCTGGCGGAATTGTCCTGAAAGAAAATGTCCTTCTCCGCCTTCTCCGACATGGCTGTCTCAAACAGTCGGGTTTTATGCGAAAAGTTTTGCAACGAACTTGCCAAAAGGTCCTCCTGCCCGAGGATTGCAATGCAGTAAACTGGAATTATTATGATGTCAGCTCAGCCTCGGTTATTGTTATGGCCAGTTTTTGGGGGGAGGATGTGCAGCAGGAGGTGGAGCAGGGGCAGCAGCAGCACGCTCCTTGGCTGAGCCCCTAACTGCCAGATAAGATACAGATAGTACTTGTACTATAGTACACGAAAACACTCTCACAGATATCGGCGTTTGGTCGCCATATGGTGGCGTAGATACGACATCCAAGCGATACTTTCGAGTGGAGCTGGTAAAGGTTTTCCCGTGGCACTTTTCTATTTAGAAGTAGGTTGCTGGGATTCCAATGGAAAATAGGACATATGGGGTATAACTATTCTATATAAAATATGATAAAAAATATAAAATAAGCTTAATGTTTTTAGACTCCTGGAATACAAAACTCTTGGTATAGACAAAGTTCCTTTCAAGCTTCTATCTGGCATTTATATAACATATCTTTAAAATTAACTTGCATAGCTAATAGCTTAATTTCTGTAAAAGTTTTTCCTTTCTAGGGGTATCCTTTTAGTCTTCACCCAAACCATTCTGTCTTGTCCTGCTCGTTGTTTTCAGACATAAGCACATTTTGTGGTCGTTGTTTGTCGTGGCTGCGTTGTTGGCTTTTATTGTCTTTCAGCGCTTGATTAGATAGCACAAGCACACAGACCTATAGCATATAGTATATAGACTAGAATACAGATACAGATACGGATACCGGCCAGGCACGCAACGGCCGGGCCAGAAAATGGCCATATGTGGCCAAGTCGGCTCCCACTGCTCATTTTTCAGACTTTTGTTTGGACAGTGGCCGGCGCTCGTTCGACTTTGAGGCTTTTCCTTTTCGCTGCACTGGGCTTTTGTCCCACCTGGGCGCCTGCACCAGCACCTGCATCTGCCACCCACTCGGTGCGCCTCCCCCGCCACCTTCGTGTCCAGGGCTTATCGCGCTTTTAATATCGCAACGAAAAATAAAAAGGAGCAAAAAAACGAGGTATTGGGGGAAATGCATGCCTAACGTGTGTCCTTTAGCTTTGGCCTATCTATGCAGATATCTTTCTCTGCCGTCGGGCTGGGAGGGGGCGAAGGGGGGCATTAAAAACATTTTCATTGTAATCAAGCGTACTTTCTTTTATTATTATTATTTTGCCTCTCTTTCCGGCACTAACGACGCAAATTACTCAAATGTATCTGCCAGATACTTTTTGTTTTCTGCCCCGATGTCGTTCGTGTATCTATCTTGTGTGGCCCCGTCTCTGTCTCTGTCTAGCATAGCTCGTATATTATTTATTGATCGCGATAAGCGTCACGAAGCCAATTTCAAGCGTTAGCCAAATGATACTTGCCTCCAGCCCCCCCTAGTCCCTCCAGCACCACCCCTTTCTCCACTACTCCACTACTCCTCGAGCTCTTAATCGTAAGTGCTTTTTGCACTCGCTTCCAAACTAATTCCAGTGTACAGTCCCGGCAGGCGTTCAAAGTTTCCAATTCAGTCCCAATTCAGTGATTTCCCCTACATCCGTTTTGGTGCGTGGCACCAAACTGGGTAACCCTCTTGGTTATGGGCTTCCCTATTTACAAATTATTAAGGTTGCAATCAGAGAATGCAGCTGGCAGATGTCTTGCGCCCTGCCTCGCTTCCCTGAACTCGCAACCCCCCACTCGCAACGTCTTGAAGACGCTCTGGGAAACCAACTGTCGTCGATCCTCGGCCGTTACAGTCCGGGGTTGAGGCTTCTTCATAGTTACTCTTCGGGGTGGTAGGGGTTCTGGCATGGCATGGGCCGTGTGTCCTGGGTCTGGCGTGTGCTGGGCGAGCACGAAGCATAAACGAAGTCTTGAAGTCATCTGAGTGGAACTTTAAGGTACCATCAGAAACTATAACTACCCACCCACTTTTGTAACGTATTTTTCTTAACCAACTTGTACACATTAGTGGGAAATGAGAGGTGGGAGTGGAAGCTTCTGGGGCTGGCTATCAAAACTTTGGCACGCAATGCCTACAAATGCGACGCCTCCAAAGTCGCTTGAATAATTCAATTTTTCGTGTGTCCGGCGCATAATGTGTCCATTTAGTCGGGGTCATTACGAGACGCATATGAGCACAGCGCTTAACGGACATAAACACTTCCTTCCACTGGCTTTCCTTACCCATCCTGGGCCGCCCACGTCCACATTCCACCTGCGGGCGCCAGCTCCTTCCTTGACAAAACGCCTCCTCCTCGGAGACCGCCAGCTGGGGAAGGAGGTGGTGCCGTTGGTTGACTTATTTTTATGACAAATGCGAGATATGTTAATGCGATAGGCTGGCGGTTATTAAGGAAATTACCCACACATGGCAGAGTCCTGGCCCCGAGTCCTTGAGCTCCGCGGACAAATATTTGAAGTTTCAATTTCAGTGCGGCAGTGAGCATTAATAGAATACATATATCCGGCCGGGAAAAATGACTTCATGTCATGCCTTGAGATAATTAGAGGTTGTACTCGCGGCCCCCGGCTGCCAGGCTTTCTCCTATCGGCGCTTCTGAATCTTGTACTCCTTTCCTTTTTGTGTTTCGTTTTAAAAAAAGAAATTAAAGGGGAGGAGGTCCGGAGGTGTCTCTGATTGCATGTCCAGAGCCTTGGACGGCACTCGGGTGTCGTTTGCCCCGCCGGAGTGACTAACATGGGACCCGGAGTCCGAGGTACGGCCATTAAAAGGCCTGACTCATCACGGCATCCAGTGCCTCCCTGGCTCGCCCCAATCTCGAGCTAAATTTGTTTAAATTCATCTGCGTATCAACAAATTGATTGTATTTAATTCAATTTACAATGAACCGAAAGGCAGGGCAGACAGAGTGCGGCAACTATCGAGCAAGTTTTCGAGGCGTCTCCGAGGCAAATGGACTTGAATAATGAAATTTGCAGCTAATAAAGGCGAGCTGCGATTCGTTTTCATTGGGGAATGACTGGAGAGACTGAAGGACTGTACAGACTGGGAGGCGTTGAGTCAAAAAGCCGCAATAAAATCTTGTAAAGCATAAAATTCAATTCCCCATTGTTTGTCCAAGCTCCTCCATCTCCTGCTCCTTCACATTAAAATCCTTTGCCAGTTGGTTGTGTGTGTGTTTTTTTTGTTTTTCGGGATGGAATGAAAAAGATTTTCTTGATCAAACAATGGAGTGTAGAGACAATTGTTGATTTATGCATCGGAGATGAAATTCTTGGAAATCTTTTTCAAAACGATTTGCTGGCTGTGTGGCAGCTCCCTGTTCATTTTATTCAGGTCCTCGGTAATTGCAACGGCAACTACTTCAGCTGGAGAGGAGTCAGCGTTCTTGCAGAAAATCAATGACAGTTGCGGTTGTCCGAGTCCCCCTTGCGAGATGAGAGAATGGGGGCTTTCTTCATCCTCCTGGGAAGCTGGCTCCTCGACAAGTGACAGTTTCAATTAAAAAATCGTTAGGAATAGAGCCGGCCAAGAGGTAAGAGCCCAGCCCAGCCCAGCCGAGCGCTTAACCGAGTCGAGTTCCCCGGCAAACAGAACTCAAGTAGTCGCCCAGTCGGATTCATTATGATAATTTAGTTGCCGGAGAATCCTGCGCTGCTCCGCTTGACATTTGAAGAACTTTGAAGGGCCGCCAGAGGAGCAGAGGAGCCCAGGAAAGCAGTGAAAGGAAGTCAGAAGGAAGGATTACAGCTGGCAGGGAGATTAACGAAATTAAATTTGTGGAAAATGGTTTTGCATTATGACCTCCGCCCCGCGAAGGCGGTGAAAGCATAAAGAAATGCCAGTTGAGTGGCCTCTGGTCAGATCAAAAGGGTACAGGGGGCAAGGGAGAAAGGAGAAAGGGGAACACGTGCTACCCGTTGGATATAAAACACAAAAATGATATGAAATGAGGGCTGGGCGCTGATTTCCGAACCGAGTCGTGAATCAGACTTAACAACCACTTGCTGGCACAGTCCCTCCCTGGGTGGATGACTCTTCTGACAGCTCGTCAGCTGGCATCATAACTCAGCTCGTAGCTTGTAGCTTATATCTCGTAGCTGTGTCCAGTTCCAGTTCCAGTTCGGGGCACGGTGCATTGCAGCTCGCGGTTCTTGCGTTTCGGGTCCGCAAGTCAAAGGCTGCAGCACTTAATGAGCGCATCCGGTGGATGCACCGCCACCATCCCCCACGGCACCCGCGGATGGCCTTGCATTGCTTCATTGCACTTTACATTAAAGTCGCGACATTACACAATACGAACATTAATGTTCATTACCGTCCGTCTGGCCGGTCGGTCGGTTGGTCGGCCTGTCTCCTGTCTTAGGGGGTTGTCCATATCCACATGTCCATATCCATATCCATTTCGATGTTGAGCGATGTCCATGTCATAATGCCAATCGAAAGAAAGGTGTCACTGCAGCACATCGCTTCACGCTCAATTAAGGGAGGTCACTCACCAGGAGGCTCTTCGCTCACCTCATCTGTTGGAGCCGGGTTTTTTGGGAAATCTTCAGTTGGTAATTGAAACCCTGGCGGCGTCTTCGCTGTCTCCTTCACCTTGGCATTGTCGTTTCCTTGCCAGGAAGTGCAGGCAACCGCCGTGACGTTTTTTCTCGTAATTCTCCCTTTCATTTTCTGTATCTCGGCCCCACCTTTGTTTGCCTTTCGGTTTCTGGCCTGAGCCCAGAGCCTCTGGGCCTTTGTTTTGCGCTGATGGTCTTGTCTTTCAGCCAGCGACTTGACCTTTTGTCCGGCTGCGGTTCATTAAGGCAACTCGAAACCCTTTAATTGTTTCTTCTTGCCCCTGCCCCTGCCCCTGCCACGTCGTGTTGTGGCCCCGGCCTGAGAACTTTTTGAGCTGAATTCACAGATTTCGGGCAGTGGGGGCTATTTGTTTCTGTACGACTTCAGAATTAGTTGATTTATGAATTATGACAATGTGGAACAGAGCAGACAAGCTGTCTGCGGCCTAAGCTGCCGGATATTCTAATAAAGCAGCCTCCAGCTGCAATTGCGGACACTCTGCGGTGCAGATTTAACACTTCTTGTCAGAAGTTGATTGAAGCAACCCCCAGCAGACCAGTTGACTTCGGGATCGGTCCAACTGCAGAAGCAAGGCAGCCAAAGAAGGAACCGGACCAATTGTCGAATGCGGAACTATGAAACTATCTAGCCATGGGAACTACATGTGTCCGAATGCCCTCTTCGGGTGCTGCTCCAGTCAAATTAGTGCAATCAAGTTATCTTGCGCGTATCTGTATCTGTATCTGTACTGCAGCCACTTGCGGGCAATTGTGTCTTTGCATCTAACACTTCAATTGTCCGCTGCGGTGGGAATTTGTTTGCCAGCTTGCCAAAGGAAAAACTATTTAAAGCAAAAGGAAATTATTAAAAATTATTGCCTTTCCTCCTCCAGCACAAGAACCGTGTGAAAAGCCAGCACCCTCGCCATGCAAATGGAAATGGTTTCCTTTTGCAGCATTGGTTCTGCTTCAAGGCGCTTTCCACGCCGGATCTTGTGAAGGAATAGCTTTACATGAATCGGCAGGTTTGGTTCCCAGCTGGCCGGTCGCTTTTCCTCCCTCTTCCTGTCGGGGCAAGGTCCTGGCTGGCCGAGCTGGCCTCGCTGGCAAGCAAAGCGTGAAGTTCTCCTTGTAAGTAATTTTCGGAATACTTTTCCTCGACATGTCAACGCCCTAGAATGTTTTTCGGGGCCGGGGCAGCGAATGCAGGCAAGTTCATTGTCGCCACCCTCGGGCCGAATTCATTACGCGAATGTATCTCGCAGATGCAACCCCAAAAAGCGGCAAATGTAGCCAAGGAAGGCGGGCAAAAAAGTCTTGAAAGGCAATGCACAAGAACAAGGAGCGGAATCGAAGGACCTCGTGGGTTGGGGCACGAATCTCGAGCAGCAACTTGTGGCAATGCAACCAGAAGACAACCCACACTGCCGCAGGTCGACTCGAAAAGGGTGGCCCGGCCAAGGACATTCGAGTCCTGACTGCAGCAGGCGGCCTCAGACCAAGACGACTTTTTAATGACGACTTTTAACAATGAAGGGTTTTTAAACTCAAAAATATATAATTAAAAAATAATATATTCTTGACAAAAAAAATAAATCTATTTATAATAAAGTATAAAGTATAAATTAATTAAATTTCTTATGGGATGTCCTTAAGGAAAGAGTATTCGCAAGTCCTGGGCCCTCTCAGCTCCTTTTTCCTATTTCCTGTCAAGCTAAAACGCATTACTTTTTGGCTGTCGGTCTGGAGAGTCTCTTTGGCAGACAAAAAAAATTAAAAAGTGCATAATATGAATCTATAATACATAATAATGAAGCTTAAAAGCAGCAAGGCATCTGGAATCCGGCGGGTTGAGGGCCGGCATCCTTGGCAGACTGGCAGCAAATAATAAAGGGTTGCTTGGTCCTGGCAAGCTCCTCGGCGAACAACAAGAAATGCAAACAGAAAATAAAATTTTCGTTGAAAAGAAATTAAAAATCTGCAAGATTTGCATTTTGACTCAGACCCCAGTGGGTTGTAATATATGTATAAAATATATATTTCGACGGCTAACCATTTCCCCTTCCTCAGTCTCGGAACTTTTGAGTGTTCACCTCAAAGTGCAGTGGCGTGGACAGTAAGAGAGCCCTGTAAAGGGGCTGGGGACTGAGAATGATGCCCTAATGATGCTGCTGGGGCTATGGAATCTTTAGTTCTTGCTCAGTTCTTGCCACCTTGCCTCAATTTTGTTCAATTTTAATTAATGAGCACACAATTCCCCGCATAATTTCCACTTCATATCTGTAGTTGTAGCTGTATCACTAGCTCCAGCTTTATCTGTATCTCGCAGTAGTTGCCGGTGTAGCCGCCATGGCCTTGCCATTATCTAAGCATAATGCTGCGACTTGGACCCGCTTAATTAAAGGCTGAATCCTTCCCGACTTCCACCTGGTTGGCTTGGAGCTCTTTATCTCTCCGGGCATAGAATAAACACAATATGCAAAGTTTTTCCACAGCCATTGAGCATTGGGCCCTCCATTGAAATGGGCGCCAGAAGAAAATTCGAGCAAAGGAAAAGTGCAATTCATTTATTTGCGTTTCCTTCTTCTCGGCCTCTTTGGCCGGCTTCAGTCTTTTTCTGTTTATTTATATATCTTTTTTTTTTGCATTTCTTTCTTTTTGGCCAGTTTTACGGCAAGGAGTCCATCATCCTTTCCTCCTGCCCTCTCAGCCCGCCATTGGCAGCTTCCTTCATTCATATTTATGCGCTTTGTGGCATCCTGCTGCTCCTGCTGCGACTTCTTCTGCTTGTCTCAATCCTGACCTCACTCCTTCCCCGGCTCCTGTGTGCAATGCACTTGTCAAAGCTTAATTGAAGGCAAGATTGCAGTCTGACTCGCTGGCTCTGTGCGAGTGTGTGTTCCAGGTGCCCCTGGTGTGTGCCTCTCTGTGAATGCGGCATATTTTCCCAGCGACTTGGCAAAAGTCACTGCAACGTTGCTCAAACAAAGTGAAAGCCAAAGAAAAGAAATTACGCATACCCTGGTTCAAGTGAAGGGTGTGGGGTGTATTGGGATAAGGGGATATTGGTTGCTTCTTTTGGATTAGATGATATATAGTCCTAACGAATATTTCCCTTCATTGCCTGGATCAAGAAATTTCTTAAAAAACCCAAAATACTCTAGAAACTATTAAAGTTTATGGCCTTATAGCCAAGGAATCCTTTTTTTTAATAAAACCCAAAATTTGTCTTTTGTTTGTCTTGTTAATTGAAACCTTTGTGGTACTATTATTTTTAAGAAAAAAAAAATTTCAATAATAAAAAAATTAAATTGATATTCAAATTTCTGTAAGTGTTCTTCCCGCTAGACGATCTCCAGGAACCAGGTGACTTCTCCACGCCTTTCCACCCCATGCCACTCTGCTTAGGCCGCAATTTGCAACAAAAAGAAACCAAAATTAGACAAAGACCTGGGAATGGGAACGTAACCGGGCTCGAGACGGGCTGCCCTACTCAGGACCAGACTCTCACCCAAACACTCTCGGGCAAATAAGGAAAGCCAGCAAGGATGTCGACGGAGACGTCAAAAGAATGCAGTTAAGAACACAATTGACATTTGAAACGTCAACTTGGGAAACCACTCGAGCTGAAGAAGTTGCATAAAAAAGTGCCTCCGTTAGGGGTTTCCTCTGTCGGTCCCCGGTCCTAGGACCCGCCCTCGGTGCCTCTTTCTTTCTGGGCTCGTGATCCTTTCCTTAGGGATGGTTAGTGCCTCGGTGGTTGGAGGCCAAGGAGCGAGAACTTCTTGCCACAGGACACACACGGCAGGCGAGTGCAGTCTATTTGCTCGGCAAATAAATTTCCATGCAATGCGGAAAGCACACGGGGCGTATGGGTTATCTTTCTTGCCTCGCTTTCCATTCTAAGATAATCAACAAACGGCGGCTGATGCTGAAGACTAACGATGTGCGCATATCTGATTGCAGTTTACTGTTGCATGCATCATTAAAATGTGTCGTCTGCAGTGTGTGCCCCATGCCCTCTGCCCCCCAATAGCCCTGCAGCTTGGTTTTTGCTGCATTTTCTTTTTATCCTACTTTGCTCAAGGTGGAGCCAGGGCTGTCTATTTGCATTTGGGGTGGAGGGTGCAGGACTCAGGGGCCAGAGTCGGTAAAGTCAGAGATTGAAAGATGCAGCAGCCTCCTTTTGATGCTTTTGAGGCAGTAAACAGTGTGTCGCTGAACTGTCGCCTATTGCACGTCGGAAATTCGTTGCCAGCTCTCGAACTAAAGGTTCCATTCAGAACCCCCCACATTTCGGCTTTAAGGACTCGCAGTTACCAGCCAGGTGAGCTGTGCCAGCCTACCTATTAAGTAACCCGTGGAGACCACTTTGCTGCCAACTGCACACACATACAGAGAGTCCTGCATGCAGATACGAGTATTTCATTAAGAGCCCTGGCAAACCGTGAAGAAATAACTTTTGCTACATTTTCCAGCGGCCCAAAAATGAAAAAAAAAAATAAAAATTAAAAAATCCGAAGAGCAAAAAACCTGGAGAACGAGTTCTATAAGGATTTTTTCCTCATTTTTCGTTTTCCCGGCCAGCACTCTTCACCTTGCAATGCAAAGTTTTTCAACTGCGCCAACTACCTCAGAAATGCTCCCCACACACAGATACACTCGCACACACACACACACAACCACATACACATCTCAGTTATGCCTGAAAGGAGGTGACTGCATATATCCCAACTAGGCACAACTCCTCCTCGCCGGCTGCGTCCTGCTTCCCTCACAAGTACGGGTACTAACAAAAATTCATCCAGCGCCAGTGGCAGCTAAGAGCGCAAAAATTATGTTGCATACATTACGGCGTGCACACAAAAACAAAAGAAACTGCAGCAGCAACTTTCTGCAGCAGCAATTTTCTTCAGACCTCTCTGCCCTCTGCCTCCCGGCCCCCCTTGAAGCACTTCCCCCCACTTCAAACCTCTTTCGCCGCTGCAATTCGCTGCTACTTCTGAGTAAATTAACTGCATTTCTTCACTGGCTGCCACACACCGGTCTCGGTGCATATTTGGAGGCGCCACAGCCGGCAACTTGCCATGCCACATGGAAAAAATGTGAGTCTTAAATAGTGGTTGGTAAAGTTTGAGCGGTTTATGTTGGATTTAAAATATAGGAAACCTAATAAGAATGACCTTAATAAAGTAAGAGAAGAATTAAATTTAAAATATCCTCAATATTAGTCAGTAAGCTTAGTTAGTATAATCTTAAAACTGAAACATCTAGGCATTATATTTGTATGACATTTTGAAAAGTAATATTTTTTTCATGTGCATTAAGGGCCATTGGGGTTGCAGGGGCGCAGTTGGAGATTCTGGAGCCTGCGCCCAAAAGGGTTGCCTGCGAGTTGCAAAACAAGTTTTCCTTGTAGAAATTGTACTTTGCATTCGCATTAATTAATTAAAAATAAAATATATAGAGAGAGGGCGGCCGGGAGGGAGGCAGGTGAAGTCAACAGTCAGTAGAGCCTTTTGGGGGTGGGACTGGCTCGAAGGGTGGCTCCTTCGTCTGGCTGCAGCAGCAGTGGCAGCAGCAGAGGCTGTAGCCGAGGCAGCAGCAATGGGGCAAGATGGACGGCCGGCCGGCAAAAGTGAATGCAACGGATGCGAAGACATGCCAAAGAAGCATGGGCAGCCGGAAGCCCGCCAGCAGGAGGGGCTGTGGCAACAAAAAAAAATCCGTGGAAGAACTGCGAAGGGGAGGCCAAAACTTGATGACTGCAGAACTGGACTTTGAGGGGGCGTGTGCACAAAAGCAGCAGCAGAACAAAGCCAACAAAAACTCGCGAGCAGCAAAAAGGGGGCAAAAAAAGCAGAGAGAAAGGCCGACCCAGGGCGGCGATTTCATTTTGTTTGATTGTTTGATTTCTGCTCCGCGTCGTGACCAACGTCCAGTGCATTTCGGCGCTGCCGTTCGGCCGGCTGAAGGGTCTCCGGCGTAGCCTCAAGACTTTCCACTGCGGCCGGACCTAAACGGAAATCTGGCCCAGGGAAGGGACGGGAGGCTGGTGCTGCTGCTCCTGTTGATGATGAAAAACGCACTCGAGTTAAAAGGCTTCGGTGGGTGTGGCAGCGGGGCAGGAAACCGGACATCAACCTGATCAGGGGCGGGGTGCTGCGCTTTGGGGGGTTGAACTCCGAGTGGGGTTGCAAATGAATCAAATTAAAATATTTATGGGGATAATCTGTCACTTGAAGAAGTAAATTATTGCACTGCCGAGGAGGGTTGCCACATTAACATCCCACCAAGCACTTGACCAAAAAATCATTCAAAAATATAATTGGAAATCAATTTAAGTTTAGGAAAGAGGATAACCAAATGTATGTCAAATAATTCTTCAGGATTAAGTAACAAAAACAAACTCTATTTTTTCTATTATATCACTTCCTGCCCCAAAAAGTGGGAATCTCCTACCAAGAATCAGTTGCATTGCCACTGCAGTCTAACTGCAGTTGTCCTGCGAGTTAAAGGAGGGAGGTGGGAAGTGGCTTATCCTCAGAAGGACCGGAGACGAACCGGGCCAGACTGCCAGCATATTGCAATTTCGCAAATCAAACAAAAGGCAGCCGCAGAAAAAAACGAAAATAAAAAACAGAAACAGAACACCGCGAGGTATGAGAGAAGGCGCTCGACCAGAAGGACAATGCACGGGCCAGGATGGCACAGGACTCGAAGCTCAGGCCGCAGGACTCAGAACATAACAACTCGGCTAATATGCGTTGCACATGCAGCACGAGGTTCTTACGAGGATGAGACGCCGGTGGCAGAAACTTTTTTCATGACTCTTGTTTCGGATTCGGATTCGGCAGCGGCTCTGTTCCTGTTTCGGGATTTGGCCCCAGTTTGTTTGCCCAGCAAATGCATCCAATGCAATTTTCGGGCGCAAGTCCTTGCTGCAATCAACTTTTGCAGGAGCCCGGGAGACCGGCGCCAAGGAAGGGGTTAAGCGGAGTGTTCGCAAGTCAATCAGTCCAAAAAAAAAAAGGAAACTCAAAAAAACAAACAAAAAAGAGGATAACAAAAAAGTCGCAAGCCTGCTAAAGTCCTTATTATCCTTGCATGCTGTCGGAGGAAAAAAAATGCAATATTGAATGCATTCGGTGCTGCAGCCACGCCCCAACCCCTCCCATCCGGCCCTGTAGCTGCCACGCCTCCTCTATCAACTAAACGCACTGCAGCCGCAAAGAAATTGCGAAAATGAAACAACAAAAAAAAAAGGACATAAGAGTAGAAAATTGGGAAACGCGGGAGGCGGCGAATCACTCGGCGGCGGCTGCTGAAACGCGAGTGAGAGATTTTCAATTAAAAGGAATTGCTGCTCTATGTGGATTTTTGTGCTTATTAGCCAGCCTTTCCCGCCACCCTGCCACCCTGCTGCCCTGGTGCCGTGTCCTGCCGCCCACTTCCTAGCCGCATTTTCCGCAGGACCTAAAACCACTCGAAAGCCGTGCACATTTGGTAATCAATTTCTGTTGTGGCTGCCGTTGTTGTGCGGCGGCTGACTGACAATCTTTGCTAATAAGCTGCCCCCTTGTGTCCTCCCCACTGGCAGGACGTGTCTACACTGAGGAAAAACGATGTGGGAAGTCCGGATGCTAGTTTTGCTGTTATAATAGTAATCTAAGTATAGCTCAAATCTGTAGAGTATAAGTAAAGACTTTTTTTATCATTTAGTGATGAAATTTCTCTCAGTGCATCCCCACAGATGAGATGATGCACTTGCATTTATGCAGATTTCAGATTTCTGAATTGCGACGCCGAAATGCATTCTGTTTCTGGGCCCGCTGGTGCTTCTGCTGCTGCCTTTCAATTAGGCCAATCCAAGCCAAGCCAAGATGAGGAGCAAGGGATTAGTTCCATCATTATCTATTCCCTATGTAGGCAGAAGTGTCGCATTAGGGTATGGGGTAGAGGAAAGTGCCGCATGAGCAAAATATTATTGACAATTCTTCGGGCCGACATCGGAACAATGCCGTGCGGAATGCAAATCCTTCAGTCAGCTAATATTGTTTATCCCTAAGCAGTCCTCCCGGGAAGGAACAAAGCCGAAAACTATGCAAAAATATAACAAAACCATTGGCCAGGGAGGCAGAAAAAGAATTGAAACAGTGGAAACTGCGACCGAATCGAAAGGAAAACTCTTTCACAAAGGCAGGTAGAGTCGTATACGAGGCTGGGGATGAATGGCTTGCTGAATGGATGAATGAAGGAACGATCTAACAGCCTTTGGTGCTGCCATGCAAAGTAAGTGCAAAGGATTTGCCAGGACGAAAGGGCTGAAGTGGACGACAAATGATTGACAAAACTGCCAGCGAAAACTGTGAGAAAATCACTCGTTTTCTTGATGAAAAACAGAGACTTTTCCGCCTCAGCCCGAACCCCTTCTCGGCGATGGCAGCTGAAAATTGTGATTCTTCCTTTATTGTCCGCTGGGCCGCCCGATGCATTTCCCTCATTTGGATGGCCATTGTTTGGCTTTTGATCGGAGCCTGGATTTGACACTTTCCAAGGAGCAGACTCCCGTCTCCTTGTGTTGTCCTTGTTTGAATGGGTTAATTTGTGTATTTAGCCCCGAGGCAGCTGAATGTGGCTATTGAATATCGACATTTCGGTTCGTCGGCAGTGAAACGTAAACCCAATTAAGTTCCTAAGTCGCCGCACACAATTCGCAGCACGTTCGTCCTTTCGCTGCATTTTGCACCTTTCCCGATGCGGCAAGATGCGATGCGGCAAGGACGCAAAAATGCAGATCACGGCCTCAAGGATACGAAATCGATATGCACCCGCATTTCCATTCCCGAATACTCTGTCTGTCAAGATGCTGTCTTCTTTGGCTTCTCGGAGCTCTGGAGTCGGAGACGTCCATAACTCATCGAGGGCAATGTGCAAAAGTGCCTGTATCGCATATCCTGTGGCTGCTTTGTTTGGCCTGTAACCTTTTGTCGGGGCATCGAAGTCAGCTGCAGTTGCAATCTGTTTTTTCCGCATTCAGCACGATCAAATATTGCCGAAGACGGGCTGGTTTCTTTCCTTTTGGGGGTAACTGCATCCCGATCAGGTGGCGCGTGTCCTCTTCTGGCCAACTGTGATTTGTCTGGCCTGCCTCATTGTGGCATTATTAGCAACTGCCGTGGTGCGCAGTCAGCTGGTGTGCGTGCCACGTGTATCCATCTGTCAGATACTTTTCCCCCCCAAGTCAGCCGCCTTATCGGTTGCATGCCGAATTACCCGCTTAGCCATTAACATGTCACTTTGGCCTACTTGTCTTTGGAGCTCCCAGAAGAAGCGGCTCATCTACTTAATATGCAAATGCCTCTTGACTTGGCTGCAAGTGGGGTTTCACAATTTTCCCCTGCATATATCAATTCCAATGTCGAGGTGAGCATAGGCCACCACCTGGTATTGGGGTCTATATATCTTCTATTTTTAAATCGACCAGCCAACATAATCATCTCCATTTTCCATTCGCAATCCCAAAACGAAAGAAGGGAGACGTGCATTTTGAAACTGGATACTGGATACTGGGTACTGGCAAGGCAAGGCAAGGCAACGGAATGGCCGAAAGCTTTTTAATTAAGCAATGTCCTGCCTTGAAGGAGGGCGGATTGCGGAAGGCGGAATCGAGGAGAAATCAGAGAGAAACTGTTATTATAATCATCAGCCGTTCGTCGCCTACTTTGTCATTATAATTTTCATTTCTTTGGTCCGTTTGGCCAAAGCGATGAAAGGCAGAAAGAAATTTTTGCTGGCCAAAAGAAATGCATTTTATTATTACTGTTACTTGTATTATTTGTTGTGGCTGTGACTTTTTTAATCACAAACCAGTAATCGGATGGGTTTGGGGGTGGCAAGAGGCCAGCAACAGACTGGAGGGATGGGGGGGCATTGTGAAGTCGGGTGCTTTGTGGTGCTATCGTCCAAGAAGGTTCTTATTGGTGCTCTACCGATACTCCGGCCGGTCGGCTACTCCTACACTTGATGAGATACTTTCGGCCGACGACGAATGGGGAACTGCCATTCCAACCACCGCACAAGAAAACCCACACCAATGCCGGGCCAGCCGAAGACGTTACTGTATCTGTGAGTGCTTGTATCTGTATCTGTTCGCGTTCGATAGCAAATTCGCCGCAGAACCGAAGACGAGCCGAAGCATTGTTGTGGTGCGATGCCATTCCCCTTCGCAGTTACTACGTCACAACGGTGACGTCACGCCTTCAAGAAACGCTCAAGGAAACGACCTTCAGCGAATGAGTGGAAAGTGAAGAAAGGCGAGCGACTGAGTAAGAGCATGGCACTGAGACCGAGGAAGAGCAGGTAATGGAGGAAGAGCAAGGAGAGGAGCAGCTAGATGGCAAGAAGACGCTCTTCGTTCTCTCACTCTCTGCGGAGATTGTCTCAGACCTGTCTTTGGGATTGGGATTCTCTCAGTGCGAAGCACACCAATACAGTCTCAGGTTCGCCTGCCTGCCTTCGCGCCCGGGTTCAGTGCGTTTCAGTATCTTAAAGTATCTTGTATCTTGAAGTTCGCTCTCGCCGTTTCGCAGCCCGCGTCGTGCAGATACAGATACATTTCTGGATTAACGCTAATTCGTTTTTGATTGCCGCCGAGGGGGGGATCGCCAATGGACCGTATGGAGAGTAAGTAAAGTGTGTAATTAGTGCGTTGAACGATATTTTGGATTTCGGTTTTTGAAACACTTCGATATCTGTGAAGTTCGATAAGCAGTTCTGTGGCAAGATCCCTTGAGACTCCTATCTTCTTATGAAGAGTAGGGGGCGTTCATTTGGGTTTTGATTATAAAGAGGCGTTCCACTAATAGCCTTATACCTTGGGGGATTTGTCAAAAGAAACAAGGTCAGACAATGGAGCAAGTGTATCTGCTGCATCTTTGTTGTACGAGTATCTTGTATCTCGAGACACCAGGGGCGCCCGAAGTTCCGAAAGTCAGCGATGACTCAGAGGAGAGTTGGGAAAAACAGGAAAAGAAGAGCCAGAGAACCAGAATCAAAATAGAAGAAGACAAGGCCAAAGAAGAGCCCCAAGGAGAGGTGCTCAAAAAAAATATCTAAAAACAAGCTGAGAACAAGAAGATCCCATGGGCAGAGAGAAATACAAAGGGAAAACGAGATGGGAGACCCGCATATGTTGACATGTGTTTGTGTCTTGGGAAAATGGAAAAAAGGGGGAGACCGGGTGGCAGTGAAAGGGGCAAAGGTGGGGGCAGGGGATGTGGTCGCTAGTAGGGGGCCACCTAAGGTGGGGTGCATTGAACTTGGTGGTGCAAAGTAGAAAGAAGCTAAAGTAGAGCAATTAAAGTCCCTCTAACTGATCTTTAGTTCCGAGAATTAAAACAAGCCAAGCTAGGGACTTGTTGTTTTTGTTTTTCCAGCAAATTTCCACACATCATTGTTGTTGTTGTTTTGCGAAATGCTGAGAAGAAATGAGAAAGAATACGAGGCGAAGAAAGGTAGGCAAAAATAACAACAAAGTAAAGACCCGAAAGTGGCAGCTGCAATTGCGAGTATTTAACAAAATTTCCAAACACACACAGACTTGTACACAGATACAATAGAGAGTGGGCAGGGGGAGGAGGTAGATGAGGCCGGGAGGTAGAGAGAGAGAGACAGGGACACACATGCAAGGAAAGGAAACGAAAAGGAAGCGAAGAGCCAGACCAAAAGGAGATGGCACAAAAGGTAACTGCAGGGATAGCAAGCAAAGGCCAGTCTGGCCAGCAAAACAAGTCAGCAGGATCAAGGACACACAGGCACACAAGCACTCACACACACACACACACACACACATGCAACAAGGAGCAGGCAAGGCAACAACGGAAACCTGAATTCGTTACACACACCCGAAAAGAGAGCCATGCCAGCGAATGAGCGAGAAAAGAAAAGGCAGATTAAGGACCCGTTTCCTTTGTACTGGGTTTATTATTTTTTTAGTTTTACATTCCCCTTATGGTTAGGTAAAATCCATTAGGGTAGTTCCATCCTAGGTAAAGGACCCTCTCCGCCCTTTGAGAGTGCATAGGTAGGCCGACAGCAGGAGATCGCGCTAGGATATGCAAAAAAAAAAATAAATTTAATAGGGAAAGACTAAAGAAAATGATTCAGCACAAAGGGAAAGATTAGGTCGGGTTCTAAAATGCGAAAATGCATTGTTGCTGGAAAATGGGGAAAATTACTTATAGCACAGTGGGCCGAAAACTTGGAAAAATATTATGAAAATGATTATTTGAGAGAACTACATATCCGAATCATAATTCAATAAAAAATATCTTTATTTTACGTCCAAATATATTCTGAAATTTTTCATGAAAAAATGCTTTTAAAATGTAAAAATATCACACTTTTAAAGAAAAAATTTAGGTGTAAAAAAAAAATAGGAACCACTCTTTAAAAATCTTTATATGTATTTAGAGGACCACAACCATATATACGATATCCTTCGAGTGATTTCATTTAAAAAAATGTTGATATTCCCTATGCCCTATATTTTGTCCAAGTGTACTCTCGATCGACTTATGAACCTAATTATTTTCCCAATTACTTGGAACCAAGTTTCCCTTTCAAACCCTCAATGAGTTTCCAATTCCGACCTCTCAATAAAGTTCCTTTTTCTCTTTTCTCCCCACCAGGAGCCAGCTGCTGTTGATTCTCATTGCCGAGAAGGAAACCGAATACCACCAGCTGGATACAAACATCCTCGCACCAACAGCCAGTTCGAGGCACACGATCGCATCGAATCGAAGGATCAAACAAAGGACTCGTGCCACACTGCCAGACAAGGGGGTTGATGATAGCAGCGCCTCCTAAAGACTTCCAGCCCATGCGGTCGGGGGTCGAGACAAAGTGATCCTGCCGAAGGACAACGCCGCACTCTTATCAGCCATGCATGGCAGAGGGTTGAAAACGGGAACTCGCTTCTTATCTTAAAGCTCGGGAGGAGGGTGACAACTAAATCGAGCAGATGTGCAAACAACACGGAGCACGGATGACGGATGACTGACGAAAAGCCAGCAATTACACCTTGAGCGATCACAGGGGAGGGGGGAGTACAGCGAAAAAAAAGGATCATCAGGCGCGTGCCCAGCACACTCGGATTTCCCAGTTGAAATTGGGCTGGGCAAGTAGTCTTGGCTTGGCAACCTTCAAAATTTGATGTATAATAATGTCGGTGGAGAACAGTTTAGGAGTTCTAGACTTCAGTCTGGCTAACGAGAGAGCGTCGAAAACGGCGTCGGGAGTCGTCAAATCTGCAGGAGCAGCAGCAGTTCCAATCCCATACCACAAAACCACTGGCAAGGAGAACGAGCCGGACACCGTAGCCGCGCTTCTACCGGATACTGAGCCCGTCACCGATCTTGATCTCGATACTGAGCACCTGGGAAGGGGCAACATTTTGACCACGGGTGCTTCAGCACAGCCAGCCACGCCAACCGTCGCCGTTGTGGTTGCGCCCACTCCTGCCACGGCTTCGCCAAAGTCTGGGCAGGATGTGGGCGACGGGGGCTGCCTAAGCCAGCCGCAAGGAAACACAGAACTGAAGTTCCAGTCCTATGTGAACGGAAACGGGAATGGCGTCTACAAGATCATCAAGACGCTCGGCAAGGGCAACTTTGCAAAGGTCAAGCTGGCCCTGCACGTGCCCACCGGGCGCGAGGTGGCCATCAAGGTCATCGACAAGACCCAGCTAAACACCAGTGCCCGTCAGAAGTTGTACCGGGAGGTGAAGATCATGAAGCTGCTCAACCATCCAAACATAGTACGTCTCTTCCAAGTGATCGAGTCGGAACGAACGCTGTACCTGGTGATGGAGTACGCCAGCCGGGGCGAGCTCTTCGACCACCTAGTGAAGAACGGCCGGATGCGGGAGCGGGACGCCCGTGTGATCTTCCGTCAGTTGGTCTCAGCTATTCAGTACTGCCACAGCAAGTTTGTGGTGCACCGGGACCTGAAGGCCGAAAACCTGCTGCTCGACCAACACATGAACATTAAGATCGCGGACTTTGGCTTCGGAAACACCTTCGATCCGAACGCCCAGCTGGAGACGTTCTGTGGCAGCCCGCCGTATGCGGCACCGGAACTTTTTATGGGAAGAAAGTACGCGGGACCGGAAGTGGACGCCTGGTCCCTGGGCGTGGTCCTTTACACGCTTGTTAGTGGATCCCTGCCATTCGATGGCGGCACGCTGAAGGAGTTGCGTGAACGTGTTCTGCGAGGCAAGTACCGTGTTCCCTACTACATATCCATGGATTGCGAGAATCTGATGCGAAAGTTCCTGGTCTTGAATCCTGCAAAGCGTACCTCGCTCACAGCCGTCATGTCCGACAAGTGGATTAATTTGGGGCACGACGAGAACGACCGGCTGAGGGCCTACCGGGAGAGACCCATGGAGCTGCAGGACCCCGCCCGCATGGACATTCTGGTGAGCATGGGCCACAAGCGGCGTGACGTGGAGCAGTCGGTGAAAGGGCAGCTTTTCGACGACATCTACTGCACCTACATGCTCCTGGGCGTGGCCAAGCCCCGCTCCGCCGGCAGCCGTATGACCAAAGCGGAGCAAGCGGCCGCAGACTTGGGCGGGGGAAGTCCGTCGGTTACTCAGCCAGCGAGCCAGCCCTCAATTACCACGCCCACGGTGACCATAGCTCAGGTGACACTGGCCCTTGACCCCAAGAATGGAGCCTCGGCGACAGCGGGAGCGTCTCGTCCGATGCCCACGCGCCTTCCAAATCCCATGGCCACAACCACCTCCACTTCCTCGCCGGGACCGCCCGCCAAGCCCACTCGCCGCACACCCGCCCGCAAGACAACCGCCACACCAGCCCGCCAGGAGCCCACAACTCCGCAGACCAAACGAGGGGCAGGCGCGGATGTGAAGCCAACACTGCTAAGTGCCCAACGTCAAATGGCCCAAACGCAGAAGATGGCCAACACGCCGAGCAGGTTTAGTTACGCCAACTCCCAGACCCCGCAGTCCAACCAGGGCTCCCGCCGACCTACAACTCTGTACGAAAAGGCCGAGTCGGCGACCACCACGCCCCTTTTGGTTCCAAAGTCCCCAGCGATTGGGGGACGACTGATGGAGCGGATTCCTGGAGCGGGGGCCGCTGTGGTGGAAAAGTCTTCCGAAAAGCCCTTCACACGACACAATGTGGCGCGGGCCACCTTCCATTTTGGCCAAGGACGCAACGGCAAGAGAGGCGCCAATGCCGGAAGCGGAGCAGGGGGAGGTAGCGGAGCCGGGGAGGAGGACGGCTACCATCACACGCCGCCTCTGTCCGCCGACGACACCAAGCCCGCCTCGCGGGTGGGCTTCTTTTCCAAGCTGACGGCGCGGTTTGGGCGGCGGGTGATCCAGCTGAACGAGAAGGATGTCGCTGATCAGCGCAAAAACCTCACCAAATAGCCAGGATCAGAGGACCCAGCTCCTGCCCCATTGGAGAGCAGCGATCAGTCCCCGAGGACCGATCTTATTTTGTCTAGTTGGTATATTTTATGAAAGCGACTAAAATATAGTATATTAAATGTTGACTTAAAATGTGTTATGTGCCGGAGTGATCGGGTTTTAGATAACTTTTGAAAACTTTTGCTTTTATATCCTAATTTTATTTCTAATAAGTTCTAATAAGTTAGTATAATATTTTTAAATACAATTTGAGAGAGAGTAATATAATTGAGTTTTTTTCTGGGAGGGTGGGGACTAAAACTTCAAAACCAAGACTAAGAACAATATGTATATAATCAGATTTGAAAAACAATAAACTATTTTTTCATAAACTGACATATGACATGATTATTAGAAGAGAACTAATCACAAAACAAAAAACCATCCAAATGGGTTCGAATTCTCAAAGGGGTGAACATGTAGCAATTTTGCTTGCGTGTTGCATTGGCATTAAGTGGAGCGGTGAGAGGGATTGGGAAGGGGGCAGTCGTCGGTTCCGACCAGCAACATGAAACCGCAATCATTTTGCACTTTTAGAGGAAACAACAATAAACAGCGAGACTAACTAAAACCCAAAATAGTCGGGGGGTAATTCGAAGGCGTCGAACGGCGGAAGGAAAAGGCGTTCTCAGGCGAACATAACAATATCCGGAAAGTAACCAATAAACGGGAAATTCCGCTGAAGGGGCAATGTTTTTTTTGTTTTGTCTTTTGGTGGGAACCGAGTTGGGAAAATAAGGATCAGGGGGTGAGTTACCTGGCATAGGGGTGGTTGAGGTTCCGGCCAAGGACTGATTAGACCCATTGGGAACGGAAGCAGAGCGTTTAATTTGTTAACCGGCGGAAGAAAGGTGCCAGGAAAAAAGTAACAGGTCGCACATAAATTAGACGGCCGGGGAGTGCATTTTAGCTAATGGAACTACTGCCTACCTCCCGCCCCTAGCCTGATTAACCCCTTCCCGGGAACAATGGGTGATAAGATTGGGCCAAAACCGAAATGCAAACAAAAGTACTCGCGGCGTATTTGCATGGGACTAGAACGGGCCAGAGCTTCGATTGTTTGCTTTAAGGGTAAACCACACTCCCATTTACTATCGATATGGAAAAAGATATATACTACGTGGGCATATACATAGATGGTGCTGATAAATCGAAATAATACTTGAAGCAAATAAAAGTGCCTATGCAAACAGGTCGAGTCAATAATTTAACCGAAAGCACACGCCATCGATTAGATAAAGACAGGCGACAGTCGGCAGTTGAGGTTTATCAAGGACTAGCCTCCACGCGATAAGATATAGACCCCATTATCCATCCAACAATCCTTCCGTTTCCACTCACTTAAACCCCCATTAGGACGCCCCGAAAGTATGTTGCGGAAAGTTACTCGAAGGACCGGAAGTCCCAATAAGAAAACCATCTACTCCTATTCAGAACAAAGAAACATGGCTAATTTGCGGCAACAACTCGTAACGAGCATGTAAATGAAAGTTGAACTGTAACTGTTATTCGGTTTGGGGGTTAATTGGGGTGGGTTCTTGAAGTCTTCGTTTTGGGCCAGCACCGCCTTCAAGTGTCTGCCGGCAACGCCTTGAGTGTGACTTGGGTCTTTGGCCACCCACAATTATGTCAATAGCCAAGTTTCCAGGCAAAGATTTTCGTAGTCTGTGTTGACTGTCGCCGGTTGTGCCACCATCTGGCTTTCCACCGATATTTTCCGGTATTGTTTGTTCTGGGTAAATATTTTACGGCCCAAGAAGTGCCACAAGAAACTGTTACTGAGCCAAGGGGCTTAACCTGCCCAACGGAACGTCAAGTGGGGTCGTCGTTGTCGTTTTCAGCTCCTTTTGATTTTTCACATTTTTCCATCCATTCTGCCGGCTGCCTTTTGTGGTGGCTTAAGAAACATTTCCCAGGCTTTTCGGATTGTTTTTTCTTTTTTTTCCTTCGCCTTTTCTTCAGTATTGTTCTGTTCGCGCTTGCCAATTAGCCCGATGCGATTTCGAATGTCCTTTTCGTCGCTTCCCCAGCTCCTTGAACGGCAACCCTTAATTAATGGCTGGCATATACTCGAACATATACATTTCTCAACTTCCGTCTCAGCCTGGGCTTAGTTCGGCAACTATTTCGTCTCATTTTCTGCCTGACTTAAGCGCTTAATAGTTTTCAGTTTTTGCCGACTATAGTTTCCAATCTGCAAGGTCCTGTCCTGTCCTCCCGACCCCCCTCCAACCGTTTATTGGTGTGTCTTCTTTGCCTTGCACTTTTCTTGCTCAAGTCGAAACTTTTTCTTATTGGAAAGGGTTTGAAACTTTGCTTGTTCCTGCTGGTTGTTTTTTGTGGTCACCCGGCAGTTAATCAATTTTTTGTCCTTTTTTTCCTTGCCATAGATTGTGTAAAAAGTTTAGTCTACAAGTATGTTATAGGAAAGACTTTTTGTGGTTGGGTGCAAGGGAAAACTTTTAATTAAGAAAACCTTGAAGTGATTTATTGATTAGAGCTCTCGGCCGGGTCAAACTTTCTGTGGTCGCTTCCCGATCCGCTGTCTCTGAGGAGGAGGTTCTATTATCTTGCCCCGAAGACGGGACAGCCAATGAGAAGCTCCTCCAACTTCAGGTTAATCGGAACAGAACGGACCCGGGGGTTCCCCTTCGACTAGAGAGCTCTGAAACTGAAGCTCAACCAAGCGATGATGAGTCAAGTCAACAAATGCGAAGCGCGGCGAAATCGATTGTCTGTCTCTGTCTCTGTTCCGCTGGAGAAAATGGAAAAATACCGATTCGCTGCTTACGGAAGCGCAAAGAAATACACCCACTGCCCCGACCCCAAAGCCTAGAACTTACATTGACGCTGCTCAACTGGCAGAACGAAACTTTGGACCCAGCCCCCCCGACGGACGGCGACTGATGGGCAGAAACTTTTGTGCATTATTATTACGGAAAGCAGGCTGCCGGCCAATACGCAGTAAGACATAAAGTCGAGGAAACAACAAACAAACAAAATGGTGAGCACTTCCGCCCGAAAGTAATTACCAGAAGTCGGTGGATGTATGTAGGTGCTGCTCTGTAGTGGCTAGAGTCGGTAGTTGGTCTGTGCCGCGCATTTCACGCCTCCGCCCTCGTCGAGCTGTCACTGTTTTAATTGTAAACAATATAAAGATAATCACAGGCCCAAAATCTGTAGCTCAGGTGTAGCCAGTGGAGAGACCGAGGCCCAGAACCGAGAGTTCTTGGTGACACATGCCTCCACTCGGCACCCACTCCAGTCCATGCCACGCCACGCCACTCCACTCCACGCTGGCCAGCGGAAGTGTTGCCGCACAACAAAAAAGCGGAACTACTCTTGAAAGATTTGCGTTGGACAGAGGCAGCCGGCACCGACAGTGCCACCTTCTACCTGGCCTCACCTGTTCTGTCTCTGTGGCTTTTCATCGGGGCATCAGGGTATCGGGGAAACTTTCGCGGGGCTGAGGCTGTGGCCGAGGCTGATTCTGTCATGAGTTGTTGCCCCTCGCATATTATTAACGTTTTAATACGTACTTGCGCTGCCTCGGCCACTTTGGTGCGTGCTACATGGCCGGGGGATACTGGATATGGATGTGGATGTGGCAGGGCGGACAAAAGACAGGGGACAGACTGTGACGTGGAGAGGGTGTGTCTCAACCACTTGTTGTGGACCGAAGCACGTGGGAAAGTGGAAAGCGGCAATCGAATGCGAATGAGACCATTAAGCTTCCGTCTTTCCGCTTGGGCACAATTCGAATAATACTTGTTCATAATTATCAGACTATATATTTGATCTTAAAATATTAATCTTTTCTTTTATGTTTTTAAAAAGGTAGGTTTTTAATAAGATGTTATTACTCAAATGTAGTCGAATCTATAGATATTCATAATTTATAAAATAAAGTTTACTGCCAAGTCACTGAAATTGATTACTGATACATTATTGATACATTTTATAGGGTTTTTCGACATATAGATATCGTTTTTAAATATCTAATTATCATTCTTTCATTAATATTTTATTTTAAATGGAATCTAAACGATTGGCCTATCCAAAACAAATTAAAAATTAAATTATAAAATAAAAAATGTGGCGTATTATTGTTTAATTAGTAATTACAGTCAATGAATATTCCAAGTGTAGCTCTGAGCCTTGGCATGACCAGTGCAGTTTAAGTCGAGCGATCGAGATAGCTCCGAATATAGCCAGATTGGACCGGAGGGTGTTGCATTTGAGTCATATGAGACATATGGGACATAGAACAGATCAACTCGGATCGCCTCACGCCAAGTTCTCGTGCATCCGGTCGTCTGGTTTTTTGCTTTTGCTTTTTGGGGGTTGGGCTGAGGCTTGATTCGCCATCGCCATCGCATTCGCAGTCGCCTGCTTGATGTTTATGTAAGTCTATAGCGAATAACTAATGGATCTAGGTCTCTGTGTGCGTGTCCTCTGTGTTCTGGTGTTCCCATCTCTAGATACTAGATACTCGGACCCATGGCTACTAGATGGCATCGCACAGATGCTAACCGTCGTACCAACTAGCACTCGTAGTACTCATGCATGGCGCGCACCAAATACGAAATAAATTACACTTGATTATCTTGTTGCTCGCCTGGCTGCTGCTCCGCTGACCGCTGATCTGTTGCAATAGTTTGTCCATGTCCGAAATAAACGAACAAAAAAACAAGAAAGCTCAAGTTTGGATCAAGCAACGAATAATAAATGCTCTTAGGGGTGTAGTGATAAGGTATTGGTTCTAGATATTTGAGGGAAAAATGGGGGAGCTGATTTCTGTAGGGCTATTATTGTTTTTAGAGTAATATTTTAGTTAAATTTAGGCTTACCTAAGAGTTAAGATTATAAAATTAAATAAATTAGTACACTAAAGTCATGAATAAGCTTCGGTAAATATGTAAAACAAATAAGTATGAAAGGTTTGTAGGTTAGTACTTTGCTTCCTATTTATTATTTTTAATATTTCTATGTTCTTTGTATATTTTTTTATGTATTTTAGTCTTTAACTATATAATAAAATATCGATATATTATAAAATAACATATTTCCCTATTCCCCTGTAACATAACCAATCTAAAAATGAGGACTACCCTTCCCTGAGATTAAAAAAATGCAGAGTAACATGGACATTTTGTGATATTCTACAAGTCATTTGCTGACTTAATTTCCACTGCTCGAAACGGAATAGAACGAGCCCGAGCAGAATGTATTAGTCGGTGGGTCCGACTAGCCTACCCATATAGAATGGGGGTGGTGGGGATGGGCAGTGTGGGGTGGGTGGGGAGACAGCTAAGCGCGATAGAACCGCGACATTTGCTCAGCGAGGCGTGCAACTTTGGCCGGCACTCAAGTGAGCCCTGCCATTGGCCGGCACAAGTCAGATATTGCTCCGGATCGGGCTGTTCTATATACTATATGCGGCGAGTGTGTGCTTTATTTAATTCCAGATAATCATTGCGACTTGTTGCCTCGACATCGCCGCTGTCGATGCCGCTGTCTCTTTCTGCTTCTGTACCAAGTGCTGTCGCCGGCGCGTTTTTTAGGGTAATTTTCTTTTTGCAATTGAATGAATTTGCGTTTCGGTCTGTCCAGCTCCCCCAGCCCCAGCCCCTGCCTCTTTTATTGTTTGGCTTCAATAAGAGATTATTCGAGGGCCAGCTTGGCTGTTAGATGTATATTTAGATGGTTGCGCTCAGCTGCATGGTAGAAATTTTCACTTCCGTTCTTAAAACGATTTCCGGCCGACCGTCGACCATCAGAGGAGTTGGCCGTGCATGGCGACTGGGATTGGGAAACTTTCTACATGACATTTCCACCTGGATGCTGGTCCAAAGTTTTCCACAATGTGCTAAATATTTCGTTTGGCTTCGCAGCCGAGAAACTTTCTTGGTAGCGAACAAAACAAAACTTGGCCACCGCCCTGGGTAGAGGGGGTAGCTGAGAGTCTGCTTCCAAGGACCACAAGGACGGGCATTGTGCGCCTAAAAGTCAACTTTAATTTTGCATTTTTCATAAGTAGCCTTAGGTGCACTTACTTAGGCCGGCACAAGAGCAGTCGAATGAGAAAAGAAAGCCAAGGGGGAATGTTGCTGCTGCACATGAGCAACTCAAGCAGTCGGGCCAAAGTTCCCTTTCTGAGTAAAATAAGCGAAAAGAAAAATAGGAAAATAAAGGATGCAGGACAATGAGAAATGAGGGGACATACACTGTGTTTATGCCGTAAATCATGATATCTTGAGTTCTTATTTCCAAGGAGAAACTTGAAACAAGAACATGTAATTTGTATTTGGTATAAGATTAAGTTAAAGGTATTTAAAAAAAAAAACAAAAGATTTTAGATGGGTATATTTCTCATAAACATTGTCCCAACATAACAACAAAGAAACATCTAAAAACATAAGTATAAACAGCAACAAACTCATTTAGGTGGCATCGAGATGGATAATAACGAGTCTGGGAAATGGAAAATGCTTAAGACTTGCTTCCTTCTATTTTGTCGCCTAAGCTGAAAATAATTGCAGCCTGCTTGTAAATCCAACAACTAGCGGCGTCTGCTGTCAGCAAAAGGATAACACGGCGCATCATTACACACACACACATACACATATAAGTACGCGTATAGATGTAGGAGGGCATACACATGCAACTTCAGCAATTTCCGTTTCCGCCGCTGCCGCTACCGTTGCTGTTGCACTCGTTCCTTCTAACTCAGACTAGTCTGTTTGCCTTTTTCTTTCCATTTTTATTTTTAGCTGCAACAGCGGCAGGCGGAGAATCAGGAGCAGCGGCAGCAGCAAGGAGGAAAGTCAAAGAAAATGTCTGCGTGAGGGACTGACTTGGTAGGAGAAATTGAAACGGACACGGGCCAGCTCATTCGCTCGTTGGTTCGTCTCTGTCTGGCATCTGGGCAACTGGGATCCAACGTCAGTTTTCTTTGCCATTTCATCTTAAGTAGCACACAAATAAACAAAAGCAAACAAGCACTGAGCTGAGGGGATGGAGTCCTGCAGTCCTCACAAAGGCGCCTCTCCATATGGCAGCACTTTTCGATTAAGGATACTCGCCCTCATGTAAGTATGTATGTATGTCTGTGGGTGTGTTGACTTTCTAATTAAAAAATGAAGTCCACTCTGGCACAAAGGCGTTTCATTAGACCAAGACCGGACTCAGACTTAAAGTTAAAGGATAAACACTGGAGGAGTAACACTTGAAGGAGTCGACTTACCAAAATTTAAGCGGCTTTCTCATTGGATAACTTCTCGATATGGTGTAACCTGCAATTATAAAGCAGACAATTGCACAAGGCGCAACGTAATTGGGAGATTAGTAATTTGATCGATTATATCAGATGGTAAGCTGAAAAATTTCTTTTTCGGGGATTCAAAAGGGATGCATCAAGTTTCTACCTAAGCTTATAAATCATTTTTTAATATCCTATCAAATGCGAGTTATTTTTGTAGATTTATCAGGTTAATATTTATGATAGTTCGACAATATTTCAAGTCACAAGCTGCAAGTGAAACTGAAAATAAATATTTTACAATTTTACTTGTTCATTAAAATTAGGGTTTTAAATGTATTTTAAATTAAAAATTCTTGCTTAGCCAAGGATAAAAGAAATTTTAAGCTTGCAGCTTCAAAAATTATATCTCGACATTTTTCAAAATCAAAACTAACTAAACTATTTATTTCTGCTATTCAAAAGAATTGGATTTTTTCTATGATCTGTTGATCTGTTTTTGACAAGGATTGGAAAATGTTTTTAGGGCTTTTTGTTTGTTTGTTTGTTTTTTTGTTTGCATTTTTGCACCAATACCAGCGATATTTTACCCTTAATTTAAGTTACATAGCCAGTGGCGAGAAGGTGGCGAGCCGCTTCAGAGGATCGCCCCGTTTCAACGTCGGTGGCTGGCGGCGGCAGTCCCCGATGAGCGGGACTGGACCGCTGCCAGGAGCGGGCGTGAACAGTCGGCGGACTGCTCCGGCCGCTGGTGATTCAAAGTTGGCATATTCGGAGGAAGACGGCCGGGCCGCATATCTCTGGCCGGGTAGAGTCGTTGAGCACAGATTTTGGGACAATTTATCATTTGGGGAACAAGGGCCGAACACACTTCACTCAAGCGCTGCGGTCAACGGGAGCGGGTCGGGTCGGGTCAGGGGTCACCATCATTCACTAATCGCGCTGTTCAATTCTCTTATTATTTTTTCAACAGCCGCGTGGCATGCTTCATGGGCTGAACAACACTTGCCGCTTTGCTTTTGAGGCACACCGCAAATTATGCCGTACAATACACTGTTTCATATCATTTCCGGTTAGTTTGGTTTTAGTTTTAGTTTTAATTTGAGTTATTTTTGACAATTAAATTATCGAGGGTTTTCGAAAAGTTTGTTGCCGCAGCGCTTCTCATTTTACAAGTTTAATTTAGAATTTTGATCATATTTTCATTATTAGCTTTAGTTTCTTCTTGTGTTTCTGTGCTTCTGATTTTTTAGTTTTTGAATTTTTGGCTTGATTTTAAATTTCTATTGGGAAAAAGGAATGGTTTTAAAATAAATGCTTGATAGGATTTTAATTAGGAGTAAATATTAAAGAAAATAAAATATTTGCTAAATATTTAATAAAAAACTTTAATAAATATTATTAGTACGTTAATAAATCGAGGGACTTTTTTTTAGGATTTGGGAAATGTTTATATTTGGGAAACTAAAATCAAACAACGACGAACAATTATAAAATATTTTTTTAAATATATAACGATAGGTTTGGATATTGAAAACAATTAAAATGGTTAAATTGTATTAATTTATTTTGTTTTTATTGTTATATTTTATTTATTGTTAATATTCTTCACACTGTTTTATTTCCACACATCATCTATTTTTTTAATTCCATTGCTTTTTAGGGAATTATTCCCATTTGGTTTTTCACTTGTTTCACGTTAAGTGGTAATCTTTAGATTTGTTCAAAATAATTAAATATTTTTTTCCAGGATAAAGAGGTCCTGGCAAACACCTGAAACCTGGCACGTACCATCGTCGAAGTGAACTACTAAAGGGTGACTGGAAAATGGGTGATTCTTGAATTCAATTTGGTTACTGCGATGTTCTGATTCCCCAACAGAATGAACCTTCTAACTGGCGGCTGCTCGAGTTTCTACAATTCCTATAATTTGCTATTCCTATTCCGAGTCTGGTGCTCTGCTGCCGCGCTGCTTTCGCTGCCAGCCAAGACGATCAAATGTCTCACAAGAAACGAAGGCCCAAAGCTTTTATATTCGGCTCCGAGTGTCTCACAGTGTGTGTGTGAGAGTATTTATATAAAATTAGGCACGACTCGGCGTTTCTCAACTATATAAGTATTGCCTGCTTGGGGTCTTGATAGCTCTGGGTTTGTGTGTGTGTGAGAGTCCTGCATTGAAGTGTGTGTGTGTGTGTTAGTTGCTGACAAAGTTGAGCTGAGCTGCGGCGAATCTGAGGCGCCTGCTGCCTTGGGCGCTTTAGATAATTTCCTGCCAAGTTTTTCCCCGTCAAAGCCAAGACAGCGGTGCCTGCCAATGCGCAGGCAGGATAATTGCTGGCCAACATGTCGTATGCGCAATGTGGCCACCAATGCCGCAGCAACAGCAGCAAGTGGCGTCTGCCCTAGTATAGGGTATGGGTGTGTGTGTGTGTAGGAAGAGTTGGTTGGCTAATCGGGCGCCTAAAACACTCGGCCCAGCAAATAATAGAAGGCGCCGCAAGTTGCACGTACCACAAGACACAAGCGACACTTGAACTAATTGAGGAGGATCTGTAACTGGGTTCGATGAGCGAGACGATTGGCTTAGGCTTAGGCTGAACTAGGTTTTAATTGATTATAATTTATGGCTATTTATTGAAATTTATATTATTTATGTATTTTTTTTTTATTCCATTTGGTTTGCTTTGAAACTGATTTAAATTGAAACTGCAAGTCAGACACACAGCTTGAACACCTTTTGTAATTTAATTGTTTTTTTTTTTTATTTTATTTTTTTTAATATTATTTAATTGTTATAATTTATTTGAATTAATTTGAATTTTTACACAAGTCGAGGCGGCGTTCGTCGGCGTCGTCGGTAGAAGACATACGCAAGCAAAACTTCTGCCAGCGCGCGTGACTGGAAACGTACTGAATTTTGTATTCTAGTCGACGAAAGTAAAGTGCCATGAAGACCAAGGCGCTGCCGAAGTCGAAGTCTCAGTCTCGGTCTCAGCCAACGTCTCAGCTACTCCGGCTCTTGCTCCTAGCCCAGCTTATGCTTTTCCTGCTGCTTTGCTGCTGCAGTCAACGCCTGCCCACATAAGTGTGCTACGATTTCTTGCAAGCAGAAGCAGAAGCAGTAGCAGCAGCCCTTCTCCGATAACGAGCTGCCTTTTCTATATACCCGTCAGCCGCACACGAGCGTTGACGCTTTTAAATATATGTATATCCCATATAATAATATATATTATTTATATATGTATTAGGCGACGCCGGCTGCGGCAGAGGCAGCAGATAATTTCCTACACGCAGTAAGTGCAAGTAAGTGTGCGCCTGCTCACACACACAGAGACATACGCATACCTACACGAAGAAGCGCTCCAAGGAGGGAGCTCCTGGAGCTCTCGTCTAGAGCCGACGGGACGAAAAGACTCGACTCGACTCGAAGCGAGCGGAGGGGATGGCGAACGGGCGGGCGGGACGGGTCGACCGTACGCGCGCGTAGCTTAAGAAGGACTAGAAGAGAAGAAGCAGGCAGGCAGCGGCCGCAGCAAGCTGAGCAAGTCCTTCCCGAGGACGAGCAGGCATCGGATTCGGAATCGGAAGTCGGATGCCGAAGTAGCAGCAGCGGATGCCGACGTGCAGTTGCGTTTGTGTAGGTGTTGCCGCAGCCTCAGGATAATGTAATGCACTCACTCACACACTCATATGTAGGCACACGCACACAGGCAAAGGCATGGACACAGACGCCGGCAGAGAGAGGACGCAATTAGAAAGCATCAGGACCCGAAGCAGCCGAAATTCAAAAACCGAAGGACCGAAGCCTGCGGCTGGCAATCTTCGTGTCGCCGGCTTCTGTCCCCCCACAAGGAGCATTCTCTTTTTCGTTCTCTCTCCCTCCTCCATAATGGTGCATCTCGCTTGCACACACTCTCTCTGGCGGCGTCTTCTCCTCAGGACTCAGGTCTAAGGACTCAGTGAAAACACACACATTTTGCTTACCCGTCGTAGGAGTCGGAGCATCACGTGAGCAATTCTGCGTATCAAAATCGAGCTTCTGGCTCCGTTGTTTTGAGTTCGTATAAAAAATATATACAAATCATAATAATACGTATATATACTTATAAAAATGTTGCCAACAATCTTTTTGCTTTGTACTTTTGATTTTACGTTTGAATTTTGTAACTTGTGTCTTTGACTTTTTAGTTCGTTCGTATATCTTTTGTTTCTTGATTTTAGTGTCTTTTTCGGGTTTCTTTTTAATTGTTCGTAATGTTTTTTATTTTTTGTATAGTTTTTTTCGTCTTGTATAGGTTTGTTTTAAAAACTTAAATGGGCTTATGTGGGGGAATCGTTGTGAACGTAGAAAAAAACAGCTCAAACAATAACAAACTAATAATCGTCGAGAGGTCCTGCCGGTTGAGAATTAGTCGAGACTTTCGGAGAGACGGCGAAAAAACACTTGAGAATCGTTATGCGAGTTACTTTTTTTTGGAAGCCGGTAAAAAATGTTTCGATTCTTTTGAGCTCGGGACTTTCTTGTTTCTGGTTTCTGGACCGAATGAGTTTTTTTTTTGTGTTTATAGAAAGTTGAATGTTTTGGACACACGATCTATGAACTGCTTCTGGGTACATGAATTTCCTTATGATTTTGTTCGAGTTTTGGATGATGATTTTGGTTTGTTGCCTTTTTAGTTTAGTTTTGTTTTTTTTGTTTGTTTTTGAGTGCACGCAAACTTAATACTTAAAAATAAATGAAAACGTAATTGAAAAATCCGAAAATAAAAATTTGTTTGTACGACGACGTTGATGTGAAGCTTTGTACTAAAAATGCGAAAAATTATTTCGCCGCGAATAGGCCGAGGACGACCGCTGACGGTGTCGTTGCCGTTGTCGTTGCGTTGTCGTTGTATTTGTCGTTTCTGCCCCAGCCAGTGTGCGAATGTGTGAGTGTGTGTCCTGGGTGTGAGTGGGCATACATATATTGGCAACAGCAACACCAACAGCAGCAAAAAAATGTTTGCCCGCCGCAGCCGCGAAAAAATACGCGAACGCAGGCAGGGATGGACATTTCCAGGGAGGCATTGCAAAGCCAAAGGCAGCAACACACGCAAATACAGTGGGGCCTTGCAAATAAAATTCGCGGCAGCGACGCCGGCAGCACAAATCCACCAACCTAGCCCCCACCCACAGTCGCCCACCGGGCGAATCACCCACCCAAAAACAGGATACAGCTACTAACACCAGTGCATCGGAGGGGAGCTCACACGGATTCATGGGTTCTTTGAGCTAGAGCTAGTGCGCATTTCAAATACATGGAGGGGCAAGCGCCTGCGTTGGCAGCGACTGCGGCAGAGGCAGCGGCGCCAACATCGACGTCGCCGCCAGTTGGGGCAGCTCAACAAAATGGAGAATGGGCTCTTATGTGTGTTAGTGTGGGTGGCTTAGTATTTTCAGTTGTGTAAGTGTGATTCCAGAGGAGTAGCAAAAGTTGCTTCCTTTGACTTTTTCATGATTTTCCTAAAAAACAATTGGTTCTCCTCAAGGATAGTACCCAAAAAGGATATTTCTATGGTCTAAAATGCATTCCACAAGGTGCTCGTATAACGAGTATTATCCTTTTCTGTATGAGTTGCCGTCGGAACCTGAGAACCTGAAACTTGTCTCAAATGTTGCCTCAAATGGGGAAATTACTCTAAACTATTATTATTATCTCCCTGAGCTTTTGCTTCATTTATTGGAGCGGGATTATCTCAGCACGTGCTAAATTTGAGTGCTACTGAAATGAAGCTAACAAGTAGTTGGATGGTACTTACATAGGTTTATAATAATTCATAATATATTATTTATAAGCAAACTAAAGGTTAATATAAGGATGGATGCTGGATGGATAATAAAGGATGATTGAAAAAATAAAATATGTTTATAAAAATATGTAAAAAATATATTACATAAAATAGCTAAAATAAACTACATATCTTTTTGAAAAATATAAAAATGAAAAGGGAATAAGATAGAACCAAAACTAAAATTCATCCTAAATGAAGATTTTCCCCCATTTCTCTGCTATTTTAAGCTTCTGCAAAAGCCTTAAGCTACCTAGTCAACAATTTTTAACAATTTCTATTCTAAAAACCTCTATTATTATTTATAAAACCTTAAAAACCTTTTAAGACTTTTTAATGCCTTTTTTAGAGAAACATATAAGATCGATCGAGACGTACAGGACAATTTACTGATGTTATTTATCCATGACGGTGTTCAGGTTCTCTCGCGAGTCCACAGCTACTGTCTGTGCTGGCAGTTTGGTTTCGTAGAGTTCAGTGATCCTGGCGCGACAGTTCGCTGGCCACTCTGGCATCTTTGTCTGCGTCGCCGTCGCCGGAAACGCGAAGCGGTACGATCGGTCCAGCCGGGCGACCTCTGTGAGCCGTTCCAGTGGATCGCAGTGTTGGGGCTCCGGTGGCTCTTCTGGCGGCTCTACTTTCAGTGGTTCGCAGTATCTTCTGGAGAGCAGCTGAATCGGAGTGAATGCAAACATGAGAGAGCCAGGATCGCAGTTTATAAAAATTTCTTTCTTTCGTTTTGGGTTTCCCAAGGAATTATCGCAGCATCCTTAAATCTTGAGAAGCTTATATAGATTTTGTGGGAAGTATCATTAGGGAGACATTTGAGAAGGACATGTAGAGGACAGCAGACGACGACGCAGACGAGTGGACGCCGTTGACTGAACTGGTTTGAGATACGAAAGTCGAGGAATGCTTTTTAAATTTTAGGCTTTGGTCCTTTTAGTTTTTGTTATTTTTTTGTGCAGCGATGATTATTCAAAAATCAATTGGAGGCATCGAAGGAAAAAAAATCATTTGGTTGCATTCGAATTTTGTTTGCTTTTAATCTAAGCAATTGTTGTAAAGGACACGCACACACACACGAGTGAATACGAACGGAGGACACACGCGGCCGAATACATATACTTTTTGAGATGAATAGATATTTGTATATATTTTATTTCATTTATTGTATATAAATAGTATTTGACGGCACTCAAACTGCAGCTGAAACCTCGCTCAGGAGGGCGGCTGGTGGGGTCGGAGGCTGTGACTTTGGGGGCGGCAAACGCGCGCGCACTTTGCACCCATTTATATATATATATCTATATTCTATACCGTATATATATATATATGCAATATATATATTATATATATAATAATGCGGGCCCACTCCAATCCAATGCACTGCTTCGCACTGCAGGCGTGCGTGTGTGTGGGTGCCGGATGATTTTTTAGAAAATAAGCAAGTCCGAAACTGAACCGAACCGTCGACGACTTGGACCAACTCTGGACCAGCGGCTACCGTTCACCGTTTATTACTCGTTTGGCCAGCCAGCGAGGCGACTTCTTTTGCTCGGTGCGGTGCGTCGAGCCGAGAATATAAAAAAGCAATGTTCTACTCAAAAGACGTCCAAAAGCCGTATGCCAACCGATGCCTTCCGATGCCTCCGATAGATGCGATGCGATGCGTTGCGTTGCGTTCGTTCGGCGTTTCATCATCGCGACACGGACACGGATACGGCCATAAACGTAGGGGTAGGGGTAGGGGTATGGGTGATGGGAACGGCTCCAGCAAACGACGACGCGTACATGGTTGGCACCTAACCACCCATCCTTCCCTAGCCCATTGCCCAGAGTCCACCTCCATCGACAACCGCCAAAAAAGCTACAGACGCGCAAAATGCAGCGCTTCCCCCCCACCACTCCCCAACCATCCAAAACAAAAAGGCCACCCGTCGTATGTAAAAGCAACTCGGTTTAAGTTTTTTTCCTTTGGCAAAAGTTCGCGCGCGCAAATCTCGCACACACACGAGTCTATGTACTCCGGTGGTGGCCACTCGATGTGCGAATGAAGCGCGGCCCGATAGGGCAGGGGTGGAGAGTGGCTGTCCTAGGGAGGGGGTGTCCTCGGGTGGGGGCGTCCCCGGTAGGTGGGTGGCTTTGTTCACCAAGAAATAGAAAAAACTTGGCTGCGATTCTACGCAACGTCTACCCACCCATGCCCAGACCCCCGGCAGTTTCAAGCCGACCAACCACGCAGGACGATGGCAGCAAGGAAGTGCAATCTGCCCCATCCTCCCCCTCCTCCTTGCCTCATCCTCTCCCTTGGTCATTACGAACTTCATCATTATCATCATCATGGTCATCCTGCTGCCAACGCACAAATCACGCAGGCCTTCTGGGCAAGGAGGACGAAGGGGAGGGTCCTGTGAGCTAAAGGGCAGCAGTTGCTTGCTGCACGTGCTGGGCCTCCATGAACAGCTGCTGCATGGTGCTGACCGACCTCCTGCCACCCCCTCGTGGCCATGTAGAGGCCTGGCCAAGTAAATAAACTGCAGCCAAGCTCAGGGGGGCTGCAAGCTGGGGGTGGGAGGCTGCCAAGGGGGGGCTACTTCTAAAAATAAGCCGAAAAGAGACAACACAACCAAAAAAGAAGCAACCGACTCAGTCTAGCTCTTCATGCTCCTGCGTGTGTGTGCGTGCGTGTGAGTCCTGGAGTGCAATTGCCTTGCAGCGTTGCATCCTTTCGGCTGCACTCGCAGCTCTCGCTCTTTCTCCGGCTCCGGCTCCAGCTCCGGTTGCGCAACTTGCCCTCTCTCTTTCTTTTGCTCTCTCTCCCGCGGCGCCTTCTCTCTCGCTTTTTCCGAGTTTTCCTTTTTTCCCATCTAAACTGTGGCAAGTTGGCGTCGACTGCGATGCCAGCGCCGACGCTGGCATCGATGCCGGCGCCACTGCCATCTGCTATTTACTATTTGCAGCAGCACTTGGTAAATGAACCACTCACCAAGCTCAAGCCCCCCAGCTGCCACCTTGCCACTGAGGCACTCAGCCACCTTGCCACCCGAGCTGCCCCTTCAACTGGCGCTGCTGCTATCTTCTAGTTGGCAATTGCATTGCCTGCAATGCACTTCTCCTGTTGGGGAAACAGGGAAGGCTCCGTGCCTGCACTGCGCATGTCCTTGTTTACATTATGTGCAAGGCTCCAAAACTTCGTGGGAGTCCCGTCAGGCTATGTCTGTGGTGTGCCTGTGTGTCTGTGCGAGTGAGGATGTAGAAAAGCAAAAAGACTACAACTACAACTAAACCTTCACGCACACACACCACCCAGCCGATGCTGTTGCTGCTGTTGCATGTTGCTGCTGCAGCTGAACGCCGTCGCCCCACGAAAAGGATAACGAACATAACGAGGCTGACACGAACTTCACGAAAACAGAAGCCGACTTCAAAGAATTCTCAAGTTCCTGCGATCCTCAAAACTGAGTTACTTTCAAACACTTGAATGTTTTTATGATTTTGAGAAATTTAATCAATTATTTAATTGAAAATATTGAATGAGTTGGGAATAATATATTTATTTTTTAAAGGTTTTGCAAAAAGTTTGCCGAATAATGTTTTCGAATTGTTCTTTGGAAGTTAAGAATTATTAATAACAAAATATTTATTTTTATGCTCCAGATGCAAGATATCTATGGAGAAACTAAAAGTCTTTTAAGATAAAATATCTATTTGTACATAGTTATGTATTATATCAAGAAAATAAACCAAATGATGTTGAAATTATGATGAACTTTTGTGACTCTTGTTGTCATATTTTTTTAGGATTTTAACATTCTAGGGGGAATAATTGAAGTTCATGATCAAATAACATTTAGTAAGGTTCATGATCAGATTTTAAATTCTTACAAGCCGAAAATTATATATATATATTTTTTAAGCTATCCAATTTGTCTAAAATATTCGCAAAGCCAAAGAAAACAATATCAAAATTCATGTTAAAATAAATCAGAAAATGGTCCAAAAAGAAAGTCTTATAAAGGTATAGGGAAAATTTCTTTCATTATGAGTTTTAAGTTAAAGATTGTAATACATAGTATTGATTTATAAAATTACTCAGATGATAGTCAAATGATAACTCAAAATGGATTTTTGACTTCAAATGTTTAGATCACAATTACTACATTTTATAGAAATATATAATGTTGTATGTATTTATTAAAGATCAGTATAAAAGGCGAACTTACCCTCAAATAAAATTACATCGAAAAAATATCACATCACAACAATTTTTGATATTCCGTTTGCGTTTTATGTCCTCTCTAAATTTTTTGATTACTTTTCACTAGAGTTCGATTTTTTTGCATTTGTTAAGCGTTAGTCCTCCTCTCCCTTTTTTTTGGTTAAATTTTTTTAATTATTTTTTTTATTTTTGATAAATTATTATAAGAAAATTTTGCACTTGTAAAATTTTGCGTGTAATTTTTGTTGCTCTCATAGACTTTTTGGTTGTTTAAAAATTTTCAGGTAATTTCGTAGTTTCGATTTCGAGTGTTGACTTTTGCTCAATTTTTCTCTATACTCTTCTTTATACTTCTCTTCCTGGCTATATCTTCGATATATCCTTGGATCGCTTCCAAATAGTTGCTTGCCGAAATGCAGAATACAAAAGGTGAATCAACTAAAGATCTACGTCTGAATTTGTAGAAACTGAGATTGTGATCGGAACGATGACGAACCTGTGGCCGAGACTTGAAGAAGGAACGGGGCCAGACGATACGCGAGACGGTCGAAATCAAATTCAGACGTTTTAATTTTGGCTCAAATCGGAATCGGTGCGGAACTGAAACTGGAGTTACTCTATCTTATTTCTTCGTTATATTTATCCGGACTTATCTGACGTTACTGACTGACTGATGATCTGGTGATCTGATGGTGCCTGCTTATTTTCTGTTTTGCTTCTTGGCTTTTGACTTGTGACTTGTGACTCTTTCCTGCTGATCTTTGTTGCTAGTTGTTGTAGTCTTATTCTTGTTGTTGTTGTTTGTTTGTTGCTTGCTTGTTGTTGTTGATTACGAACGAAATGTTGCGTTGATTGGCGCTAATTATCAAGTGATTAATATTATCGATATCTGGCAAAAATGTGACTTTGTCTATTTTGTTATTTGTTGTTGGCTGGCTGGTTTTGTTAGTTAGTTTTGGGAAATGAAGAAAAAACTGCGCTACATTCTAGGGCCGGCGTTTACATTGTCTTTTGGCGCAAGCCGGTTTTTGTTTTTTATTCAATTATTATTTTTTTTCGAAATTATATTGGCGGGATGTTGTGGGTGCACTCAAGACGGCATCGCCTTCGACAGCTGCTCAAGCCCCAGCCCAAGTCTCGGGCCAGGTTGGCGGGCCAACGGGGCGGATGAGTGTCGGGGCAGCATGCTGAAGGCAAATTACGTATACGTCTAGTGGGAGGGGGCTTCAGTGGGTGGGCGGGGTGTTTAGTCTGTTCTGCTCTACCTCAGCACCACTTGCACTTCAAGTCATTTTGCACACACTTTCACTTTTACTTTCACTTGGCACTGGGCACTCTACACTCGGCACTCTCTCTTTCTCTGCCCGTGTCTCTGCCTTCTTCTCACTAACTCTTTGTCTATGTCTTGATAGTCTTGTATGTATTTTTTCTTGACTCTGACTCTGCGTCTGCCTCTGCTCCTGCTACTGCTACGGCAACTGCCACTGCTTCTGGGGCGTGATTTATGCAGATGCGAAGAAGACTGCGAGAAGTGGCGACCTGCCTGCCGACTGCCTGCCTGCCTGCCTTGCACTGCCTACTGGATTGGCCTTGCCTTCTGTTTTCTGCCTGATGCCTGCAGCCTGATCCTGGCAGCACGGCTCAACAGAACGTAACGGAACAGAGGACAAGGAGACGAGAACCCGAGGAGCAGAAAAAACGCCGCAACTTGTTTCGCGTTTAGCAGTTTTCTGTTGCAATGTCCAGGCAAAAATCGCTAACGATGACGGGCCCCAGAGTTGCAGAGTGGCAGAGAATCGCTGTCGATGGCGCTGTCGCGGCTGCAGCGCGTTGATTATGAAGTTGCTGCTGCGGCGTCTGTCCCTGGCCCTGGAGGAGGATGATGCTGATGCTGATGCAGATGTGGACGCGGACGTGGCCGTGGATACGGACCTGGAATGTGGATATGGATATGGATGAATGTGGCCGCCGCTGGACGGGCGCGAAACTGGCGCGCAAAAAAAATTAATTCCGCGGCTACGTCGCAGGCAGCGGCAACGGCAACCGAATTGTCCTCGTCTTTTTTGGTTTGGCTTTGGCGCAAAAAATTGCTGCGACTGCGACGGCAGCGGCAACGGCAACGGCAGCAGAAGCAGCGTCAACGTGGCTCCTGCTAATGTACATACACATACACACATGCACTGGCCGCACACACATGCACTGCCGGACAAATCCAAAAACCCAGGCACACAAACACAGTCACATACACACTCAGAGAAACAGAAACAGACAGCTAACGCGCGCTCAGTCGCGAAAAATCAAAACAAAGCGCGACGACAGCACACACATAGAAAAACACACGGACAATGCACATGCCACATACCACTAACACTAACGCACACACACACACACTGGCAGGCAGCAGGATGTGGAGCCTGGGCCTCCTCTCATCCTTCGGGCGTCCAATCAAGAGCAAAACGCATTTTGCTGCGCCTAAAAATCAAACAACGCCAAAAAGTATGCGGCGTTCGGCTGATGAGGTGGTTTTGGGGTGGTGCTTGGGGAGTTCTGCTGCGTATCCTGCCATACTGCGATGCAAAAACTGCAGCTATCGGCCTAAGTTTACCTAAAACCCAGTATTACCCCCCCACTCTCCCTCCCATTTCATACTGCCCCATCGCACAAACACACACAGATACAGTTACAAGGGGGTTTGGCAGCTGTGGTAGCTGTTGCTCCTGCAGCCACCCACACACACCCCCCACCCGAACCGGTCAACTCACAGACAGCGCCATGTGGCCATGTTTTGTTTTGATTTCGTACTTCTCACACACACACACACACAGCCAACACCCACACCACCACTTCATGCAGGGAAAATGCAATTTTTTCGTTTTCATTTGCAACGGGCAATGGCAAAGGGTGGAGGGTGAAGGGAGAAAAAAAATACAAATAAAAATAAAAAGTAAAAAAAAAACTGCAGAGCAAAACCAAAACAAAAACCTAAGCGAAACGTAAAAGTTTCTATGTTGCCCCCGCGCGTATGCAACACTTTTTTTAAATACTATTTCGCCGCCTTTTATGGGTGTTGCTTTTGTTGTTGTTGCATTTGCTGACTGGAGGGGAGTGGGTGGTACGGAAAAAGAGAATGTATTGGTAAATCGCCAGAGTTGGCATTAAAATATCCAGCAAAGAAATTTTTGCAGCTGGAAAAAATATAGCACAGTCCGAACCCAAACCAAGCCAAAGGATCCCCACCAACAACAACTACAATAGAGCCAGCATAAATTCCCACTAACTCATGCACATCAGGTCGAGCGGGGGGGATGGTAGTGAGGTGGGATATGGGAGTGGGTGAGTTATCCGGGGAAAGCGCATCAAAAAAGCGGAGAAAAATTGGTGGGCGAATGCAGCGACAGCCACTGCAATTCCACATATACATATGTGAACATGAATTTGTATATAAATACATACATACATAAAAATACCTATATATGTATATATATTTGCAAACATGTGTGAGTATATACTAGAGGGGGCGGACAGATCGAAACTAGGCAGAGCCTGCATTTAATCCTACGCACCGCGCGGTCCAGAGACGGGAGCTGAGAGAGGCTGGTATCCCAACAGGATGAGGGTCCGCAGTTTAGGCCGAATAGGCCCAGCTACACCCACAATCCCCCTCAGAAAACTGAGTTTATGGCTTTATCGATGGCATTGCCTATTGACTTTGCCGCTCCTCCCGCTCCGCCCATGGTCCGATACGGGCGGGGAATCGGGCAAAGGGCTCATAAAGAGATGACCAGATAGCTTATGGATTCATAAGTTGTTATGCACGAATGCCAAAGGTCATGAGAGGGGGCAGGCGAAATACTACCTTCTGCGGTTTGCCCTCCACTGTCATTACGGATCCTTCATTAATTAATGAGCTGATGAGGTGGAGCCCTTCTTGTAGACAAAAAAAAAATACAAATTTCCAGATTCAAACCACAAAAGATTGATTTTCATGCTTAATTAAAGCTTGCACTTTTATGGTTTCATGAAAAAGGAAATAACTTTTCTAGGGTCTTTCAGTTCACTTAATGTGAAACACTTGTTGTTAAACATAAGATGTTTTATCCCTTTACTGAAAACGAAATATAATATATTGAATAAGGAATCCCCCTAAGTAGTTAAAAATCAAGTATGCACAGTACCTCAGTTAAGATTCAGTTTTAAGCAAATATATTTTACAGGAATTTCAAATTCGGTTGCTGTGGTAATTAAACCCCAGCTTGTTCAATGTTTATTAAAATTTGGGCTTTTTTGTGCTCCTAATCAGTCATCATCGGGTTCCCTTTGCCAGCCAAAGAGATCTTCATCAAAATCGAATTATGCTGCCGTTCAATTAGTTGAGAGAAATTCAATAGCGAATTAATGTCCATGCAAAGCTGGTTGTGCCCCGAAATGCATCAATTATGTCCCAACCGCCCAGCGATCCCTTCCCCGGATTTGGGCCACCCCCTGCCAGGCGCCACCCGAACATAAAGCATTTCTAGTTTGAGCCTTTTGTTGCTGCAGCAACGGCAGCTGCAGTTGCTGATGGCTGATTTGCATATTCCCCAAAGCGCTGCTGCAGTTGCAGATGCTGCTGCATTTGCATGCACTGGCCATTGCCTAAAAGCATCGTCCATCCAGCATCCAGTGTCCAGCATCCAGGGCTTTATATAACGAAAATATCGCCTGCCAGCCATCGGCGGATGAAAAAACCCCCGAAAATGACAAAGCAGCGCGGAAAATTGCGCGAAAAACTAAACAAGCCGGGCAGGTAGTGGTGGATGGGGAGGAATAGAATACGATTGGGGCGAGGACACGGCGACAGCTGCATTTTTGGTGGACAACAAAAGTCCATTGCTGCACCAACGGCAGTGGTGCAGTTGCAACATGCAACACCAGTGAGAACTCAACCCCCTTTGGGCTGAACAAACAAAAATCAAACGAAAAATTTTGCAGCAAATGCAATCAGCGATGTGCCGTGTAGAGTTCGAGCCGCTTTTGTTTGCCTGCGAAAGGAGGCGAAGGTTTCGACAAGTGTCAGGCGGTACAGTTGCCTCAGGTCAGCGGAATAAACTGGAGATCGGGTGACCCTCTCCCCCAAAGGAGCTAAATAATTTATTCAGAGAATGCTTCTTTTTTTATTCCCTCCACGACAGTATTTTATAGGGCAGGGTATATCACTAACCAAAAGAAAATATCCATGTTTTTTTTAAATATTTATCAAATAAATTGACAAAAAATGTATTTCTCGTTTTCCAAATTATAATATCTACTGCTTTATCGTGAACATTAAGGTCACGTAAAGATAATAATTGATAAAAACTGAAACTATGTTTAATAAATATCTTGGCCATTTCGCCTTCGATTTGAAATCGAAATTCCATTTTCTAAAAGAAGGTTTAATATAGTAAGTTTATCAAGGTTTTAAGTTTTGTGAAATATTTTGATTTTATTAAATAACTTTAAGCTTCTTAATGTTAGCCATTAACTTTCGTTAGCCATAGCTCAGTTAATAATTAGCAGGTCGGTTAATGAAATACCTTTATTTAAAGTGGAAGTGTATGTTTGCTTCGGTGATTCCCAAAGGCAGCTTCCCCTCTTAGGTTTTTGTGTTATTTTTCGCCCTTTGACCCATCCAGCATCCGGTTATCCCCCAAGGAACTGATGCCGCGGCTGCTGCTGGCCATAAACATATTTTGCTTTTAATTAATCAAGCGGATCCGAGGGCCAGCTCAAAGGACACGCAAACGGATGCCCTACAACCGAACTTTGAACCTGGCCGATGTGTAATATTTTTAACTGCAATGCCATATGCAGAAACGCATCCTCCAAGGGGTTGCAGGCGGGGGTTGCGGGTTGCAGGCGGGGGTTGCTGCAAAAACAAAATACTAAGCCCGGATAAAACTGATTCAGTATCGAAGTACGAGTGTGGGAGTGCGGGAGGGCTTGTGTCGCTGTAATGGTCCCTCTGCCCTCTCGCTCTGGCCTACACTTCAAGCCCTAATGTTGTTGCTGTTGCTGCATTTAAAATGCGCGCTTGCGTTTGAAAAACCAAATGCAAAAAATACAAAAATGCCCCGCCTACGAAAAGGGGGGCGGAAGTGGGAGTTGGACGGGCAATGGGAGAGTGCCATAAGGGGGGCTACGATGGCTCGTGTCTGTCAGGCAGCGTTGCAATGGCAAAAATTGAATGCAACTGCGACAGTTGACGATGCCGCGCTGCTTCCTTTCTGCATGCCACCCCCCTCCTCGCTTAACACTCCACATCCCAATCTATTCTCCATCCAATGCGTTGCTCATACGCCCTGTTGCCCGTTCCACGTCCGACCAAATGCACTTTTCGCGACAACAGCCTCAAATGCTACATATTTCGCTGGGCTGCCAAAGGAAATGGTCAGAATGCCGGGGTCCTGTGAGGAGGGAGGGGATGGGATGATTTAACGGACAGGCAACATGGACGGGTCTTTTCGCTGCAGCTGCTTTGTCAATCCGCGGACTTGGCCATATATATCAATTTGTTGTTCGGAGGCATTGTTGTTGCCCCTGATGCTGGTGCCAATGCCGATGCCCATACCGATATCGATGCTTTTAGCCGCAATTTGCAAGTCAACTTCGTTTCCGATGCATCTACCCCTAGCTTCGGCTGATTGACAAATAATTGGCACTGACAATGCTCTATTTAACCAGTTTAAGTACGAAGCCGTTCCAATAAAAGTCTCAACAAAGACATTAGCGGAGCGAAACTTCGTTTCAATTAAGTCACGATTCGCTTGTGTCCACACGGCTTGGTAATTAACAGCAAGGACACTAACAGGACAACGTCATCTTCGCGGGCTGTAAGCTAGGCACTCACCACAGAGACAACAACGAGCCATGGCAAGGACAAACATGCAAATAGTTAAGTTGCTCAACCGCCGTTAAGGATAAGCACACAGGAGTGCCACTCACACCAGTCTGCCGCAAGCCAGAGCACACACGCATGAAAAAGGATCTCAGGAGACGGCGCTATCAACAAGGCAACTGCAACATAAACAATGGAGCCACACAACATGAAATCAAGAAGAGCAGGTATCCTGTAAGAGGGGAGAGTCAGGCTTAAAATAATAAACCCTTTAATAGTTCACTTAAGTATCAGAATATAAAATCCATTTCATAAAACTCTTCTCTTTCTTCTCAAGACTCTTCAACTTCATCCAAAATACCTCTCTAATACCCTACACAAAGAAGTGTATTTTGTAATTAAAGTGGAACAAAACTTAAAGGACATTACACACCAGCCAGGCGACATCCTGGCGTACCAACATACATGCTTCCATTGACTTTTAGCTAGGACGTCTTCCACCACTTTGTACTTTGTCCCGGGCTGAAAAAATTCCGCTTGTCATGTGATAAGGATAATGAAATCCTTGCGACTGAAAATATTTACTTTGCATGCACACATACTCGCCCCTTCACAGGACGAGCACTATTTGCCGACTATCCACATGTGGGTAAGCAAAGGTGCGGCCAAAGTTGTCGTCGCCGTCTTCGGAGCCTTTGGGACTTACCCCCTGGGACTATGTCCGAGGAGTGGGCGGTGGGTGGTGGGCGGTACAGGGTTTTAGTGTCAATTTGGTTACAAGTGTCGCCATCATACAGACACACAATTAGACCGAGGCAAACTCCTAAGTCATCCTGGGGCACACCTTTTATAGTATGACTTACTTTCGGGGTCAAGAAATGGCGTCATGACAGCGCGATTCGCCCGCCCGGCGCCCAAACAAAATTAATTGCCAACTCTTTCCTCGGACTTTAATCTTAAAGGCAATTTCTGCAAAATTTCTTTCCGCAAAATGCAATTTACAAAACTTTTGCCCAAAATAACACGGCCCGAAAACAAAGTTGCATGAAATTGCACACATGACGGAGGCCCCGTTCCGGCAAAGAAAACCATTGCAGCGATTGGGTTTTGTTTGGGTAATTGCGTTTTGCGACCTACGGCCTGGCCCGGCTAATGCTCGTAGCCAAGTTGCAGGCCGATCCGGGCTATCAACCCCCTCGGACCCGAAAACCAGTGCAAAGTGCATATTATGCAGGCCGAAACTGCAGTTTCGAAGCGAAACCAAGGGGTTAGGATGTGAAGCAAATTAAAAAGTTCCATTGGCAAAACAAACAATGCCCCCTGGTTGTCTTGCCGGCTCGGGTGATTCTTGGTCGCAATTTTCCAGATTTCAGTCAGACAAGTGTCGGGGGAGGGTAATGGTAATGGTCGCAGTGGATGTAAGGGTATCATTTACCCAAGTGCAGCTGTCTCAAAACTTCCACTTTCGATTAAATCTAAAGACTGAAAACGTTGCTCGATTAGGTATTGCAACCATTTTCAATAAAAGGAAGTATTTAAAATGGGCTTAAATCATTTAAAATTTCTAGGTAATGCTACTTCAGATTTTTGATGGTCTTGTTGGGCCATTTATAAACTAACTACTTATTTGTTTATATTAATTGAAGATTTTTGAAAAGGTTTCTAACCGGGGCATTAACTAAGTGTTCAATAGTATTTTATACCTTCTTAGTTAATACATACATTAATTAAAAAAGTAAATATGTACATAATTTTATAAAAATAATAATAAATGCATAAACACTTTTTTGTGTAAGAAAACCTTTAATTGTGTTTGGGCCTGTCAGCTGTTGCATGCAACCTTGCCATTCAATACCAGCCGGTGCTCCCATTCACCGAAAAAACAGAAGGCGAGCGAAATCCCGTCGTAAATGCATCGAAAACAGACACGGATATATGTATAATGAGTTTGACCGGCATTATTTTACAATTTAAAAAATTTCACGTGATTTCCACAAGCCGGTAAAAAAGGAACAAGCCGAAAAAAGGCATTCGTGGTGGAGACTGGAATGCACGAAAACACACAGGACAGTGGCCAGTGTCCTTCGGTGTGTCAGTGGCATCCCGAATAAAAATGTGAATAAATAAAAATAATGATTGAGGACTTTTGGGTGAAGGCAGGATAGGTAGAGTGTGTCCTTTTTTGGCCAGGGGGGAATGTCGCAGTTTGGTTTTCTTTAGGAGTAAACTTTCATATTTAAAAAACCATGTTTGTTTAAATAGATTTTAGGGTAGCCCTTTGAGAACTGAGCCATTTACAAGCAATTTCTATAGTGCTTTAGTGACAGCTACAAATCCTGCATATAACTCCAGCTGCGATTTACACACCCACGTTTCTGGCGCGCTTTTTGGTCCTTTTATATTTTCGACACTTTACCTTTTTCACTTTTCTTTTTTTTCTGGCCATTTTGGCCGCTTTCAGCTGACGTTGCAACACCGCAGCAACAGCAACAGTTTTACTGTTCATTGGCCGCCACACCGCCGAAAAATATTCAGAGGGCGCCGGGCCAGACCACGGCAGGACATCCATGTGGGTTCGTCCTGCTGCTGCTGCTGCTCCTGCTGCTGACCGGCGTTGTTTGGCCTGCTTTTTGTTGTGCTCTCTTTTTTTCGGCTGGATTTTTTATTTCGTTTTGGTTTGCATTGCTCTTGTTGCTTTTTTTTTTCGTTTACGTTGATTTCTGCTGTGTGCTGCCAGTTCGCGCGCTTTTTCATAATTTTTTTGCGCTTTTTACGCGAATAAAAAATAAATTAAAAAACAATCAAAAATAAATTGCAGCCAGCAATGGGGAGCCGTGTGTGAGTTTTGCGGGTGTGTGTGTGTGTTTGTGGGTGAAAGGAGTACGGAGAGGGGGGGCTGGAAATTTGTCGGTGACGATGGGTGCAATGTTAATGCGAAAATCAGGCTGTTTGCCACGCCCACCACCCCACCCGAAACGTTGGCCTTTATCTGTTTGTATGCCATTGATTTTTAATTATGTTGCATACTTTTCGGCGCGTGATTTTTTCGCTTGTCCTTGTTTTTGCCATTTTTATTTTTCGGCAATAATTTACACAATGAGTGGGCGCCTGGGAGCCTGTCCGGCAGTATGGCAGCCTGGGATCCTGGGAGTGCTGGGCTGCATTAAATGGAAATTAAAGAAAACGAGCGACAAAAACAATGCCGCGGCAAGGACACCGACCGCCAGCCATTACCACCGACACAAAAAATATAAATAAACAAAAATCCAACCGAAAAAAAAGAGGAGTTAACCGAAATACGAAAAACGAATGCGAAACAAATAATTTTCATTATCAACGATTATGGTTTGACCTTGAGCGCCAATGGGTTACATGGGGCGGGGTCGGGACCGCCCATTCTGTTGTTATTATGAAATGCAATGATGCAGTGGTGTGAGTGGAAAAGCGAAATAAAAATGCCGGCACAGGTCCTTGTTGCTGTCCCACAGGCCGGTGACCTGGCTGCCTGACGGTGGAATGGAATGGAATGGGATGGGCGGTGGACTTATTGGGAGGTGGAGGTCCGAAGGAAATACTTATGTGTATGCACGTGTTTGTACGGGTGTGAGTGTGGGAAAGCCGGTTAATGAAGCTGCCGCCTGCCTGCACGCACCCCATTGGAATGGGGTCACGGACAGAGGCCGTCTGGCCAGGACCTCCCACAGCCCACTGCCCCTCCACACACAACAATGTCCTGGCCCCTCCCCCAGTCGGCATATATGTATAGTTTGTTTGACATGCGTGGCGTATTTTATTTTATTTCGTTTTTTGGTTAATTTTAATTGATTACCCAATATGCGAGAATAATTCATTTTTCCACCGCACTGTTTTTTACGTCGTTTTTCGTTATTGTTATTATTTTTCCACACGCTTTCACTTTCAATGGGTCTCTTCTCGCCTTTTTTATTTGTTTGTTGATTTTTTGTTTTTTTCCCTTCTTTTTTTTGGCAACCACTTTTACGCATTTTCATTCATGATTCCGCCATTAACGAAAAGTGGGTTGGTGGAAGCCGCCGAAAGGTCATTCCATTGACTGGCCGGTATGTAGAGGGGGAACTGGTGCAACTTTGGCCATAACTCAGCAAGAAATCGGTGCGATGCTAATCTTGAAGGAACAAAGAGTTCCCCGAGTTCCCCACGAACAAAGGCTCCCAAAAAGGATAACCCATTTTCTCAATTCTCCATACACGTCGGGCAAATTAAGAAACACCCGAGAAAGAGGACTAGCTTTTGTTTTAGGGCATCGGTGGTGGTGGTGGTGGGTCATTACAACTATCCAAAGTGTTTATGAATTTAGTGCCGCAATAGTTGCGTGTGTCCTGCGGAAGGACGTACAGGACGTAATGAGCAGCCGAGGAAAACGCATATTAGGCTTATCGTAGCTCCTGCATCTCCCAACCCCCGAAGGACATGCAAAAGGCTTCGATAAGGCAGAACTGGTTTCAAAAGCCGGGCATTTGGTTTTTGGGATTTTAAGGCATCTTTTGTCCCGTTTAGGCGCGAAGACAATGACGGCTCAGAAGGACACTAGCGATAGTTAGCGACGGGAGATGTTGGCCGGGGGACTATGGAGGACGAAAACTTTCGCATTGTCATCGTTAAGATTGAGATCTTTATGAAGGTCGTCGTCGGTGTAACTGCAACCCGTTGAGTTATCGAAACACCGTGCCCGTAAACTGCGGCGAGAGCCAGGAAAAAGGATACGTGAGCCCCGAGGCCCACGGCCAAGCCTCAGTTCTTCGACCCACTTGCGGACGGTAAGCCTCGGGTTTTATTTCGGGTTGCCGCCCGACTTTTCTTGTCGCTTTTCCGGGCTGAATTTATGACACAAGTAATTTGCGTACGGTCAGTCAGTCAGCCGCAGATACAGATACAAATACACACACACATTAGGAATGTATACACATGTGTGTCTAATGTCTAATGTCCTGGCATGTGTCTAATTAGTTGTGCGTCTTTTACTCCTTAAACGAGGTCAGATCGCACGGAAAGGACGTTCGTTTCAGGGAATTGTCTTGTCCTGACCGTCGCCTAAGGTGCGTCCCGGGTTAATTGAAATGCCCGAGGCACGGGTCTCAATGTGGGATTAATCCGGGAGTGGCTCGGTTCCCTTGACCACTGACCCATTGTCGGAATCAACTAATTGAAACTAATACGCAAAATCTTCCTTAAACTCTTGAGGTCTATCTCAGGGCTTTGGTAAGTTTATTGTTTTTAAAACATTCAGTTTTTAATTTAAATTCTTACCTGCTATGAAAACTCTTTCACTGGCAAGGACACTGTTTTGTTGACAGAAATTATGCAAATTTAAGGCAATTAAAACACTTGCTAATTGACTTGCAGGACACTCAGTCCTGTATTGACAAACAGCCAAAAAAGGACACACAAGAAGTCGCGTCGATAGGAGCGGGCAATGGAAATGAATCTGGAATTGGGACTCTGGTGCACAGCCGAGGCCTTTGCCTGGGATCATGGGTGGTGTGGTATTTCGGGTGTTTGGGGGCTTGGAGGCTTGGGGCTCTGAGGAGAAGTACGACGACTAATTAAATTAAACAGCGACTGGAGCGGCCATCGAAGTGGACTGGCATGGAGCAGGCGTCGAGTATTAACTTATTTTTCGTGCAATTAACTTTTTAGTGATGACGGACGGTCCGTTGTCCGGCATTCGTCCTCCGTCCAGCCCGACACACAAACAGCCAAACAAAAAATCAAACCAAAGAATTCTCATTTCCACATGCGGACGAAAAGAGGCAGGCAGCCGTTGCATAAAGGGGGCAAAGTACCCACCACATCCTGGCCCATTCATGCCGAGTCCGCCGAGCAAAGTGCATACCATATATGGTTCCTTTCTAACGAGAGGTCTTTTTGTTCGGACTAGCTGTTTTCTATACTTGGCATGCAAATGCAAATGAATGTTTGAATATGAAATAAATATGCATTCTGCCGACTACTTATGCTTCCATCAATCTGAAAGGCTGTCCGTCGAGTCTTGAATGGTTCTGATCAGAGCCAGAGTGCATGTCAAGGTTCACATCTCGTCTCTTCGGGAGGCAAGTCACTGGCCATTGATTCAAAATAGGCATAATTTTATTCCTAAAAAGTTTTATAGATATTACGTCATATGGCTGACTTCACATCACTTAATATTATTAGTTTCAGTGTCCCTGCCAATCGCCTGTCCACTTTCAAATGCAGCTCACATCTTTGGTACTGCCCCGGGTCAAAGGTTGAATGGCGGGTTGGCCCGCCGGTCAGTTCGCCGTAATTAAGATTTTCATCGGCAGCCACTTGGCTGATGGCAATGTACATTCATCTCCAGTTCTCACAATCCTTCTGTAATTTGAAATTAACACATTTTAAAGTCCCTCGTCGAACGAGGTGGATGAATGCCAGTGTCCGCTGGTCAATAATTAAGGGAAAGGAATCAGAGTCACAGGATTAAGAGGACTTTCAGGGGTGTGTACTCGCAGAGGAGTCAAAGTTATAGAAGTTCAGTTGGTCACTCGTTTCCGCCGTAAGACAGAGCACAAAGGCTATCCGGAGAGTCTCAAGCTCATGTAATCAAAGAAATTAGCGCCACGTTGCGTGCAGCCGTCCGTGGCGAGCTCGGATGGTTGGATGGATAGGTGGATGGATGGATGGATTGAAGGATGGAGGTATGGGATGGTTAGACTGGACATCGGACAAGGCAAGGGTTGGACGGACGAGTGGGCGGATGGACAGGCAGATACATTGAAAGCCAGCGCAGCATGATCCTACCCTTGTCAATCTCGAGCTCAAAGTGTGTTTGTACATTGTCTTAAACAGTTTGACTTTTAATTTGCAGCCAAGTTTAATAACAAAGCCAGAGCCGGGCCAGAGTTTTTAATTACGAAATGACGATGATGTATCTTGCGGATGCCGCCGCCGAGACGGCCAGCTTAAAGGATCTCTCACTCCGATGATTTCAAGCAATGTTACTCCTGCAACGAAAAAAAAGGACACACACACATGCTGGCATCTCTGCAATTAACCCCACGCGTCGAAGTGTAAAATATTTATTAATAAATAAACACACACGCCGCCGACTAATTGTCACAAAGGTGACAGGCGAGCGACAGGAGCCGACTCAAAGAGTTTTTCCCGCTGCGAGACAGCAACAGGATCCGGCCGAGGACGAGAACGAGGACTAGGTCCAGGCATAAGTTCAAAGTGAGGGCCGGCCACATGCGTGGGCTTCCCTTAACCTTTTTGCCATCGTTTTCTATTTTTTCTGTTTTCTGTTTTCTGTGCCCTGCCCGCCTCGAAGTGTTAATGGAAAATCAATAATTACGCATCTTGGAATTATTAATAGGAAGCCATAAGGGCAGAATAGATTGTGTGCGCAATTGCCTATAAGGAAGGATACTGCTTCCCCCTCCTACTTAGCTGCACCTTTGGCTCAAAGGAATACCATTTTTTAGTGCTTGGTCCTGTGTATGCAATGCCTGTAATTGGTAACATAAAAAGCATTCTCTGCAATTGTTTCTGTTTTGAGTTCTTTTTTGATTTTTTCTCTCCTGATTTTTATTTTTATTTTAATTTTTTTTTTTGCATTCGGCACCTTTTGTGGAAAATAATTGCACTGAAACATGTTGTTCGCCGCGGTAGATACTTTTGTGCGTGGTTCGGCTTTGGTTAGTGCCGCCTGAATGCATCGCTGCATTTGGCCATGGATCCTGAAACGTGGCTAATTGACAATTGGCCGCAGCACTGTACGCACTTAAAACGCGCGCCAAAGGCAAAGAATCGCTGCCAAAATCGCGGCCGGCCAGCTAAGTTCCGAGTGCAAATAATTTTAATTAAATGGAAAAAGAAATTCAGCGGGCCTGGCCTGGTGGCTGGCGGCTGATGGGCGATGGCTGGTGGCTGGTGGCAGCACTTAAGCGCCAGCAACTGCCAGTGGTTTAATCCCACATGCCACTTGGTCGTCAACGGGCCAAAGGACGCACAAAATGCAATCCCTCCCTGCCCCCTGCCTCGGCCCATCCTTCATGCAAATGCAGTCGAGTGTGAGTGCATGTGTGTGCGCTGGAGTATGGGACCGTGTCCTTTGTAAGAATTCATTTGCACAGCGAAACTTTTTTCTCCCAATTTCTAACGCCACACACTCAAAGTCGCCAAAGCGCTGGGCGGCCGGACAGTCTGGCGGGGAGGCGGTGATGCCGTGGGGGGGGCGAGGCAGGGCCAAAGCAAACACACACACACTCACACACTCATACTCATACAACTGGCAAAAGAGGTAAACTGCACTTAAAGTGCAGCGAGAAAAAATGCCCGTCGCGAGTTGCTGCAGCAGCTGACCAAAAATGCATTCAGCACCCAAGGCGGACTGGCAGTTCGGTCTGTATTTTTTTGCATGGAGTTGGGGGCGTGGCAGGACGACGTTTATGGGCAAAAAGATAAAGAGCCAAGTGCCAGGCACACATACACATATAAGCTCACATATATGGTGGAGGAGATGAAGCCAACTGTTTGTTTTATGCGCTCATGTGCGCCGCGAGAGTTTTGCGAGTTTGCCAAAATGCTGCCGAGTGCAATCCGTTGAAGTTTGCTTGTTTTTGTTGCTGCAACTCTTGTTTTTGTTGTTTGGGGCAACGGCTACTGCTACTGCTACTGCCGCCACTGCTGTCAAGAGTCTGAGCGATTTTGATTGAAAACGCGCCCATTCGTGCCCCATGCTCCTCCAGCTGCTCCCCCTTCTCCTGCTACTCTTTGAAAAGGATGCGCTGCCACGACTGCGGCTGGCACATGGACTCTGCACTTTTTAGACGACTGCACTTGAGGCAAATACGGAAAAAAAGCCAGGGGAGCTAAATCAACTTGCAATTTGTGCGTTTCGTTGTTGTTATTGGTGCTGCCAATGCAGCAGTCAGTGGAGTGCACCAGTCCACGGCATACATGTCGTATGAGCAATGTCATAAGTTTGATCTTTAATATTTTGACAATCGAAAGGTTTCTACTCTGCCATTTATATATTTTAAGCTTAATATTTAGCTCACTAAATCCCTAATAAGACAGACATCATATGAGAGATCTAATGAAGGTCTTTACCCCGAGAAAAGTTTATTATTCCCGTCCATCTGCCATTTTTTTTATTTTATCACCAAAACATCAACTTGAATTGCCCATCGCCTTGCAACTGTTGAAAAATAAAAAGCCAAAGTCACTGATTCTTGGCCAACAATTAAATGCGGGAATGGACACTCGTCACGCCGGATCTATAAAACAGAAAACATATCCGTCATTATGTGGGGACTTGGAAGAAAACAAAACGCGAAACAAACATGAAAAAAGTTTAATTGGGTAATTCAGCATCATCTTTGCCATAAAAAATAGACGAAACGAAAATTGCCTGTTTATGCAACTGTCAAGTGTTGCCCCGAACGGAGGCATTTAAGATTCCGACTTTGAAGATCGAAAGATGAGCAAATCGGCCATCAAAGTGGCAATTAACTGGCTCCGCGGATGAGCCATAAATCTGAGGTGTTAAAAAAATATGAGCAGGGGGTTGGAGCCAGCAGAAGACCGGGAATCTGGGAAACGAGCCAAGCACATGCCGCAAACTTTTTTCGGTGGTTGGTTTTCCGCGGCAGGACAATGCCAGGACAGGGGTGCAGGAGGCGGCATAAGGATGAGACTTGGTATACATTGGACAGGTCAGGACGGGTCAGAAGCAACCGAAATGTAGCCACTCGAAGCAATAAGTGTGCCACATACGAGCCTCAAAAACGCAACCATGAAAATCCGATTATTACATTTTTTGTCCTGCCACACTCCTACACCGCCACCTACAACTACCCACCTACCCATTCTCCCGGAATCAATTAATGTTGGCAATTTGTGCAGCCGAACGTAACCTCAATTATGTGCGCCAAAGTGGCTTCCATAGCCGGGGATTAATCGCATAAAACAACAGCAAATTGACTAGCAAAACCGAAAGAACAAAAAATCCATACTCCTAGCGGGTTGGGTTGGGGGATGGGAGCAGCCGGTGTCAGGCGGCAGGTGAACTGCGATTGTCCAAAACTCCGCATCCCTCTGGCAGACAACGAGGCTGCGAATTATAACAAAAAACAAACATATTGCCGGGCTGGGGAGGGGCCGCAGGACTAATCGAAAAAATGTCGAAAGTCAAACACAAATACAATGACAAGGTAAACAGCCAAAGCAGAGACAAATAATTCCAAAGGAAAAAAATAACGAAAATTGCAAAAAATTTTGCCAATAAAAATCAATTGAGCTGTCAAAGAGAGGGGGAAACTGGTTTTATCACATGTATTTATCAATAAAATGAAATTATGATATAAATATTTATATTTAAAAAATTTGGCACACCTGACAAGGTTCTTTTTTTCTTATTTTTGCATATGATGAAGATTTTATTCAATGAAATTAATAACCTTTCGGTTATGAGTTGGCATACAATACAAAAAAGCAATACATTTTGCGGAATATTCATAAGAATTTCAGAAAGTTAAAGAAAGGTTTACTTGAAAGTAAGTTACAAAAAGTTACGATTTCAAGTTAAAATTTAAAAATAAAATTTACGTAATTCTATATGTAGTTTCCAAGCCGATTGAAGGATATTATTTAGAAAGAATCCTGAGTAATTTCCCCCAAAGATAAATTCCCAAACTACTTTAACCTTCCCCTTCGCTGAACAATAGACACAAGGGTTGGTATTTCAGAAATCTCATCTAATGAAATTTAGAGGGGCGCCCTCTATAGGTAGGTAGCCATAATTTGGCTAGGAAATTAAGAGAAATGGTAAGCGGATAAACGAAGAGAAACTATGCACGGCTAGGGTTCTAAGTGCAGCTCTTAAGCTGCAGCTAGGGGGGTGGCAAAACCACCACCCCAACGGGCTGCCAACTCCTGTCAAAGCCCGAAAGGACGAACAAGGGGCGGAGGTGGGACGAGGGGAGGGCCTGGCGTGGGCAGCTGCGATGCGACTGAACGTCATGGCCGACGCTGGTTAAATGGAAGCCCAGGCAGGACCAGGCATGGCCGACGCTTTGTTAGATACATAGATACATAGATTTGCGGATGCCGACTGCGCATGTCCGCCACCGGGGAATGCCAAAGCCTCAACCGCGCCAGCGAACTGAATCTGAACCCAAAGCTACCGACGGCAGGGCAACACACTATGGTATACTCCATGCCTGGATAGATAATCATAAATTGCTAAAATTTGAAATGCAACAAAAACAGGTTATTGGCAGGTGGGGGTGGCCGGGCTGCTGGCCGTGGAATGCATTCTGATGGATAGCAGACGAGGCAGACAGAATCGATCTGTAATTAATCATTTCAATGGATTATTTATGGATTTCCACGGCTGGCCCTAATTACCATACTCTCCGGCACACTAAATTCATTCACTGGCAGTTCAAGGAACCCAGTCCCAACCGCAGCCGCATCTTTGGCACGCGCGGCCGCGGCTCATCCCTGAACGGGACCTAATAGAGTCCCGAGCTGGAAGCGTGGCGAACGAAATGAAAACCTCAGAAAGTGGACGGGGAATCAGTGGAGAATCCCGATCCAAGGCGCAAAAAATCCGACCAGACTTAGACCAGACGCAACCCTTTCATCTTCTTGGCTTCTCCTTTGCACTATTTTTTCATCCTGTGCCTCCTTCATTTGTTTGGTCTGGCCTGTTTTTTGATCCATCGTCTCACTGTTTGTCTGGTTTGGCCGGCTTTCGTCCTTTTGCCGGCCCTCTCTCATCCTTCCAAGGTTTTCCTTTCTTGCTGCCTCCTTTAAGTTCATTCGACTGTCTGAGGCAATATTTGCGGTGCATACATTAGCCCGGGAAAGGGGTTAATCCACGCAAACGAAAACGGGTTGCAGGCTCTGAATGGAGTGGATGGAGGATTTTCCCAGAAACCTAAGGGTTTTGGGTTTCAGTTTGAAAAGGAACTTTAAACGAAAAGGCAGAGACCGTGCTTGGGGAAAGTGTCATCTTCTAGGAAGTACAGAATTTATAGTAGAATATTATAATTTTAAGATCATGTTTTCAGCCAGTTCCAAATAAAGAATTAGAGAACTTTAACTCTAAAAACTTTAAAAGGAGTTTGAGTTAAAAATATTAAAATTGCCTTGAATGCCATTATTTCCAGCCAGCAGTGGCTTTTAGATGGGTTTGTCTGATAGCCCCGAATTTAATAACTCATTCCTCGAGAAGGCGAGCCTTGGCCAAGACACACGAACCCCTTGACTAATTCAATAACTCACTCCCCCGACCCGGTCCGCTCCAGACAAATATTTGTAACTAGCAGTAAAATGCAAATTGAATTCCGCCCCCTGGCACTGCCTGCCACACTCAGCTATATTCTAATATGGCGTCTTTGGTGTGGCCAAAAAGTCGCAATATCCTTCGGAGTGAGAAGGGACAATCAGATGGAAAGGAGGAACGGATAACCCGCATGCCGACTTGGGATAGTTGTGACTTTCGTCTGCGCAGGAATCCCAGGACGGACCAATGTGGGCTTGGCTTCTGCCAAGGGGATGGCAATAAAAGTTTCTCCTGCCAACCCCCACCTAAAGAAGTCCTTGGAATACTTGGACCTTAGTCCTCAGCCCGTTTTGTGGCAAATTGAATTTGTTTGGCAGTTGGTACCGCCTGGGCCCGGGCCGGGCCGGGCGCAGGAAATTGAATAGTTTCAGATGCCAGTTGGCAAATAATTTCCAGTTGAACTTTTCAATTTTCTCGCTTATGTTGATTTGCCAGGCCATTGTTTGCGTCGCTCAAATTTCTGCTCTCGAGCTGCTTTGTCCGTCAAAGTAATTAGTGAAGCACTCTAAAGTACTCCATCCAGTTCCTGTTCCTATTTCCAACTTCTGGCTACCAACTTCCAACTTGCCAACTTGTGTGTGTTCATTATGTGAACATGCAGCTTATTTGATTTCTGCATGCAAATTAGTCGACTAAGGACATTTGTGGAATAAATTTAAATTTAAGGCGGGCGCCGAGTTAAAGCGGACCGGGAGCCCGTAGGAATCAGAAAACTGGGAGCTATTTACAAAAACCGGGAAAACAAAGTACCCCTGGTGCCCGGGGAGGTGGAGCACGGGCCCTCGAGTGTTCTAAGCAAAGCGTGTAAAACGAGTGCCATGTCCTTAAATAAACGCAGCCAAAGGGACGAAGGAGCAGAACAAGGAGAAGGCGGTGCGGCGGAGCTCAGGACTTGGATGGCGCCATGGCGCAGATTATAATTTCAAAAGAGACGAGCGGCCAGGACAGAAACGGTTCAGTTGAGCTCAGTTTGCTTGGGAGCAATGGCAGGGAGGGGTCGCCGGAGAGGACGAGAACAAGCCAGGACGAAGGACGGCAGCCTTCATTATGAAAGTTGCTGTTTTCATTATTTTCCCCGACGACCAGGAGGAAAGGATGCGAGGTCATGGGGCCACCACCCACCACAACAACAACTAATCTACATTTAAAGCGCGGAAGCTGAACAGGACATGGGGTACACTGGAAAAATATGATCCACCGAATGGTGGAAATATATTCATTTTATCTTTCTAGGTAGACAATCTAACTTTTAAGAACTTTGTAAAGGAGAGTTTTAAGAACCAATATATGACTTTAGGCTTAAAATATGTTTTTCTTTCAGTGTCCTATTTAAGAGGACAAAATATGGGGGGGATGAGCCTAGGGCTTACGTTTAGCATGTTTTATTTTTGCACCCTGAAGGCATTTGCCGAAAGGATTCATCTTACGACATTAGTGACCTCGGCAACTGCGCACAAACATGCGACGGCAGCGGAAGGATAATCAGGACGAGAGGCAGATGCGGGCGGAGACTGGGTTGATGTGGAGGATAGGTCCTTGGAATGGGAGGTAGCTGCTTTGTTGTGTTTTCGTAGTTCAAATATAAGTTTACCCATAATGGCTGCCAACGGCAGGGGCAGGCAGGCGGGGGTCCTGTACCTTGGGGTACAATCTGCCACAAATACTAGCTGACAACCACCGGAGCCAGTGCACCACTGCCCCAAGCTGCTCATGTCCTGTCGTTCTCCTTCCTTCCGTCTTGCCGCATTCGCCCACCCAGCTTTCGGGGTGTTGAAGTTGCGGGCATCTTCTGTTGACTGCGTCACGTAGCCGGGCTTCCGAAGGACTCCTCATTTATTTTACTTAATTGTCAAGTCGGTGTTTTTGAAAGGGTTGTCAGCAAGCTAGAAACCCCAGGACTTCGTTACGCTTTTGCTTCAACGATTCCACCGGCGGAAAGAGACTAACCCAGGAAGCCAGGATAGAGAATTTTCGAGTCACACTACATAGGCCCCACGGTACTTTAATTTCTTCATCAATTTGGCCATCCTTTGTGGCACTTTCCATGCCATTTCATTTCATTTCGCTCCGTTTTTGAAGCACTCTGCCAAAAGTTGGCAACCAAAATCAGTGCCTGTGTTAGTTGCCCACTTCTGGTGGCTTTCAGTGCTGTTGGCTTGTTTCAGGGCTTCATGGCTATATGACTGTGGCCCCCGAAAAGCACTGCCAGGCCAAACCCACCGCAACCACCGCGAACTACCATATGAACCACTCAACCAGGCACCCCAGCACCCACACCATCTCCCTGGAACTAACACTAGTGCCGGAAAATACAGGAAGACAGACAAAGTTTTGAAACATCTGCCCGATGTACAATATAAATGCGGTTTTCATATTTTTGTGGTTCACTTCAGAGGGTGCTGGTCCTAAAAACTGGGATCCTACAGCCGCCGGCGGTGTGTGGACGGTGGGGGTGATGGGTGGCAACTGTGCTGGCACTCCCGTAATGAAAGCCATTCATAAAACTTTGGCTAAATACGAACATTCATTATAAAATAATTTCGGCGAAAAACGTAAAATCAGGGCGCTATGCTGGCAGCTTTGCAAACTCGGGATTGTTGTGGCAAGAGGCGTGGCACGAAATTTACATGCAGAGTGAAAAAGTTATGAACCGAAACTAAAAGATAATAACCAATCTATGGCCGTTGTGCTGCTTCATTAAACTTTTGTTTGTATTTCGAGTGGGCTTTCGGGTCACTCCGAAAAGGATGAGTGCAACATTTGCATACCCCGGCTGGGTGAAGTACTGGAAGAAGGAATCATCATAAATCTTTGGTTTCGCCCCCCTGGGAGAGAATGATTTCGTAGAGTCACTACGTGACTGGCCGTAATGAACAGCTTTCTCCTGTTCTCGCCGGGCCAACTCTAATCCATTACTAAATTAAACATTACACTAAATATAAATAAATAGCTAGACAGCGTGACAGCAAACAGACCGAGAGGCAGGACTTGGAGTGTCCTGACTCCAGAAGGATTTTGAGCCAAGCTGGTGGCTGCTGGTGGTTCAGGACTCGAAAAAGTGATCCCCCAGCTGCCGGAGACAGCCAAGAACCCTTTCTAATTTGCCTAACACACAGTCTGGAACTTCTGTCTGTCAAACAATAAATCACCGGGAGGATCTCGTCCCCTTGGAGACCGTCCTGGGGAGACCTTTAATTATACACAGTGCGTAGGCTCAAGTGTGTTTTGAAACTAAATCTGACCATCCCAGACCCCGGCCATTACCAATCCTAAGTCCTTTTCATTGGCGCCCCAAAACAATTAAACCCTTTTCCGCTTTTTCCGTTCCGTTTTGCTGCTCCCCGCTCCATTTAGCCGGCGATTCCTTGATGGCCTGCCATTTTTATACGGCAGGGTCAGGAGCAGGGCCAGGGCCAGGTCCAGAACATTTGCATTCCAAGTAAGCTTAAAAAATTAATGACATTAAGAAGTTGGGTCCTTGGGGGGACTGTAACGACCTCGCTGGAGCTGCCATTTCATTGCCGGATCAAATTGCTAAACCAACTAACAGGGCGAGGGCGAGGGCGAGGGCGAGGCGACTTTCTTATTAATGTTCTTTGTTTAACTTGGCTTGTGTTTTGTTAACCCCTTGACAACACCCGGATCGATGTCGCTGTCGACGGCTATCATAAATTTCCATATACATAGTCTACTTAAATTTTAAAGCCCGCTTTAAGGACCTCTGCTTAATTCGCTGCGAAAATCCCTGTTCGTACAGCATTTTTAATTGCACTAATTGCAAAGCAAATTTTCTAGTAAATTACCTCTTGCCAAAACTGCAACCAAAGTCCCGAAAAGGATGGCTGCCAGGACTGTCAGAGGAGCAGCTAGGACTCGGGCAGAGTGAGGGTGGCTGCCAGCCAGAGCACATATTATATATTTTTAGAATTTTAATAACATGGCAACTAAGCTGGCAGGGCGGAAACTCAATCTTCTGGCCCGGCTAGGGACCACAGCCGGAGGGAGCCTGCTAGAGAAAGTTGCTGCCAGCTCGTAATACCTTCAAATCATATTCATAATTATTATTTTTGAAAGCGTAAACTAAAACTTTCCACTTGCGGTGCTCTGAGCACCTCCCAGGCCACCCATCCACCCATCCTGCGGATGAAGTTTATCCATGGACCTGGGGCGAAGCAATTTCCAGAAAATATTTAATCAGGGCATTGCAGTTGGATGTTTCCATATTGCAAACTAAAAGCTAGAATGAAGGCCCACAAAAGCCTGCAAAACCTTGGGTAAACGATAAAGTTACCATTTTGAAATTGCCCTGGAGAATGGGTAAGGACCTCTAACATAATAAAGGAAAAGGTATAGCATAGGGCTCAAACTTTATGAAAATTACATTTGTTGGTCGCAAAACTATAGAGTGGCATTAAGAGAACACAATCTTAGAATCTAATCCTAGCTAGTTTTTCCAGACAGTAAGAAATGGTTAGATCTGTAGTAGTTTATTCTATAGTTCTCTTTTCATACTACAAGTTTCATTGCATTCGCCTTTGAACTTTGATCTCTGTCATATTTTTTGCTCAACCATATTGTTAACCCTGCCTAGACCTCGGGTCCCATTTTGGAATCTATGAATTGGAGGGCGCACGCGTGCTGGACACGCTTAAGGGTTGCTGCCTGTCCTGGACACAGATAACCCATCCCCTAATGGGGTGGTGATCCGCAAACCCTTGACTTTTGACTCGAGAGGCCACATCCCGTATCGGAATGAGCTACACCCATTAGCAGGATTGCGAAATAATCTCAAAATAATGTTTAATGTTTTTTTTGTAAGGATCTTCTCGATGCTTGGCAATGTCCTTGGTGTTAAGATAGAAACCCGTTTGACAGCCTTTTTAGTTCCCAGGCAAATGGCTTCCCCCTACCCTACTATGCACCCTTGTCAAGGTTATTAACCGAAATTGTTTTGGGAAAAGTCCGAAAGGGTGAACCGGGTGAAAAAGGTGAGGCGCTCCTAGCTGGTCAAAAAACCAGTTTGAAGACAGCGCGAAGATCTTTTCGTCATCAATTGTTGGTCAGACAAAAGAAAAAGTCCAGTTGAAAAATGAATTTTTTCACCCAAAATTCAGATCTAATCCGCTGATGAAAACTGGTTCGGCAGGCAATCCTCCTAGCAGGAGGAGAATCTGCCAGGATCCGAGCTTTTTTTCCGATCAGTATGGATTTAACTGCGAACGCGATGTGATCGAGGCGGAAAGATGCTGTCAGGATGGAAGGACTTTTGAAGGACGGAAGGACTTCACTGCTGGTGAGTCTTGGCGTACAATTTGGCAATATTTTTCGCCGAAAGTGAACTATGCAATTTAATGTGGGGCTGCGGGCGGAAATCGCTTAAAGGACACACTTTCGACAGACCGCCGGAGAAAGGCGAACGGCGATGGGCGAAAGGAGAGAGCGAGAAAAGGGTTACAAGGTTATTCAAACGTCCTTCGCCTTCGCCAAAAAATACAAAAAAAAAAAAGGAACCCCAAGCCAGACCAGACCAGAACGGAGCAAAACAAAACACAAAACGCAGCAGCATAGAAAAAATTGTTGCCGCTTTCCTTTTCCTTCCTGGCTCGTCCACATATCGCATATTTTTTTCCGCTTCTTCTTTTCGGGATCCGCTTTCCCTTTCCCCACCTCGACCCCCACTCTCTCCTTTGCCCGCCGTGTCGTAAATTTCGCAAAAAATATATTTTCTAACAACCCAAACAAACAAATGGCAGCATGCAAAAAAATACAAGTCCCGACCCCCCACAAAAGTCGCGCGAAAAAATCAGCACAACCCGTCAGAACATATGGGAGTGTGGCTTTGGGTGTCCTGGAGTCCGTGGGAGAGGATTTCCATACGATATAGAAAAAGAATATATATATTATAAATGCGAATAAGCCAAGCGACTACTTTGTGGGCGCAGCTTTGTTTTTTGTGTTATCCTTTTTTTAGTCCGCGACTCCGAGCTCTGGTCTGACTTTTTGGTTGGGACTGGGATGCCATTGTATTTGTTTGATTAGAATCCTGGGTTCGATTACCGACAGGGGTTTTTAATTCGTTATTAATTGTTGGGGGTTCGATGTGTTTTCCAAAGCGGTTAGCTCCATTTGACCCCCATTGTTTGGATTTGCATCCAGATAGCACAGAGTCCAATGATCCTTTTAAAGGAGACATTGACTTTTCTATGACAAGACAGAATCAGTAGTGGGAAGTTATTTTTGGAAGTATAAACCCATACTTCAATATTAACGAAAGGATATATAGGCTTCAATGCATCTCAAAAATTAAGGAAAATTGAAATTGAAATAGGGTAAGGCTTTCTATAAATCAAGTTCCTCTTGAGGCTAAAAACCTTCATAAAAATTTAATCCTGATTGCAAGCCCCTGGAAGGAGATCCCTCAAAACTATCAAATTTCCTTTTTTGTCAATTACTCAAAATGGTTTTCCCATCATCGTTTGCTGATCAACAAATTTGAGCTCCAAATTATTTTAGTTTGAAGAATATTCGAGCCAAGTCCGAGTGGGTGGAAGTCTATTTTCCGGACTCGAGGCCCTGATGGGACTTGAGTTGGAGCAGCCCATCTCCAAGGGGGGCGCAGGATGAGGCCAAGGTGGCAGTGGTGGGTGGAAGGTGGCAGGATGGAAGGTTGAGAAAAAGTAAGCAGAACAAAACTGCAGCAGGCACCCGATTGGCTTTGGCCACGCACACAAAATGTGCATATAGAGTGCAACTTTTAGCACCAACCGAATGCAGTTCCACACACACACGGCCTGCATACATGCAGCACGGCACATGTACGGTACATAGAGAAAAAAGAGTGGCAAGTGAATATTTGTTGTACATAGCGGCAGACGGGGCAAGTAAGAGGACTGGGACGGGTATGGGTGTGGGCCAGGAGCCGAAGCGAAGGGAAATCAAAAACAGAAACAGAAACCGAAACCGAAACTGAAACAGAAACAGGGACAGGAATGCCATAAAAACAACAACAAAAACAAAACACAAAATACAAAAAACAACAAATACAAAGCCAGGGCAAAAATGGCCAAAAACTGTCGTAGAAAAATGCACTTTTTCTGGGTGTGGCAAATTGAAAAATAGCCAAGTCGATGTCGACAGCGACGGCAACAGCGACTGCATAGGCAGCAGAGATGCATTAGAGCTGCAGCTTCAACATGATGGCTGCCTAAAATGGCAGCATGCAGTTTTCCCCCTATTATGCCCCCCTCCCACACTAACCCACACCTTACTTTTTTTTGCAGTGCGCATTTTTAGTTGGTGCAGGCAGAATGCATTTTTACTCCCTTTTTGCTGTGTGCGGTATATAGAGGAGGTCCTGCATCTGTGTCTGTATCTGTATCTGTATCTGTACGTATCCCTATTTGGCATCCTAAAAAAGTACACAAAATTTTGGTGCGCCGTCGGAGAAGTCGGCAGCGGCGTCGGCCGCACAAACACGCCCATGTTTTATGTACAAGCCAAAGGGAGAGGGGCGGTGGGTTGCCCTTTACATGCGCAGCATCCTGGTTGCCCATCTGTGTGTCGGTGTGTGTGTGTCAGTGAGCAGAGGAAAAAGAAAGCAAAAAAGCGAGATGCAAAACACTAAAACTAAGGCGCGAGAAAGAGAAACAGACATTAGAAAAACGCCGCTGCCTGCGTGTATGTATGTGTGTTTCGTGCTAGCATCGGTGTGTTGGTGAGCAAGCCGAAGTGCCATCGTTGCGCAGGAAGAGAGCGATAGAGAGCCAGGACGAGCGAGAGAGCAGCAGCAGCGTCAGGATGTGAGTGAATAGGGTGGCCCCTAACCTCCCGCTTTGGATGCTTCTAAGTGGGTGGCAGTGGGAATTTTAGGCGCAGCTTAGAGGACTTGAATCGATTCAAAGGACGACTGAATGATTTTTTTCTGCAAATCGATCTTTACGGAAATTCTCACAATTATATTCTTATTATTTTAAAGATCTTGGATGTGGTTTGTAATTATTACACTCGTTTAGAGTTAGGAGTAGAAGTAGCCATCTTAAGATTTTAATTAAAAAGTCCTTAAAGGTTTTCCATTTAGTCTCATACTTGAGAAGTCTTAAGGATATTAACGGGGATTCATGTTTATTCAAATGAATCAAATAATGCGTTTAAAGTTTTTGATTCTTAAGGAATAAAAATATTAATACAAATAAGCAGCTTTTTCGGTTTACGCGGCCTTAAAGGTTACTTAAAGGTTATTAACTTACCTACTAAAGTTAACAACCTTCAAAAAATATAAGAGAAATTGTATAGCATAACAAGAAAGAAAAGCTATCTATGCTATGCAGTTAAGTGGCAGTTTATGTTATAGGATATATGTTCTATATCGGATGGTCTTTATATTGCAATTATCGGATCGACTTGGCCGATCCTTATTTTAAAAAAGAGCTTGGCTTGTTGGCACCAACATGCCCATGCAGTTAGACAACTTTAAGATAAAGTCGGTTATACAAGGTAAATATTACAATTAAAAAAAAAAAAAAAATTTACAAAAAAAAAAATTACAACAAAAAAAAATTACAACAAAAAAAAATTACAACAAAAAAAATTACAACAAAAAATAACAACAAAAAAATTACAACAACAACAAAAACTACAACAACAACAAAAACTACAACAACAACAAAAACTACAACAACAACAAAAACTACAACAACAACAACATAAACTACTACAACAACAAACCAATAAAAGTCCAGAAAAACAAACACCAACATTTAAAACAAAAATAAAAAATGAATTTCCCGATTTTTCAGGCCTGCTTAAGTGCAACCTATGAGAATCGAGGAGGAGGGCGCTATTTTTTAATTAATTATTTTTTTTTATTTTTATTGAATAGCGACCAACATAAAGTTTATTTTTCAATTATATTATATGCAAATAAACCGTAAAATTTTACTCTTCATTACTATAAGGCTCGTTGGTGCCCTTAAAAGTAGGCAATAAAAATATGAGTGTTTACATTTTTAGTTTAAAGATTTATAAAAAAACATGTTTTTCTTTAAAAATTATAAAGCTTCGTAAGCTTATAAGGTATTTCCGATCAATCAGTTATATGGCAGCTATAGGATATAGTCGGCCGATCCTTATGAAATTTGTTATGTCGTATTATATTGCCAAAAATAAAATACCAAAGTAAAAACATTTCCGATCAATCAGTTATATGGCAGCTATAGGACATAGTTGACCGATCCCGGCCGTTCCGACTTATATACAGCCTGCAAAGGAAAGAAGGGTGTGTGCAAAGATTCAAGTCTATATTATAATACCCTCTGCAAGGGTATAAAAATGTACATATATTAAAGAAATTATCATTTATTTATAAGTATATTATATCCAATAAAAGAAGGTTGCCCTAAAACCCTTTTGTCCAGAACAAAACTCAGTTCTAGACTAGTTCTAGAACATTCTAGTTCTCTGAACACTCCCGTTCATCACCTTAAATGGATAACATTCGCATAAAAATCATTCAACTGAAATATTTGTTTTGAAAAGTTCGACTATTTAGGTTTCCATATTGTTACAATCGATTGCATCCACTCAAAGCTGTGACTTGCAATACAATTAAGCGACTTCGTAGGATAAAATTGCATCTTGCCATGATCTATGGTTCCAGCTGAATGGGGAGCTCAGCAGCGGGCAATTTAATTTGAAATAAATTAAAGGCTATTCACATGACCAGATTAAAAGCGAACTCGCTCTCGCAACAACACATACGAGCATAGTACACGTACATGAGCGGCATTGTTGTCCACCCGTTTTTCAGGCAAAAAACGAAAAGCGCCATGGCTTCATAATAAACGTAACTATAATACAAAATAAACACATAACCGAAACAATCTAAATTTGGCGAGAATTTATGTATTGATTTTCATTAATATTATTCAGATGGTGCTGTTGCATCGGCTCAGCTGCCGTGGCAGTTCTGCTGTTTCGCTGCTCTAGTCCTGGCCGTGGCATTTTTCCAATTTGGGCTCCACTGGACGCCGGTAAATTGAAAATTTTCCAAAACAAAACAAAGCCGCCCATGGGGGATGTAGTGTAGGGGGTTGCGGGATGGGGGCAGTCGGGCAAGTGCATCATTTTTCATCAAAAATGTTTTGGGGAACGAAATGGGCAAACAAACAAAAAGCATTCCCGTCCATAGCCAAAGGGCAGCATCGGCTGCAGCTGCAACAGCAACAGCAAAAGCAAAAACAAGTAGCTTTGGGTTATGCATCATAACTATATGTGGCATGGTTCGACTAGGCCTGCATAAATCTATAGATTGCAGAGGGAGCGCCCTCCCGCTGGCCACTGATTCTGGCTGCTGATGCTGCTCCTGATGCACCTTTGATATGCAATTTATGCATGTCATCTGTGCCCTGCGCGTCTGCGTCCATTGTCCTGTGAACAGTGCAGGGTCTGGGAGCTGGGTACTGGAAAGTCTGTGGTGTCACCTAAGCACAGCACCCACGCAGGGCAAATCCTTTTTTGCTGCCAATTTATAGGCCTCCCTCCAGTGCGTTGTTATTTTTGCTGAATGTGGGTGTGAGTGTTAGTGCGAGTGTGTGTTGGAGGTGGAGTGTGTGGGTGTGTGTGCAATGTATGTGTGTGCATTGCGTTTTTCCGGCTTTCCTATTTGCATTGTCGACCGATGGAAACGGCGCTGCAATGTTTGCCCTTTGGTTTCGTTGTGTGCATCGTCATCCCGGCGCTCTCCCCTTCTGGGCCAGAAATCATGTTTTTGCCAAAATGCATTTTCATACGCCACGTAAGCCCGGGACCATGTACGGCACATTGTGCATGCATGCGGGCCCTTCACATAGAAGGATGCGATACAAAACGCAGCCAGCACTGGCCACCCGGGCCAGTATGTACTCGGTGCTCGGTGTCCTGGTGCAATGCACTCCTATCTAATCAAAGTTTTGGGCCAACTGCAGGTTTGAGTTGCACATTGCCCACTGTATACTGTAGCCTGTACCCTATACTGTACAGTAAGCTGCATGTTGCTGATGCGACAGCTTTAATTTTAATTGATGCATTTTCCGGGAATGTCCACCCAAACACATCCAACCGCCTCCACACCCACATTCATACTCATAACACTCCCTTAGTAATTGCCCGATTCCTGCTGCTGCAGGCTGGCAAGTTTTGTAATTTATCTAAGCGCTGTCCGCCGGTGATTGATTGTCATTATCCTGGGTCCTGCCCAGGATGGTGTCTCTAACATGCATAATTTTAAAATTGCATCAAATTGCCTTCAAGCGCTTAAACTCAATTAGAGCTTGGAACTGGCACTTTACAATGGTTTGTAATTCAAAGAAGTAGTCATTTGAGCTTCATAGGAGTCATTATTTTCATTCAAGCCATTGATTTTATTTCTGAGTTAAAAACTAAGAAAATAAAACTGCATTCGCATCCAAGCCTTGAACCAAAAATGGAAAAAAGACAAAAATCTCACTCGAAATGGAATTGGGACCTTTGAACAGGCACAAATCCTGGCCAGGCGATGTGTTCAGCTAACGAACTCTGAACGGGATCGGGATCACACAGGCTGGCTCATATTTTTTCACAAAGCTGGCCGGTCGATGGTGGCATCAGCGAATGCAGTTTTTGTCCTCCAGCCAGAAACTAATAAAAGCGAATGCAGGAGCTGCCGGGGATTGGTTGAGTGGGTGGCTTGTCTCTGATGGATGATGATGGCTGGTGATGCAAGGGGGCAGTAGGGGCTAAAGGTGGGGTTAGAGCTACGCTCAGCTGGGAGCATTCTCCTTCAATTTATCGATTGCAGGCGCCTTTCCTCGAACGACCCCCAAAAATAGTAGAGAGAAAAGAATTCGCCTGCTAACTGCAGTTGCAGGACTTCCACCACCCACCATCCTTCCCACCACCTTATATACAACTGCATTCTTTGCAATTTTTCTCAAACTCCCCACCACCCCACTGGGCTGCAGCTGCAACTGAAAGCAAAACAGGACGAAAACAAAACAAACCCAAAGAGCAAACAGCGATGGCAGCCACCATGGCAACAAAACTGAAACATAAGCAATGCAAAGAAAAAACTCAAAATGCATGGCCACCATTTTGAATAACAAGAGCGCAGGGTAGCCCCCATGCCCCCCACTCCTGCTACCAACTTCTGTTGCCTTGTTTTTTAGCCACCACCCCCCTTGGAAAATAAAGAAAAGGAAGCGGCAGAGAAATGCATTGGACGAGTGCAGTTGGCAAGAAAAAAATGCAGTTGCAGTAGCTGGGGCAGGAGCAGGCGCAGGATCAGCATTGGGAGCTGGAGATGGGGGCAAAAGGAGGAACAGGATGTGCAGGCCAACGAAAAGCGACAAAATCAAATTCCGAGAAATAAAATTCCACACGCAACAAAAGCAAAAGGAGTCAAGTCGAAGGTTTTTCAGACTCCATGGACTCCATGGGGAGTTTTTTCTTGCCGCAGTCCTGCGACAAAAACTGCAGATGGACGAAGGGGAAGTCTGTATATGTATATGCTGCCTGCCCCCCTCTGGCCCACACTCTGGCATAGGAAAAGCCTATTTCAAAAAATTTAAAATGCAAAATTTCATTTGTGCAACGTGGGGCAAGGCGGGCAGCACACTCCTTTCTGCCATGGATCCGCCCCCGGCCAAAGGCGGTGGATGCAATGGTCGTGCCACCCAGTCCTTGCTGTTGCTGTTGTTTTGGACGAGACCGACGACGACAAAGCAATTCTTCAGAAATGAAATGTCCTGGCACTGCTCCCTCATCCGCCCCCACACCCACACTGCCCCAACGACTGCAACTCCCACTCTCGCCTGCATTGCATTTCAAAATGGCAACTGCGACGGAGCAGGGGGCGGGAGGCAGGAGTCGGCAGGATTCTGCGGACCAGCAGCAATGGCGACAACTGTCAGCATCATAAGACTGCACATGAGCCTAGCAGGCAGCCAAATCAAGCCGACGCACGGAGGCGGAGGTGGAGGTGGAGGACGAGAACGAGGAGGCAGCCCGCCGGGATGACACAAAACGTAAACAACAAGTTTGCTTTTTGGCACTGCAGTTCGGGCACCAAAGTTTTGCCGAGCCGTAGGGTGGCAGGTATCGGGGGCACACGCCTGCAGCGGCATGGGGCAGACAAAGCAAATGCAATCAGCAGTGTGTTTTGCTTTTGCTGCCTTGCGAGCCGCGCCGGTGCTGGGGCTCAAATCAGGACCTGTTCGACTGGACTAAGCCCGGGAATGCACCACGAATGCTAACCTGTGGCAATGGACTCTTTAAAGCATAGACACAGTCTCATATTTCTAACCGATCTATCTGAACTAAAATCTTTGGGAAATGTTACAAAAACCCAACCATTATTTAATTAAATTAATTACCATACATATACATATCGTATTGATTTCTACGAGCTAATTAAATTAATTAACACATTAAACGGATGACTTCTCTATTTTATTTTACCTTAAATAGCTGCAGGGATATTATGAGAAACAGTTTTCGATTGAAATCTTTTAATATAGAGCACTAACATTTATTGATCATCTATGCCAAAGCATCCTTTCTCCCAAGGTCCTTATTCCTTTATCTCTCAGTGTAGCCTCCCCAGGACACAATAAACTGAAAAAACTCTGCAGCTGAAAAATAGAAAGTCGCGAGCAAAAAATGTTGCTATTTGCCTACTGCTGCAGAACGGCTCAGAAAAAAGTATGCAACGTCCACCGAAGTGTTGCATGACGCCAAAGGGGCGGGTCCCAGTTCTCATCCCCTCAGCCTGCCCAGCCCCCCTTACCCGCTCTGGCCACCTTACAGTGCTCCAATCGAAGCTCAGTGCAGCTCGGTTTAAGGGAAAATGGGACGCCGGGTGGTCCCCAGAAAAGTGAAATCAAAAACTGCAGCTTCGCCGGGTGGCAGGGACAATGGGCGGCATCTCTCTCCTTCAGTTCAAGTGGCAGCAAGACAGCAAGAAAAAATGCAAGCCAAAGGCTGCAGTAAAAATGGCACAAAACAAGCATCTCGACTGACTCTCTGGAACACCCAAAACCCAAACCCAAAACAAAGCAAACCGACGACTACGATGATGATGACGATGAATCCGAGGGCCGTAGTCTCCCCCTTACCGGGCGGATGCACATTGTTAGGCCAGGGCAACGGAATTGGATTGGACAAGGGACTTGGGACGTGGGACACGCGGCCCGGAATATGGAATACGGGACATGGGATATGCGATATGGGATATAGCCACGTTGCTGCAGCGATGCCAAATCAACGGACTCGTCGTCGAGACGCCTCAGCTGCCCAGATAAAGGGTGGGGGTGGCAGATGCACAGAAAGAAATGCATTTTATAAATCTTTTACTTTTTGGGAAGATATAAGCATTAAGTTAAGAGGCAGTACTATATCTATAGGCTTTTAAAACAATATATTTTATAAAGAAAGACTGATAAAAGACCATTCCCTCAAAGAATTATAATAAATCTCAAAAATCCTATAAGATTTCTTATCCTTTTCTATATCCCTTAATTTTTGTGCCGTGTATTAGTATCGGGGTTGGCAATGCAATTCATACAGTGCAAAAAATCCTTTGGAGATGGAAGGGCGGGCGGTCGGGCGACTTGAAGATGGCAGCCCGGCTGCCATTTCTGCATGTTGTATTTATTGCCCAAAAGGGTGTTGGGGGGTGGACGCAGCCAGGACGAAGGAGGATGGGGGAGGCATATGCAAAAGAAAAGCTGCATTTGCCGACTGTGGTGGGCTAGTTCAGGACACCAGGACAAGGCGACTTCGGCACGTACGGCAACGGTGGCCGTGGCAGTTGGAGGCAGAAAAATGGAAAATCCAGAAACGCGAATTGTTAAGCTTGGCAATTTTTTGCAAAAGTCTGGCCGCCAGTAAGTCGTGGTAGGGGTGGGGCGTGGCACATAGGCCTTAATACTGTGGCATTTGTCTTGGAGCTGAAACAACAGACGTTGCCGATGCAGACGCTGAAAAAATGCATAAAACGTTGCAACAAAAGTCGGCCCAAAGGGGTTGCAGACTGCCAAGAAGAAGAAGGACCAGAAGGTGCAGGGATATGGTAGATAAGGAAAGACGGTTGGGAGGAAGATGGCAGGGAGCGGATGAGTCGGCGAGACGCAGCTGCTGCAACGTTGATTTGATGAACAATTCGCTGGGGCAGCTAGTGTGACGATGTCTAGTCGGTAATATGGAAAAAGTGCTTGCCCCAGACGTCTGCCTTGAGGGATTTGAGACTTGGCTGGAGGATGGAATTTCGCACTCTTTCTTCCCTTTCTCTTTCTCTGCAATGCAATTCTTCTTCATTGTAATTTGGCCAGGACATTGGCCACCAAAGTGACTGCCCGACCATTGCACTGATTCCCAGGGAGTTCCGGGTGGCCAAGGCAGGAATTGCACTTGGAATATATTTTGGGTTATTTTACTTTATATATTATGAGTATTTTTTAGGAAGGTAAAAGGATAAGGAATATATAATATATAAGGATAAATTGTAGGATCTATATAAGGATATATATAAGGATAAATTATTTAACCATAACCACAATTTAGCAAGAAAGGGTATAAGAAAAGTTATTAAAAAAGGTAAAGCATTTTTCTAACCATGTTTCCAAATAGGAAAAGGTGGTCCTTCTGAAAATGTTCAATATTGACACTTAATATCTTCCTTTTGAAGACCTATACTTCTTCAACCTGATCCTTTTCCCGCCGTGTCAAATTCTGGAGGGCCTATGGTGGCGTGGCAAGGACTTGCGGACTGGGCGACAGTTATGCGGCTCGCGCATACAAATTATGCGGAGAGGGGCGCCGCGGCGGTTGGCAAATGGCGAATGCCTAACAGATGAAATCCATGGACTACCGACCTGGCCATTTCCCTTGTCCCGGTCTATTGTAAATTTGCAATTTTTGCCGAGTGCGGCTCGATGCTTTGTTTTGGAATTGTTCCTTTTTTTTGGCCCAAAAATGGGAAGGGAAGTCTCGTCGCGGAACCATTTTTGGCCAAAATGCATTTTGATGTAGTCGACGGCTGGCAGAAGAAGGAAAGGAATTCACAATAAAAGAAGGACGAAAAAAAGGACACTGCACTCTCTTTTGGATGGCCGATGGATCCTGAATCCTGGTGAAGGCAATTGCGCGATGGATGGGTGGAATATGCTTTTGTTAGGGGGGGCAGCCTAATCTGACTGGATGCACTCTCCGCTGAGACAGCTTGGGAAAGTGTCCGGCCGAAGTGGCAGGGATACGGACCAGGGGACAGAAAGGGTGATGGCAGGAAGTGGCGTGGCGAATTTTCCATTATGCTCACTCAATCAAAAGTGCAACAAAATAAAAGTTTTTCGCACTCCGCACACATCTCTATGTGTCTCCTCTGATATGAATACGATTTTAGTTATGGAAAAACTTTTCCATCAGCGGAGGATTTACTTAAGCCATATTTTATCATTCGCCCCATGTGGCAGCTGCAACTTATTCAATTATTTTAATGGAATATTCTCCTCTGTTTGCAGACACTGCGCTGTCTTCGCTGTCGGTTGCCTGGTAAGTCTGAGTTTTGATAATTGAAATGCAAATTGGAATAGTTAGGAGGGGCATTCCTACCGATTACTCCCGATACCCGATTGTACGTTGTGACCCAACTTAAATGCCGGCCCGGCCAACTCAATCGCACTGGGTGCGGTTAATCGAACTAACAGCAAGGTAAACAATCTCCTCCCACTCCGGCCACTGGGGGCCGACGCGGGAAAGTGCAGCACTGTCATTAGGCAGTGCATTGGGATCTGGCCGAAACGTTTTGGCCAAATTCAGAACTGTCAAATATTTACTCAGGCAATTTAGCATGCGGCGGGCGGGCAAATAATTACAAAAACGTTCGGAAAACAAATAACTAATAGGAATGGATGGATGTGCGGGCGCAGGAAGCTGGCCAGGACAGACCACTTTCCACTTTTCGCTAAAAAAAACAAACATCCCAGCCAAAGGATGCAAAAACAGAAAGGGAAAACACGAAATCGCGAAAATGTGACGAAACAATAGATACAATGTAGTCCAAATAAACGATATGAACAATAAATCAATATGCTAAAAGTGCTAAAAAATGTATGCAAATGAGTCTAAAATTCAAATGATGAGATTGGCTTGAACAAAGTATGAGTTTCAGAGGAAAATCAAAGGAGCCTGACTCCAAGTTCTTGTTCTTCTGCAAATATTTTCATACAATTTCCGGCACAGCTTTAGAAGAAAATCTATTCCTGGCACGCAAGCAGATTATGTTTTTAAACAATTACGTAAACTGTAGATGGCTCTAAACCCCAAATTGTGGCCATAAAATACAACCATATTTGATTTCAGGAATGTACACTTGGGCCTTAGTCTAATGTTCGATTGGATGTCACCCTGGCAACCGGCAACCGGCAACCGGAATAGGCAGGCAAACAATTCTTTTAGGAGAAATCTGAGCAAAGTCATTTGCATGCCATTTAGACTTAAGAGTTACCCCGTCCCCGGGAAGTGACTGGGGATTTTCGGGGAGTTCCAGTGCGGGCACAGGACATTTGCAAACGGAAGAAAAACATCAAAACACCACTCTGAGATGCATTTGCATCAAAATGGCCGAATGGCCGACCGACTGGTGGGCGGGAGGATATATTTGGCAGGATGGGGATGGATTGGAGGACTTCCTCGCTATGCTCCGGCAGCCATGCATGTCACTCACACAGTCACAGAGTTGGGACCATCTATCGTCACAGCATCCGTTGCTCAATAGTCCTTTCTGGCAACGAACCTACCGGCATGGAACAGCCCTCCCTACCCTGGCACCCCAGGACTGTTTACATCCCACTCCCCGCCCTCCGCCTATTCACCAGAAATGCAATTTCAAAATTTTTTTCCACAACTTCTTCTGCACTTCGCACCCGTTGCATGCCAAAAACTGCATTTTAGGCTCGAGCTGGGGCTCCGGGTCTGGGTCCTGGTGCGAGTACGGGTACGGGTATGGCTCCGACTCCGGCTGATGCTCGGACTCTGGATCTGTCTGCATGGACTCGGGCTCGACAAATGCATTGCCTCGCCCTGATGATGGTGGTGGGCAGGACTCAGGTCATTCACGAGCAGACGCAGGTTAGAGTGGACTAAGAAATTTGTAATATCTGATATTTGAAAGAGTCTCAAAGTCTAAGGCAGCTTAGTCACTGGACAAGAAATAGCTTATGTAATTCTATTCACGAATTAAAAATTTAGTTGAGTTTAATTTTCTAATATTATCCTGTTGAGGCTCACTCTATTCCGCACACATATGTAGAAACAGGACTCGCACGTTTGATGTACAATATTTTTAGTGCTGTGCCTGGTTTCGGGATCCGAGTTTCGGGCTTTTTGCAGTTTCAATTGGGCTGCAAAAAATTGCAATCTAGGCAAAAATGCAACAAAGGCAAAGAGCTGGGTGTGTATATGTATATTCGGATCTCCACCCGCTCCACACAGGGGTGTGGAGTCCTACCCCCCCTCAGAGTCCTGTCCCCTCTGGTTGGGGAGTTTTTTTTGTTTTTGGTCGGTGGAGTGCATCTATGTGCGTGGATGTGCATTCATTTGGGCCAGCCCGTTTGGGCAAAAATGCAAATTTTTTAGCCATCGCCATCTGAAAATAGGATGGCAAAAATTTCTGCATTTTGCAATTTCAAAGCCTGGAAATTTCGTTTGGGGAAAATGCATTCAGGACAGGTCCGTTGGCTAGCCAACCAACCGACCGCCCACTCCGCCATCCTACCATCCTGCCAGGCAGATGGATTGGCATGGATTACAAAGGGGGCACTGGCTGGTTGATGGGCGTGGCTATTTTCTAACTCGCAACTTAAAGCTTTAACATGGCCTATGCAATTTTCACAATTAATTGACCGGAACGATTTCATAAAACTAAAAAAAAAAAATCGAAATCCGCACACGATAAATTATCCCCACAAGGAAGATGTCACGTTTCAGGCTGAAACTCCGCCAAAAAGGTTGCCGAAAATGTCAAAAAGGGTCGTCCTGAATTAGAAGCCAGCGATAGGATGGGAGGCCAGACTACCCAGGGGCAACATAAATTTGCAGGAGAAATTAATGACGTTTAAGAAGGAGCTCAGAGTGGGAGGGAACCGTCGAACAACCCTTTTTGCAAAAATCTTTCTAATTAAGAAATATCCAAACAGAGCCGAACAGACTCGGGCAGCCATTGGCAAAAACTCAGAACACACCCAGCTGCTGGAAAGCATAGAAGCAGCTGCCTTGCGGTCCTTGGGTGTCCTTCTGACGGCCTCCTGCCTTTGTATGCATTGAAATAAAATAATAGTAAAAAGTTAAAATTCTATTCAAATTGTTTGCCAGCTGAAAACAATGTAATTTCATTTTATTTGAATATAAAAGGACCCCGTTTCCCATCCAGACCGCTGCCATGTTCTCCATCTTATGCCGGCACAACTGCACAAAAGTCGTCTTTTGTCTGCTGGCCAGGACGAGAATGAGAATGAGTACGACAATGAGAAGGGGCATGAGAATGAGAAAAGGGAATGAGATGGCAAACAATCCCAAGCTTTCCACCTCAGTCCTCCTCCTTCTGGGCCACCTCGTCATCCCACAATAGTCATCTAACCAGAGCAAGGTTTGTATGATTACGTTAGCAACTTTACCGCAGTTCCTCAACTGAACCCAAACTCAGTTCAGATAGTTTGCCAACGCTGCAGGTTGACCACCCAGCCCCTCCTCCAACCCCCTTTTGGCCATGTTACGACTGCGGTTACTGTGGGTGTTGTGGGGCACTGGCCATGGCCGGAGCAAAATCTGAATCTGGGTTTGAGGCTGTGGGTATGGCTGTGGGTGTCCGACTAAGCTCGACTGTGTGCTTGGATTTTATTGAAACTTTTCTTTGCCGCAAACGTAGAAAGGAATATTTGATATACCCCCACTTAACCTCGCCCCGATCCATTTCTTCGTTTCCTCCTAGTTTGAGGTTTTGGCTTTCCGAATGGCATAATGCATCCAAGTTGGGGCTTATGCGTACTTTATATACATACTCTTTTTAATTAAACAATTGCAGTTGCTTTCCTATTTTTATAGGAAAATTTAACACTCTTCAAAGCTACATGCAAACAATTAAGAATATATACATATAACATAAAGAACAGCTATTTAATCATCAAGATTTATGCAAAAGCAAAGTACAAATAGTTTGAGGTATTCCGCTCGATAATCGGAGAATTTTCGGAAATGTTACAGTCTTCGTGGTGAACCATGTCGTCCCTCCCATGCATTTCTCACATTTTGAAGGGGCTCCTCCAAAAACATTTGACAAACAAATGAAAAAATAATGTGTTCTTAGATTTTGATGTAAAATTGTGGAGAATCGATGCACAAATCGTTAAAGGTATTCCGCTCAAGGATCCGATAGTTTTTGGTGAAGATATGGCCTATGCTGTGGGACATATTGTCCTCCCATGCATTTTTCACATTTTGAAGAGGCTCCTCCAGAAAATTTGACAAAAAACAAAAATCTGGTATTTGTTTTTATATTGTAATGCAGAATAGTGGAGAATCGATCCACAAATCGATTAAGGTTTTCCGCTTGAGAATCGGATGATTATTGGCAAAGATATGGCCTTCGCTCTGGGCCATATTGTCCTCCCATGCATTTTCCCCATTTTCGAAGGGAATCCCCAAAATATTTGACGAAAAATCGAAAAAATATGTTGTTTCCAGATTTTAATGCAGATTTGTGTAAAATCGATCCACAAATCGATTAAGGTTTTCCGCTTGAGAATCGGAGGATTATTGGCAAAGATATGGTCTTCGCTCTGGGCCATATTGTCCTTCCATGCATTTTCCCCATTTTCGAAGGGGATCCCCAGAAAATTTGACGAAAAATCGAAAAAATATTTTGTTTCCAGATTTTAATGCAGATTTGTGTAAAATCGATCCACAAATCGATTAATGTATTCCGCTTAAGAATCTGATGATTATTGGCAAAGATATGGCCTTCGCTCTGGGCCATATTGTCCTTCCATGCATTTTCTTCAATTTTGAAGAGGAGCCCCAGAAAATTGGACAAAAAATCGAAAAAATATTTTGTTTCCAGATTTTAATGCAGATTTGAGTAGAATCGATCCACAAATCGTTTAAGGTATTCCGCTTGAGAATCGGATGATTATTGGCAAAGATATGGTCTTCGCTCTGGGCCATATTGTCCTTCCATGCATTTTCCCCATTTTCGAAGGGGATCCCCAGAAAATTTGACGAAAAATCGAAAAAATATTTTGTTTCCAGATTTTAATGCAGATTTGCGTAGAATCGATCCACAAATCGATTAAGGTATTCCGCTCGAGAATCGGATGATTATTGGCAAAGATATGGCCTTCGCTGTGGGCCATATTGTCCTTCCATGCATTTTCTTCAATTTTGAAGAGGAGCCCCAGAAAATTTGACGAAAAAGCGAAAAAATATTTTGTTTCCAGATTTTAATGCAGATTTGTGTAGAATCGATCCACAAATCGTTTAAGGTATTCCGCTCGAGAATCGGATGATTATTGGCAAAGATATGGCCTTCGCTGTGGGCCATATTGTCCTTCCATGCATTTTCCTCATATTCGAAGGGGAAACCCAGAAAATTGGACAAAAAATCGAAAAAATATTTTGTTTCAGATTTTAATGCAGATTTGTGTAAAATCGATCCACAAATCGATTAAGGTATTCCGCTTGAGAATCGGATGATTATTGGCAAAGATATGGCCTTCGCTCTGGGCCATATTGTCCTTCCATGCATTTTCTTCAATTTTGAAGAGGAGCCCCAGAAAATTGGACAAAAAATCGAAAAAATATTTTGTTTCCAGATTTTAATGCAGATTTGTGTAGAATCGATCCACAAATCGTTTAAGGTATTCCGCTTGAGAATCGGATGATTATTGGCAAAGATATGGCCTTCGCTGTGGGCCATATTGTCCTTCCATGCATTTTCTTCAATTTTGAAGAGGAGCCCCAGAAAATTGGAAAAAAAATCGAAAAAATATGTTGTTTCCAGATTTAAATGCAGATTTGTGTAGAATCGATCCACAAATCGTTTAAGGTATTCCGCTTGAGAATCGGATGATTATTGGCAAAGATATGGTCTTCGCTCTGGGCCATATTGTCCTTCCATGCATTTTCCCCATTTTCGAAGGGGATCCCCAGAAAATTTGACGAAAAATCGAAAAAATATTTTGTTTCCAGATTTTAATGCAGATTTGCGTAGAATCGATCCACAAATCGATTAAGGTATTCCGCTCGAGAATCGGATGATTATTGGCAAAGATATGGTCTTCGCTCTGGGCCATATTGTCCTTCCATGCATTTTCCATATTTTCGAAGGGGATCCCCAGAAAATTTGACAAAAAATCGAAAAAATATTTTGTTTCCAGATTTTAATGCAGATTTGTGTAGAATCGACCCACAAATCGATTAAGATATTCCGCTTGAGAATCGGATGATTATTGGCAAAGATATGGCCTTCACTCTGGGCCATATTGTCCTTCCATGCATTTTCTTCAATTTTGAAGAGGAGCCCCAGAAAATTGGACAAAAAATCGAAAAAAAATATTTTGTTTCCAGATTTTAATGCAGATTTTTGTAGAATCGACCCACAAATCGATTAAGATATTCCGCTTGAGAATCGGATGATTATTGGCAAAGATATGGCCTTCGCTCTGGGCCATATTGTCCTTCCATGCATTTTCCCCATTTTCGAAGGGGATCCCCAGAAAATTTGACAAAAAATCGAAAAAATATTTTGTTTCCAGATTTTAATGCAGATTTGTGTAGAATCGACCCACAAATCGTTTAAGGTATTCCGCTCGAGAATCGGATGATTATTGGCAAAGATATGGCCTTCGCTCTGGGCCATATTGTCCTTCCATGCATTTTCTTCAATTTTGAAGAGGAGCCCCAGAAAAATGGACAAAAAATCGAAAAAATATGTTGTTTCCAGATTTTAATGCAGATTTGTGTAAAATCGACCCACAAATCGATTAAGGTATTCCGCTCGAGAATCGGATGATTATTGGCAAAGATATGGCCTTCGCTCTGGGCCATATTGTCCTTCCATGCATTTTCTTCAATTTTGAAGAGGAGCCCCAGAAAAATGGACAAAAAATCGAAAAAATATGTTGTTTCCAGATTTAAATGCAGATTTGTGTAGAATCGATCCACAAATCGTTTAAGGTATTCCGCTTGAGAATCGGATGATTATTGGCAAAGATATGGTCTTCGCTCTGGGCCATATTGTCCTTCCATGCATTTTCCCCATTTTCGAAGGAAATCCCCAGAAAATTTGACGAAAAATCGAAAAAATATTTTGTTTCCAGATTTTAATGCAGATTTGTGTAAAATCGATCCACAAATCGTTTAAGGTATTCCGCTTGAGAGTCGGATGATTTTTGGCAAAGATATACCCTTCGCTCTGGGCCATATTGTCCTTCCATGCATTTTCCCCATTTTCGAAGGGAATCCCCAGAAAATTTGACGAAAAATCGAAAAAATATTTTGTTTCCAGATTTTAATGCAGATTTGCGTAGAATCGATCCACAAATCGATTAAGGTATTCCGCTCGAGAATCGGATGATTATTGGCAAAGATATGGCCTTCGCTCTAGGCCATATTGTCCTTCCATGCATTTTCCCCATTTTCGAAGGGGATCCCCAGAAAATTTGACGAAAAATCGAAAAAATATTTTGTTTCCAGATTTTAATGCAGATTTGTGTAGAATCGACCCACAAATCGTTTAAGATATTCCGTTTGAGAATCGGATGATTATTGGCAAAGATATGGCCTTCGCTCTGGGCCATATTGTCCTTCCATGCATTTTTCCCATTTTCGAAGGAAATACCCAGAAAATTTGACGAAAAATCGAAAAAATATTTTGTTTCCAGATTTTAATGCAGATTTTTGTAGAATCGATCCACAAATCGTTTAAGATATTCCGCTTGAGAATCGGATGATTATTGGCAAAGATATGGCCTTCGCTCTGGGCCATATTGTCCTTCCATGCATTTTCCCCAATTTTTAGGGGGAGCCCCCAGAAAACTGGGCAAAAAATCGAAAAAAAATGTTCCTTCCAGATTTTGATGCAGGTTTTTGGAGAATCGATGCACAAATCGTTTAAGATATTGCGCTCAATAATCGGATGATTTTTGACAAAGATATAGTCTTTGTGTTTGGTCATATCTACACTCCCAGGTATTTTCCACATTTTAAAGTGGATCTTTTAGAAAAACCAAGTGGATCTTGGTTTTCTGATTTTTCAAGATTTTTATACAGAATGATTGAGAAATTATTTTCTCATTTCTTTTTATAATCTTGTTAGAGGTATTTTAGTTAGAAATCGAATAGTTTTTGGCACCGTTAAAGTCTTCTCTTAGTGTCGTGTTCTTACACATTTTTAGAAAGTATATAATCCGAAGGAAAGAATACATCCCTGACAGTTTCTTAGAGTCCCGTAGAGCCAACTGCTTGGATGCCAAGCTTGCAAGGGGTTGAAAGCAACCCTTATGAATATCTCAGCTTCCCCGACTACCCCTATCCATGCCACAGATTCAAAAACTGCGCCAACGTGCCACAACGAACGCAAATTGCACTCCAAACATTTTACGTTTAATGGACGAGAAGGCATCCACAGCATCCATGTTATTATGCAAGGGACAGACGCACACTCACACTGGCACTTTCAACGACGGACACACGCACACACAGACCTGTGCAAGTGCACAAAGGAAGTGCAGGTCCTTTGACGAAAGGACCAAGGTAAAGAGCGTTGGAGGAGGGGAAATGCCAATGGAAATGTGCAGGAAGTATGAAGTCATTTGAATTTGAATTCAAAATTTTCTAATAACATTTCAGCTGAAACAATCTAATAACACAGATACACGCACACATAGGGCGAAATACAAGACCGCAGCAATGTCCAAAAAGGACGAAAACGAAAGGAACCACCCACGAACGAGACGAGACAACGTCCGTAGTTGCTCCTTCCCCCTTGAAATGGGGCAAAAGCAAAAGTGTTGTTGGTACTAGACGCTGCTCCTTCCACTACACACCGGGCATTGCCATCCTTTGCATCCTTCGATGTCATCGTCAGCGCAGGACCAAAGGGTGAACCTGGCAATGTGGAACGAGCGGAGTGGACTCGACGCAGAGTCCCCGCTCGTATCTTGGCAATAAAATAATGACTCAACTGAACTGAAAACTAGAAATGTGAATTGTAAATGGCGCACAGGACACCATTACCCAGACACACACTCTGGCACAAGGACATTCTCTGCCTTTCACGTAACACGGCTTCCTAGTACGTGCCCTGCCACGCCCCACGCCCCACGCCCCACGACCCAACACCCAACTCCCACGCCTCATGCCCACTTCTTCTTTTGTCTGCGTTTTAAATTGTGCAATTTTATATTTGCAAGTTTCTATGTGCCCTCCTCAGTTTCCCCAGCGAAAGCTACCACAGCCCGAGTCTTTGTAATTGCCGCATGCCCGCTGCCCCCAATTCCTCGCCCACCCACTCCAGCGCCAAAATGCACCCCTTCCCCATCAACCCTCTAACTTTGCGTAAGTTTCTCTGTCGTTTTAGTTCTAACTGCCCGGCAGTGGCTTTCATTTACTTAGAGATGCAGATACTCATATACTATACCATATATACATACTGTATTAGACAAACGTGTTCTCAGTTCTAATTTCTACATTTAAAAAATAAGAAAAGAATTTAATACTTTTTAGACAGTTTTAAAAAATCTACAAATTAGCTTTTTAAAAGGGGCTACCTCTATTTTAATTTTTTCAACACCTAGTATTTCGACTATTTTTTAGCGACTTCCCTATGGAAACTTCCCCGGGGCTTCTGAGTTGACATGTGCAACTGCAGCTACCGCAAGTCCACCAGTTCCAACTACACAATTGTACATACGACTTAACCAGAACGGAGAAAGGGAAACCTCTCGCAACTTCTTCTTGTCAGGCAAAGGGATATGCTGTCATATGCATTTATTATGTGGCACTTGGCATAAGTTTTCAGTTTTCAGTTGGCTTGGCTCCACTTTCCTTAAATTTCTATCAGGCTTAAAGGACAGACGTTGTATAATAAAAAACCAGATACTTGTTTATACTGGACTACCCACTCCCAGAGGCTTTGGCTCTTAATAAGCAAATTAATGAATGCGTGGAAGTGCAAATTTGTTTGTGAAAAGGATGAAAAGTACTCGCAGTCGACGGCACAAAGCCATTCGAGAGTAAAGGTTGGAAAAGCTGGAGTCTGATGGAGTTGAGGAAAAGGCGACATCAATGGCCGAAGGATAAGGGAGGTAGGAAGCTGGGCGGCTGACGGGTAAATTGCTTGTAAAATGTAAGCAGCGTCTAAATTAACTTTTGTTTGCCTCCCATAAATGCCGAGTTCGAGCTGGGGGTGCAAAATAATTATGTGGCGCTGTCTTATTTTAATAATTTCCAGAGATGCCGTGGAATAAAAAACGACAGCCCCCCGCCAAAATAAAAACCCGACGAGGCGAGTCCTTCTAATAAATATGCAAATGGCGCATTTAAATACTGAACGAGCAAAGGACTCCAAGGGGGTGATGGGTGGTATGAAGTGCCCGGGAGCACTGTTCGCTTTTTAATGTCATTTCTTAATAGCTTCGGATACATAAAATCTGAGGGAGTCCGGGAGTCTGCAGAAGATGTCGTTCTGCAGATAACGCGCATACGCCACGTAAGCCGAGCCAAGCGGACCTGGACACGCCGCCTGGGAACTGGTACTGGTCACGTAGTCTCATTCAAAAGCCCACACACTCTGGGAAAAAGGACACCTGCCACGCCCCCTCTGGTCGAGCTTCCTTTTTACGGCCAGTGGCGCCAGGCGGCCATACCCGAATTAGATGTAGGTGGACATTCGTTTTTAATGCCGTCCCGCCACCCCTCACCTCGGCGCAAGGTGCAAATCCTTGAGATCCTTTTCCATCCCTCCGCACCGCCGTCCCCTCATGTGCGGCGCGTGTGCGTCCGTGTTGGCCCTTGGTAAATATGAAAATAAATAAATCCGAAGCGTAAGCCAAAGTTTTGATGTATGCCCCAAGCAGTTAAAATGTGGGCGGCCTGGGCGGGTGGGTCGGGGGCGTGGCATACTAAATCCTAGGAACGAGAATACGTGTGTGCGGGATGTATGTGGGAGTATGGGAGGTCAGTCAAAGTTATTTTAGGGCCACATTTTAAGCTCTTTGCCAACGTGTCCTGCGCATCCTGGCTAAGCCAACGGGCTTCAGCTACGCCTTATCTGTAGCAACGTTGCTCCTCCAGCCGGGAGGGGATTGGGATTGGGATTTCGGAGGGTGGTTTTAATATTTTAGGTGCTCAAAAAGTTACATAACACGAGGCAGGAAGGCACAACTCTAATTCTTTTAAGTGTCCTGGCTTATACGTATGAGTGTGCGGGAAATTATTTATCAGCAAACAGGAAATTACCAAGCCAAGAGCTTGGTCCCAAGGAAGAGACCTAGGGATACTCTTATAAGATAATATTGTTTAATTATTAATTAAAGTCATTACTTATGATCAAATAGCTGTCCATAATAATATTATTTCAGTCTTATTGACATACGATTTTATAAAACACATTGATCTAACAATCTATCTAGACCTTTCCAAGGATATTGCAACTTTTTGCTTATCTTGCTGCTTAGACAGAATTTGCTGGGCGAGGCGTTTGTTCTCGCAGAAGCAAATTTAATTAATTAGACGGACGCTGGCCAGTAGATCCGAACGGGAACGGGTGCCAGAGCTAAGGGTTAGCTGAACCCCACTAGACAAACCACCCACCAAGCACCACCAGCACCACCTCCTTTGTTGCTGCGGTCATTTCCTAAAAAGTTCTACATGTGTTGTGTGCGGTGGGTGTGTGTGTGGGGCTGGTTGGAGGTCCCTTATCAAATCCACCGCAGCGGCAAAGTTAAAAACTATTAACTAAAATTTTCTATTAAAACTTTTCGCTGAACTAAAAACTTTGCCATGTTGCCAATGTTGTTGCCGTTGCTTTACTGCCCACAAGCAAGTTTAATTTGTTGTAAACTTTTACATTGGCGCCCAGAAAGGAAAGCGGAGATGTCCAGCTCCAGGTCCATTCCGGGTCGTCTCCTGTGGCTTTTTTGTCTCCGATGTTGCAAGAACAGAAACAAAATGCTCAACTTGCTCACCACCTCATTTTCTCTTTTTATCTTTTCAGATTGCCCCGAGGACCCGGCCCAGAAAATTTCATTTATCCCGACCTTATATAGACGCCCACTAACCGAAACATTTTGTTAAGAACCGCTTCAGTAATTCTAGTTGTATCTCCAATATTTGTCTGTAGTTTGATTGGCATTTAGTTATAACCTGCTTACGCTTTAATTATTAAAATAGTAATTTGAATAAAACACTTTGAGTTTTTGCCTATTTTGTTTTCTGCTTTTTATTAATCGCTTTAAATAAAAATGAAACAATCGAAAGGATCAACGAAAACACTTATTTGGATCATCTAAGTACTCAGAATCAGGTTGGTATCTTCTCAAGTCAAATCCTTATAACAATTTTATGATTACCCTTAAAAAATGCGTGTGGCGCCATCTAGGGGCTGGTGCTTGGAACAAGAACAACCCCTTTCTAATGAAAGGGGTGCAATGGGAATGCTTTCTAAAATTTCAAATCAGAAAGCTCAGCGGCGAGCTTTCAGTGGCACTCGTTGAATATGCAAATTAGAATATGACTTAAGTAAGGGAGGACTTCAATGAGAATATGATGAAGGACAGTTCCAACTTTGGAAATCGCTTTTCAAAAGCCCCATCGAATTTTGGCAGAAATTACAAAGAAATTAAAAGAATATTTTTAATCTTAAAATCTTAATTATTAAAAGATTCCAGTTACTCTATATAGAAAATTCTATGTATTTTTATTTCTTAGTGGAAGTTTAAGACTAAGAAGATACATCTTAGGAGAAAAATTGGATTTAAATAAATAGGTATAATAAAAATATTAAACTTGGAAGTTAAAACCTTTGAAATGTTTCTTAAAATGATTTAATAATGATTTAACCTGATTGGAATGGATTCTTAAACCTGCGTTCCTCTGGAAGTTTTATAGAACATTTAATAAACTTTTGAACTTTGAATACTAACAATTAGACTCTTTAAAAGTATTCGTAAGTCCATAAGATTCTTATGTGTAAAATGCCGACGAAAAGCCGAAAAGTTACTTTTCTGTGGCTTAATCTAAACACCTTGGGGCTAAACAAGATTTCAGGCCTGTTCGCTTGGCTGAATCTAAGTGACCACCTCCATGGAGTTTCCTTACCCACTCTGTGGCTTCATTTTGCATAAACATTACTCGCCCCTGTATCCCCCCAGCCGTGGAACACACAAAAAATCCGGTAGACAAGCATTTTTGGACCTTATCAACGACAATACCAGGTCGTTAGGCTTGCATTCAGATTTCAGCTGCAGACGGAGCCGTGAACAGTGGCAGGAGTCAGTGGGTGAAGGGTCAGGTGAAGCAAGACCAAACCGGCGGCGGTGGCAAGGTGGGTCTGGAGCTGCCTTCAAAGGCAATCTGGAAGGTGGGAGGCACAGGAGCAACAGAAACAGGACCAACAGTCGCACCCTAAGAGTCTGCGATTTTAATTTTATGACTCGCCAGGGTTAAAAACTTGTGCACATAAAATGGGGAGACATGCAAATAAAATGAAACGGCACAACAATTTTTCCCAAACACACAGACTGCGATACACAAAAAGAAACGTTTCCCCGGATATTTAAAACTAAGATATGAGCATTCTATAAGATTTGCTAGCAATATTTTAAGATCCAATGGATCAGTAAAGGATTGAATCTTGAAAAAATTTATTTATGATAAAATATCCTTCAAGAGTGATATCTTTTTTTGTGTAATGCTTCGAGCCTGAGAGTTTATGCCATGGCATACCTTTTGGCCAAGGCAGCTGCCATGATTTGTTACAGATTTCCTTTCTCGACTAGACTCGGCAATTGAACAGCTTACGGCTCAATTCGCACAGCGAGAAAAGCCCTAACGACTGACAAGTTCCTATGGTAGCGTCTCAAAAACAATGATGAAACCAAAACAAAAACCCCGAAAAAAATGGGAAAGCGGAAAATTTCAGACAAAGGCAGACTGCACCTGAGGCGAGTAAAAATACGGGAGAATATTAATGGATCTGTGCCATAAAGACGACAGCTGGCAGACACGCAACAAGAACAAAGCAATGACACTCGGCCCCGCATTAAGTCGAGCAGAATAAAATATGTATGTGCATCAAACCCATATACCTATTGAGCTGGGGGTGAAGAGGGTTATGGGGTTACGGAAATTTGTTGCCAAAAGTATGCGACAACAAAGGCAAAAGTTCATCATGACAGCTGAAAAACAATAGAAAACTTTTTGGCCCGAAACAAAAGGAAAAGGAAACATCACAACGACGACGACGACGAAAGCGGCAATGAGATGGCGGCCATTGTGGAAAATGGGTTGAAACAGCCCCGAGAAATGGGGTTGTTCACAGGGGTTGCTTATCTCCCGGGTCCCTTGCATACTTTTAGGCTTGCGCCTTGAATATTCGGGAAGCCGTTCGCCCTGCTTGGGCTTGGGGTTTGAAATGAATTTTAATTTCTTGTCTGCGGTGCGGTACCGTTGCTGCCGTTACCAGTGAACCCAACTCCACTCGATGCCAACTCCACACCACCCCTGGCCACATGAACCACCTGCACCACAGCCGTACCCATAGCCATGGCCACCCAAAAAACCTCAGAGGAAAACAGACGCACGAAGTAAGGGAGCAAAACAAAAAGGAAGAAGGCAAAATCAAGTTGAATTAATTTCGAAAATCATGGCCGCTTGCCGGGGTGAGCAGCTCGCCATATTTGAGTTCCTCATGCTCCTGCTCCTGTTTCTGACTCTGTTTCTGCTTCTGCTTCTGTTCCTGCTGCTATTGACGGCAAGGACGTGGCCAGGACACAAGCAGGCATGGCCGTGTGAGGGGGACTTCCCGGAATCCCCCTTTCTGAACGTGCACGTTAATCTGCTCGCAGACGTTCCACACGCGATGCGTGTCTCCTGCTTGAGGAGGAACAACGGGGACAGAGAGTCCTTGCTGGGCAGGACTCATCATCATCATCAACATCAGCGGCAGCAACCGCAATGGGGGACAAGGACTCGTGTCACGTAGACGAAAGTAAATCCACTTTCACCCTTGTTGCGCCTCGTTTTGTCGAATGTTTTTCACAATTTTCCTCTTTTATCCTGCCACCTTCCCTCTAAAACATGCTACGCTCCCACTCTGTGCATTTCCTTTACAAAAATGGCTACTATAATTTGGTCTTACTTTCGACGGGCTTTTAAATGAGTTTTTTGGCGCGGGACGGCCGATGGCCACCGTATTTTCCCCCATTTTAGACGGCAGAATGGATACCATTTCAGTCCCGAATAATGGACATGCCGGAAGCTTTTTACAATTTATAAAATTACATTTTGGCTCATTAATTTTACTTATTGCAACGCTATTTTGTTTTCAACAATTTGTTTTGCTTCCAAAATGGGTTCTAGCGTATTTTCCACATCTCCGGCTGATATATGGCCGGGGTCCGACATCAGCTGATAAATTGCTGAAAACTGATGCTGTCCTGGGTGGTAAGGGGGAGCTTATTAATTATCCAGCCAGGGCTCTGGGCTTCTTAGTCAGGTCCTGTTAAATTACCGGCATTAAAAAATGGCCCAAGATAATGAAGAAGCTGCCGAAGCCGGCTTTATTTGCTTTTCTACACATTAATCACACATTCTGAGAGGAAATCATACATTATCCCCAAAGATAGAGGGGTTTGGGTTAAGCTTAGTAATTCATGGACATCAATGTTAGCATATATTTAAGTCCTTGTAATAAATTGCTATTGAATAGTGAATAATTATGTTTCAAGCAACACAAAATGTCTTCAAGGAAGATTATAGTACCCCTTTCAATTAATATTTTATACTAAATTTAACAGAAACAACAACCATTTATTCGAGACAAAAATTACAGACACTTCCAAATATAAATATTTAATTGCTTGTGGAAATACTTTCTAAAAGACTCTCAGAGGATAAATAAGGACTCTTTAGGTAAATAATTAATTCAACTTGATTGGTTGTCCAAGAAAGTAAACACAAGTCTAACCATTCTAACCACAAGTAAATGAAATAACTTAATTAATGGAATTCCCTTGACATTTGCTATGACCTCTTTTAAATCCATTGTATATCACCATACTCACTTGTCAGCTCTCAACTAAAATTGAATTTATTTAACTAACCCTGTCGGTCGGAGAGAAAATAATTTAATGTTGGCCACTTATTAAGTGAACGGTTTTTGGGAACCGCAAAAGTTTCCCGTATTTTTCCCAAAATTCCCGTCGAAAAACACCCGAAGCGAACTGCGCTGCCATGGCGCGTCGGGCACTCGCACTAATTAAACAAATATTTAATTATAAAATATTTTACTGCAAAATGCAAGCAGACGCATAAAATTTATAGCTAAACTATTATGCGACACACTCACTCGCACCCCTAGAACCTTATCCAAATTTTGCCTGCTCAGCCACCCTTTTGAATCCCTGAGTGGCACCCAAAAAATCCGCATGAACAATATTTTCCAACTAAAAGCGCGCAAAAGTTTCAAATTTAATTAAATTAGAAGCAATTAGCATGAAAGCTAATAAAAGTTGGCCCGAAACTGCAGGAGTCAGTGGAAGTTTGGCTCAACTTTTGGGGATTGTATTTCTTTGGGGAGGTGGAGATTAGCAAGGGTTTGGGTTAGAATAGGTACTCTTCTGTCCACAAACTAAAGGTGTATCTTCTTAAATATATAATAAAACCGATTTGACTCTCAAAAGAGAATATATTTGCTTGTTAAACAATTAAATATTTTTAAAGAATTGAGTCCTTTTTGTTGGCTTTCTGGCCTAGGACCTTATCAAGTAATTGAGCAAGAAGCCGCAGTGATAATTGAGTATCACTAAGTGTCATTAAGTGCTCCACTCGATGTCCTTCAGTGCGTGCAGGAGGCCTCGCTTTGGCTCCGCCCCCACATCCCCCCTAGAATGTCCTTTAAGAGCTTCCTGTTTGTCGGGTCGCCGCATGGCAAATAACTAAATGTGTTTACTAAACCACTTACTAAACACTCAACAACTGCCGGCCAGCAGAGCCAGGGTCGTCTATTTTTTGCTTCCTTTGTGTTTTTGTTGTTGCCAGGATGCGAGTGCAACGTGACCAAGCGGCTAAAGTTGGGCAAACGGAAAAAGGAATATGCACAGAGTAGGACCCCAAAGCAAGGGTAAAGGGAAAATCCAGGATACGCACTACAGACGCGTCTAGTCTGGTGAAGGAAGACGAGCAGCAAAGGGAAATCGTTTTCATTTTCCATAATGCTGTTAACTATAATATATACCATAGTATGTGTGTGATTTCCCCAACCCTTTCCCCCCAGTTCCATCCTCCCTCTATCCTGATCCGAGTCCTGTTCATAAAACACGCACGCAAAATATAAATGTTAAAAATAAAATGTGAAAAAGCAAACAACACAGAATCAAAGGCAGCCGGAAAGCAGGAAAAATCTCTCTCAAGTGTATGAGTGGGTGTGCGTGTGTGTGCTTTGGGTTTTTGTGTGTGCCGAGTTAGCCTTTTTTTCCCCCTTTTAGCCAGTTTTTGTTGCTGCCCGGCTGCTGCAGCTGCTGCTGCTTCTGCTGCTTTCCGCAGTCGACGAGAGCAGCAGCCAATAGCAGGCCAGCAAGTAGGTGGAGCTTAAAAAAAGACAAAAAATTTCCCCAGCGAAAAAAGAAAATATATTTGGGGGCGGCAGGTGGGTGGGCATTTGCTGGACTTTTTGCCACGTTTTTCTACACGAAGCCCAGCACAGACGAAGCCGAGCCGCTTGCAAGTGTATTGGTGAGACGGGGGGCTGGAAGGATGCCGCAAGGATGTTGTGGGGGAATATTCAGACTTTTCTTTCTCTGCTTGGGGGCCGTTGCATATTATTTGATTTTATTTTATTCAAACTCATCTGCTTCTCCAGTCACTCGACGCTTACTCTCTTCGGCATTCTCTCGTCCTGGCAGTGCTCTCTCCTTTTCCAGCAAGGACTCTCTCAGGATGTGCTTAGTGTGGGTGATTGGGGGAAAGCCTAAGTGGGGTATGAAGTCACTGCAATGGCAGATTGCGTAAATTGCTTGCATCCTTGCCACAAGTAAAATAAAGATGCGGAAAAATCCCAAAAATTAAGAGAAGAAAATATCACAAGATAAGTGGCATGGTATCTGAGATTACTTTTAGGAATCTTATCTATGGAATCTTACGATGCCATTGCACTCTATCTTTTTTTACAAGTCTTCTTTAAAACTGACTAAATTTATATATTATTACTTTAAAAATAATAATTTTGACAAATAAATTAAAATATATAAGGAAATAATGTAGTCACAGAATAATTTAGATAATTATAATGATTTTATAATAATTTCAATTCTTAAATGTATTATGAAGTAATTATGAAGAAAAAACTAATTTATCTTGCATAAAAAATAAGCTTTAATAAGAAAGGACACATTCCATTAAAAAATATTCAAATAGATTGTACAAATAATACATTGTAATATTTTTAAATAAGGTGAAGAATTTAAAAATTTAATTTTTTGAAACTTTTATACAAATATCCTTTCTAATTTGAACAATTTTACTTTTAATTTCCTCACTACAAATATTTATATAATGAAAACCACTACAAATTCAAAATTTAACCAAAAAATTTTGAAGTTAGGTCAAATTTGTAATTAAAAATTTAAATAAAAATACATCTGATTTTTATTTAATCTTTTAATTGACTTAAAGACCCATACATATCTTAATGGGCCTCATACCTTAATGACGCCAACGCGGCTGAATGAGAAACCTCTGCAAACATCCTTCAAATCCTGCGTAAATACGATGCCAACGCAAAGTAAAATTCGCATTTTGCCGCAACTGTACTGTTGTTTTTTCCTTTTTATTGTGCCTGGCTGTTTTTCTCTTTTTTCGTTAATTTTATGTACATTCGCATCCTTTTCTCGACGCGGCACGACGGCGAAAGCGTCCAGGGAAACGGATGGGGACCGGGGCAAATGGCTGCCAACTCCAAGTCATCCTTAAATGTTAATTTTGAATTACGAAATTTTTACATGTCAGACCTTCCGCCGACTTCCGACCCCAGCCCCCCGAAAAAATCACTCAATATGGCAGAAGACGGAGGACGAAGGACGGAGGGGATCGGGAGAAGGACCAAGCTGTGGAAGGGAGCCTGGGAGGCTGGGGAGCGTGAATAATTTAGGGTCTTTGAGCGTTTGCCCAAAACAAAACAGATAAACAAGTAGCAGACAACAAAAACCCTTTCGAGAAGGACCCAAGCGAAAACCCTTAATGCCCAAATAGAGCTTAAGGTCTGACAGGGGGCGGCATCTGACGGGGGGTTGGTGTTTACGGTGCGGTGGGGGTTGTAAAATAAATGAGCCGGGGGAGACGTGGCGGCATCGCATTTTCTGTATGCAGCAATTTCGATTTTTGTTGTTGCTACCGCCGCTTTTCGTGCGAGTATGTTGCGGCATTTTATTTTCTATATGCGACTGAAACGAGCGAAAATGAGAAAATAAATGGAAAAAACAAAATGGCGGCTCCTTTTTTCTCTTTTTATGCGTACTAAAAAGCGCCCCAGAGTCCATGGCGGAAAGAAAAATGCGAAAAACAAAATGCAGCGAACGAAAGAGCGAAAAAACAAGCGAGAGAAAATTGAGCAGGACGATGAGGTGGAGTCCTGTTAGGGGAATGGTGGCGGGCGGAGAACAAAAGCATAAAAAACGCCGAGGAGGAAAAGCTCATGATTTATGATTTAAATTTTCGAACGCATGGTGTGAAGCCATGCCTCCCAGCACCACCAACTCCCGCCCACATTCGGTGTTGCCAGTTCAGCAATTTTTCAACAAAATCTAGCCTTTTTTAGAATCCAAAAACAAAAACCTTTTTTTTCGGGAAGGGGAGACTTCTGTTTGCGGTTCAATGATTTTTTGTGTTTATGTATGCAAATTTTATGACATATTCAAATTTAAGTTTGGAAAGGGCATATAGTAAAATACATATCTCTCAAGTTTCCAAATGATATTAGTACTTACTGGTAATTTTCTATTGATTTTTCAAATATCCCTATGAGGTCTTATTGTTGAAATTAAATATCCAAAATACTTTTCAATTTAATTTTTATTTGATAACCTTTTAATAAAAATATATTATCGGTTCCTCTGTTTACCCGCTAAAAATTTTGGTCCTGTTTCTGATAAGCCAACATCACTGCCCTGACATCCATTGTGTGGGTGTGTATCTGTGGGTTGTTGTGTGTGTTGCCGCTGCTTTTGATGTGTGTCGCCTGCAGACGCGGGACAAGGGCAGCCACATGCTCCTTTAATTGGCGACCGCCTATCCGCCCGTTTCGGCCACGCCTATCCCCGTCATCCTGACTGTCGCATTTCAATTGAAGCTGTTTGTTTTAATTAATTACATTAATAAGTTTTCCTTGTTCGAGCCGGCTCACATTGTCGTCATTATCGACGCTGCTTCATCTGAACATCGTTCAGGTAATCGACTTCATCTTAAGAGCAAATAAAATATTGATAATGCCAGGGAAATATAAAACTTATGTTGCAAAAAACCATTAGCTCCAGAGGTGGCATTAAAACTGCAAAAAAATAGGGGAAGCATGCCGCTGATCTGAAGGCCTTTGTAATTATCAGATACTCTGCAGCTGTAGATGCCTAAAAAACAGAAAACGAGGTAAATGAAACGCTTTTTTGTCAGATTCATAATTGAAGAGGCCTTTTTTCAAAACGAATCTGAGTAAAGTTTAAAGTTAAACCCGAGATTCCACCGTTTAGGCGGTTTTTGGATGATGGGCAGAATCCAAAATGGCCGACCAAAAAACTTACCCTTTTTCGGGCGGCTCAAGGGTTTGTTTAGCTTTCGACTGCCCATTCCACCCCTTTGGTTCACCCTGTTAGGGGTGGGTTTATAATTTCTTGTTTGGCAAACTGGCCGCAGCTGCGAGTTGCAATTATTTCGCACTGAAAAGCGAAACAGATCCTTGAAGGCAGCTGCCAGGGCAACTGGAGATCAACATTAACCAGGATTTACTGTTAAATTTGATGGCATTGATAAAAGGCATTTTCTATGGATTCTTCCTCCATGCATCCATCAGATACTTGAACACAAAAGTTGGAAGCTTGCCATACGCACAGATAACCCAATGGTCGTTACATGCATATACCATACTATACATAAACTTGTATGGCTATGTGGAATATATATTTTCATTTAAAATGCACACTGCGTATGCCGACATCAAATTACAGACGACATTACATAAAATTCCTGCAAACACTCGAACATACACACGCATCAGCTCTCTGAGGCCCGTCAGCGACGGTCTCTGAGCCTGTTACTGTCAGTGTGTTGGTGTTGGTTTGTTAATTTAAAATTTTACCATTTTTAGTTTAAGCCGTTGGGTAAAATGACGGGGGAAACATTTTCTATAACAGCCGAAACGAATCTATAGAGTCCTACAAAAAAAGAGCATTTTAAGGATTATAATAATAATGATATGAATAAAAATATGTTTGTGTTAAAAAATCTATAATACCTTATAAAGTATAATGAGGTATTTAAAAGTACACAGGTTTTCAGCATACCATAATATTAGGTCTAAAAGTAAATACCTCGTTTTGAAATATTTAATTCAAAAATATTTTATCCTTTTATGTATATCCCCTACCTTTGGTAACCTCATGAATATATTATTGTTTTTTTATCATCGTATAACAATTAAGTCCATTTATTTTGAATAAAAGTCATAAAGTAAACCTTATCTGATATCTTTTAATCACTTCCTACACAAATTTTTCAAACCTGACCCAATTTTTTCGGAAACCCTTTCGTAGTCCGAAATTAATTGCTCGAATATTTTGAAGTAGGGTACATCTGGTCCCCATGGCTGGTCCTTTAGGCCCCCAAACGCACAAAGAGGTTAGAAAGGAGAGTGGGCAAGGCACTTTAGCTGGGAAATGGGCCGGGGAGTGGCCGCGGGACTGGGACAGATAGCCGCAATGGAAAAAAGCGCCAACCCAAAAACCAGTTGAGTAAATTATATACGCAAACAACAACAACTACTAGTACAACAAAAGGACCAACTCCCGTAAGAGCACACATGCCAACGCCAGTTTATATACATTTCGTATGTATGTATATGTGGAAAAAAGGACTATGTACAGTAAATTATATTACATGCGGCGAGGCGAGGTATGTATGTATGTGCACTAAATAAGGTAATTTGTGTGTGCGTCCGCACAACCTGCAACACAAACAACAACTGCAAACAACATCAGCGAAGCAACAGCAACAATTCATTAAAATGAAAAATGAAATTCAACATTTTTTGAAGTGTGATGGAAATTTTTGTTTTTCCATCCCACAGAGCCATAGCTATGGGTATGGACATGACTCCCCCAGGAGCTATGCTTCCGGCCGCTTTGGGTTTAATTTTTCCCATTTTCGCTCAAACGTCAAATAATGCTTCCACTTGACGTAGAATGCCTGCATCTGACATGCCTGCCTATCGCAGCAGGTCCTGAACTAATTTGCGGTCCTTATTGTATCATCCTTTGAATTATAAAAGTAATTAGCCCGAAGGCTATTAAACATTATATAATGATTAAATCTTTACACAGAAAGCCTATTCGAAATTTCTTTCAAGATTCGTATTATCCTTCAGCCTATCCCATACCGCTTCCGTTTTCATTCCATTCCCCTTCGTATCCCCAAAAAATCAACGTACACTCCCCCATTAATGGCGCTGAAAAGTATACAGTAATCATCGATTAAATGTCAATTAAACGGCTGACAATCAGCTGATTTTCGACCTGCCATCAGCCATTGAACCAAACAGGATAAAACGAAAATAACGGGACACTCAACAAACACACACATGTTCCGCCAGTGACGTCATAATGTAAACATCATAAAGTGTCAAAAAAAAAGAGAAATGAGGAAAAAAGAACTTAAAATTCGCAGCTGTAAAAGTGGCACGCGCCAACAAAAAACAAATTGCAATTAAATAAAATAAAAACGAAAATATAAATGCGATGCAAGGAGTGCAAAATAAAATTAAAAAACAAGCGAAAAAACGAAATGAGCGAAAAAACGACAACTCAAATGGCAACAATGACATTGACAATGTCAATGAACAGCCAAAAAAAGCGAAAAAAAGGAAATGGGGGAAAATATATCCAGTGCACATATACCGATGAACATATGTGCAAAACAAACAGCCGAAAAAAGGAAAAAAAAGAGGAGCAGAGGGCGTGCCACGTGCCGGAGAGCCAGCGAAAACACAGTGCAACCGGCAATTATCATAAGCAGCAGATGCAACAGCCTCTCATACATACAAACGTGGCTGTGTGTGTGGCAGCCGAAAAAAGAATAAACTAAAAATATCCTGCCGCAAAGAGAAGGGGCGTGAGGAGCGCGGAGGGGCGAATGCCAGACTGCGGCTGGTCATTCATTTTTTTCACACCAGCCGCCAAGTGGGGCGTGGTGGGGCAGGCATTTAATTTAATGCCAATTACGTGTATGAGCCGCATTAACCAACCCACACACACACACACACAGAGTCGGATGCACTCACACAGCTGCAGGCCACTCACACCGACATGCTCCTGTCGCCTCTCGCCGCATGGCGAATTGCCGAAAAAAAGAACAGCGGGAGCGAAAAAAAATGTCGCCCACCGAAAAGTATGCAACGGAAAGTTCGAAGGACGAAATGATGAGAGTGGGCAGTATAAATTCACTCTGGTAACCTTGCTCATACTTTTCATATCCTTCACAATTTTTTATTTGAATGGCGAGGATTTAATTTATTTTAATTGCCTTAAACTTTAATAAAAAGAAATGTGTAATATATTTTATATCGACTTTGTTTGTTTGAATACCGTATGACGTATTGCAATATTTCGTTTATTTAAAAAATAATACGCAAGGAGATGAGTAAATAATAAATAAAAAATGACTGTATTACATTAAATTTAATGCCACTTAAGATATATAGTTTCTTTATTTATGATAAAATGAAAAGCACTTGTACCAAAATAAGTTCCAGGACATACCGAAAATCAACAATCCCCGGAAACAATTTCAGTGCCATCTTGGACCTTGGACTGTGGGAGTTAATTGCACAGTTTATTGCACTTAATGAGTGGGGAGGTGCCACCACTGGGTGGGGCGGGGAGGCGTGTCTGCCACTCGTCTGCCAGCTGTGATGATGCATGCGGAAGCACCAGACTCCGGTTACCCCAGGTCTGCTTGCCCCCAACACCCGCTCTCAGAATCGCGTAACATACAATGGGAATGGGAAAAACGAGAAAAATGAGCCAACATCACACATACGCCCCGTCGGCCAGAGGAGGATGCACCCGCCGGCTGGCCATTCCACCGGACAGTGTCCTCGTCCTTCACCCAGAATTATTTTTGTAAATTTTTTTTTGGTTGCCACCGCCAACAAAAACACCAACAACAGCCGCATCAGCACAACATGAGCAACGGCAGACGCCGTTCTTTACATAATATGCAATTTTTATTTGGGTTTCGCCAAAAAAACAACAGCACAAAAAATGGAACCCGCCTGCATTACGCATGCCTCCATTTGTGTCTGTCTGCGTGCGAATGTATGCGATTGTGTGTGTGAGTGCGTATTCCATCAATGCACGCATTAATAAGCCGTACTACTGCCTGTCCCGGATCCCGGATCCCTGTCCCGACACACGCATCCGAAACTGAATCTGGGCGCCCGGTGCCGATGCCACCGAAATCGAAAGTGCCGGACAGTCGAAAAAAAGAGGCAACAAGAAACTGGCCGAAATGAGGGAGGCCGGGAAGGTTGCGTATCCCGAAAAATAAATATAATTGCAGCCAAAAAAATATAAAAAACAGGAAACAGTGCAGCAGGAATACATTGCGGCAGAGAGAGAAAGCGAGTCCGAATGGTGTGTCCGAAAATGGAGAGACGTCGACATTAATCGACTCGAAATTGGTTTAATTCATATTTAAATGAACGCCGCTGGACCCACAAGTGGTAAATTGCGAAAAGATATATAGTCCTGCGACGACGGTGGATGGGAGGAAGGGGAGGCAGGCGCAACAGTTGCGTGCCGCTCGCTTATTTGTGTTTTCCGTTCAATAATTCAATTAAGCTTTATTTATGGCAAATCAAAATTGACCGTTGAACTGTTGCCCTCGCCACGCGACTAATTCGCACCACCCTGTCGGTGACCCACTGTGGCCGGACTAGAGGCTGCCAGCCATCAGGTGTCCTGCGCGGAAATTATTGTTCACAATTGCCCAAATAATTGGCCAGACAGGGTCAGACCCACCCCACGATTCCCTTTCACCCCATCAGTTATTTATGATTTACGTGTTATAGGGCAAATATTTCAGTAATTATTGTTCTACATTTCAGTGGGAAAGGATTTTGTGTTTTTGGTATCTAATATACTTCCGATTTCTGTTTAATTTCAGGAGGATGGTAATTTAAAAGGACTCTCATATCTGTAGCAGTGAGGAAGGATCCACCTGAATATTGTATCAAAACAGGGAGCTCAACGAATAAGGATATATAATATGTAACTCCTAACTAAAGTTAAGGATAAAAGACTATTTAAAGATAACCCATGCTTAGATATTAAATTAAATTAAGAAGAAGAACCTAACCAAATGTATTGCCTTTTAAACAATTTAATTAAAAATATGTAGCGTCTTTGAATTACATTTAAATTAAAGCCATGAATCAATTGTATATAATTTCAACTTCTTTCGCATATTATTTCATTAAGAGCCATCCTTGTTTTCTCTACCTTCCCCTTCATCCCTGGCTGCCCTGAAAATGTCCGCCTCCTGCGCAATTTTAATCAGCAAAAGGCATTCATCTTGTTCGCCAAACTAATTTTTTATCTTGCCAGCCCGGCAGTCTGGCAGGAGCCATCCAGAAAGAGAGCAACGAGTCCTGCCTGTGGTCCTGGCACGTCTTTTAGTCAGCGAGACAAGGCAATGCTCTGTTGCTGGTCCTGGTCCTGGCCCTGGTCCCGGGTACCGGGTCCCCGAAGAAATGCACAAGCACACGGACATGGGCAAAAAAGTTTGCAGGACGAACAGGATGCGGCACAAGTAAATGGTGGAAACTTTTAACGCCCTCGTCCAGAGTCCTGGATTCTGTATCCTGGGTCCTGCGGTGGCAGCTGCTGCAGCTGCTTCGCATTCGCATTTATTTAACTAACAGTAAAAAATTACTTTTGCCCAGGACGTTTCTCTCCCAGGGAATTGTCCAACCAACTACTATGTTGGCCCAAAGTGTCAGTGGGTGTGTGGCGTCAATGGGAGTGTGAGTGGTCCCGGCACAGGACATTCGTTATGCTTAAGCAGAAGAATACGAAACTGTACTTGACAGCGCACACACACACACTCCCATCCACCCCCAGGAAGCTCTTGCTAAACTAATAGCAAAGGATCCCTTGGGTTTCTCTATATATATGTGGAGAAATATAAAAATAAATGAAAGAGCAGAAAAAGTAATGGCCAACACGGCACACGGACTCTGACAGGGAAGCCTTCATCTTGGCCGGGGAGAAGGGGTTGTGCCTGTGTGTGTATATATCCTGCAAGTCCTGGCCCTTGCTCGTTGGCTAGCTCGTCCTCGGCTTGGGGTTGTTTGCTGAATGCTCTCGGGCAAAAGGAAAATGGCGTCGCCTTAATTTATTTTAAGTGGTTGATGGTTTTAACTTCGAGCCAAGGATGCAGCACAAAGGAGCAGAGCCCTTAAAGCCACTCGTTTCCTGGTTTCCCCTTTTAGAGCAACCCGGGACGAACCCACATTGGTCGGAGTGGTGCGGGCGATATAGACCACAACAAAATAGAGAAAATCAAGCCAAGCAGGATGCCATTGTCCGGCACCAAGTGTGTCCTTTGTCCCCAACTCGGACTCGGCCCAACCTGAGCCCAATTCTGAGCCCTGGCTTTGTCTTTTCTATAAACCATTATGCAAATAGCCTCGGTGGGTGCCCTGAAGGCCGAAAGCAAGCCCCATAAAACCCCAAACTGCAAGAAAAAGTCAAATTTATGGGCGACTTAACAATTTGCCGGACCCAAGCAAGAGTCCTGTGTAGTGGCACAAAAAGGGTAAGGAAAACGGGTAAGGAGAGGAAACCCAAACAAAACTACAAGGGAAAATCACGAGAAATTGTAAAAACGATTAAATATAGGCAGACAACAACAGCAACACATCCTGGAAGCCCTGCCAACGAAAGCAAACGAATGCAAATTAAAATCTTCCCCTTAAGTCGACTACGCCAGGACCCCGTCCTCCTCCTGCTCCACATCCTTCTCCGCCTCGGTCTGTTCAATGGCGCCATAAAAAGTATGTGCCCGTTCACACAGACGTTCCACTTGCCAGGATCTCCACTCCCATCCAAAAAACGAAACCCACACAGTATCCAACATTTTATGCATAGGGGAGTCATTATATTGAATTGAACGTTAAAGCGCTGATAAAATGTGCAACAAAAGGACCAAAGGATAACCGGCCCGACCAAGTCGAGCAGTGTGTAGCGACTCGGAGTACATTGACTCACCGCCTTCGTTGCATAACCCAAGCCCATTCCCATATCCCACGTCCCATAACCATGGTCGTCATCATCGTCGCCATCGCTGTCGCTCCTCTGGGCAGTCGAAAAGCCAGTAAAGCAATTGAGGCCTCAGACACTTAAAATGTAAGCCAAAGGCCGACCGTCTATATGTGCCGTAGTCTGTCTGCCCTGTGTGTGTGTGGTAGTGTGTGCTTGTTGTCCGACGGTGTTCATCGCTGTCAGCCATAAGATATTTCCATAGACACGCAGGCGGGCTCAAGAGCAGGAGCAGCCGGAGCAGCCACGATTGAGTTGCTAGGCCCGCCAGACGCCTGGCCAGACTTACAGCAAGGACATGGTTGGAGAAGGGTTTATGGAGGATGAGGAGAGGCAAAGGCACTGGCTCAGAAACTTGAAAGTAGGCTGTTTGGGCATTAGGGTGTTTCAGTAGAATTAATACAAATTTAGCAATATTAACTAACTTAAAAAAATTAAATCATGGCAAGTCTAAGAAACATAATCTCTCTCAAAACAGAGGAAATTAATTGACTAAATTTTACACCAATTTATTTAATAGAAATCGAATTTCTTGCCAACAAATGAAATTCTATCAAGCCTTTGAGTCATTCTGAATTAATTGAAAAGTGCTTCATAAATTGAATTTCCAGGAACAACTTTAAAGGACCTTTTAATCATACATAATTAAATATAAATTTATTTTAGAGAGTACAGTGAAAACATTTTTTCAAACATATTTTGCAAAGCTTAGATAAAACTAGAACTAATATAAAAAAATTTTATTTAAAAAAATTTAAGATTTTACGATTGTACCGCCCTACCGGCCGATAGAAGCTCCGTTTCCCTTTTGTGCTCTTCCCATAAGCTACACACCCTGCTCCTGGTGTATCGAAGTAACTGCCTACTTCCTCGATGGCCTCGAATCCTTTGCAACAGCCCACAGTCCTTCGCCTCATATCCTGTCAGGAGGTGACTTTTTCCTGTTGCTGCTGCTTCCTTCCTTCCTTTCTTCTGGCTCTTATCTTCGTTTAACTTTCTACCATGCTGCGGACCGTTATCTGTCTGTATGTCTCCCCGTGTACGTGCACTGTGTCCCGTGTCCTGTGGGCCATGTCCTGCCTCTGTGTTTGGAAGCCTGTGTGTGATTCCCCGTCTCTGTTTGCATTTTTGAGCAAATCAAGTGAAATTACATTTTTCTATGCGATGCTCTTAATGTTATTTGCATACGTATCCTGCAGGCTACAATATTTACAAATGAATGCAGTCCGGTGCTTGGCGTTTGGTCCTTGGAGCCCTGGTCCTTGCGCCAGACGGCCAGCCGGCCAGCTAGACAAGCGGCAGTTGAACCGCCCATCTGCCCAACCGCCCTCCTTTTCGGTGAAGCAAACTAACTACGTTTGCGAAAATTCTTTCATATCCTTTTCAACCATCGTTACGTGCCCTCAAAGTGCCATTTTGTCACAGGGTCCTTTTTCCTTCCCTCCCTTCCACACCTTCTCCACCGCCCATTCCCAAGCTGTCATTTACATTTTCTTTTTCTTTCCTCTTTAGTTTTTCTCTATCACTTCCCTCTTTGCTGGCATTAATATTTGTTTTCGTTTGATAATTTTCTTTTGCTGCCTTTTATACTTTTAAGTGCACATCCTGCTAGTTCAGTACCCTCCGCCCCACCGGCCGCCAACTACGAGCCACCGCCACCCACTTGCCACTTCCTGGAGAGTTGTATCTGCGTCTCTGTCGCACGCCTCCTTGCCTTGGACGCGTCTTATTGGACTGCCGAGGATAGTAAGTGGCGGCAGCCAAGTAAAAAACAGGACGAAAAAAAACGAACCTGTGCTCGCCGCATTTAAATGTGCTCCGCCCCTTTTCTATTTAAAAAATTCAAAGCATTTTCTCTGGCATGCTTCTTGTTCCTTGCAAATATCCTGCCACTGACTTTTTTTAAAATTTATTTTATATCGCTACCTCCTTTTTCTGCGCGAATGCGAATCCAAGCCGAAGGAAGAGGGGATGAAAAGAGAGGCAAGGACATGGCTGAAAGTCATCCTCCTTTACCAATAAGATTACTGCTGGGGACTCGAAAAGTTGCTATGGGTATCTGAGAAAAAAGATCAAAAACACTTAAAAAAGATTAAATATTTACAAAAAAAGATATACAAATAAATACATATATACATATAGTTTAAATAATAATCACAAAATTAAATTTATAAAAAAAAACAAGAAATAATAAAAAACAAGAACTTTTTCAATAAAAGGATTAAAAAAAAACAATAAATGTGTTTTACTTATTCGATGTCCTTAAATTCCCTTATATCCTGCCCCTTAATTCTCTCTTACTCCCTTATCGCTCAGATAAATAAAATTAAAGAGGGAGGAAAGTTTCTCTCAAAAGAAGTTTTTCCATTTTATCCGAAAGAAAGCGCCACCTGGTGCCAAATGGCTACAACAGTGAAATTTTTATCCGAAACTTTATCTTTCAACCCCTTTGTGACACCAAACAACAGGGGGCGCTTCAATTTATTTGGAAAATATAAAACTTTGTTTTGTTTTGAGAAACATTTTTAAACATACATAAAGAACACATTTACAACATTTACAAAACAGTCTATAAATAAAATTGAGGGAAAAATTAGGACTAAAAAATAATATACGTAAAGAACAAAAACTGTGAACATAATTCATTGCACTCTAAATAAAAAACTAAAAAAAGCCTTTTAATATTTATATAAAAAAAAATATTGTTAAAAAACAGACAAAAAATGTAACATATTAAAAAAATCTATTTTTTGAAAAAACACACACCTTGTTTTCCTAACAATTCTATGTTGCATCTAGAACAGACAAGTAACCCTTTAAAACCACCCCTAAATAAATGACAGTCCCTTGACCCATCAGAAGGTTCGTAAGTATGTTGACCAGTTTCGGCTGAAGAATATCATGAGAAAATCTTTAAAATCTGCGCAGCATCTTCGGAGGTTTTTACCCTTTTTTTTGGGCGCTGAGCTTGCAGTTGGATCAAAGGTTACTGACCATCAGGACCAGTCCTGATCGGTCCTGCACTGGCCGGACCCGTTCTAGGTCCACTGGCAACCAGTTGGAAGATGCTGGGCCTGGGAAAGTTCCGGAATAGGGACAAAGATGCTGTTCCACAGCCTCAAAAGAAAATAATTCCAGACCAATTAAATATAATGCCATAAAGGAATGTTTCAGTTTCTTTCTTGTTTTACTCGTTTTACTTGGAAAAATTTAAATAAATGCATTCATTGCCTTCTCGGTGACTTCATTCAAGTGCCTTTCATCTCGCTATTGTTGTTTTGGATTCTGTCGCTTGTGGATATATTTTGGACCAAACAGAAAATATTCTAATGAGCCACAAAGTTTCATCCGTGAATGCCCAGGATACGGATTTACTTCCTGCCGGGGCTGAACTAGACTGAAACGGCTTCCGCTGGTAAATCAAATAATATTTCAAGTGGAATTTTTACTCAGGTTGTGCTATACTTTTTTTTAAATTTTAGAATCAATGACATGTGAGATCTACTGCCACAAAGGGGGCCGCTTTAGTTTGAAGGTAAAGACAAGTTACCCGCAATTAGCCATTAATATTAATATGAGGTGCACGACTCCGGCGACAAGTCCTGAAACAGCATCAGCACCATCTCACGTGTCTTCGACTGGAGACCCTCCAGTCAGCACAAGCATCAACAAACAACCAACAGGCGACTCGAGCGACGCGACTAATTAGTTTTGGGGCTCCTCTGGCCAACTTCCCGTTCCGTGTTCCGGATTCCGAGGGGATCCGGGTTGTGAGGGCAGTTTGGTAAAGTTTGTTATGCAAAATACGGCGCGTATCTGGGCGAGCAAATGAAGCTCATTCAGCCGTTCAGCTCATTCCTGCAAGGATGTGGCCAAGGCAGCGATGGAGATGATGGCCAATTGCCAGCCAGGAATATTTGATAAGTTGCTGCAACAGCAACCGAGTTCCGAGTATCATATTTAATATTTATGGTAGCCCCTTGCCATACCTCTTCGATAGCCTGCGGAAGCTTTTGCCTAAATGCAAAATTTGCTGAGAGCCCTGACCACTAATATCGAACTCGCCGACGACCAGGCCAATAAATCGAGCTGGGAAACCGGCAAGGAACCTCCAGTCTGGTTCGAAACCCACACTTGAAAATAAGTTCTTTACCTCGTATAAACGAAATTGTACAATTTTTGAAATTTAAAAAAGAAAAAAAGCCTTCTATTGAATTTTAAAATATAAAAACTCTTAAAAGAAACTGTTTAAATAAAATAACTATATAGTGAATTCATATGAAAGGGCCTGCAACAAGTAAAAATTATAATAAAAATGATAATTCAAGTTTCATTATTTGATTCCAGTGTACTCTCCTCTAGAAAACCCCCCAGCTGTTGTTGCCTTTGCCTGGTGAGTTGGTTGGTAATTATAATTCGCCCAACTCGTGAGCAAAATAAATTAAGAAAAGCAAAGTTCTGCATCAAAGTTTGGCTTCGGCCAACGAGTCTGGACTCCTGGACTCTGGGCCTGGTCCACTTTTATACAATTTTCTGTAGAGCCAAATTCTTGCCGTTGGTGCCGTAGACCCAGCAAGGAGGCGGAGAACTAAAAAGCCATGTCCTGGCAATTGCATTTTAGCCTGCATGCAAATAAAATTGCAACAAGGACGGCAGCGACCTAAAACTTTTATTGAACTTGGGGAGTTTTTTCCACTTTTAGTTTTGGGCTGAGCTCTTTCTCCCTAATTCTCCACATCCTTTAGGAGAGATCCTTTTCCGTTGGCTCCTCCACTCTGGGGGAGTACTCGGCCAAGGCACAACATTTTTCCATGCTGGTAAAAGTTAACTATGAAAACCAAAGGAAGTTAACTGTTGAAATTAGTAAAAGTGCAGAAAAGTTGATGAATTTTGTGCTAGAAGGGAGCGGACTTTAAGATCAAAAGGGTACTAGTAAAGATTCAAATGTAATTATTTTATTATAAGCTAATTTTAGTCTTTAAATTCAAGGCTAGTTATTAATCACAAATTGCATTTATATAAGCCTGAATGTATATTATGATTTGTCAAAAATGCGCTCCTGTCCTGGGCTGGCCACAAAATGCTCCAGGCTTGGGGGATTTGTTGGGGGATGAGTTTTGGCCAAAACTGGCCATCCAAGCCAAGCCAAGGCAAGGCAAGGCACCCCATTGACATTTTGCCCAAACTTGATGTTGATGTTGAAATTTTTCATCAAGTTGCATAAAAATAACAACGAAAAACAAAATGTTCTTACTCGCTGTTTTTGTTTTTGTATAACGTATTTTTTTTTGTTGTAGCTCGCAGCCAGCAACAGCAACAACAGTGAGGAAAACAAACTGTGAGGAAAACTCATCTAAAATGCATAAAATTTGAGTTGATGAACTGGCAGAGGCGAAGGCAGAGGCAGGCCAGGACGAAGGCGGGGATGCGATGGAGCAATCAACAGCAAGCTGCTGCCAGCAGGAAGGAGGAGCAGCATCCGATGACTTATGGCCAGGACAGGCAGGAGAATTATGGCTAGCAGTACTAGGGGGAGGCTGGAAGAGAAAAGTTATTGGCTAATGCGAGGCTGCCAATTGAGGCGAAACGGACAGGCACAAATTTGTGAATAATTCAGAAATCAATTTCAAATGGCCACCAGACAATAGGGGAACAAGAATCACGCAGACATAGAAACATAAGCCGGACAGGGCACTGGCAAGGATAAGGATAAGATGCAGAGCCGGACGGAGAAACTGGAGATGGCCAGACAATGGCCGAGAGCTGCAAACAATTGAACCGAACATGGCAGCTACATGGCAGCCCGACAAGGAGCAGTTAGATTCAGAGCAGCTCCGAGCCTTGGCTTTATAAATAAATAAAAGCAGTTGAAATAAATGCAAAAGGATCTGGCTGACAGGCAGAAGGACATGTGCATATATTTGAACAATGCAGCAGCAGCAGCAGCAGCAGCCATGAAAGGAAGAAACAAGAAATCAAGAGCAAGAAATTGCCACGACCCATCGTCTGAGCAGGCAGGCAGACAGAGAAGGATACACACAAGGACTAAAGCATGCGAAGGACAACATCGAGCAGACACTGCCAGGAGGAGTGATGCTGCTGCTGTCTGGCCATAAGTAAATGTACACACACTCACATAGAGCTGAATTTCTTGTTTTATTTCGGCATTTTATTGTTGGCAAATTCCTGCCCAGTCTCAGATCCTTTTGCACAAGATGTAGCCAAGGGCAATGACAACGGCAATGGCAACGGCAACGGCGACGGCAGCGGCAACGAAACGACAACCTAAACCTCAACCAAGATGCAGACTCAGATGCGGCTCCAGTTCCATCTCTCCACAGCCCCTTGGCAAACTTCGTTGTGTTGCCAAATTAAAGTTTTCAATTAAAATTTTGCCATTGTTGTCATTTGGTTGCCTGCTCGCCTCAATCTTCGGCTCCTTGTTGTCATAGGATAGAGCTGGCAGGAGCCAGGAGCTGCCATGGGGCGTGAGAAGGCGAAAGGATTGCCAATCTGTATGCCATGTATATCTGAAGCCTGTGAAAGCAATCAAGAATAAATTCCAAACATCCGAAATTTGATTTGATTGCTGTTCATTCACTGGAAAAAAAAATTACGGGCTTAAAAATTAGGTAAAAATGGGCATTTTATCTGAAAGAGGCTTCGCTGAAGAGTGAGGGATATTTTGTTCCAACTTTTAGATAATTTTATTAAGAAAAGTTTGCCCTTTAAATTACTAATTTGGAGCTTGGAATATGGACTCATTTTGCCGAAAACCTTATTAAATCTGGCCTAACTCGCCTGATTAGTCAGCAGTTCTTCCTGACAATGCTCCATCATTTATATCCATAAGTCCTGCCCCAACTGTTCATCAGATTTCTGCAAATCAAAGAGACAAAGGCTGCATTAGTCCTGTTTGATGGTCTGACGTTTCGTTAATTAGCGACTCATTCATCAATTTTAATAAAATTTCATATTTCAAAGGCGGCTCCAAACCGCAACAGGCGTATAGTGATGTTTGGGAGCCCAAAAAAGGAACCCATCTGCGCAGGGGGATAACATCTAGTTCTTTACAGATGAACAAGTTTCAGGCACTCCTAGAGGTCGGGGGTGGTAGGCCTCCGGAGTGGGGGACGCCGGTGTAAGTTATGATAACATTCATTTGCCTGTAAATTTCCCAAAAGGCATGTAACAAACTTTGGGGCGCTGCTCGAACTATCCTCAAAGAGGGACCTCTCAAGAGGGGTTAGTTTAGTGAGGAAAAGGGTTTGGGTTGGGATGCAAAACACGCATGGACAAACATAAGATTTGGGGGAGGAGGGGCCTGTGAAGGTCTGGGTGTATTTCTGTACAAAGGATTATTTCGTCTCGACCAAACATGCAATTAATTATAAGCTTAAGGCCTTGGGTCCCGTCCCTTTACGGCTCGGTAGATGTTGCGCCACTACGGCTACTGCCAGAACCCACTTTCCAGTTGCCACTTCCCAGTTACCAGTTCCACATGGGCCGGGCCAACAGCTCTGAAAGCGGCCAGCAAAACTTGAAAGATAATAACCTTAGCTTACGGCCAGACTGAAATAGAAACACATGACATCGAGAGTGGGTGGCGGGGGATGGCTATTCCACTTTCCCGGATAGTGGCTGGGCAAGAACTACAACTATTATTTATTCCCAAAAGTTTAAGGCAACATCATTATCTTTTATGCACAACAGAAAATCCTCCTGACAATGTCCGGCAAGGATGTTCTTCCCTTGCAACCCCCTTTTTTCGGTCCGGGCTCCTTCAAGAAACACAATGGTTGTGGAAGGATCCAGGATCCAGCAGCAGGGGGCAGGGAGCCGGGCATAGAAGCTGTGTGTGTATACACTCTTTCATTAAAACCCACTCACACACCCGCATAAAAGTTGTTGCGGCCATATTCCTGACCAGCAACCCCCAAACTACATATATCCCTTGGTGGGAGGATGGGTTGGAAGGACTCGTGTTTAGTTTTACAAAAACTTTTCTACACCATCAGCTCAAGACATAAAAACTTATCGCCTGCCAGCCTAGCCACCCACCCAGCCTCTAACCCTTTTTCCTCGCCAGGAGTTTGCGTAGAATCCAACCCCCAAATTTGATAAATTTCCGAAACGAGCTGCCTGGGGATTGTGGTTGTTGCCGGAATATTGGAGGATGCTTGCCGGCCAACTATCCGAAATAACAATATATATGAGGTTCCAGAATCGTCCTCGGAGGCATCCTAGGTAGCATCCCTTTTGGGCTAGCGGAGACAGCAGCTTCCTTCAACCCCTTCAAAGATCCTCGCGGTCAGAGGTCAATCTGGCCAAGATTTTCTCACAATCTTTTGGGCAACTTTTCAACTCTTTTTCTCCGGCGACCGGACAGGCGGGTTTTCGGCGGCTCCTTCGAGAGCCTCTTTGTCGTCTGTGGGAACGGATGCTGTCCAGTTGAGGAATCGCCTTCGTGTGGGAAAGAGCAGTATCCTGACAGCTCCAAAGCCATCTAAGACTAGTCGTGAGTAATGGCAGGACCTTGCCTTATCTAATAGTTGGGGCCAAAACGAATTGCCAAAATGTCATTGCGGAAGTAGTGTCAAAAAAAAGAACCTTGTTGGTCAGCAGCATTCCAGGATCCACCTCCTTCCGCCACCCAATAGCCCACTTTTGCCACTTTTCCGTTGCTGTTGCAGAAGAACTATTCAAACTTTCGGTCATGGCATAATACCTCCAACAGTTGAACAATCCAACAATCCTGCAGTTGCCTCCGTCCAGGATGCAGTGGCAGTGCCAGTGGCAGTGGCAGGAGGCACGTAGCTGGATTTAATGTCCCGCAGTGGTACTTGAGAAAAAGTAGTTGGCACATTTGGTAAATGGCCGGGGAGTTGGGCGAGAAAGGGGCTAAGAACTTTTACTTTGCAGCTGAAAAGTAATGGGAGATCCTGAATGGGTCCTCGGCCTTCCGGAATCCGGATCCTCTCCACCCCGAGCCTTGTATTCGCAAGAAACTTTTGCCAAAGCAAAAAGTTTGTTCAGCAAAAAGAACCTCTACACAGGCATACAAATACTCACATATATATCTTGGTATATATACGATTCGTATATAATGTAATAAAATAAAACGAAAACAGTTTCTGGCCACCCATCGAACCCCAAACTCAAATGGAGGGCCTTGGCAAGAAAACTTTCTCGTCCAGATTGAGGAGCAACAGCAGGAGTTGTGGCCGTGTTCGGGGCAAGGGCGGGGGCCGGGGTAGGCAAAATTTAATAGAAAATGTTCTTGTTGGAATTTTCATTTATAAATATTCCGTAGAAGGAGATGGTAGTCCAACAGGACGAGGACGAGAGAGACCAACTATTTGCTGCAGCAAATTCCAAGAAGTTTTAGCCAAGCAATGGCCAGAGAAATGGCCAGAAGGGAGTGGGTGGATGGGCTTGAAAAATGGGAAATGGGATGAGTTGCACTTAGTATGGCTTCTAAATAAATCCATGTATACAAAATTTTTTCGACTGGTTTTTGTCGCTCTCTGCTTATAATTTATGGGAGCTTCGAAATATGAGGGTATACTTTGAAAATCTTTTTCAAAAGAAAATTTGAACTAAAATTTGTATGAAAAATAATAGTTTCTTTCATAAAAGAACTATATATTCCATAAACCATTAACTTATATATACTTTCAATAAAATATTACGCAAATAACATATCAAAGTATTTGCAAGAAAATAAGATTTCCTAATGCAGTCTGATAGTCCTCTTGAATATTTACTTTTAGCTCAGCTTTTGAACATAAAGTTTAAAGTTTAAAAAAAAAAGTATATAGTATATCATATTTAAATTAAAACTATTTAAACTTTCTTCAAGTGTATTATAGGCGATTAGGTGAGAAATATGCAATTTGCTTGAACCTGGGGCCGGCTCAATGGCTTGGCAGGACATAACATACTCTACGGCCGAGTGCTTTTCATGTTCCACTTTTGATGTTTGACCGCACGCATTAAGGATCTGCCTTGAACGGAGAAGGAGGCAGAGATATAGTCGTGGAAGGAGCAACTATTTCAGCAGCTCTCAGACTTGTGCCAAAAGTTTCCCCTCGTCAAAGTCAGCTTAATTAATGAACAGCCTTCCTTCCAGCAACCCGCCCACCCACATAACCGGGGCCAGAAAATCAATATTCAAATGCCTGAAACCCGAAATCCTTTTGGGTCGAAGCTCTGGCTGCGTGGCGACATCAATTAGAGCACATCATCTTGACCGGCCTTCGGTCCTTTGGTCCGAGAATCGAAGTACAGTACACACCCATGGTAAAAAACCAGCATTAAGCTTTAAAAAGGGAAGTCCTGGCGGGCATAAGAAAAGGCGTGGCATGGTCGAGGGGAGTGGGCCTGAGAACTGGTTTTTTGGCATCGCCTGCGAAAACTCACCCTCAGGAGCAGGGAAGATGATTCTAATAAGAAAGCGGCGCCATTTTGAATTTGAAAGCAACCCCCGGGACAGTAGGAGGAGAATCAGGACGAGCCGAGTAAGCGTGCTCCTTATTTATGACATTTTTATGCTAATGGAATTCATGAGTGTGCGTGTGTGAGTGCCAGACCCGCAGGGATTAAGGCCTCTGATAAGAAAATATTGCGAATCCTTAATATAGTCATACACTTATACATACATAAATGTGTGCATGTGTGTTAATTCTTGCAGATGGCGGAGAATAACGGACATTTCATGGCGGCTTTTAAGATTTTAATCAATATGAAATAAACAGAAATGTGAGAGATGAAATAATTATATTCATTATCCTTGAGGAAATTTGAACGCGATTTTATTCATAATGGGGGCGGAGTTGGATCTTTCAGTTCACACTCTCAGAAAAATTGAATAAATGTAAATTGAAAAGTAACTTTTGGAATTAAAGTAAATAGGACTTAAGTAAATACTCTCCAAATTTCCTTAATATTTACAGAAGCATATAATAAGATTTCAATCACTTATAAAACTTTCAATCACTTACTTTAACTGCCTATTTTTCTATTTTTCATCTCTGAAACCATTCAACAACCTTTACGAATTTGAATAATTACAAAATTAAATGAAAATCCTTATCCTTCATTTGACATACTTTGTTTTCCAAGGGAATTGAGAAAAGCCCTGTAACTTTTAAAGAGTTTTTCACACTCCTGCCTCTTTGAATATTTCCACTTGTCAAAAGGGTTACTTTGGAACTCTGGAAGCTAAAACAGAATGAGAATCCCAACCCACATCCGAGAAGGGACAGAGCCATTAGGCTCTTGTGTCTTTATGGCGCTGATAAACTCTTTTGTAGGAGGAATACTTGCAGCTGACATAATTATAAAAGGAAACAAATGTGTCACACACGCTCAGGCACACACGCAGAAAATACACACACATACTGGCCAAGGGACTCTCGCAGGACCCACAGAAACACAGGACGACGCAGAAACAGAGACACATATCTGAAGGGCTCGCATTAAAACAAAAGGATCCTTCTTTGCCGTACAAAAATCGTTAATGATAAAAATACAAAAATGGGTAACACACATGCTAAATGCCAAATGTGTCAGCCTCACAAAACTCACGTAAAACCGCATAAGGACACACGCGCATAAGGACATGTAGCTTTAAAAGTTGAAACTGAAAATATAATACAGAAAATTGATAGTTCCTTTACCTCTGATTTAGGAGCCTAAGACCCAACCACAAACTGAAAACGCCCCCAGTTAAAGGATGCCTCAATCTTCAGCCCAGACACAACCGGAAGCAATGTCCTTTGGGTAAATCGTCCGAAAATTCCCAATTAATTTGCACATCAATTTCGGGCGTAAATTCTCTTTCATGATGTATGTATGAAATTGCCTTGCCAAGCATCAATAATGGCATAAAAAATGATTACATTTGCCGGGGACTGGAGTCCAGTAGTTATAGTTGAGATGCCAAAATGTTGGCTGGGCAGGAAATGGTGCCAAAATAAGGATGAGAAGCTTAGCCCCTTCCAGGACCTTGCCGGCCTCCCAAAATTTCTTGCACTGAGACAAACTATTAGAAGGGGGCCAAGCTGTATTCTTGAGAGACAAGTATGTGAGCCTGCGGATGAAAGCGACGGGTGGCTCACTCACAGGCATGCTGGATCAGGCATGCTGGAGATAGTTGCCCTGGATGGGGCAACAACATTTAAACTTGCACTGATGAGGGTGAATACAAAATACAATGTAAAAAAAATGTTTCCGTTTCTTGTTGTCCTGTTTTGATGGCTCCCTCTTTCTATCTCTCTATCTGACTCTGTTGCTCTTACCAGGGGCATGTGTCTGGGCCAACTAATAAATATGAACGAAATGAAACTGCCCAAAAATTTCCACACAATCACACATTATGCACACCCTTACCAACACGCCCGAACATCCAGTGGGTCTCACACATTAGCCATATAGTTTCGCCTGTTGGCTTCCAAGTTGACTGCAAAATCCGCAAAAGAACGCCACACGCACACACCCACATAAATGGCCCCCATTCTATGCTTGCCTGTATGTGTGTGTGCGCATGCCAACTTTCGCTTCATAAGTGGTTGCCTCACATGTCCTTTCATCCGTGGGTCTGTGTGTGTGTGTGTGTGTGTGGGCGCTGAAAAATGAACCCATCATGGCCGAAAACTACAGCAGGAAATTCGGTTAGCAAGTGTTGGCTCCCTATTTTCAGGGAGCGCGTCGTATGTGTGTGTTTAATGAGTGTCCTTGTTCCCATACCCTGCTATCGGAATATAGGGATGCTGGCTCGATTAATTTCTGCCGTTTTTGTTTTATATAATTTAATATTAGGAATGTAAATTATTCGTGTTTTTAAATATTTTTTGACAAAAAAAGTATGTTTTTTATATTTTGTAAGTTATTAATATTTAAGCTTAAAATTCTACAAGATTCCATACATTCCAGAATACTAATATTCTTAGATTATTTTCAAAGATTTAAAGCAAAACTTTAAAAAACTTTTGGATATGTTAGTAAAATACATAAAATATTGTTTTAAAATATTGTGGTTATTATGAGAAAAAAAATACTAGACAATAAAAATGAATTTTAAAATTATTTATTATAAAAATTTATATATATTATATTTCTTTCTTATAATACATATTTTATTTGTATGTACATATCTCATAAATTTTAAATAAAGAGTACATCATTGTTCGAGTAACAAAACAAAGAGTATCCAGTCTTTTCTATTCCGCTACTAAACTTTGGCCATCCTATATTTTTTTCTTCAAGTCAAATTATGGTAACATAAATGTGGGCGGCAGGCAGCAGGAGGCTGGCGGCACAACAAGGGCAGCCGAGCAACATGGGAAAGGATAAGGATACAAAAAATGTGTTGGCCAACCAAAAATGAGGGTCGTCGGAGCCCGGCAGAGATAGGAACTTGGACGAGTATTTTTAGGCGCCTTTTTGATCCAAACAATGCCAGCCAATGCCCCCCATCTGGCCCTCTTTCTGACCCTGCTTCTTAAAGGCCAACATTTTCTCTGCAAAAGGCTTTTGTTGAATTTATGTTCGCCGCGTGTGTGTGAGTTGCCCTGCCTGCTTACGAGTGTGTGGGGGTGTGTATCTTTTTCTGACTTTTCAAGCACTCAGACACTCGGCCTGGATATACATGGTCAGGACACTTTCCCAGGATAAACTGGCACGCACAATCCTTCTTGGAAAGCGCCTCCTTTGTGTAGGCCCTGTCGGTGTGTTAAATGGCAAGTAAGCTAGTGTTGGTATTTGGCTACGTCTGTGGGTGGGTGGGCAGCTTGTTGTCCTTCTTGTGCCTGTTGTCCTTAGCAGGCGGCTGCCCATCCTTGCCACCAACCCCAAATCCATTTTCTCTCTTTCTGTTTTTACTTGTATTTTATATGAAAACTTTACAACACACAAATTTGCATATATAGAAGTCCCCCCGCATTGCCTTGCCTCTATATGTATGGGTGTGTGTGTATTAGTGGTTGTGCGAGAGAGGAAAATGTATGCAAATTTCAAGTGTTTCCTCTTCGTTATGAACCCAACTTCAATGCAAAATTAACAGAAATATGTAAATTTTCTTTTCGTCCAAGCCTTTTCTCCCCAAACCCCATTTTCCGACCCTTTAGGTTGCCGAATCTGCCGAGCCTAACGCCTACAGACAAAGTATTTTGTACACAACTGTACCGCACAAGTTTGGATAAGAAAATTATCAAAACAAAACAGACTTTGAGAAGATTTTTGAGAAGGTCCTTGCAGAAGCAAAAACAAAATCAAACAAATTTTTAAAGTAAGTTTGTTTTTTGTTTACTCTTGATAGTGAAAGGAAAAACAAGGTTTTAAAATGAATTTATGTTGAAGTCTCTTTTAATTTAAACCCTTAAATCCCTATTACATAAATTAATTTGCATCAGAAAACGTCGGAATTCATTAAAATGTTGTTTTGTGACAAATGGCGAATGGCATTCCGGAAGGAGTATAGTATTTCCGGCACACAGGGCGTATCCTTAACGCCTGACAAACTGTTCATTCACAATGGTTCTATGATGGCCTATCCGCAACTAATGTCCCATTTCGGAATATTCTCACACTGATGCAAACTCACACACAGATACAGATGTCGTGACCCAACCTCTAACCCCATGACCAGGACCAAGGACCTACCCAGGCCAAACAAGGGTTAACAGCAATTTAAATAATAAAAGTGCTCGGCTCTGGGATTCGGGGAAGCGAAACGGAAAAAAATCAGCGCAACCCTTAACTTGTTGCTATGCCCGAAAGATGGAATCCAAAATGAAACTACCAAAAGATGCGAAAAAATAGAAAAGAAGGAGAAATGGAAAGGAGCAAGGATTTTCCGCCGCTGGGTGGCAGTGGCGAGGCTAAGGAAAGGTTTGACCCACTGATGTGGGTGATGGATGATGGGATGACGGCGGGTCACTCAAATGGATTACATGGGGAATCTGGGTTAGAAGTCCCAGAAGCCCGGCCTAAATCGCTTTTGATCTCCAACCAGACCTGTGCTGGCCATAAATTTAAAGCTGACAAATTCCGTTCGCCGCCGCCGTGACCGACGAAACTTGTTTCGTTTATAAAAAGGAAGAAGCGGCCAAACTAGGAGTGTAGAAAAACAAGTTCAAATGAGGAAGTTTTCCCATCATCCGACCAGACAATTGCAGTTCAAATGGTCAAGGATACGGGCGAACGTTTTCGAAACCCTCGGCCACTAGAAACCAGTTTGGTCCAGCGGCTGCTGCGACTGCTGCAGCTTTCATGCCGCCAGGTGTGCCAACTGATGCTGCGATCCACCCCACAACCCTGCCTGATCCTGAGGATCCTGAGGGCAGGCAGGCAACCCACCACCAAGAAACGCGAGCGTTTTTCGATCTTTTCAGCGACGGTTTTTCTGAAATAAACCCGCCCAACGGGTTTCTGCCTGGCAGCGCCTCATTGTTGCCAACAGGATCCTTTGTCCTGTTGGGCATCCGGGCAGACAATGGACAAAGCTCTCGCATCCTGATTGCAATCGGGTCCTCGGCGTCACTTGGCGGGTATAAAAGCCGAGGCTGCTGCGCAGAATCAATCAGTTTCATTTCAATCTTCAAAGCTTGAGGATCACCAGCAGCAGCAGTAGCAGCAGCACTCGGAGCAGCGGCACCACAGGAGCAACAGTAGCACCAGGATCGAGGACTCCTCCGACCGCCATGTCCAGGCGGCGCTAGGGAGGCTCTAGCAGCATCTCCATACCGCACCGATCGCCCAAAAAACTCAAAACCGATTCATCATCACCCAGGAAATCCAACAAAATTCAGTCGAAAAGTTGCATAAATTCAACCGCCGAATGTCAGATTAATTTGTATAAAAACCCAAGTACCTCCAACCGAACTTCAAAACGAAATCGAACAGTTTACGAAAATAGTTATCGTGAAAGTCACATGTTTACACATTTTCGTGAGATGGTTAAAGTATAAAATCCCCTAAAAACCAAACCAAAAACTAAAACCCAAAATCTAATAATAACCAAAAAACTAAACTCCAAAAACTAAACAAAAAGTTCAACGAAATTCAAAAGACAAACCAAAATCAGTTCCGGATAAATATCAGCAAATTGAAATAATTCTCAAAAATACAATTCATGGATATAAATCATTAAATAGCTTTTGAAATAAACCTCCCAAAAAATCGAATATAAAATTCAAAAATAATAATCCAAAGAAAGGAAAGCTGAAAACCTCAAAAGTCAAACAAATCACTTGGAACCAATTGGAAAGTTATCAACACATTTGGAAAAATCACCAAGAGTGAAAAAATCTCCAGTTAAGAGAGATAATAATATTGTTTTTATATCTTACAGGTAATTTTAAAAATTCCTATATTCTTATAAATTATAGAGACCATAAACTTATTTAAGTTTATTCTTCAAATTCTAACAAATACATTGTTTCTCAAAAATAGGAACCCCAAGAAGCTGAAGAACGGAAAGCTATGGATCGAGCAGTAACCACACATCTTACATCCGGATCTAAACCAAATCCCCAACAAGGAAGTTGTTATGAAACTCAACAAAATTCTTAAGTGTTTACTGCTCATATTTCTCTACTCCAATGATTGGCCGAAAAATCAAAAGACCAAAATTCAAAACTACCTCCAAAATCCAATCGAAATTCAAAACCAGCCGAACTGTCTTGAAAAACTGCCCCGCCTACTCGCCACCGCAACCGCCACCGCCCACCGAGGAGCCTTGTGCCCCAAGCAACAGAACAGGCCCGCAAACCACACCGAATTCCGACAGAAATTACAAGGAAGGAAACCCAAATTCAAGTTTAGCAACAGAAACGAGTCCAAGGACTCAGATGCTGGGGCCGGAGCCATCGCTGATGATGATGAACTCGATTTCGCCGAGGATCGAGCATTTGACGGCGAAAGGAGGCGAATGGAGTCAGCGGAGCGTCAGCAGAGGCAGCGACATCGACGCCAACGTTAGCGCCAACGCCGGCAGCAGCCGCCGCAGCAGCTAAGAAGGAGAAAGCTGCCCCGCCGTAGATACCCTGCTGAATATCTAAGCAGGGGCAGTGATTTACCCCAGCAGCAGCAAAGCCAAGCCACCCCTCGACAGGAAGCACACACAGATACAGCCCACATCCTTGCGGCGAATTCAACCCAAACACACTCGCACACAAACTCACACTCGCACACAAACACCCTCACACTCACACAGAGAGAAAGGAAGGAAAGCCGAAGGAGAAACGAGAGAGAGAGACCTATTCGCTCTCCGTTGGCAGCCACATTTCGCAAGTATGTTTTGATTCTTGTTTAGAACCTAATTTCCAAACAGATTCGAGGCACCGTTTGAACCAGACCAGATCAAAATCCAAAAAGAAGATAATCCAAATCCAAACAAAAAAAAACAGTGAAAAATTCAAAATCCAAAACCACAAAAAAATAACAAATATTGAGTGAAAGGTGAGCCTCCCTTGTCTCTCCCAAAAAGCAGCAAAATGCAGCCCAGTACCAAATTTCAAAATCAATCCGATAAACATCAAAATCTCAAAAACGAACTCTTCTTCTACGGCATCGCAGAAGGCTTCATTTCCAGAAGACGAACCTTAGTTATTAGGCTTCTTATTAGTGATAGTATATGTATTTTTTTGACCATAGAGTTAGCTCCTGCCCGCCAAATTCCACACACACAATGCAATAGTTTTTCATTTTGTGTCCAAAACGCAAATCGAAACAATGAAAATTCCAAATTCGCGTTTCGTCCTTACAACTCTTTAGTTTACCACAATATTTATGCAAAAACCCACAAATACCAAAAGACTGTTTCGCACGGCTCAGAGCTTTAGGCGCAAATCAACCACCCAGCTACACACAAACACACACACACACAATCTTTCGCACAACACACACACAAGCGCAGGGCTATACTCACAAACACTCACACAAAAAGCCACTCACACACACACAAACACTCCCACCCCTTTGGCAATAAAATGGCTGCAAAGGAAGCTGCTTCTACGATTCCCAAGAAGAAAAGAAATAGCCTGACCCCCAAAGTTCGATAGAAAAAAATAGGTAATTCAATCCAGAATTGCAACCGAAAACGTACAAATTCTAGGACCCTTCTTGGCGCTTTCAATATTTTGTTGACATTTTCATTAAGAAAAGCAAAGGCGTTGCGGCAATTTTTAATCACAAATTATTGAAAATTTCAAGGAAATATTTAATGCGCAAGAAATGTCTCACATCAAGCAACTCTAGTACAAAACCGTTGAAAGTCATCAAGTCCACCCCAACCCGATTAGAGGCCAAAACTGTCTCATGGCCATTGACATAGAACCATATTTATAACTAATATTTGACCAACAAATTCAACAACAAGCTTATGGGAGCAACAAAACAATAACATTAGGCAAGCCAAATTAAATGAAAAATAACATTAAATACAATTCGATATTTCCTATCAAATCAGTACAAATTCCATTTAGTTAAACTCACAAACAGAACCATCCTAAACCATTAGTTTAGACTAATTCAAAAATAATCCAAATTTGACATTTTATATCTACAAATTTCAATGAATTCTAGTATAACATTTACCTAAAAATTAAAAAACGTCAGATTGTGTAAACATCAGCAACAAATATTCAGCGTTATATTACTACAAAATTAATTCAAATTCAGGATACTTCAATCTAAAAACTTGCCATATCCCAACGTAAAATATTCAAATTTAAAGTTTCTAAATTTCATTTTCTCTCACCAATTCTATAAAAAAAATAATCAGGATCCAAAATTAAAAGCAGAAGTAACTATTCATAAACGGTACCATTGTTAATGGATGTTTCATTTCATTCAGGATCAAACAGAACAAAATCCTAAAAATTAACTGAATTTCCAATAGCAGAAAATTCAAAATTTTTTAATTCCAAAAACCATACGAAACAACTTATAAAAAACATTAAAGTTAATATCACAAACCAAAGTTTTAATAGCAAATTCTACATTTTCCAAAATCCAAATAAAATTCTAATCCTCTTCAAAATAACATCTTCAAAAAACAAATTCAAAAAAAATTAAAACTTCTACATTTTCTTAATTTCTCAAATAAAGTTCGAATCATATTCAAAGTAACATTAAAGTCACAATCAAAACTTAAAAAAATAAATTCTAAATTTTCTAAATTCTAAAAATCAAATCTAAATCAAATTCAAAAAATTACAAAGTAAATTCAAAATCACAATTTTCAAAAAAACAAACATCAAATTCTAAAGTCTAAAATTCAAAATCAGAATAAAATGTATCACTCAGTCTATTCCAAAATTATGCACCAAATTCCAAATCAAAAGAAAATTGAACAAAATTAAAAACACAAACAGAAAACTGTACATTCCCAAAAATTTGCGTGTCAATTAAAAACAATAATTTCTTAAACAATGTGTAAAAAATCATTCTGCTTCGTAAAAAACACTTCTGAAAGCCTTGTGAAGAAAAAATTCCAATTCGATATTCATAAAATTTTCATTCGTGCTAATCTAAAAATTCATTTTTTGATTCTTCTTCATTAATTCAAAATAACCATTTTTAAACACAGAAAATCTAAAAATGTAACACTCATTTACTTAAATTCAAATTATTCTTTGATTCTAAACTTATAAGTACAGTCAACAAAGTCCTATTGAATACTATTCCTTTGACGAATTTTATATTTAACAACAATTTCTAAACTCACATATTTCATAACTGTGAATTAAATGAAAAGCTTCAAGATTAATTTTTGAACCCATTTATTATAATCAAAAACCAAAATCTCAAATCATGTTAAGAAATAAAATTTACTGTTTAAAGTAGTTATCAAACATTTTTTAACAAAATCATATTTACATAAACCCATATTCAACATTTTTAATTAAATTCAAGAATAATTTTGATCAACTTCTATTTAAAGCGACATAAACTGTGAAACAAAATTCAATTAAAATATATTTGAGTCCACACAAAGCTTTAATTAATATATTTTCGAATTTAAAATTGTGCAAAAGATATTTAAGACCTTTTAATTATATTATATTTAAATTATAAAAAAAAGAATTTCACACAAATACAAAAAAAGAAACAACTTTAAAAATTTTGGTTAAACTAAAACCGTTTCAAAAATCGATATACATATTTCATATTTAATTACCTTTATGCTACACTATTAAGACTGCTATATTTAGTACATTAAATTTAAAACAATTTTAATCAAAAATTAACTTTAAAATTCTAATACATGTAATTTCATAATTTGAAAAATATTGGAATAATTTTTAAATTTATCGATAAATTTAAAATTTGAAAACAACACAAATACATTTCATACATTTTCCTTACACAACCTTTGCTAAACTTTTAAATTCTGTTCAAAAACAATTTTTCATATAAAAAATTAAATATTATTCGATAGCAAAAAAAAATATTTTAGATTTATAATGCAACAAAATTCAATAATTCGAATCTCAAATACTTTTCTTTAAATATTTTAAAATATATACATAAAAAAAGTGCCTAAAAACATTTTCAAACAAACATAAACCTAAAACAAAACACGCTTCAAAAACCTTAACACTTTAAAAAATGTCATTACTTTAATATTTTAAAAATCCATTAAAATATTTCAAAACTGAAAAAAGCCTGACACCTCACTTTCAAAATTCATATTAATATTTATGTATCTAAATTGTTTAATTTTAGAATCTGCAAACCAAAAACCATTCAGATTTCATCTTTCGGCAAACCTCTCTGGCAAACATCAAAATTAAAACCCAAAATTACTACTAAACTTAACTTCTTCCTGGCCACAAAATTCAAAAAAACAAAAAAGTCATATTCAAAAATTCTATACGCTGAACAGGTAACCAAAAAAAACTCCAAAGAAAGTTATAATTTTAATGTAAAAAAAATAGTAAAAAGATGCTGATAGCTGACTAAATATAAATAATCCAAATTCAACCCAAAAATAGACAATACAAAAATTTAAATAGAAAAAAGTGTAACCCCGCTCATAAGTCGCAAAATTTGAGTAACCTTCGGTACATAATTATGACCACATTAAGATGATTAAGTACTCGCGGCCCCCAAACAAATCCAGATGCAGAAACAAAACAGCGCCAAAATCCAAAAATAAGAATAAAAACTCCAGCTAAATTTCAAAAAGGCAGTATTATAAATTACAAGAAATTGCGGAAGTTTTAATGCGACAAATGACAGGAGCAAAAAAGGAGCCTGCAGGCTGCCTGCAGGAGCACCAAATTCCAAGAGCAACAGGGCGCAGGAGCTGGCAAGAAGACAGAATCGCGACATGGAACAGGAACATGGTTAGGGAAGAGTCCTTTCAACTGGCAACTTTCTGGCCAAAATCTTACAAATGGCGGCCAAGGGTACGTAGTGCGGCAGGCGGCAGATAAATCACAACGAAACAAAACAATTCCCAGCTCTCGCAGCTAAATCCGCCAGAACAAAAACCAAAAAGCTGAAACAGTAACTGAACAGAAACTTGAACAGAAACCGAAACCGAAGCAAAAACAAAGACAAAAGCACATCCAGGCAGCACGCGATTTCAGTGAACCCTCTCCACCCAAAAAGGGGTTGAAAAACCCAGAAACAGTTCAGAAAAGAAGCATTTGAGCAGACAAAATCATTCCCATAACCCAGAGGCAGGCACTAGCCTCAAGATTCGGCGATGACCACTTTGATCCGCCCCAGGAGAGGCCTCAAGCCCATTACTTTCGCCTGACGGCCGCCACACAAAAAATATGATACAAAGTCGAAGACAGAGCCCTACAACTTAACCCAAATTCAATTCAAAATCCAAATCAGCATCTGATTCAAAATTGCAAACAAAATGAAGGCAGCGCCAGCAGAACCACAACTTTAAGTAATATTTTGAGACGAGTGTCACACGCACAGCAAAAACATACCCACTCCAAAATTCGTGGCCAGCTCCAGTCCTCCCAGTTGCCCTCAAACTCTCTATTCAGACCTTTCAAATTGTGGTCAGACTTGGTTTCTTTGGCAAAAGTTCGAACCATCATCATCCGACATCCAGGATCCTGCCAGCAACCCGCCAGCAGCATCAGCATCCACATTGGCATCATGCAGTTGAAAGCACATCAAACAAAACTCAAAATTTATATAAACTACTGTCGAGGCAATAGTCGAGGTCGAGGCATAATTGCCATCAATAAATAAAATATGGCTGGCATGAGAAGAGGCCAGGAAGAGTCAGGAGCAGTCAGGACCATAACCGAATAGTACCGACCCTGCCGAAGAAAAGAGACACCCAATCCCAATCTAAATACACCCCTACCACCATTAGCACTCAGTCAATGGCCACTAGACAGAAGAACGTTTTGATTTATAAATTCATGGCAAAAGTTGCCCGGCCAAGTGGCAGCAATAGCAGCACCAGTAGCAGACTCCACGGGACGACGTCGATGACGACACACACCTCCTAGAAACTTGGCAAACAGCAAGAGCAACATCAGCAGAAACAAGAAATGCAAAAACCGTCTTATGAAATTACACATTTCCGACTTGTACTAGCATCCAAAAAACTAGCAACCCATGCCGAAGCCAAAAACAAGAAAATTGAACTAAAATTTCAAATCACTCTCAACCAGTCAGACCCCCTCTCCAATCTGGCCAAGAAATTTAGTTATGAATTTTATTTACACACACGACCCATCGAGGAGCAGTATCTAACCTTTAACATTTGGCTAGTAGGAAAGTGAAGAATGTTTCGGGCAATTTGGAAATTTGCAAAATCATTGAGACAGACGCTAGAAGCACCCACAAAACGTAGCAAATGGAATCTTGTACAATAGTTCTATTGAAAGTCATTCCAAAATTGATATATCCTTCTCGACCAAGATCTAAGCAAAGAGAGAGACAGATATGGATAGATAGATAGAGAGATACAGATAGACAATCTGAAAGGAGGCTATATTCCATATAGCTATAGAAAGACATAGGACAAGAACTCATTTCGGACACAAGGTTGGGGGATACCTAGTGTAATTGCTTAGACTTAAGAGTGTTGCACTTGGAGGCACACAAGTGCAGGACCGACCGACCCCGCCCACAATGCCCTCGTCCTTCTGTACCCTTACCCTAGATAATGGAAAATTACCATTGGGCAGACCAAAAAGAAACGAAATCGAAAACGAAAAATGTTAGTTACAGCATAGGCCTCTTTTGACCCAAAAAACACCATCATCAGGAATTACGATTAAGCGCGAATTGTACAACGTAACTACACTCTGTATCCCCTTAGTTAAGCTAAAAATTAATACAAGAAATTGCACAAAAACGCAAAAAAGGGTCAAAAACAATGTAGATAATGCCAATCCTTTTGCCTAAAATGTCAATTCTTGGAAATTTCGCTATTAACTTGCGAAATGTTTTAGACGAAACGATTGTCGCATTTTTTATGTAATTTTATATGCATTCCATTATAGCCACTCGTATATTTTTATATATTTTATTTCGATATTCTCCCTACTATCATTATCTTCGTCAGTTTCAGTTTCTTATATTTTCGACAAATGTGATAAGAAAAAATTTTATATATAATATCAGGAACACTAAAATGTACCCCAAAACCAAACTAAATCAAAACTGTGTTAATCTTTGATAGATCTTTTTAAAAAACATTATTTTGCCATAAGAAAAGTAACAAATTATATTCAAGCATGCTAAATTATTATTTATCCCATTAATGTCAAAATCACATACAAAATCACACCAATTGTAAAAATTATGACCTCGCACATTAAAAATCAACAGAAAATATTGTAAAAATTAGAAATAGTATGAATACGATACCAAACAAAAATCAATAAAATTGTACAAGCCAATTTGCTCTAATAACAAAACAAATAATTTCGTTTTTTTATTTAAAATATTTTCTTATAATACCCACAGATTCATTAAAATTCAATAAGACCTCCAACACAGATCATACAGTGGAAAATGAACATACATATGTATATCGATTTTCCACCAATCAGCGTCAAAACCCAAAATTGGGGAAAATGGTTGAAAGGGCAATGTGGTCCTCTGCGAAGGCTATATCTTTGCCAAGAATCATCCGATTCTTAAGCGGAGTACCTTAAACGATTTGTAGATCGATTCTCCATCAATCTGCATCAAAACCTAGCAACAAAATATTTTTTAGATTTTTCGTCAAATTTTCTGATCGGTCCCCTTCAAAATTGGGGAAAATGGTTGAAAGGGCATTGTGGTCCACTGCGAAGGCTATATCTTTGCCAATAATCATCCGATTCTTAAGCGGAGTACCTTAAACGATTTGTAGATCGATTTTCCATCAATCTGCATCAAAACCTAACAACAAAATATTTTTTACATTTTTCGTCAAATTTTCTGATGGGTCCCCTTCAAAATTGGGGAAAATGGTTGAAAGGGCATTGTGGTCCACTGCGAAGGCTATATCTTTGCCAATAATCATCCGATTCTTAAGCGGAGTACCTTAAACGATTTGTAGATCGATTCTCCATCAATCTGCATCAAAAACCAGCAACAAAATATTTTTTACATTTTTCGTCAAATTTTCTGATAGGCCCCCTTCAAAATTGGAGAAAAAGCTGGAAACGACAAAGTGGTCCACTGCGAAGGCTATATCTTTGCCAATAATCATCCGATTCTTAAGCGGAGTACCTTAAACGATTTGTAGATCGATTCTTCATCAATCTGCATCAAAACCTAACAACAAAATATTTTTTACATTTTTCGTCAAATTTTCTGATGGGTCCCCTTCAAAATTGGGGAAAATGGTTGAAAGGGCATTGTGGTCCACTGCGAAGGCTATATCTTTGCCAATAATCATCCGATTCTTAAGCGGAGTACCTTAAACGATTTGTAGATCGATTCTCCGTCAATCTGCATCAAAACCTAACAACAAAATATTTTTTACATTTTTCGTCAAATTTTCTGATGGGTCCCCTTCAAAATTGGGGAAAATGGTTGAAACGACAAAGTGGTCCACTGCGAAGACTATATCTTTGCCAATTATCATCCGATTCTTAAGCGGAGTACCTTAAACGATTTGTAGATCGATTCTCCGTCAATCTGCATCAAAACCTAACAACAAAATATTTTTTAGATTTTTCGTCAAATTTTCTGATAGGCCCCCTTCAAAATTGGAGAAAAAGCTGGAAACGACAAAGTGGTCCACTGCGAAGACTATATCTTTGCCAATTATCATCCGATTCTTAAGCGGAGTACCTTAAACGATTTGTAGATCGATTTTCCATCAATCTGCATCAAAAACTAACAACAAAATATTTTTTAGATTTTTCGTCAAATTTTCTGATAGGTCCCCTTCAAAATTGGGGAAAATGGTTGAAAGGGCATTGTGGTCCACTGCGAAGGCTATATCTTTGCCAATAATCATCCGATTCTTAAGCGGAGTACCTTAAACGATTTGCAGATCGATTCTCCGTCAATCTGCATCAAAACCTAACAACAAAATATTTTTTAGATTTTTCGTCAAATTTTCTGATAGGCCCCCTTCAAAATTGGAGGAAAAGCTGGAAACGACAAAGTGGTCCACTGCGAAGGCTATATCTTTGCCAATAATCATCCGATTCTTAAGCGGAGTACCTTAAACGATTTGTAGATCGATTCTCCATCAATCTGCATCAAAAACCAGCAACAAAATATTATTTACATTTTTCGTCAAATTTTCTGATAGGCCCCCTTCAAAATTGGAGAAAAAGCTGGAAACGACAAAGTGGTCCACTGCGAAGGCTATATCTTTGCCAATAATCATCCGATTCTTAAGCGGAGTACCTGAAACGATTTGTAGATCGATTCTCCACCAATCTGCATCAAAAACTACCAACAAAATATTATTTAAATTTTTCGTCAAATTTTCTGATAGGCCCCCTTCAAAATTGGAGAAAAAGCTGGAAACGACAAAGTGGTCCACTGCGAAGGCTATATCTTTGCCAATAATCATCCGATTCTTAAGCGGAGTACCTTAAACGATTTGTAGATCGATTTTCCATCAATCTGCATCAAAACCTAACAACAAAATATTTTTTATATTTTTCGTCAAATTTTCTGATAGGTCCCCTTCAAAATTGGGGAAAATGGTTGAAAGGGCATTGTGGTCCACTGCGAAGGCTATATCTTTGCCAATAATCATCCGATTCTTAAGCGGAGTACCTTAAACGATTTGTAGATCGATTCTCCACCAATCTGCATCAAAAACTAACCACAAAATATTTTTTACATTTTTCGTCAAATTTTCTGATGGGTCCCCTTCAAATTTGGGGAAAAAGCTGGAAACGACAAAGTGGTCCACTGCGAAGGCTATATCTTTTCCAATAATCATCCGATTCTTAAGCGGAGTACCTGAAACGATTTGTAGATCGATTCTCCACCAATCTGCATCAAAAACTAACCACAAAATATTTTTTACATTTTTCGTCAAATTTTCTGATGGGTCCCCTTCAAAATTGGGGAAAAAGCTGGAAACGACAAAGTGGTCCACTGCGAAGGCTATATCTTTGCCAATAATCATCCGATTCTTAAGCGGAGTACCTTAAACGATTTGTAGATCGATTTTCCATCAATCTGCATCAAAACCTAACCACAAAATATTTTTTATATTTTTCGTCAAATTTTCTGATGGGTCCCCTTCAAATTTGGGGAAAAAGCTGGAAACGACAAAGTGGTCCACTGCGAAGGCTATATCTTTGCCAATAATCATCCGATTCTTAAGCGGAGTACCTGAAACGATTTGTAGATCGATTCTCCACCAATCTGCATCAAAAACTAACAACAAAATATTTTTTACATTTTTCGTCAAATTTTCTGATAGGTCCCCTTCAAAATTGGGGAAAATGGTTGAAAGGGCAATGTGGTCCACTGCGAAGGCTATATCTTTGCCAATAATCATCCGATTCTTAAGCGGAGTACCTTAAACGATTTGTAGATCGATTTTCCATCAATCTGCATCAAAACCTAACAACAAAATATTTTTTATATTTTTCGTCAAATTTTCTGATAGGTCCCCTTCAAAATTGGGGAAAATGGTTGAAAGGGCATTGTGGTCCACTGCGAAGGCTATATCTTTGCCAATAATCATCCGATTCTTAAGCGGAGCACCTTAAACGATTTGTAGATCGATTTTCCATCAATCTGCATCAAAACCTAACCACAAAATATTTTTTATATTTTTCGTCAAATTTTCTGATGGGTCCCCTTCAAATTTGGGGAAAAAGCTGGAAACGACAAAGTGGTCCACTGCGAAGGCTATATCTTTTCCAATAATCATCCGATTCTTAAGCGGAGTACCTGAAACGATTTGTAGATCGATTCTCCACCAATCTGCATCAAAAACTAACCACAAAATATTTTTTACATTTTTCGTCAAATTTTCTGATGGGTCCCCTTCAAAATTGGGGAAAAAGCTGGAAACGACAAAGTGGTCCACTGCGAAGGCTATATCTTTGCCAATAATCATCCGATTCTTAAGCGGAGTACCTTAAACGATTTGTAGATCGATTTTCCATCAATCTGCATCAAAACCTAACAACAAAATATTTTTTATATTTTTCGTCAAATTTTCTGATAGGTCCCCTTCAAAATTGGGGAAAATGGTTGAAAGGGCATTGTGGTCCACTGCGAAGGCTATATCTTTGCCAATAATCATCCGATTCTTAAGCGGAGTACCTTAAACGATTTGTAGATCGATTTTCCATCAATCTGCATCAAAACCTAACCACAAAATATTTTTTATATTTTTCGTCAAATTTTCTGATGGGTCCCCTTCAAATTTGGGGAAAAAGCTGGAAACGACAAAGTGGTCCACTGCGAAGGCTATATCTTTGCCAATAATCATCCGATTCTTAAGCGGAGTACCTGAAACGATTTGTAGATCGATTCTCCACCAATCTGCATCAAAAACTAACAACAAAATATTTTTTACATTTTTCGTCAAATTTTCTGATAGGTCCCCTTCAAAATTGGGGAAAATGGTTGAAAGGGCAATGTGGTCCACTGCGAAGGCTATATCTTTGCCAATAATCATCCGATTCTTAAGCGGAGTACCTTAAACGATTTGTAGATCGATTTTCCATCAATCTGCATCAAAACCTAACAACAAAATATTTTTTATATTTTTCGTCAAATTTTCTGATAGGTCCCCTTCAAAATTGGGGAAAATGGTTGAAAGGGCATTGTGGTCCACTGCGAAGGCTATATCTTTGCCAATAATCATCCGATTCTTAAGCGGAGTACCTTAAACGATTTGTAGATCGATTTTCCATCAATCTGCATCAAAACCTAACCACAAAATATTTTTTATATTTTTTGTCAAATTTTCTGATGGGTCCCCTTCAAATTTGGGGAAAAAGCTGGAAACGACAAAGTGGTCCACTGCGAAGGCTATATCTTTGCCAATAATCATCCGATTCTTAAGCGGAGTACCTGAAACGATTTGTAGATCGATTCTCCACCAATCTGCATCAAAAACTAACAACAAAATATTTTTTACATTTTTCGTCAAATTTTCTGATAGGTCCCCTTCAAAATTGGGGAAAATGGTTGAAAGGGCATTGTGGTCCACTGCGAAGGCTATATCTTTGCCAATAATCATCCGATTCTTAAGCGGAGCACCTTAAACGATTTGTAGATCGATTCTCCGTCAATCTGCATCAAAACCTAACAACAAAATATTTTTTATATTTTTCGTCAAATTTTCTGATAGGTCCCCTTCAAAATTGGGGAAAATGGTTGAAAGGGCATTGTGGTCCACTGCGAAGGCTATATCTTTGCCAATAATCATCCGATTCTTAAGCGGAGTACCTTAAACGATTTGTAGATCGATTTTCCATCAATCTGCATCAAAACCTAACCACAAAATATTTTTTATATTTTTCGTCAAATTTTCTGATGGGTCCCCTTCAAATTTGGGGAAAAAGCTGGAAACGACAAAGTGGTCCACTGCGAAGGCTATATCTTTGCCAATAATCATCCGATTCTTAAGCGGAGTACCTTAAACGATTTGTAGATCGATTCTCCGTCAATCTGCATCAAAACCTAACAACAAAATATTTTTTAGATTTTTCGTCAAATTTTCTGATAGGCCCCCTTCAAAATTGGAGAAAAAGCTGGAAACGACAAAGTGGTCCACTGCGAAGGCTATATCTTTGCCAATAATCATCCGATTCTCTTTTTGATAGGCCCCCTTCAAATTTGGGGAAAAAGCTGGAAACGACAAAGTGGTCCACTGCGAAGGCTATATCTTTGCCAATAATCATCCGATTCTTAAGCGGAGTACCTGAAACGATTTGTAGATCGATTCTCCACCAATCTGCATCAAAAACTAACAACAAAATATTTTTTAAATTTTTCGTCAAATTTTCTGATAGGCCCCCTTCAAAATTGGAGAAAAAGCTGGAAACGACAAAGTGGTCCACTGCGAAGGCTATATCTTTGCCAATAATCATCCGATTCTTAAGCGGAGTACCTTAAACGATTTGTAGATCGATTTTCCATCAATCTGCATCAAAACCTAACCACAAAATATTTTTTATATTTTTCGTCAAATTTTCTGATGGGTCCCCTTCAAATTTGGGGAAAAAGCTGGAAACGACAAAGTGGTCCACTGCGAAGGCTATATCTTTGCCAATAATCATCCGATTCTTAAGCGGAGTACCTGAAACGATTTGTAGATCGATTTTCCATCAATCTGCATCAAAACCTAACAACAAAATATTTTTTATATTTTTCGTCAAATTTTCTGATAGGTCCCCTTCAAAATTGGGGAAAATGGTTGAAAGGGCATTGTGGTCCACTGCGAAGGCTATATCTTTGCCAATAATCATCCGATTCTTAAGCGGAGTACCTTAAACGATTTGTAGATCGATTTTCCATCAATCTGCATCAAAACCTAACAACAAAATATTTTTTATATTTTTCGTCAAATTTTCTGATAGGTCCCCTTCAAAATTGGGGAAAATGGTTGAAAGGGCATTGTGGTCCACTGCGAAGGCTATATCTTTGCCAATAATCATCCGATTCTTAAGCGGAGTACCTTAAACGATTTGTAGATCGATTTTCCATCAATCTGCATCAAAACCTAACAACAAAATATTTTTTATATTTTTCGTCAAATTTTCTGATAGGTCCCCTTCAAAATTGGGGAAAATGGTTGAAAGGGCATTGTGGTCCACTGCGAAGGCTATATCTTTGCCAATAATCATCCGATTCTTAAGCGGAGTACCTTAAACGATTTGTAGATCGATTTTCCATCAATCTGCATCAAAACCTAACAACAAAATATTTTTTATATTTTTCGTCAAATTTTCTGATAGGTCCCCTTCAAAATTGGGGAAAATGGTTGAAAGGGCATTGTGGTCCACTGCGAAGGCTATATCTTTGCCAATAATCATCCGATTCTTAAGCGGAGTACCTTAAACGATTTGTAGATCGATTCTCCGTCAATCTGCATCAAAACCTAACAACAAAATATTTTTTAGATTTTTCGTCAAATTTTCTGATAGGCCCCCTTCAAAATTGGAGAAAAAGCTGGAAACGACAAAGTGGTCCACTGCGAAGGCTATATCTTTGCCAATAATCATCCGATTCTTAAGCGGAGTACCTTAAACGATTTGTAGATCGATTCTCCATCAATCTGCATCAAAAACCAGCAACAAAATATTTTTTACATTTTTCGTCAAATTTTCTGATAGGCCCCCTTCAAAATTGGAGAAAAAGCTGGAAACGACAAAGTGGTCCACTGCGAAGGCTATATCTTTGCCAATAATCATCCGATTCTTAAGCGGAGTACCTTAAACGATTTGTAGATCGATTTTCCATCAATCTGCATCAAAACCTAACAACAAAATATTTTTTATATTTTTCGTCAAATTTTCTGATAGGTCCCCTTCAAAATTGGGGAAAATGGTTGAAAGGGCATTGTGGTCCACTGCGAAGGCTATATCTTTGCCAATAATCATCCGATTCTTAAGCGGAGTACCTTAAACGATTTGTAGATCGATTTTCCATCAATCTGCATCAAAACCTAACCACAAAATATTTTTTATATTTTTCGTCAAATTTTCTGATGGGTCCCCTTCAAATTTGGGGAAAAAGCTGGAAACGACAAAGTGGTCCACTGCGAAGGCTATATCTTTGCCAATAATCATCCGATTCTTAAGCGGAGTACCTGAAACGATTTGTAGATCGATTCTCCACCAATCTGCATCAAAAACTAACCACAAAATATTTTTTACATTTTTCGTCAAATTTTCTGATGGGTCCCCTTCAAAATTGGGGAAAAAGCTGGAAACGACAAAGTGGTCCACTGCGAAGGCTATATCTTTGCCAATAATCATCCGATTCTTAAGCGGAGTACCTTAAACGATTTGTAGATCGATTTTCCATCAATCTGCATCAAAACCTAACAACAAAATATTTTTTATATTTTTCGTCAAATTTTCTGATAGGTCCCCTTCAAAATTGGGGAAAATGGTTGAAAGGGCATTGTGGTCCACTGCGAAGGCTATATCTTTGCCAATAATCATCCGATTCTTAAGCGGAGTACCTTAAACGATTTGTAGATCGATTTTCCATCAATCTGCATCAAAACCTAACCACAAAATATTTTTTATATTTTTCGTCAAATTTTCTGATGGGTCCCCTTCAAATTTGGGGAAAAAGCTGGAAACGACAAAGTGGTCCACTGCGAAGGCTATATCTTTGCCAACAATCATCCGATTCTTAACGATTTGTAGATCGATTCTCCATCAATCTGCATCAAAACCTAACAACAAAATATTTTTTAGATTTTTCGTAAAATTTTCTGGAGGGTCCTCTTCGAAATGTGGAAAATTCTTGGGAGGACAGTAGAGGTCCCGGTATCTTCACCATATCTTCAACAAAATTATCCGATTCCTGAGCGGTATACCTCAAAATCGGTTCTTCACCATTCTGCATCAACACCTAAAACAAATTATTTGTCTAGATACAAATTGAAGAACAACTTTTTTGGGGATCCCCTTTCAGAAATGGCGAAAATGCATGAAATTATGAAAGACAACCCAGTTTTTAAAGATTATCATTTATTTTCTTTTATTTCTCACGACTCTCGAAAGGCCTATTAATTAAAATAAACTTTTCAGATCGGGCATAAAACTACCCAATTAATTAAAAACCAACCGTGCAAGAAAAGTAAGATAAGGCAGTGACGAGCTTGAACGTTGATAAGATAACCTAATGTTTGACTGAAAATTTCGGTTTTTACTTCATCAAATCCAGTTTGTGTATAATACTTTTTAGTTTATTTTAGAAAAATGTCATTCATTCTGGTTGGTCAATATTCGTCATCGCTTTATTATGATTTTGCAATTGTATCTTAGGTTAACAATTAATGTTTAGTGCACAGGGAAAGGGCGGGCGAAGGCAGAAACAGATTCGAAATTATTCTTACGAAAATATCCACGCTCAGATTTATTTTGACTAATTCAGAATATGCAAATCGAAAAAAATGTAAGTCGTTTTGTAACACTGGCAAAAATAAAGAAATAAATAACCAAAAGATACGTTTCAATGAAATAAGGCTAATATCAAGTGAGGATCGTGGACGCACTTTAAAACAATTCACTCTACAAGCCGGCCACAATAATCGCTGGGTTCTCAACGGCAGCCTTGATTTTGCGCAGGAACAGGACAGCCTCACGTCCATCAATGATCCGGTGGTCGTAGGTCAGTGCAATGTACATCATGGGACGAATCTTGACCTGTTTTTGGTTGGGTAAAGAAAAATATTTATATTAAAAGAATAAGAATGTAACCGAGTATAGACTAACCTCTCCCTTGACGGCAATGGGTCGATCAAAGATGCCATGCATGCCGAGAATAGCGCTCTGTGGAGGATTAATAATAGGCGTACCCATTAGAGAGCCAAACACGCCGCCATTGCTGATGGTGAAAGTGCCGCCGTCCATATCCTCCACGGTGATAGCATCCCGTTTCGCCTTGTCAGCCAGGCCGGCGAGTGCGATCTCAATGTCCGCGTAATTCATACTTTCTACATTACGGATAACGGGCACCACAAGACCACGAGGGGTAGCCACCGCCACCGAGATGTCGACATAATCACGGTACACAATATCCTGCAAAAACAACTCAGTTATTTCCGCTTGACAACAGAAAGAATTTAGCATATTTCCGCGGAAATTGCATAAACAAAAGGAACGTAATAAAATAGCCGCGTGATAAGCAAAATTTAAACAACACGGCTTGGCTTATCAATCGACGTCACCAAATTATAGCGGAGAGATAAGCGGAAATGGGTGGGCGGGGGCGTGTTTACCGTGCCATCGATAACAGCGTTCACCACTGGCTGATCCTGCAGGGCATAGGCGCTGGCCTTCGAGAAAATGGACATGAAGCCAAGCTTAATGCCGTACTTCTTGACGAAAGTCTCCAGATTTTGTTTGCGGAAGTCCATTGCGTAGCTTTAATGGATTAGAAAAATATATAATATACAATACAAATAAACCGATATCCGACAAAACTCACCTCATGTCGATTTCGTTGAAAGTAGTGAGCATAGCACATGTATTTTGGGCATCCTTCAAACGTGCCGCGATCTTTAGCCGCATGCGGTTCATCTTAACACGCTGCTCCGATCGAGTGCCAAGGATCTGGCGCGATCCGTCTGCTGGCGGAACTTTCACTTGAGCCACAGCTGGCTTAACGACGGCTGCTGGCGGTGCCTTCGGGGGCGGACGAGCGGCAGCTGGCGGTGGTGGTGGAGGCGGTTTGGCAGCGACTGGCTTTGGTGCCGCGGCCGCAGCGGGTGCCGGCTTTGGCGCTGCAGCCGGGGCAGCGGGAGCAGGAGCAGCAGCAGCTGGAGCTGGAGCAGGTGCTCCGGCAGGGGCCGCACCAGGCTTCATCTTAAAAAGCTCCTGGCCGGGCTTGACAGTGTCGCCATCCTTCACCAAGATTTCGGTGACAGTGCCAGCGAAGGGAGCGGGCACTGGCATAGTCGTCTTATCGGTCTCGATTTCCATAACGGCAGCATCTGCGGCAAATGAGTCACCCACCTTGCACGTGAACCTTTTAAAAAACGGTTTTGAATTAAGTGGCGGATTTAGGTGGGCTCAGTAGTACTCACTTGATGTCACCTTCAGCGATGGAATCTGCGAACGGCGGCACTTTCACCACCTGCTCTGACCACATGCTGGACGTGGTATGGATGCCTTGCCAGGCTATAGCCCTGTGTAAACAAAAGGAATTCTTTAATAAAATAAGGTTTTTTGACATGTGAAGCTACAGATTACCTAGGGGCATCCTGGCAGAGTGCAGTGGCATCTTGGCGGAAGAGCTGCTGCCGCTGAGCAACCGATACGGCTACTAATCGGGAATACTGGCGGATGCAACGTTTCAGCTGAGGAAGATATGGTTTTTAAATTGTTGATTGCACAATCGGGTGGCGATTGAAAAGGGGGCAGGCGGATCACGTGCAGCGTGCGTCACAGGTTTTTCAGTTTGGAGGCCCGGCAGCCCCATACAGTTTTTTGCCATTTTCCTCTGAAACGCACGCACACACACACCCTTGAAATTACATAATCTTATTGTGAAAATCGAGCAGGGCAGGTGTGGGCCGTGGACGTATTGCTCCCAATCCATATATATATATATCCAGCTATATATCCGACACCCCCTCTCCGATGATCGAGCCCCCCCTGATTTACCTCATGACTCCGCAGGGCTCGCATTCCCAGGGTTTGGGGCAGCCGTCTCGTTACGATCGAAATTATACCCGTCATTGTTGCGGCGGTGGTGCGCGATTTCGGGTAAGCCGGTGCGGTGGTGGTGGTACTGGTCAATTTGTTTAAACACTATCGAATTTAAAACAGAGCTTGCGGCTAAAGCAAAGCAACGTCGATTTCTGCAATCCGCCTCCTTTCGTCGCCCCTCAATTATGTCACGAAAACAGATGTTTTGGGGCGCCACCTGGCGGAAACGCACGGTAACCTAGGCCGTAAGCCGATATAATTTTTCGTCTTTTTGTATAAAATATTGTTTGATTTAAAAAAAAGTACATTGGTAAGTTAACCAGACAATATTCTAAAAAGCCATGCGATCCGAAATTGAATCATTCCCTTTTATTGAATAAGGGAATGAATGGTTTTGTAAAAAATGCATAAAAAGGATAGAGTGGTTTTGAAGGGTTAACAGAGAGCCCTAATTAAAAAATGGAAAATAATTTATTAGCTAATTTTACTTTTAATTTCAATTTTATTAGTTTTTAATTATAAAAGTTTTTCATGCCTTAATACCTTTTTGGCTTACGGCACGTAACCCGCGAATGGTCACACCACTCAGTTTTTGAAGACTGCTACTCAAAAGCGCTCAAAACCGATCGAATCGATCAATCACCCGCCTTCAACATGAGTTCAAAATCCTTTTTCGAAAGTGACGAGGATGCTGCCCAGAGCAACAAACTGTCCAGGAAGGCAAAGGAATCGCCCTTCATGCTAGTGGGTAAGTGAAGAATATGGTCAGGGCACATACGCATGTACACGCGCAAGTTCAGTGGGTCCGTGACGTCACATGGAAACTTTTGGCTAGAGGCTGATGAAATATATGTGTACGATGCCCGCTCGGGGATGTCGGCTAATCTTGACCTTGGCCATGTAATTCACGCATAGAGGTTAACAATTGGCTGTTTTTTCTCAAATTATGTGATATAACGGTTCATCCTTCGGGTTCCGCCCGCCATTGTTCTGGAAAGTAAATGATGTAACCGTAATTGCAAGTTCGCACAGATGCGAAAGGCAATGGAAAGTTATGCATCAATATTAACACATCCGTGACGTCACAGTGGCTTCCGTACCTTGACGCGTGTTCGAAATTTGCCAGGTGTGCCATCTGTGTAGGTTTGTGCGAATATAACAAATACCAGCTGACTCTCGGCAGATCTGAGTATTTGGCTTTTTCTTTAAAAATATAGAATATTTAATCAAAGATCATTGAAAATTGCAAAAATTAATCGGCTTTAGTATTTGGGTTATACCTCTGTGTGTGTGTGTGCATTCATATGTGTCTGTGCGATGTCTGGCCTTTATCAGCTGACTTACCCAGCCAGCTAGCAACAACAAACTAATTATTTTTACTTTCCCCCACAGGCATCGCCGGATTCGTGGCGGCAGGAGTGATCGGAGCCTACAAGTACCGGAACCGGGGAACCATGAGCACCAGCGTATTCCTGATGCAGTTGCGTGTGGCCGCCCAGGGAACCGTTGTCGCCTGCCTGACCGCTGGCTTGGCCTACTCGATGGCCAAGGAGTACATATTCGACAAGGCTCCCAAGGAAAAGTAATGACGCGTTCCTACTTAGTTAAATCTAGCAGTAGTAGTCGTAATTGTTGTATCTTGTAAGTCCTTCGCACACAAGAATGTCCAAATCCTGATATGTACCGCCCCTAAAAATGTTTTGCTTTAATTATTTTTATTTCCTTTCCAACGAAAAAGTTTGTGTGACTTCCCACTTGATGTACAATTTATTTTACCTATTCCTTTTATTTTATTTTTATTTTAGCCCCAAATCCCTGACTAACTAAAACGATTGAATGTTCGGATTCCCTTCAATTATCCCCCAACCACAATCTCGGGGCGACATATGCAATCCTTGACTCTATTTATTGCACCATCATAAGCTAAGCACCGACTTAGAGGGTTAGAATCACTGAGGGGCTGGACTGTATCAAGTATTTTTGCGTCAAGGCCCCCGAGAAGAAGATAAATAAAATATTGTATACCTGCATATGATTGTGATACTGTATGTTTTGAATTGTACAAGTACGACATCCAAACGAATGCTTTCGAGGACTGTCGACTCGATGAATGAATACCTCTCGCATGATATGATATGATTTAATAAAGAAATAAGTTTAAAGAAACTAAAATTGTTTAAACTGGGCTGTGGAAAGGACCTACAAGGTTCATATTATTTCCATCGTGGGACATCAGAAAAACTGGCCAGGATCTCAACGGAAGTCTCCGTTTACTGAGATTCACGCCACAGAAGCCAGTTCTTGGCTGACTATTCTTGACAGAATACTTCGCGGCTTATATAGCACTCCTCCAGCTGAGAAAAACACTGGCTGTCCAGATATTCTCCAGAACCCAGCTGGAAAAACAAAGTGGGAATCGAACTTGTATTAGAGGTTTAATATAACCCAACCTTAGCTATAAATAGAGAACCATCCACAGTCTAGGCTTCAGTAGCTCCAGTAGCATTTTATCAGTCAACATGGCCATTAAGTCCTTGATCCTGGTTACTGCCTTCCTGGGCATTGCCTTTGCAGTCGACTACTGCGCCCTGCCCACCTGCCTGGACAAGCACATTGCCTGCAACAACAAGGGGGTATGCACTCTTAGCAAAAGGTATCCCAAATACAACGTATTCTTTCCCAGAACTTTAGTGAAAACTGCCCCAAGGATGTGCGAGAAGTGGCGATGGCTCCCCAACAAAAACTGATCCTGGGCCTGTTTAACGAATTGAGGAACAAGGTTGCCGGAGGTGGAATCGAGGGACTTCCTAAGGCCATCCGCATGGCTAAAATGGCCTGGTGCGAGGAGTTGTCCCATTTGGCGTTGCTCAATGTGAAGACCTGCGAATCCCTCCCAGACAAGTGCCGCAGCACCGAGAGATTCGCTTACGCTGGACAGAACAATGCCATCTTCAGCTACAGCGGGGCCGAGACAGAGTACACGGATGCGGAAATCATCAAGGAGCAGATTGAGAACTGGTTCGCCGAGCGCTCCAACGCTTCCCCCGACATCCTGGCCAGCTTCCCCCAGGAGCTGCCCAACAAGAACGTGGCCAAGTTCACCATTGCCGTGGCCGAAAAGAACACTCACGTGGGATGCTCTGCTGTGCGCTTCTCCAAGGACTTCTACAACCACTTTGTCCTCACCTGCAACTTTGCCACCTCGAACATTGTGGGCCAGCCCGTGTACAACCCCGGAGAGAAGGCTACTTCCGGATGCAAGAACCGTTATGGAGCCGCCTTCGACTACCCCAGCCTGTGCTATGCCAAGGAAATCTATGACAACGAGAAAATCATTCCAGCTGCCGTCTTTTAAGAACCATCTCATGAGGCCACCTTCTAGTTATCTAATGAAACTTGATGTGTTTCATGAGTAATATAATACTTTGTATTTATTAATAAAAAGTTGCTGAGGAAGTGAGATTCCAAATGAAATTCCATTGATTTGTAGAAATGCTTTGGCTTGCATCACAACCGTCTTGTGAGTATTAGGTTGAGGATTGTGGAATCACGGGGAGATTCATTGCTTTTTGGCTTCGACTCTCATTACAACCGTCTTGTGAGTATTCGACTTCAAATGCAGGTTGTAGTGCCTCATGAGTTTGAAATGCATACGACATGGTTCACAACTGGAATTATATAAAAATATTAATATTTATCATGAAAAGATATATGAAACGTTTAGGGAGCGGAAGCTCTTCTGGCGTACCTGAAATCACGTGATAGGGTGTGATACTTTTGGTGGCTTCTGCAATCGCTTGGAGTAACAAATGCTTTTGGACAAAATTCGCATCGGTATGGGCGCTTGCTTTCGTCCATATGAGTCCTGTTGATGGGATTATACTATTAACATTAAATTTAGACAGATAACATCGATAATAAGTACCTTTCGTGGATACTGCGGGCGCTGCAATATCTAAAGGTTTTTCCACAGTCATACCGACACGTATAGGGCCGTTCTAAGCTATGAGACTTCATGTGGACAGTGAGTTCACTGGCTACGGCGAAAGCGGCGTCGCACACACTGCACTTGTGGGAGCGAGTGCCCATGTGACGCACCAAGTGATTTTTCAGATTGCTTGTACTGGCTAGCTGCTTGCCGCATATGTGGCACACCAGCCGGGCATCCGGAGGTGCTTTACATCGCTCCTGATGGCACTCCAACAGGATCGTGTTGGGGAATTTCAAGGGGCACTTGTCGCACTTGTGAGTCAATGGAAGGTTGACAACATTGCAGTGCCTGGTTAAACCACTCACCGATCTGAAGCCCTCGCCACAGTGGTCGCAAACGAACCTAGAATATACACATATTATCTGATAGAGTTTTTTATTTTAAAAGAGCCATTACCTCGTGTCGAATGAGACATCATGTAGCTGGTATTTATGGGTTCTGAGCTCTTCCAAAGAACCAAAGCTCACCCCACAATTGCTGCAGCAGATGTCTACGCTCTCGAAATCCTCAGAAGTGTCTATGATACTTTCAGATATGATACTTTGTAATTCAACCGAGTTGCCGACTTCCTGGTTTTCGTCAAGAACTGTGCTATCCTTGTCATCCAACTCTTCCACGAATACAACCGATATCTGCTCAGTTGCAGAATGCCTTCCATTTAGAAAGTGAGCCTCCCTTTGCCCTACTCCTAGCTCATCCTCGGTATGATATGCTGGTGATGGTGACTTCTGTATCTGATTTGTGTCCTGGTAGGAAATAGTTTTCAGAGAATCGCCTTCTTCCTCGATCCAAGCCTCTAGTCCAGAATCTTCCACTTTCTTCTTTTTTAGTTGGAGTAGTTCTTGCGCCTCCAGACAGACTCGGCGAAAGTCGATAGCTATCTGTAGGTCATGCTGACACTGCTGGCAAATAAACCTCGGAAAGTCGACATCATCCTTTAACTGAAACATGCCCGTTTCAATTAATTCAATTGGCTCTTTTAATTAAATTAGCGCATGGACTACTCACTACCATGTTAGTCAATGTGTAAATGTGTTTTAGCAGAGGACTAGGTGTATCAAATAAATTTCTTGCGGTTTCGGGATCGGATTTTCCCGAGCAGGTCCTGCACAAGTCCTCCATTGCCGCCAACTACTACGAACAACCTTATCAAGCCAGACGAGATTAATTGTTTGTAGGTAAGAAGAAGAAAATGCCATTCACACTGCGCAACCATAACGAATTTTTAAAAAACCTGGAATTAAAATAATTTAAATTTTTTATTTTAAATAAGTTTAGTTTTATTTAAAAAATTTACAGAAATAAAGTTTTCCAACTTCGAGGATATTGTTTTTACTTTTATTTCCTAATGCTACATTTATTTACACTCTTTGGATGGTTACCACAAGGTAAACGTAAGGTTAATAATATTAAGTTGATAAGGCTGAGTTAAAAAGTCTTTTCTTATGGAGTTTGGTGCTTTTGTGCAGAGCCAAGTGCGTGGAGCGCAAAAACCACTGGTCACATGTATCGCAGCTGAAAATAAAAATACTTGTATTCTTTCAAAATTCTTAAAAGTCTATTAGATTTCTTACTGAAACTTTCGGTTGTTTGTGTGCATCATTTCGTGCCTTTGCTTTGTGGATGTTGAGGTAAAGGCTTTGTCACAATACTGGCATTGGAAGGGTCGCTCGTTGGTGTGGGACCTTTCGTGAACGGCCTTACTGCTGCAACCGCGGAATGTTTTTGGGCAGAAACGACAGGCATAAGGACGAGCATCAGAGTGCAGGACTCGATGCCGCTGCATCTCATTCTCCGTGTAGTACTTGGCGTGGCAAACATCGCACTCGAAAGGCTTCTGTCCAGTGTGTCGCAGCTGGTGGAGCTTAAGGTAAGTAGAGCACTTAAACTCTCCACCGCATTGCTCACAAATCCACGTCTTTGCACTCCGTCTCACCAACCTGGCCTGTCTAGCCTGGCTTCTGTTGGGGGTCGGTGGACTGTGTCGCTTCTTCTCGTCATCCTCCAGCTCTTCGAACTGTTTCGGCTCCTGCTCTTCATGCCATTCCTCTTCATGTTTGTCCTCCTCATCTTCTAGTGGAATAGAATTCTCAAAAGCAAGTTCATCCATCTCTTCTTCAACTTCATCTTCCTGGGCTTCATTATCTTTAACATTCCGGTACTCAATTTCATATTCTTCTTCAGTATTATTATTAATTTGAGCTTCTTTCTTGTTAAACTCTAGAAAGGTCTTATGAACTTCCAGGCACATTTTTTGAAAGCAAAGCATTTTGTCCAGCTGCATTTTGCATTTTTGGCATATTAGCTGTGGCATGTGGTTGTCGAAATTTAACTAAAACGTAAAAATTTAGTTACTAAATAAACTTAAATTAAACTAAGTAAGAGAAAGCTCACAAACATATCGGTTATATTTTCAATCAGAGTAATTAACTGATAGTTGGACTTTGAAAACAGCTTTGTACTTGGCAAATTCTCCAGGTTTTTGCCGCAAGTTCGGCAAAGGGAGCGCAGCGAAAACATTTTAAACAAAACAATATTATTTATTTATTTATTTCTTATTTCCGAATGAATGGCAAAGAGCAAGAAGAAGCAAACAAACAAGATGCCGCTGAAAATATAGTGTACACACTGGTACATAAAATAAAAAAATTAAAAAAGAAGGAAAATTTAATTTTTTAAAAAGGTATATTTATTTCTTTGTTATTTTTTACATAAAAATTTAAGGGATCGATAAGAAAAATAAGAAAATTAATAGAAGAAATAAACAATTTTGGTTTTACAAACTGTACGTTGATTTTTGAGCAACCTCGTGTTGGTCACACTAAGCCGTACAAAATCGTAACATTGAGCGTCACAAAATAATATTTCGCAAATTGTAAATATTACCATGCCACCGGAGGCGACCAATGAGTGTCGAATATGCGGCGAACAAATCTTTACGGCCAACCCAAAAAACATTTTCGACCGCCGCAATCGCCGGATTCTAATAGCGATAAAACAAGTGACTGGCTTAGAGGTGAGTGTTGGAGTCCCGATCTCCGTGGATGGAACACTCTGTAAACTGTTTATTTCATTTCATGTTTACAGTTAAAGTTTGAGGCCCAACTACCGATGCACATCTGCTCATGCTGCCTTTTGGATTTAAGCCATGCCATTGCATTTCGGGCGCGTTGCCTGCAAACTGATGGGAGTTTGCATACAAACCGGATCAAAAAGGAGACCACTGAGGACAGTGACCCTCTTAAGAAATCAGATTCTGGCATTTTGAAGCAGAATGGTACACGGTCATCTAAAGAAGTTCAGGAGGACAACGATTCAAAGTATAACAGGCAATCTCCTCGCGTTATGCTCAAGCGTTGTGACATGCCTTTAAAGAGCGAGCCAAGCTCACCTGATCCCACGGTGCCTGCAGTGGCTGCAGTGCCCGAGAAAATTCCTCAAAGACCGAAGAGGCGCCGAAGAAAAGTCAATCCGAATGACAAGAGATACGTTTGTGACCAATGTGGTTGGTCCTTTGCCGACCTGAGCAACATGAAGGACCACAAGCTTCGCCACTTCGACGAGAAATACGTGTGCGACGATTGCGGTCGTAAGTTCTACACCCAGCCTATGTTAAGGATGCATATTCGGGTAATTCACAAGGGCGAAAAGCCCTACGTCTGTAAATACTGTGGAGAGGGTTTCGGAAATAGCCCTGCTCGCTGTCGGCACGAAAGGTACGTATCTCAGATCCAAATCTTATATCTTTTCTATAAAAAATACCTTTTTTTTCAACAGAATGTACCATTCCGAAGAGTTAATGTTTCCGTGTGACTTTTGTGAGAAAAAATTTAATAGCGACAAGGGAAGGATGAAACACCAGATCAAATGTAACATGGATGCCAATTTTTAGTAAGAAATGTGTATTATTTTATCCGTAAAGTCTAAAACAGCGTCTTCTTTTTAGTTGCGATTCCTGTGATAAGCAGTTTAAAAATTCTGATTGTTTGCGGAGGCACTTTTTTAGCAAATATCATCGCAAGCGCGAAAACCCTGAGCTTAAGGATGAGGTGAACGAGTTCGATGAAGTTCCCAACCAAAAGAGATATAAATCGTCCGACGGACGTCGTAAGGATGAAGAAGAGTACGACTCGGAAGAAGAGGAGCAGGATTATGAAGACTTGGAGGACAGTCAAGAGGAGTACTTAGAGGGTGAAGAACCGCATATGGAGGAAGAGATGCTAGATGAGGACGCAGCCGGAGTCTTCGACTGTGATGAGACTATTCTGGAAGAGATACTTACATAGGTTTTACTATTAATTAACTGTACGGCACTGGGCAGCAAGTTATCATACTTATTTTGTAACTAGGATATTTTACTGACATTAAACTTAATTTTTGTTTTAATTTCTGTCTAATAAAATAATTAAACGATATATTTTATTTAGAACTAATTGTTGCCAAAAATAATCATTTTTACTCCATTGAAAATAATAATTATAATATTGTAAATAATTATTATTTTATATTTTTTTAGATAAAAAATAAGAAAACTTTATAAATATTTGGCGCCAAGTGATGAAATTGAAAGCCCTCCAAAATAACAGTTATTTGGAAAAGTTATATAGGCATCTGGCAACGCCATCGGAAACCACCGACGCACAAAATCGTGAGAGCGCGTTCCTCCGTTTTGGAAGTTTATTGTTCATTTTATTTATAATATATGTACTTTATATTTTTATATAAAGTATTATTTTCTAATGAATGTTCCAACTATAAAATATTGAACTTTTTCGCTTCGAAATGGCGACCAGGTGTCGACTTTGTGGCAAAGGTATCTTCGCCTTGCAGTCCAAGAATTTATTTGGCAACTCAAATCGGGAAATAATTTCTAGAATTAAATTAATCACTGGACTATCTGTGAGTAGCTGTGTTCACATTTACACACATATGTACATGTTCATACATAATTTATGTTTTTACATTTTCAGTTAAGGGAAGAGGTGCACCTTCCGCGTCATATTTGTACCAGGTGCTATGATCACTTGCAGCTTTCAAACGGCTTTCGGGAACGTTGCCTACAAAATCAGAAGAGATTGGCCAAAAGGATCCAAGGACTAGGACCTTGTGACTTTCGAAATTGTGTATCTCATACAACCGATACAAAAGTCTGCTTAGACCACAAGGATGGTTTGCTTGCCAAAGAATCTTCACCTTATGAAGATTTTCCGTCCAAAATTAATGATGTAGCTCCTCCAGGCCACGAGAAAAAATCTCTTTTAAAAAGTCTTATAAAAGGGGAGAACAATAGTGGCAATGAACCTGAGAGCGTTGAATGTCCACTATTAATGCCTAAACAAGAACTGTCCCCAGTGGACGCAACTATTCCAATAAATCCTAGTTCACCAGAAAGAGATCTAAAGCATCAATCAAAGAAAGTCACTTTAAAAAACATTCCTCCCGCGAAAGCTTCTCGCAAACCTTTAAAATTGCTGTGCAATCTGTGCGGAAAATATCTAAAGACGGTCGACAATCTGAAAAATCATAAGCTACGCCACTTGGGTGTCAAAGAGTTTGCTTGTCAAAGTTGCAATAGGAGGTTTGTGACCAAACACCTGTTGACCCTTCACGAGCGTGTGCGTCACTTGGGCGAGCAGCCCTACCCATGCGGTTATTGCCAATTGTGTTTTTTCACCTCTGCAGCTCGCAATTGTCATGAAAGGTTTGCACATTGATTTACTAAAGAAAACTTCTTTTAAAATAAAAACTCCACAGGTTGAAACATATTAAGGACAAGAGTTACATATGCAAAGAGTGTGGAAAGCAGTTTGATACAGCGTCATCCCGGAGGAAGCACATGTTTCTTCACACTGGCCAAAAGCCTCATAGGTGAGCAATAAAATCTAAATTTTAACTGAATCTAATGGAAAATCTTTATTTTTTTAGCTGTGAAACGTGTAGCGTTAGCTTTTCCCGCATGGATTATTTAAAAGTCCATTTTCGGTCGGAAAAACATAAGAAAAATGGCAAAAGAAGTGGACTTTAAGAAATAACCGTTAAAAGGTCCTACTAAAACCTTGACTACATGATGTACTGACAACTAATTAGTTCCATTATAAGGAAACCGGCACTGGATTGCCATTCTATTATTTTTTTCAATTACTTGTATTGGCCCGAATTGGCAAGTTTATTATTTCCTTAAAAATAGAGTACCATTTTATGTTTCTTCTTGACATTAAATCATGTTATGTTTATTTGATGTTTATTATAAATAATAAGCCTAAAAACTCCATCAAAAGTTGTCATAAACCTTAATTTTAAGTCGCATTTTCCTTTAAGCTGCATAGATGTTAGTCTTTTGAAATAGAAACTTTATTTAAGGATACAAAATCGAAAAATAAAACCCTCTTAAATTTAAATAAACGAAAGACATTCACACGGATATGATTTGCCATTCACCTTGCACTTGATATACAAGGAAACTATGTTTAGCCAGGTATCTAAAAACAAACAAATTATTAAAATAAGGGATACTTAAGGAAAATGTCCTTACTATGTCGTATCTGCAACCAGAAGGCAGAGAAGACTAAAAACCTTTTCGACAAGGACGCCTCCGAAGCAGAAACCCTTACCAGTATATTTAAGCTAACCGGGATTTTGGTGAGTTTTTCTTATTTAATAAAAATGTTCAGCTTTTATTCATCGGATTTTTGGATGTTTCAGTTAAAAAGCCGTGTAGGTGTTCCTGACCATATATGTTTTTCCTGTTTAATGGATCTTGATGTTGCCATCGCCTTCAGGGAACGCTGCTTATTAACGAACATGTATTGGTCCAAGAAGTTCCAGGATGCGGGTGATTTAGGTACTCCAGAAATAGATGAACTCAATTCAAATAAAAATCGTGTGGATGTAACTCTTTCTGGGTCAACGGATGATCGCCTTTTTTCCATCACATCTAATGCCAGTGATTCAGATCCCCTGGACAGTGAGGTTATTGTAAAAATGGAACCAGTCACAGAAACAGATAATTTGCTCCCAACCCAACAGCTTCCTTTGTGTGGATCCGACCTGGTAAACACTGAAGGTTGTAAAACTAAACTTAATTTGAAGGAAGGCAGACCCAATAAACCCAAAGAAATATTGGAAAACAGAGGGAAGAAAAAACCTGGAAATCGCGGCCCCAAACAAGGACACCACATTTGCGACCAGTGCGGAAAGACCTTCAGGGAGAAGGGAAACTTCAATGTCCACCTCACTCGGCATATGGGCGTTAAACAGTTCCAATGCCAGGAGTGTGATCATGGGGAGTTTACAATGCATTTGCTAAAACTCCACGTTCGGATCCAGCACCGGGGTGAACTGCCCTACGTTTGCAAGTATTGTGGCCAGCGTTTCAAGAATTGTAACCTAAGACTGAAGCATGAGCGAAGCCACAAGGAAAGCCCTGTCCACAGACCCCATCTTTGTCTAATTTGCGGAAAGGCTTTTTTAGAAAAGCAGTCGCTTCGAGTACACAGCGTTGTTCATACGGGAGAACAGCCTTATCAGTGAGGGGATATTAATTAAAATCTTTATATAAATATAAATCTTTGGACTACTTTTCAGTTGCGAATTGTGTCAAGTGAAATTTAATCGAAGAAGCAGCTTGGGAACTCATTACCGGTCCAAAATACACAAAAAGAAGCAGGAGGAGCAGAATCATCCAAAACAAGACCAAAAGTTAAATGAATAGAGAGCAAATACTACATGTTTGATAATTTACTATGTTATCTTCTCCATCGTTTTAAAATTCGCGCTTTGGGGTTATCTCAAAAGCAACCCTGTTCATAGAATAGACGTTTCGCAACACTAACGAGTGTTTTGAGTATTTGCAAAAATTTCGCATTTTGCCGGCAAGGCCAAGGGCGCTTATCTTTAACAGGAAAAATTAACTTATTTAAGATTTTAACTAGTTAGTCTTCAGCCCAAAACATTAACAAGCTGATAATCTGCGGAGAGGCTGTAAAAGATAAGAAGATCAAGGACAAACTGTGACTCCTATTGGGTGTGTCTTTCGATAACAACTCCTTTGTATACACATATTCCATTAACATTCCACTCACGTAACGAAATATTTTTCTTAAAAGGAAACTTGTGATGCATTCGCAAAAGTGATTTGGAAATGGCACTAAAACGAACGAACTTAAAACTAGTAGAGCTGCTCCAGCCTGAAACAGTAAAAGCGAACAGTGCTCCCACTTCGGATACAGCCTTTTCTGAAGAGGACTTCACCAGTGATGAGGAGAAGTCTCAGGAGTATAACAACAGCCATACAGATGTCGTGTATAGGTGTCGTATATGCTATCGGACGTTGGGGCCAGACTCCAATGACAAAGACCTCTGCGCTGATGAAAACAACGTGCTTCTCTACTACATAGAGCTTATCGCGGGAGTAAGGGTAGGTGGCCATGAAGGGGTGGATTTGTTTGTAAACCATAATAGGAGGTGTTTTGTTCTTATGCTTCCACCCCCCCTAGAAACATCAATACAAATGTATCCATTATGTTTTACCCACATGAGAAATGTTTATTATTTTATGTAGGATTACATTTTCGAATAAGCAGCTTAATTTCAAGATATAAACAAATATTTAACAAATATATTTCAGATAAAAAAAGAAGATGGAATGCCAACTCGAATCTGTAGCAACTGCCATGGATGTCTTCAAAAAGCTATGGAATTTCGGAGTAATTGTCTAAAGACGGAATTTAGACTGAAACAAGCTAAAGGAGAAACATTCAGATATGAGTCTCAGTTAAGCGATGATGACATTGAAACTGAACTGGAGAATGTTCTTTATGAAGAATCCGCTCGAAACATCTGCGAGTCGTCTGTTTTAGACGAGGGGTCTGGGTCTGGGTCAGATTTGGATTTATTGGAAGATGAAGAAGACTCAGACCCGACGGAAAAAGACACTGAAGTACCTGAAGACAGGATGGGAATAAGACAACCCAAGCATAAATGTAATGAGATATCTAGCATAGTAAAGTGCACATCTAAAGAGGAAATTGGAAACCTGGATAGAGATGGCCGTGTATATAAGGTTGTGCTCAATGATTGTAATAGAAACGAGGAAGATTCCGAAACGGCTCCCAAAATAAAACCATCTAAGTTAAGCACAGAAGAGATCAATAAGAGAAGGCGTGAAAAACATAGGACTAAGCCACATAGCTTTGTTTGCAATAAATGTGGAAACTCTTTTCGACTGGCATCTCACTTGGAGAACCACATGCTCCGACACAACAACACAAAAAACTTCCAATGTCCAGAGTGTCCAAGAAAGTTTTATGTGGGTTACGATTGTAATATTCACATAAGAGTTAGACACCGCGGGGAAAAACCTTTCTCCTGCAACCACTGCAGCGAGTGCTTTTCCAGTCCCGGCTTGCGGCAACGGCACGAAAAGCAAGTACAACAATGATTGCTAACACCGCCTTATGTATTAATATTTTTGTTTTTTGGTTAAATTTAGGAAAGTTCATGGGGCAGGGCCACGGGTTGTGATGAAACGTTTCAACAAGGCGAAAGTACCGCCGGATGAGGAGGAGAAGAATGGACGCTACTTCTGCAGCCAGTGTCCAAAAAGTTATAGTTCCAGGTTTTCCCTAAGGGTGCACAAGAATTGCCACACCGGTGCCAAGCCGTTTAAATGCAATGTGTGTCAGCAGGCTTTCCGAGGGCCGGGCTTGTTGAGACGCCACATGGAGACCCATAAAAGACTTCCATTCCATTGTGAAATCTGCCTCAAGGGATTTTTGCTTGAATGCCAACTCAAGGATCACATGCTGGTGCACACGGGAAAGCGTTCTTTTTGGTAGATATTATAACAAAAATTAATTTTATTTTGTGTAATTAAAGAACTCTTTCTAATAGGTGCGAGCTGTGTGATGTGTACTACCGGTACAGATACAATCTAACCAAGCATCAGAAAAGCAGTATGCACTTGGATAATTTGCTCAAACGTTCTGAGACTGAATCCCAAGATCTATAAAGAAAAGGATGAATCTCAACTGGAATCTCAAAGAATAGGATTTACGTTAAATGCACAAAGAAAAAGTGCCAAAGTCATATAGGAGATATAGAAGATTATTACCAACTTTGAAGAAAAATCCGGAATTTTTCCATTAAATATTAGTATAAGTAAAAAAAGATGGCCATATAATACTTAATTATTTTATTAGAGTACTTGTGTTTACAATAAAGAATGTTGATTTTACTGTGGATAACCAAATTTGTTTTAATTTTTTGATGGTTTGGGTAATATTGATAATTACAATAAAAGAGTATTTTAATTTTAAATCCCGAAACTTTCCGCGCAATTATTACTTTTATCAACACTACCCTTATTTAAGTGCTGCAAACTACCATATCGCAGTGCTGCAAAACACCATCCATTGTATACATACATATATGCGCAATAATACCATCTCACACATACACACACACAAGTACAGTCGCAAGTTGTCCGAAAGAAACGCCATTCAAAATCAAAAAGTGGACTCCAGTGGGAACAGGAGAATATTTACACAACTAAGCCCCTAAAAAGCCTGAGGAACTGCTAACCCTCGGTCCCATCTAAATCGAACCCGATGTCGTAGCGGGAAGGCGGCGAAATACAACCCAAAATGATAAATCCAATTGCATCCGAGTCGGAGGCTATCAATTCGGCCACATATGTGGATAACTACATCGATTCGGTGGAGAACCTGCCCGACGATGTCCAGCGCCAGTTGTCCCGCATCCGGGACATCGACGTTCAGTACAGAGGTGAGTACCTGTGAAGAGATTTCCCGCGGAATGAATCAAGAAAACCTAACCTCGGAAAACCGATTTTCCTCCAATTGGCAGGCCTTATACGGGACGTAGATCACTACTACGACCTGTATACGTCGCTGCAAAACTCCCCGGACGCCGGACGCAGAATGCGAACTATTTCCCGAATGCACCAAAGCCTCATTCAGGCCCAGGAGCTCGGTGACGAGAAAATGCAGATTGTTAATCACATGCAGGAAATCATCGACGGAAAACTGCGCCAACTGGACACGGACCAGCAAAATCTGGACCTCAAGGAGGAACGTGAGCGCTATGCCACGCTTCTAGAGGATGGCCAACCAACTAAGCTCCAGCGGTTGCAGAGTCCCATGAGGGAGCAGGCCAACCAAGGCATGAGCGGCGGAAACGGCGGGCTGAATGGCAACGGCTTGCCATACCAAGCCAAGGATCACTACGGCCTGAGCAGCTATGGTGGCGTGGTTCAGGGTTCAGGTGCCATATCTTCCGGCAATGGTGGGAGATCCACGCCAAATTCCGAGCGCTCCAGCCATGTCAGCAATGGTAACAACGGCTCAACTGGAAACATCAATGGCGGAGCAGGCGGGGACTTACAGCGTACGGGTAGCAAGAGGTCGAGGAGGCGGAACGAGAGCTTGGTCAACAACGGTAGCTCTCTGGAGATGGGCGGAAACGAGTCTAACTCCGCTAACGAGGCCGGAGGCAGTGGCAGCGGCGGAGGAGGAAGCGGAGAACGTAAATCTTCACTTGGAGGCGGTGGTGGTACTGGTCAAGGGCGCAAGTCCAGTCTCCAAGCTGCGGGAGGTAGCCTAGCCAGCGGATCCGCGGGTACAAGCAGTGGTGCCGGAGCTGGAGGAGCCGGAGCAAGCGGAAGTGGGGCCGCCGGAGGCGGTGGTGGCAACAATTCTGGCAAGAAGAAGAAACGCAAGGTGCGTGGAGCGGGCGCATCAAATGCCAATACCAGTACACGGGAGGAGACACCGCCTCCGGAGACAATTGATCCAGATGAGCCGACCTACTGTGTCTGCAATCAGGTAATATTTCAAAGGACAACCTTCCCTAAAGTACCAGTCTAACGAATAACTTTTTCCCAGATATCCTTCGGCGAGATGATTCTCTGCGACAACGATTTGTGCCCTATTGAATGGTTCCACTTTTCGTGCGTATCTCTGGTGCTCAAGCCCAAAGGCAAGTGGTTCTGCCCGAACTGCCGAGGCGAACGACCCAATGTGATGAAGCCCAAGGCGCAGTTCCTAAAGGAACTGGAGCGCTACAACAAGGAAAAGGAAGAAAAGACCTAGAGTTCAATTCTTCACTGAATCTACATCATTGCTCTGTGTCAAACACCAGGCTCTGTAAATTATTCGATCCTAAGATTTACCTTAGTGTACGTTTAGTCTACTCGTATACCCGTCCCTGACTATTTCCCTGCTTTCATTTATTTCTCCTAGTTAAATAATCTGCGTGTGGTTTAAGGCCCCTCAGTCTCCTTTTGCTGTTTCTGTACAAATTATACCTTTCGCTTTGTAAACACACAATCACACTCGTACATTTAGAGAACACCTAAACTTAATTTACGCTAATAAACGTTGATATTCAAAACAATGTTAGTTTTACGAATCTATTTAATGGTCGTTTAGCAGACTAAGGCATTCGATTCATACATTACAATTAAACATGTATAAAGGTGTGTAAAATATATAAAAGTTTATATAAAACTATTTGGTAGGCATCTGTAAAATGGAATGGAATTCTTTTGCGTAAAAATGTTATCCTGGACGGAGTCTGTTGCGCGCTGCGTCAAAGTTAATCTAAAATATTCGAGTTATTGTGAGATGGCAGTGATAGCGCAGTTCTTATGGCATCAGCAGCTCAATATTTGGATTCTGGATTTCCAAAAAGATCTGGTACTGCGAGAACACCACAAGCCAGCAGTAAATCTAGGGGGAAATAATAAATATCGGTTAGGACTTGAATAATGTTTTAAAAACGAGGAATACTTTACATTGTAGGCCACCCAAACGAAGTTCAACATGGCCGAAAAAGTTTGCTCCAGCTGAGGAAAGTTTAAAACTAAATTTAGTAATCATTCTTGGAGCAACCCAACCTTAAAACTTACATAGATATAGTAGCCTCCAATAAGCCACAAGCTCCAGCCAAACTGGAACAGAATAGCAAGCCCGATGAGTCCTAGCCAAGGCAATAGCCATCCTCGAGTGCTGTAAAATAATAAGAAAAGATATAGATCACGAAACTTATAGTTTTCAAACATACGCACCTGATTTTAATACCGTAGTACACCATGTATGAGGACAGGATTATCAGTAGGAAGTAGATAATGAAGAACCCGCCAGCTATGGGCATTGATGTACGGATGTCCGTCTCGAAAAGCGGCGAGTATAGTTGCCCCGACTCTCCCCCCGCCAGCATATAGCATATTATTGTGATGAGCACCACAGAGAGCGCAGCCGTATAGGCGGCCACGGCGTAGCTGCCCGTCCGGACATTGTCAGACCAGATAATAGGGGACCAACAGGAGCTCAACACGACCATTTTTCTGTAAAGAATTGCAAGCTATTTCAGTTAAGAATCGGAAAAACTTCTGTTTGTCCAGTTCATTTTGGGCTGGGTGTCAGCGTCCACGCCCAAATATTTTGATGAATGAAAGGGGAGCCAATTAGCTCACATTCTTTCCTCTAAAAGCTCGTTAATGTTTGGCTATGGGCTTCCAACATAAAACCCCTAAAAATTAGCTTGTTTATATTGTTTTATCAGGCGTGGGCGTACCTTTTTTTTTTAAATTATTTAAACATTAATTAAAAACAACAACTGAGTTATAGGGTTGTCACGTGCAAGCAGAATGTCGATGGCGTTATCGATTGTTTTTATCGTAAGACAATCGAAAAACTAAGGAAAATGTATTTTTTTAAAGAGATAAGAGTATATACATTTTTTATTTAAATAACATTTTTGTTCATACAATTACTACTTATAATATTTTTATTACAACCTTTCCTATTCACCTCACCCTCGAATAAAAAGTGCTGCCAACTATCAGCAATTACCAGAAAATTGGCTACACCAAAGTACACTGTTAAAAATGATGATGAATATGGCGCGGATTATTCGCCCTGGCGCGGATATTCGCTTTTTTCCGTTCAAACGGTGCAGACGTGTGGCGGCTGCGACCGGTATTTGAGTTTGTTATTGCGCGAAGACAGACGATCGCGGCTCTCGAATCAGTTATCAGTTATCCGGGCGGGATTTTAAATAAATTGTGTTTTTGCGCTGTAGACACCCAAAGTCACCCGCAGTTTTTAATACTATTTTTTATAACGGTCTATAAAGGTGAAGAGAAAATACTAATCGAAACTCGAAGTGGGTTGTAGCTTTTTGGCGCCTAACTCCGTGGGCAAGGTCAGCACCCAGCAGTACGTACATACATCCAACATACATCATGCTACATTATGCACCTTTAATTCCGTGAAAGTTCTTTGAAATTATAAATGTGAATGCAGGCGGTGTGCTCTCATGTTCCAATTGGAACGATCTTTCGTGCCGAATTGAGCGCTCATTCCGCATACGTTGATATACATATACTTACGTACATATGTATGTATGTTTGGGCCAATTTCTCGCCCGAGATGTGGGCTTAAAGTGCACCACCAAAATAAAAAATCCGAAACAGAAAAAATCAGAAACCGAAAAAAAAACGGCACAGCGAAAGAAAAGGTTAATAATTCGTGCCAATAATATTGCTCTCGAATTTTTTCTGGCATCTCTTGTTGGAAGTGTGTTTCGAGTTCAGACCGCTGAGGAGTTTTTAAAGTACACTGTTGAAAAATGCTTCCAAAGACAGTTAAACTACTCAGAAACTTAAAATATATAGACAGAAAAACATCAATAATTTAAGCTATTTTTTAGAATTAAAAAATATATTTTTTAGAATATCCTTAATCCTTAAACTATTATTCTGCAGAATATTGAAAAATTTCTTTTTGTGCCGAAAAAGGCCTAAACGGGATCAGGGAGGGAGGCGTGGTGGTGGGCGATGGATGGGACATTGCCTCCGAATCGCACTCGGACACTCAGACTGCGCGCCGACCCATATTTCGATTTCATTTCATTTACGAAAATAAAAATAAAATAACCAAAACACCAAGACCAGACAAATCGAAAAAAAAAATCAGAAATAAAAAATGCAAAATCCAAAAAAATAAAAATTTAAAAAAAAATCTGAAAAACAGCTTTGGCCGCGAGACGAGCGCCGCGATACTTAAGTGCGGGCAAATAAGTAAAAGATATGCCATAAAAAGACAGCATAAGTGTATTTTGAAGATACTTTTTCGTGTTGTGTTGTTGTTGCTTCTCCGTCTCCGTCTCCGTCTCCTTCGGGTTTTGTTTTGTTTTTATTTTTATTGTTATTGTTGGTGTTGACTGCTGCCGCTGCTGCCGTCTTGGATGTTAATGTTAACTTGTTTAGTGTGGGCCGCAGTTGGTAGTTGCTTTTGTTGTTTTTCAGTTATCTGTTTTTTTTTTTTATTTTGTCTGTTGGCTGCTTGGCTTGTTATTATTATATTGTTACTGGCTATAACGGTAAAGGACACTTGGTATTCATATGTAAATGCCCCGTCTGCCACTCAATTGAATTGTGCAAAGATGCCATAGCATGCCCCCATGCCCCATGCCCCTACCACTTTACTGCAGCTGCACCTTTATCGAGCCAACTCGATCTAGGCCCAGTGAAAAGAGACAATCCCGAGACGTCTCGGGGATATTTTTAACTCTGGCGCGACTTAATTCCTCCTGCATTTGCAGTGGTCGCAGCTTATTTAATGTCTACAAATAATCCAAATTGGGGCTTAGCCGGAGATGCGAAAAAGGGGAACCGAAGAGGAAAGATACCAGAGATGATACAGGCTCTTCGATCATCCAAAGTGGCACTGAGGCAGGAGGAGTTCCTTTACACTACTATTAATCATAATTAAATCTGTAGCTCTATTTGGTTCTATAGAATCCTTAATTATATTTTCAAAACATTTTTATGTTCCACTTAAGAACCCTTTTCTAATAAAATAAAACTCTGAATAGTACTTCTTCAAGTGTATGTCGCACGTTTGCAAATCTTCAACATACAACGGTTTATGGCTGGGGCAGGATGCCGTGGGGGACTTCAAAAAAAGGCCTCCGGGGATGCGTCGGTAAATTGGGGAATGAAGTGCCATTTGCTCAGTGGGACAAGTTGTGGCCAAATAATGACTATATTAAATAACAGTTAGCAAACATTATTGCATTGGCCCAAAGCCTGTATAGCACAGATCTAGCCAAAAGGCACACACAAACCCCACTCGGCAGATGCTGGAGAAGATTTTCTGGCCAAGTCTTTCTGGCTGGATGGTTGGCTGGCTGGCTGGCTGGCTGGCTGCCATTTGAACGCTGTTGGAAATGGCAGTAATGTGACCATTTAAGACCTCTTTCTGATGTCTTATGGAGTGAAAACGTCCTGCTGTGTGAAAACAAATTATAGGCATGTAATGTTGCATGTTACGTCGCGACTCTCGAGCATCAATGGAAAGCAGGAGGCGGTGGGGCATCCAATGCATTGGGGAGGACAGGCGCTACAGAGGACGGAGGATGGGTGCTGGGGCTGGGGCTAAGCTCAGTCAGTGGTGCAACACTCAAAAGTTAGCCCGGTCGGGCCAGTTGCGGATTTTGACTTGACGCTGGCTTTATGCTGATGCTGAGATGCTGTGGCTGGAACTGAAAACTGAAGTTAAGGCTAAAACCCAAGACTTGGCCAAGTCCCGGTCGTTGGATGTGTTTCTCCGTTTCTCTGTTTGTCCAATGTGTGTGTGTGTTGGCTCTAATGCTCTCTAACTGCTTATCAGATTTGTGAGGATTGCGCAAAAACGATTTCTGTTTTCCTTTTCGCCCCCCGACACCGCCTCCTGCTCCGGCTCCTTCTCCGCCTTGTTCTCCCGAGACCTGTGCATACCCTTTTGGCCGAGTTTCGACAAGTGTGTGACTGGCTTAAATCAAACGGCTTAGAACTGGACCTATTGGATTTATAAGCACTATGAATTCAATAATGATTGATAATTAAAATATCTTCAGTATTCATATCTGTAATGGATCATCTTACTCATCATTAGCATCTATTTTTTAATCAAGATGAATCTTTTAAGAAAAGTATCCGGTGACAAAAAATGGGTGTGGATTAAATAGATACTTGGAATAAATCAAATTTTTATTATCACATACTTATGAGAAATATGAGGGCATGGTTGGAATATCAAATCCCCATTCCTTTAAAGGGTATTTGCAACTCGTAATGCCTGGTCTTAACCTTTAACGTCGTCTCTAGTAATATACTTATTTCTTGTTTTCTTTCTGTCTGTCTATTTTGGATTTTCAAACAACGAATGCGATTGCGACGCCGCATTTAAACGAGCACTGCAGGTCCGAGGTTTTCCCGCTCGGGCCCCGGCTGTTATTGGCAAGACAGATTCAGATTGAGTTAGACTCGAAAATAAAGTAATGAAAAGGCCTCTTGCAGACTGTCCCCACTATGAACTTTTATTGCCTGGGTCTGGGTCTGGAATCGGTATCCCCAAGATACATACCTCCTCCCAGTTGCCACTCCAGAAAATGGGAAGGAAGGAGGTGAGAAAGTGGCAAACTGTCGCCGGGGACAAGTGGTCCTCCATCTCATACTCGTATTTGTGCCAAAGCTGAGCCCATTACAGAGTCCCACATATCCATGTACTCACATAACGACGTCGTCTCTGCCGAAAGAGTTTGGCTCTGAACGACCACGCCCCCCACCGGTTAAACTAACAGCTCCAATACAGCAATGTCAGTAAAAAAAACCCTAATATCTCGGCTTGTGAATGATGATCAGGGTGGACCAAAGTTTAACTTTTTAGTGGCTTTTACTAAATTTATAGAAATAAAACATGAGTCTTATGATCTGAGCAAGATTTTAATTAAAAAATAAACATAAATAAATAAAAAATAAACAAGAGTGTGAAGTTATAAATGGCTTCAAGCAGAATCTTGTTATTTAAAGTCAGTTATCTTAAACGTGCACCTAAAGCTTTCACTTTATGGCCCAGTCTAGGACCACCCTAGTGCTCACATGTTACATTTACGGTTTCGGCCACCGTCCGATGATGAATGCGGCAAGGCAATTTGAGTGATACTCACGACCCGTCAGTAGTTAGCTGCAGCCACGCCTCCGCCGCCCCAAAAGCGCTATCCATCTGCATCTCGGCATGCATTTAGCATTTAGGCGGCTGCTGGGCCAGCCCGGAACCCGAACCCGAATCCGAAAATTAGGAAACGACTACGATATCGAACTTTGATGGGACTGCACCACCTCCTCCTGGAGCTGGAGGCCCCAATCCCTTTCCGTGTGAATACATATCACTGTGAAAACGGAGCTTACATAATTGGAATGAATCAAGGCGGCCTGAGAATAACTTTCATATCAATTGGATGGATATCCGGGTGAGCTCGTTAGGGTTATGCAATTAATTCGATACGAGGGGAGATCTGCTCGTTACATTTCAGATGCGCAACTCATCTTTCTGCGCATTTATCTGACAAATGTATCTTAATCATCCGACATTAGGCGTGAATTATCATCAGATTAGATAAAGAATTGTTTTGTGGAATTCCTCCTAAATGAAAACTTTTCTACGAAATGTTAGGGTCTTTAAAGGGCCTTGGAACTTTCTTAAGAATTCTCAAGTATTCCCCAAAACAGAGTCCTCCCATTGTTTAAAGAAAAGTAAAAGTTTACCTAAAGAACTCGACAGAGCACCAAAAGCATTATGAAAGTGATTTCCCCCGTTTCCTCGAATCTGATCTGCTGCTGATTGTTTAAGACTTATCACCCAAATCGATGTAACAATCAATGGCCAAAAGATTTTGGGCCCATGTCGCTGTTCAACTTTGACTCTCGACTGGGACCTGAGTCGGAGTCGGAGTCTGAGTCGGAGTCGGGGGTCTTCCTGCACTGCATCTGCAGTGCACTTTCATAACACAATTTATCGCTGTCTGCTGATACAAGCCAGCAGATACAAACTACAAAATACCGCTCATAAAAACTTAAATCGAGTTAAGTTCCGCTTCATTGTTCGGACTGGCCAAAACCGAAGAAGAAAAAATTGTTTATAAAAATAAGTTAAGAGAGAGAGAAACCAACAACACCAACAAGAAGCAAACAGATTTAATATGTACTAATTGAATGTTGTGCAGCTCGAAGCCAAAAGCCAAACTCCCTCTCCATTCCCATTCCCATTCCCGATCCCAACTCCCATTTGTATCGGCATCGCTTCTACATTGAGTCGGGTTCACCTGGCCTGAACTCTGGGGTCAGCCAGTCCGCTAGTCGGACAGAGCCAGAAACCCGGCTCGTGAAAGTACGAAATCGAAAATCAAAAGTGAAATGTCGAACCCTGGCCCAGACAGATCGGATGCCTAACTGACTAACCGACTGACTGACATAATTCGAGCTGGGCTGGCTGGCCAGTGCCAGTGATCTTATGGGCCTGTTCCTAAGCCGAATGCAGCTGGAATTACGCGCCTCTTAGTGCCCAGAGCTACGATTTATTCGCCGCCTTTGCCTCGAGGTGTGGGTTACGATTTTGTGGTTTCTAAGGAGAAAAAAACTGAGAAAAAAACCAAGTACATTAATCTTTTTATTTATCAAACCAAATATTACAAATATTTGCAACAAAGACGAAATGGAATGATGCTCTTTTATAATTTTGTTTACATATTTTGCCTAATGAAACATGTCCCACAATTTTAAAAATAGTACAACATAATTTTTCTATCGCTAATCTTAAAGCCAAAGCTTAATCATAACCTATTACTTAGTAACATACTTGTGTGTCATTGACAAATGATCGAGTGGCTTTTAAAACCCACTATTTTTAAAGGTCTCGAAGTCTCTAGATATTTCTGCATGTATTTCATTTATTTTGTAAAATTTCTCCTCAAAAGTGTATAGTATTTTGGGAATTATATATTAAGATATAATATAGGTTTTAATATAGATACATGAGTAATATAGTAATTCTTCAGTGCATGCTGCAAATCGAGAAGCATTTTTCAACAATGTTTTGCATCCGAATCGAGGTATCGGATGTCTCTCACACTATTATTCTAATTATTGCTCTCAATTGTTGATTCAAGATATGAACTTGAACCGAAATCTACGGTTTCAAGCTGAGAATCGTTCGATTTGCAATGTAAAGAGACTGCCAAGGTCTCTGGGCCACACCACACCACGCCACGACACACCACTCTTGATTTCAATTCAAGTCCAAGTTCAGGTGAGCGATGGATATGAATGCCGCTGAGATGGCGATGTTGTCGCCGATGGGCTGGAATGGCTTCCATGGGAGGTGGGGATGGCTGATGACTGGAGTTGGAGGTGTGCGTGAGATGCCTAGGAGTATTGAAAGGGATCTGCTAGATGCGCTCCTAATCCCATCACGCACCCCAGAGTGTTGGAGCTGGAGGTGTTGCTGATATGCCGCTGAAAAGCTGTGCAGATTAATCATAAAGTCCATAACAAAGAAGTTTTGCATGCTGGCTGGTTGGGGGAGGTGTGAGTAGATGGGGCTGGGGCCTCCAAAAGCTGCGGCCTGGAGGACCAGGCAGCAGGGGGCATCTGGCGCAGATCGGGCTGTCACTTGTCAGTCAAAGTGGCCCCGGCAGAGGGCCTATGGCTGGCCTATGAAATAGTTACGAAAAAGAGCGAAAAAATAGGTGTTACCCGGGGTGAAGAGCCAGCACGTTGTCAGGCTTAATTGTTATTATTGTTCGCAGATGGGAGACGGTATATGGTAGATGTTGTATGGAAGATGGAAGCCAAGAGATGAGGAGCCGCTTCTGCAGCTGACAGCGAAATGTTCGCAACATGTCAAAACTTTTATGGTTTTTTAATGGTTCTTCATATAGATTTGGCCTGAGTATGATTTTAATTGATTTTTTGTTTATTTATATATGAGTGGCGGCAAACTATTTATAATGCGCAAGTTTGGGTTTTTTTTATTCGGGACTTACATCTTTTTTGGAGTCTTATCTCGGAACTGTGATTGCTGACGTTCGTCGCCAGATCCGCTATCTGCCACTGGTTTATCTCACCAGGTATTCCATGAACAAACACTCGAAAAATAATTGTAGACACATCTTGTTTTTATCAAGAAGATGCTGGCGTACTCGAAAAAGAATTCACAATAAACTCACGGATTTCTCGGGGACAGTTATGAGCCAAAGTTGTTTTTGGAAAGTTTGTTTTTAGCCACAACGCCAAACAGATAAGTTAAATCAGCTGCTCGCAATCGGATCTCATTAGTTTACCCCACCCTCTCACTCTACAGACGACCTTGAGTCAGTTCTAATTACGCGATACAGATACACAGATGCAGATACAGATGCATCTGACAAGTGCAAGTCCAGTTGCCGGCTGATAAGCGGGCTTTGCTTAGCCAAGTCGGTGCTGGCCGGTATTTTTAGATCCCGCATAGATACTTGGATCTGTGCATCTGCATTCCTGAATGATTACGCTGCGAAAGATACATTTGTGTCCGATGGACTAACACCCCAGAAATCTCAACTAAAAAATGCCTTACACAAAATTCGATGTACACGCGAGCCGAAATACTTACGCGTCTATATGCGGATACAGAAAGTTTCATAAATTTAGGAAGAGCCAGTGGGGGAAATAATAGGCACATTTCTATCATTTGACAGCTTCCAGATAAGTGTTTTTCTAATAGATTTCATATTCAGCCTTATAATTTTGGTACGCACTGTCCGCACACGACACTGCAATTGTTTCGCCACGAGCATCTTTCACTCAAAAGTATCTTCGGCTTTCTGTGCCGGCTGGTGGAAAAGATATTTTTGGCTTGCTGGCGGAATGATATTTTTGGGACAAATGTGTGACTCCCAAATAGCGTGATATTTACACCAGAGAAAAAGGGTATACTGTTGCCACCTTTAGCTTGTTGGATACCTCTTTCAATTAAGGACATTCGGCCATTGTTCGTCATTTTTAGGCTTCAAAGGAGCTCATGCAAATCTTTCGTTAAACATTGTTTAGCTGCTGGCGCACAAAAAACAAGAGGCAGCTCCACGAAGAGACGTCTCCGGCTTGTGCAACATGCTCTGCTGTTTGTTCAACATCAATTAAGATTATAGGAAAGCCACTTGTTCAGCAAAAAAAGTAAAAAACTAAAATAGCAAAAAGCCAGGCAAAGAAAAAGTCTTCCACTGAAACAAAAGCCCGGCCAATCTCGGGTAACCAATCCCCGAAAGACAATGGACACCACACTGGATGCAACAAAAACGAGGCAAAGCCAACTAAACATATTTAATGACAGGCTAGTTCAAGGGGAAAGAGGAGGGGAGGGGAGGGAGTGGGGTTTGTGGAAGGGGCATGTCATGGTCATGGCTTGGCTAGCAGCTCTGTGCTAAAAATTCGCATGCGTAACACTCGCGTTCCGTTGGAGGAAATCGAAAGGTGGCAGATCTCACAGCGGACGATAATTCACCATCGCATAGTATGTGATTTTTCCAAATTATTAAAATTTATTGTGTGTTGTTTTTATAATTATAAAATGGAGAGAAAGCCATAAGCAAAACATCACAATTATACAAATCGAAAAGCTTATGTGGGCTTTGGTGTCATTGATTGAAAAAAATGCCACTAATTAAACAAAGATTAGATTTATCTTGTTTGATATTTATACCTATATTACACAAATTTAATTATTAAAAGTTACAGAGTTACAAAAGTCTACTTATTCCTATAGACGAGGCACTGTGGATAAAGTATACGCTGCATTCGACAAAAATAGATCCGCATGATGCTTTATATTTAAAGCACTGAACTTTCCAACTCGATCACATTTGGACTTTCCGGTTGTTTGGCTCTCAGAGTTCCAGATAATGGGCAGAATAATGCCGGAGGCACGCCAAGGATGTCTCAGATACGATATCCAGCCCCCCAGAAAGTACACAAGCACTCCATTGAATGCACCATATGGAATCGATGTGACTGGGAGCACATGGAAGAGGTGATGCAGCCCAGAGATGTTTAGCATGAAATTTGAAATTAAATTGCATCCGTTTGAAGTTCAATGTTTATGGTTAGACTTTGGGAACTTATTTGTTTACTTTTAAAGCAAAGTGTTGCATGGCCTTTTAGTTTTATACAAATATGCGATATTAACTTTATTAAGCTTGTACTAATCTGTTTCTAGAGTTCCTTGTTTATTTAATAGTTCTTTATTAAATATATTTAATGGTTATGCTTTTGCAGAAATAGCAACGGTATTCACAAGGAAGATCCACCTCTGGACAATGACAATTCTGTGAGTCGAAGGACCAAAAGCAGTCGCCTTATATCCTGTTGCTGCATGCGCCACTCCACCCATACGGTGGACAGTGAAGTAATCCAGTTGCAAGCAGATCCTTCTTTTAGTAAAGGTAAAAGCTTAAACTTATCTTACAAAAAATATAAACCTACAAATTTTTACAGGAAACCACCCGGTGACCAACCAACTGCCACCCCGCCGCAAGCAATCCAGCTCCCTGCCCACCACTCCCCAACTGGGCCAGCGAGTGGTGCGAGGCCGAGGCTACAAGAAACTTTCCTGGAATGAGGATCAGCCCCGCTGGCGAGGCGAAGCACCCTCAATGTTTACCCAGGGCCAGGAGGTTAGGGCCAAGCCGCAGCCCCTCACATACCAGCACCTCAAGCACAATAACATCAGCCATAATAATAACAATGAGGACGACTACGATCCCATTGCCAAATACTTTGCCAACTCGCAGCAGACGCAGCAGCAGAAGAATCAGCAACATCAAAAGCTATCTCCTGGCCACGGAGACGCGAAAAGCTCACGGATTCTCTGCGAGAATTGCTGCGGCGAGAGGCATCAACAAGTTGGCAGCGCCATGGACCGCCACGAGCATCAACGGACGTTTGGGGACTTCGATTCAGTGTCCGATTTGTCGTTGTTTCGCTTTGTCTTCGATGGGGAGGAAGTCGATTTCGGGAGGCGTGTTTTAGTCGATGCTCATTATGAGGATGCTGCTGACGATGACGATGACGTTGCGCGGCGGCCGTTTATAGAATTAGAAAAGCGGGAGCCAAATACATCAACAACAACAGCAGCAGCAACGAAAACGGAAAAATCAACAGAGGCAGCAACAGCAGCGGCAGCAGCGGCAGCAGCATCAGCACCAAGAGGAAAAGCAGCAACGGCAGTGAAAGACGCGTCATCGCCAGTGTTGTCCCTGTCATCTAAAATCAGCGACGAGTCACCACCAATTTGTTGTTATACAATTGACAAAAAACTGTCACAGCAGCAGCAACACTTTCAGGAAGGATTGCAACATTACAACTCCTGTGCCACAGTTAGCTATCGCAGCTATCGCTGTCCCCCGCCAGTTCCTCCCAAGCCGCGTTCTGGCCAGGACTCCTCCTGCAGCGACGAGCCAGCCCTGAAAACCCGTCGCCTGGTTTGTCAGCCAAATACCCGCGTTTATCCGGAGAGTGTTAGATCAGCTTGTCCGCCGTATGCCTTCGATAGTTTCTACATCAACAACAACAATTATAATTGCAAGTTTGATGCGTTGCGGGGACCACGATCCCTCGTTTACGATCGCCATGGACGCCTGACTTTTGACTCGGAACCGGAGCCGGAAGTGGAACTGAGAGTGAAAAATATCCATCCATCCGCCAATGGAGTGCACAAGTCACTCAGTGAATCGCGATTGCCTGTGGCAGGTCACCCGAATCATCAATATTTCTCAGACTATTCTAACGTTCCCTATGATCCGTATACGGATCTGTCGCGAGTGACCGCCAATGTTATATACCCAGAGCTAGCCCAGCGGGAAAGCTCCTTTTCATTGCCACTGAAGAATGCCTCAAACCAAGTAAACCCCATAACGAATCACAATCGAAACCCGGTCCCAAACCAAATCCAAGTTAAGCGAAACAATATACTCCCGCCCTGCCATTGCAACTCCCATGTGGATGCTCCATTCGAAGTTAACAAGGAGAACGGGGTGAGTGGATGGGGTATTATTATATAAACTCTTAATATCAGAATGTTGAGTTCCAAAGCGGATTAGATTGAAATGAAACAAACTAGTTGAAAATAGACGGCAATAAAAGTGAATCATAAAAATTATAGGATGTTTTTGAAAAACATAGGACCCACAATATGCTCTGACTCAAAGGGGGTGGACAAAAGTAAACTCAAAAAGATATAGAAACGCGATTGCTTATAGATCGGTATTTATTTTCCAAAACTCGATGGCCACCATTCATCACCGAACTGTCAGGGAGTGCAATTCTCAGCCATAAACCTTTTGTTTTGATCGATTTTATTGATCCCATATATCATATATGTAGTTACTCGTACGTTCGCTTTTCAATGGGCCAAAATAAATCTCTCTCAGAGATTGTAGTTGGGGTTGTGTAGTACGAGAAGAACTCGAATAGACACGGATGGGTTGGACGGGATGGATGGGCACCACCTGAATCGCACGTTCTGTCGCTCAATCGGAGAGATCGGGAGAATGTGTGATGTGGCCTTTGTGTTTGTGGCGAGAGTTCTGCTCACCAGAGATCTCCTTGCTGGTATTGCTCTACTTTTGTGTTATTTGTAAATATCTTTTAATGCGTACACTTGGAGAAAAGTCCCCCTACTATGGGATAACTAGAAAGACTAGTAGGATTAGGGATTATAATTGCTGATCAGAATAGTTCAACCAAATCTTGAGTTTAAGGGTCAAAATAGATATTTTTTTGGTTTGTGTATTGTAAGTTGGCCCGTTCGCTCATTCATTCTCAGTCATAGCCAAGATCTCTTTATATTCTATACGTATATATCCTATATGTATTCGGATTTAAATGCGACTATGTATGTGGTATACGTACTTTATATATATGCGGCGAAGATCTGTTGTTTATACTAAAAATATCACTGTGTGCGTCTGTATACACGGATCGGCATTATATATATAGAGCACCGTGCTGGCTTGCTTTACATTGTGTTCATAGCTCTTCTGCCCCTGGCCACTTCTCAGATCCCTAGCCATTGCTTTGGATCGGTCCGGTATGTGTGTCATTGTGCAGTGAATATAATGATTATGAGGGGTAGGCGCCTAATATAATCATGCTGGCTGGGTTCCGGAAATCGGACTATACATAATGCTTCATGCTCGTTCCAATTAGCCCTGGCGCATTCCTGGCGATCCTTCGGGAACGGAGCGGAGCGTTGCCCCTTGATGTTACGCATACGCCGCGTTGACGTTGACTCAATGTTTGGTGCCTTGGTCTATCCAAAAGTGAATTGAATCGCCAGCGATCGGCGATTTGTTTGTTTTTGTTTTGCGAGGGGCGCGGAAGGAGTAGGGGGAGTGGGTGGGTATCACACGTACGCCCACAGCTAGTCCATAAAAAGACATGGGCATCAGCTTGGCCGGGGGGCAGGGACACGGGATAATGGGCCGCCTGAGAAATCCGCTGGTGAATAATAAACGTTTAACTCGAATTCTCTTCCTCGACCTCACTGTTTCTTTTTGGGTTTTATTATTTCTATCCCAGCACACAATGGAGAAACGACGTAATACCCTGGACCGTTTTCAGCGCCTCGGATTCGGGCGTAAATCATCACCAGCGGCCACCGCCGCCTCAGCCTCCTCCTCGTCCTCCTCGCCGTCCGCATCCGGTCCGGAGAAGCAGCGCAAGACATCGGAGCGATCCGAGCGCCTTCGTGAGCTGACAGAACTTTTGCGTGGTGGCAGCGGTGGGGGAGGGGGCGGCAGCTCCCGTGCCTCCTCCACGCCAACTCCGCCACCACCGCCTCCGCCGCCGGTACCGCCGCCACGGAAGCCCCGCAACTCGCATCTGGAGCGCCAGGACACGGGCGCCAGCCAAACCTCGGAGTCGGACGTGGGCAGTAGCCATCACCTGAGAGCCAACGAAGACACCAATCGCCACAGCGGGGGCAGTAGTGGTGGTGGCAGCATGAGCACCGCCGCCCGCTTGTTCGCCTCTCTGCGGCCCAACACGAGTCTCTCCAACCTGGAGGCCTTCATGTTGAGCAACCGCGAGAAGTCAAAGTCCCCGCCCCCACCTGCGCAGCAGCGACCTGCGGCTTCGACTTTGACTGCGGGAAGATACGCAGATGCCACTGGCAGTGGCAGTTTCGAGAGCACGCAGCCAACATCGCGCGGCGCACACAAAGCAGTTCCATTTCGCTCGGTTTCTTTTTCGCAGATCGACTGCAAGTCCACGCTGAGTGCCCTGCGGGATCGCCTGAGGCGCGACAAGGCCATCGAAGCACCCAGTCCCAGTCCCACGCACTCCAAGGAGGAGGAGTCCCCCGTTCCCAATCCCGATCCCGGCTGGGTCCACATACCCCTGAGAAAAACCGAACTCAACATCAACCTGAACTACGGGCAGGAGAAGTCGATCGACCACGACGCCATTCAAGAGGAAGATATCTTCAGCTCTGAGTTGGCGGCCAGTGGTGGCTCGGAGATCCTCTACCCGGCCACCGCCACCGCCAGCAGCGTGATAGCGGCCCATGCCACCATGGAGTCCCTGACGGACACGATCCAGTCGGAGAGCGATTGCCTGATCAAGGAGGAAGTGCAGCACGTTCATCCCGTACTGGAGATCACACCGCCTGCCTCGACTATTAGTGAAGGCAGCGCTCCCAATTTGGCCACTCTCATGGAGGAACAGATTCCCTTGGAGGCGCCGCCGGACAACTTCCTGCAGACGGCCACCACCTGCGAAATACCAGTACCTGTTTACGAGTGCGCGGCCCAGGAGTGGCTGGAGACGCCGGCGCAGGAGTGGGTGGAGGTAGCGCCCGAGGAGTTTGGAATCGTGCCGGAAACGATTCAGCCTCCGCTGCCCCATGCCGCTTGCAAGGTCTCCCAGACACAGTCCACTCTCACAACAGCTGTGCGGAGCGATTTGGTGCCCACCATTTCTGTGAGCCGGTCATCCGAGGAGGGCGATGAGCTGGCCAAGATCGAGGATCTGCCGCAAGTGGAGGTGGCCACTACGGCCAGGAATACATCGGTGGAGCAGCACAGCAAACAATACAGCCAGGATGATTTGGACATGACGAACGTGGAGCTGCGCAGCTCGCTGGAGGCCATTCCTACTCCGCGACACAGCACCGATGAAAGACAACGGCGGCACCTGGACAGGTCCACGAAGCGCAAGGGCATGTACATCGACAATGCGGACTGGCAAGCTCCCTCCGAAACGACCCCTCGGGGTCTGGCCTTAGACATTAGTGTCGCCAACCAGAACGCCATTAAACCGGAATCTCCAGATGCCACCACCGCATCCGGAACATCACAAATGTACATCAACAGTCCCTTGAGCTTTGAGCTGAATACTCCGGAACTGGAGAAGAGCTCCCCGTCTTGGGGCAGTGGAGGATTGGGCCGAGACAAGGCCCAGTTGCTCAGTAACTTTAGTTGCCAGAGCAGCGAGGAGAAGGACGATGCCTCCACAAGGAGCTTCAGCTTTCTGCGCGCCGATTCCACCTCCGACAATGAATGCGATCGAGCGGCTAGGGAGCGGGAAAGGGAGCGGATCTCCGCCAGTCCGACGCCCAGTGGCGGCGACTACGATTACAAGCGCTTCTCCAAGCGTCCGCTTCGGGGTCCTTACGGCCAGATGCTTGAGGCCGAGATGAAAAAACCTAACAGGATGCACTTCGAAGAGATACTGGAGGAGCTGCGCGAAACGGACGGGTAAGGTGTATAATATTTCCTGAAAAATAAAAACTAATTCCTGCCTTTTTCCAGATTGCACCAACGAAGTGCAGTTTCCGGCGGGGCTAGTGGAGGAGGCGGTGGTTCTCGGAATCTACCGCAGTACTCGAACTCCATGAGAGTCCGCAAGACCAACACCTTCCTCCCAGTGCCCTCCCATGCTCGTGCAGCTTCAACGCCCTCGCAACTGGAGCACAGCAGCAAGACCATTACCGCAGAAACGGCCCAGATCTCAGCATCTGCCAAGAATCTCAGCGAGGCTGAGCTGGATGAGTTGCACCACATGAAGCGGGCTGCCTCCGAGGCACCTGCCCCCAAGTCGCACCACAGCAAGCGCAGCCAGTCGATGAGCACGGAGCGGCCAAGTCTGCACCACCATCACGGGCATAGCCACAGTCACAGTCACGGTCACGGACACAGTCACCACCACCACGGACCCAAATCAAATGACAAGGCTACGAAAGGCGCTCCACCCAGTGGACGTGGAGCGGCAGCGGCAGGAGCAGCTCCTGTCCAGGCTAATCTGAAGCCAACACCTGCTCTCTTGGCAGAGTTGCTGAAAGGATCCAGCGAGAACATGATCTCCGAACAAAGAAAAAAGACTATAGCGGTGAGTTTACTTTTTCTAATTTTAAAAATTAAAAAACAAAAGACCACATTTAATTTTAAAATTAGTTTTAAACTTGAGTCGTACCTGCTCCTCTAAGTATGCAATGTTTTTGTTTAACCAAGCAAGGCTTAGGAGCGATCCTTCTAAGAGAATTTTATTGGAAAACCTTGTCATTGCCTGTATTATTCACTTCCAAAACCGTTCCAGTTCCAACAAAGGTGCCTCTTACAGCGCCCACGATCGTCCCTTGTTATTCTCGTTTCCAAACACATTGCTTTCGTGCTGATTTTTTGAAAACTCACTCTCCCCAACACACCCACACTGCTCCGATGTTTTGTTTTGCTTGCTAAGTAGATGTAGAAGTGCATGTCGTGGGTGTGGGCAGCGACCGAGACTGAGGCAGTGGCAGTGGCCGCAGCAGAGGCAGCGACAGCAGCGGCGGCGCCATGTGAATTCCGAGGCGCATGCCCCAAAAGAAAGACAACGGTGCGCATTGGAAATGTGTGTTAGTGTGCCAGTACCATGCCGTTTCGTTGGACGCGACGTTCCATTTCAATCCGTTCCAGGCACAGTGGTTGGAGTGAACTATTTTTAAAATTTTCAAAAATTGCATTCGAGTGATGACAGACTGCTTTAGAAAAGTTTGGGAATTTCATTCTTCATTTTATATATTTATTGGCGTGGGAGTTGGATGAAGTTTTTTCGAAATTTATATGTTTTTTGTTTCTATTTTAAAAATACCTCTTTTAGAATTTTCATATTTTTTCCTAAATTGGTTGGCTCTAAAAGGATAATTATTTTAAAATTAAAAAACATTTTTTAATTTTGCAAAGCATCCTTTTCAGACACTTGTCGCATGCAAATCGAACTGAGATTATCTCCATCCTTCTAATATCTCCAATCACTTTTCTCTTCTCTGCAAACTCTCTATTTTTGGAAGATGCGCATAGCATTCCAATGGTGTCCCAACAGCTGAGACTAGCGCACCACATAAAGTTTTGTGCATGGGATTGTGTGGGGCGGGGGTGGCGCGGGCAAAGGCTTGGTCAGGGGGATAGTTGGGGGCGTGTGTTTACGAGCTGGTTTCCTGCTGCCTCTCGCTCCGTTCACATGGATAATTAATGTTTGCCTACAAAGCAGATAAACCGAAATCTAAAATTTACTACGCGCACTTTTCTCCGGACGGACGCTTTCCATGTGCCAATACCCGCTCTCCTCCTCAGCCTCATGGTCTGCTTTTGTTTTACAAAAAACATGCTCACATGTAGCTGCTATTTGGCCGAAAAAAGGCTACTCTCCGAGCCATTTTTGTTCTCCTTAATGCCACTCTCTGGGCGTACACGGGGAAAAAGGACTAACAAGATTGTTTGATTTTGTAATCTAGTCATATTGTCTCAAGAGATAGGATTTAAAATATCAAGTATACGCCTAGTGCAACCCGATTGTTAAATAAATATTTTACAAAAATGTTATGTAGATAACAAGTATCCCATCTTTCGTTCACTGTATCTTAGCTCTCCTCACTTGCAGTGGGTGGCTGGGCGGCTCTCTGCTGCCGCTGGCGGGAGTCAGTTGGGTGGGAGTGGAGTGGTGGTGGTGGTGGTGGTGGGGTTGTTTTTTCAGTGCGCTTGGAATATGAAAAATGGAAATTAAGTGTGTATCAGAGAACGGCACGGGTGCCACTTTTCGATACCCTATGCATACCCATAAAAATTTGTGTGCGAGTGCCACTCGCCACACAAAACAAAAAAGGCAATACCGACACACACAATTTTTGTATGAGTACAAAGTGTCTATTGCCTTTCTTGCACCCATGATTTTGTGCCTGTGTGTCTTAAGACGCAAAACACCCGAGTGTTTTTCGGTCGCTTGAGCAGATCATACCAGCCACCCTATAAAAAAGTGGAAAGAGAAAAATGGTAAAAAAAATGATCGTTGAAATAGAGCATGGGTAGGAAAAACACACATGAAAGTCTCGGGTGTTTTGGCAGATACCCGAGTGTTTTTAAAAAAACTCTGGTGTCTACGCATTGATCGGCTGCTTTCCATTGCTTCTTGGGTAAAAATATCTGTAAGCGATTTCTTTGGTCCAACGAATAGATGTTTTTTAAAGCTCGCAATGCAGATAAGTTAATTGAAGAATTATATTACCTTCATTTTATTAGTTTTCTTACATTTTGATTTTAAGTCAAATTTTTATGAGAATTCCTTAATCATTTCTATGGTTTAAAAAGATTTTATTTAATTTTTGTAAATTTTCCTTAAAAATTTTTATTATAATTATTATTCTTTTTATGTACATACTATGTACATACACATTATTTTTAATTTCAATTATTTAATTAAAATTGTAAGATTTTGTCCTTTTCTTTCCTTTCTGTCCTTTTCTAACTACCTAAGCGTCTAGACTTGGTGCACGGGTACCTAGAACATACAAAAGTAAAAACAACAAAACCCTTTCCTACGATAGTTTTATGATCTTCTTTGTGTGCCTTTCTTCCACCCATCCGTTGTTTTGTGTGCCTGCGATCCACCCACAAGAAACTTACTGGGTAAAAAAAAGGCAAGCACCCAAAATCATGGGTGTTTCCAGACACCCTAAATTTCTTGCATGGTAAATACTCATGCACAAAACTTCGTGCATGCAAGACACCCGGGTGCCTAAAATACTCGGTGTTTTTCGTGCCTACTCATTGTGCGAGTGGCAAGCTGCCGTTCTCTGGTGTGTATATGGCACAATGGAATGTGTTCGGCGAGTCGAATCGAGTTGAGTGGCGGCGCGCACTCCTGTTCGCTGTTAGCTGTTAGCCGTTCGCCGCTAGTAGCAGGAGAGACAGAGCCACAAACTGCGGCAGAGGCAGAGCCAAATAGCAGACCAGACCACTGTGCGCGTTTTAATTCTTATTTGCTTTTCTACGACCATTGTGTGGCGGAATTGTTCATGTTTCGTTCGTCCGTTCGTTCGTTCATTCGTTTGTTATTTATTTTTTGTGAGCGAGGAGGAATCCGCTTGGCCAAACACCTCCGGGCAGGAAACAAACAAACGGCAAAGCCAAAATAATTAAAACAAATCGTAAATCGCAAACATATAGAAAAATAATTTATCGCTGGAGAGCCTCTGTGTGTCTGTGTCTGTGTCTGTGTCTGTCTCCTTGTTGTGTGTCTGCGTGTGTGTCTGTGAGGCTGCGTGTGGCGTTTTCAAAGGTGAAATAATGGCTGTCTGGTGCGTGGGAAAGTGTCTTGCAAGGCGAGACATTCATCAAAAAAACATGGCAAAAACCAATGCAGAGAAAATCACTTTTCATTTTATTCAAATTGAATTTTTCATCTCGGCGCTGTGTGCGTGCGTGTGTATGTACAGCTGCGGCAAAAAAAATAGCACTGAGATACACAATTTTCTTTTTTGAAATATTTTTCGAAAACTATTGGTTTTTTTAGCTTGTTAATGGAGTTTTTATAAACATTAGGTTATAATAAAACAATATAGAGTGAAATCGACCTCGAGTTTAACAAACTTTAGAAAATTTTTAAGTAAGAAGGATAAATTTGAACATTTGAGGCGGCAACAAAAATAGCACTATTTTTAAGAAAACATAAAAAACTTAAAAAAAACGTGGAAACAACCGGAAAATTTTCAAATTATTATTTTAGATTGTAATCTTTATCTAAAAAATGCATTAATAATTTTTTGTAAAGCCTTTGGCAGCATTGACAGCTTCACAATGTCTCGGCATTGAATTTACCAATCTTTGGTACCTTTCCAGTGGGATATTGCTCCAAGACTCCTTGACAGAAATCCCAAAGCTCATTATTATTTTTTGGTTTTGTATTGGAAACAAATTTGTTCACATCAAACCACAGAATTTCTACAGGATTTTGGTCTGGGGACTGATCTGGCCAATCCATTACATGGAGAGATCTGTCATCAGACCACTTTCGAGCTTTATTGCTGGTATGCTTTGGGCCATTATCCTGTTAGAAGACCCATAACAATGTCATTTCATCCTCAGCATAAGGCAGCATGACGTTTTCCAAAATTTCGCTGTACACGAGTCGATCCATTATACCATAATTGGACCAACTCCGTAGTACGAGAAGCATGCCCAAACCATAATACTGATTCCACCATGTTTAATGGTCTTGCGAGTAAAGCTGGGACGGTATTCCAAATTTTGGGGTCGCCTTACATATGAGCGAGATCCTTTTTCTCCAAATTGAACGATTTTGCTTTCATTGGACCAAAGAATATTTCTCCATTTTTCAGCAGGCCAATTCAGATGTTCTTTGATAAACGAAATCCACTTTGCCATATGCTTCGCACTCAAAAGGGGATTTTTTCTGGGGCTATGGGCAATCAAATCGTTTTTTTTAAAGCAATTTGGAACAGTTCTAATCGATTCCGAAATATTTGGCTCCATATTTGGCTCAGTAGCCGGCTTAAAGGGCGACTCCTTGCTCTCAGGAACCAGTCGGTTGACCTGCAATTTCGACATGGCGAGCTTTCTACAGCGGCTTTCGGCCTTAGGAATATATTTTAATGCGGTGCAAATCATTTTATTTGAGAAACCGACAATTCTCGCCACCTGAGCATAGGTGTTGCCTTCTTCAATAAGTTTTTCAATGATTATCCTTTGGTCGTCACTACAATGCCTTCCGCGACCCATATTCATTTTTTTTCCGATCTAATTCGTAAGAACTTAGTTACTGCAATGCTCTCTAATGTATTCAGTAACTAAAAACATCAAAAACATTAAAAAAAATTGAAGCTTTGATCAAAACCATTATTAGTGCTATTTTTGTTGCCGCTCTCTTTTGCATCTTTCTTGCTAAAATGCCTAATATTTAACAAATCGTTAGCTAATTGGGCTTTAATTCACTTCTCTCAGCGAGATAACATGTAAGCCTATATTGTAAAATAAAATAATCAATAAAATTTCAAAGAAAAATATAATTTGTGCGGCATTATAGAAATTTGTGTAAAGCAGTGCTATTATTTTTGCCGCAACTGTATATGTGTGTACCTGACTGCACAAGGCCAACCTCTTGTTGCGCCGCGTTACGCCAATAATATACATAGAGTGCAAATATAAACTCTCAACTTATCCACAGTAACTGTAAGAGAGAGCGAGTGAGAGCGATTGGGAAAGGAGGATGTGGAGGTGGAGATGGAGGTGGAGGTGGAGAGCGGAGAGAGCAAGGCAAATCAATTACCTGTCAGCTCTCCACCATGTGTGCTTTATATCTGTGTACGGTGATTGTGAAATGTAAAATGGAAATGTGGCTTATGCGCTGCTCTAACCTTCAAAGGCGTACTGCGTACTAGTGCTCCTCTGTCCGTGTGTGTGTGTGTGTGTGGTGGAGTAGCGAATAACGGTAGCTGCAACTACCATATCAACTGCGCACAAATGTATGCTGCAAATAGAGCTGCACCCACATCCTGACATTTGCGGGAGTGTGGGTGCGTGATAACATGTTGCTCGCCTGGCTTTCGTAGCTGGCCTAATCGGGCAATTAAATGGCCATAAAATGAAAACGCAGCCCAGCTAAAACAGCAGCCATTAGCTGTGATTCACGACTCCGAAGCTGTAAAGCAGACATGCAACTGTTTGTATTTTTTTTTGTTTTGTTTCCCAACACTCCTGCTGCAGTTAACCCACGCTTTCCCTTTGTTTTTCCTATGCGCGTTATTGGCCTTCAAGTCCGAAGGCAATGACAAACAAAAACATGGTCAGTGTCATTATCAAATCACACACACGCGCACAACGCAGGAGCCGAAGGTTGTTCTGTGGGGTGGCGGGGAGGACTCAAGGCTGTCCCTGCCGCGTGACTCCATCGTAAAATGCACTTGCAGCAAATTTGGTAGAGTTTTTCATTCAAAAGATATTTGATCCCATTAAAATGACAAATACAATCAACACTTAGTGTGAGCCATCCCTCCATTTATCCCTAATCTGATGATTAATAATTAAATGCCATGTGAAAGCTTTTTTCTTTGTGTACGGCTTTTAGAACGTGGGCAAGTGGTTCTCCCACATGCCGTCTACGCAGGTTGTTGTTTGTGTGAATGTGTTGGAGTGCCTGTGCAACATCCTCAGCCAGCTGCAATCTGGCTCTTGCATGTGGCTTGTTGCCCTTTCAGTGTTTTTGAGCCATTTAGCCAGAACAGACGTGTGCTCTTCTCCATAAACAGAATGCTTCAGCGGCGCAAGAGTGCTTCAGTGGCAGCAGTGTTGAAATCAGATCAGTGATCTCGCAACATCAAATAGAAATAAAATCGTAAAGCAAACAAACACTATAATACATTCCGAGTATGTCACATAATCGCGAGAACCTGCGGCTCAGCCTGTTGGACCTGCAGGCCACCCTGACGGCGCCCTCCCAGACCGTTGCCGCCGCCCTTCTCCCGCCAACCCACACGCAGCCGAGTGGCAGCTCCAGTAACGCAACCCAAACCCACAGCATCGCCAACAGCAACAGCAGCAGCAGCGGCAACCTCAGTGGCAACACATCCAACAACAGCAACAGCTACGGGCTGAGCATCAGCAGCGGCAGTGTCTCCCAGGCGGTGTCCATGGCCACCACAACGGTGGCGCGGTTGAGCAAGGCGGGATTCGGAGCGACGGCGACTGGTTCGGGGGGCGGGGTCGGTGGTGGTGGTGGCGGGGCAGGTACCGTCTATCAGAACGACAAGTGCGACAGGCTGAAGAAAATGACCTCAATCACCTGCTCCGATTCGGAGGACGACTCCGAGCGGCGGGCACAGTTTGAAATTAACACTAAATGGAATCTGGGTGGTTATGAAGGTGTAAGTCTGGTCGCCCTTACTAAATTCTTTAAATCATTCCAAATCAACATAGATCTAATATTAAACAAAATTTTATCTTTTCAGGACACACGCACCTATGTGGTCCAGGAGATCTATAGAAACGAACAGTCCTACGTGGAGTCCCTTCAGACTGTTGTTGTCAAGTATCTGAAGGTGCTCAAGGCCCCAGAACATGCCGGCATGATCGATACCCGCACTGTTGATGAAATCTTCTTTATGGTACCCGATATCCTGGAGATACATGAGAAGTTCTTGGGGGATCTGAAGAATCGCCTGGATGACTGGGATACGTCGCAAAAAGTGGGAGATGCATTCATGGAAACGGTAACTACTGACTACAGATCTTTCAGCATCATTTCTATAATGGTTGTGGCTTTTTTCAGTTCTCAAAGCTTGAGGTCCTGGAAGTCTATACATCCTTTGTGAATAACTGTAATAGGGCCAAGAACGCTATTCGTTCTATGAAGCATCAGCGTCCCTCGTTTGCCAAGTTTTTGGAGTCCACGTCTCGAGAACATAAGGGAAAGCTAACCCTGGACAACTTGCTCATCAAACCAGTGCAAAAGTTTCCCAAGTAAGGGGATTTAAAAATATATAAAAAAATAAATTTAATAACGTCTTATTTACTTTTAGCTATGAACTGCTCTTCCAGCGCTTGATCAAGCACACGGATCACGATCACCCGGATACAAAACACCTTCAGGATGTCCTCAAACTGGTGCACGATATACTGGTCCACATCAATTGCAAGGAGCGGGAGATCATGGAGAATGGTCAGCGCGAGGCCACACTGCGGGAGCTGGAAGGCGTCATCGAGGGTATCACCGATCTGATTGCACCCGATCGGCAATTCCTGATGTTCGACTTGGTCTCCATGCCATCAGGACAGGGGGCACGCAAGGACCGTGGTTTTTTCCTCTTCAACGACCTGCTTGTCCTCACAAGCATTAAGAAACGAAGCGGCACCATCCGCAAGCCCAACCCCACCATCTGTCCTGGCACTGTGGCCTCCACCCTGGACACCAACAAGTACAAGTTCCTCACCAAGATCTCGCTGGACTGTTTGGAGATTGTGAAGGGTGAGGAATCTAAATACGAAATAATAAATAAGCAATATCCTAACTTCCCAATCTCTTGATAGCCAAAGATGAGAACATTAAACGCATTGTCAGTGAAATCGAGACTCTGAGCGATGACTGCAACAAGCTGCAACAAATCGCCGATATCACTGTATCGCTCAGGTACCCGCATCAGTATCTGGAGGACGTCATCCGCGAACTGCACCGCGATGTCCAGCGACAGCTTTCCGAGCGCCAGACGAACGACACACAGCTGAACATGCTGGAGCTGACAGTCAGTTCTCCGTAAGTGCCAGCCGTTTTCATATCCAAGCAGTATCACATATCGTTGAGTAATCATTACCACTTTTCCAACGTTAATCATTTCATCTAATTAAAATAGCTTGGCTATTATCGTTTCTAACAAAAATTCATTGTGTGTCCTTAGGAATGGCAATCAAAAGCTAACCGTGGTCTTCAGCAAGACGGATAAGCGCACTCAGTGGGAGGAGACCTTCAACGAGGCGAAGCAGAAACTGGGTATGTTATTAAAGTGCTTTCCTAGCCTAAAGAGCTACTTATCATAATTTACCCTTGCAGCTGCCACACTGGAGAAGCATCCCATTCCCGAGTTCCTCACCTCCATACCCATTCGCAAGACGAGGGCCGGACTGCAGTTCACCTGTGCTGCGGCCACGCTGAGTGAAAACCGGGACGTGTGGGTGTGCAACAGCGACGGCTATGTTGGCCAGGTATGCATCATGTCGCTGCATCCAGAGCCGAATGTCACCAGTTGCAACGGGGTCTGCAATGCGCGAATTCTGTGCGTGGCCTCCGTACCAGCTTACAGCTCGGCGGCATCCAGTCGGAACAGTAGTGGCGAGCAGCACGATAAGCAGGAGGAGAAGGAGAAGCGGAAGGAATCGCATCAGCCGCCGCAGCAGCAAAGCTACACACAGCAGTTGCGCGACTACCGGAAGAGCATCTCTCCGAGTTTCCACAGCGCCTCCAATTCGGCGACGGCGACACCCGAGAAAAAGAAGACTCCCACTCCGACGCCAGTTTCCGGCGGAGACAACACCGATGCTACGTCGGCGGGCGCTGGCGGCAGTGATACTCAGTTGGAGCTAAATCTGAGCTCGAGCGACGATGAAACGGAAGCTGCCGCCGCCGCGGGATCTCTTAACGTTGGCAGTGCAGGCACTGGCGTGGGAGGTTCTGGTGCTACCTTGTCGGACCGCGTGCCTAGTCCTGCGCCCTCCTATCATGGGCACCAGGTGAGGTTCCGTCAGTACACCTTTCTTCGAAAAATCTTTCAATTTTCGGAAATTATTTCAGGACTCTAATCCCGAAGAGGGCGAGAGCAATCAATCAACTATGTGGATCGGCACGGAAGACGGCTGCATCCACGTCTATAATAGCACTGACAATATTCGAATTAAGAAAAACCGCATCAAAATCGAGCACCACTCCGCTGTTTATTCCATTTTGTAAGTGCAGATTTTTTAAAACAAATCTAAAAAATATTTTCGTTTGAAGATGCTGATGGAGATTGATAGATAATCGATCTACAAATCAATTAAGGTATTTAACTAAAGGATCGGACGATTATTGGCAAGATATGGCCTTCTCTGTGGGTCATATTGTCCTTTTATGCATTTTCCCCAATTTTGAAGGGGTCCCATCAGAAAATTTGACAAAAAACCTAAAAAATATTTTGTTGTTAGGTTTTAATGCAGATTGATGGAGAATCGATCTACAAATCGTTTAAGGTACTCCGCTCAAGAATCGGTGGATTATTGGCCAAGATATGGCCTTCTCTGTGGGTCATATTGTCCTTTTATGCATTTTCCCCAATTTTGAAGGGGACCCATCAGAAAATTTGACAAAAAACCTAAAAAATATTTTGTTGTTAGATTTTAATGCAGATTGATGGAGAATCGATCTACAAATCGTTTAAGGTACTCCGCTCAAGAATCGGTGGATTTTTGGCCAAGATATGGCCTTCTCTGTGGGTCATATTGTCCTTTTATGCATTTTCCCCAATTTTGAAGGGGACCCATCAGAAAACTTGACAAAAAACCTAAAATATATTTTGTTGTTAGGTTTTAATGCAGATTGGCGGAGAATCGATCTACAAATCGTTTAAGGTACTCCGCTCAAGAATCGGTGGATTATTGGCCAAGATATGGCCTTCTCTGTGGGTCATATTGTCGTTTTATGCATTTTCCCCAATTTTGAAGGGGACCCATCTGAAAATTTGACAAAAAATATAAAAAATATTTTGTTGTTAGGTTTTAATGCAGATTGATGGAGAATCGATCTACAAATCGTTTAAGGTACTCCGCTCAAGAATCGGAGGATTATTGGCCAAGATATGGCCTTCTCTGTGGGTCATATTGTCCTTTTATGCATTTTCCCCAATTTTGAAGGGGACCCATCAGAAAATTTGACAAAAAACCTAAAAAATATTTTGTTGTTAGATTTTAATGCAGTTTGATGGAGAATCGATCTACAAATCGTTTAAGGTACTCCGCTCAAGAATCGGTGGATTATTGGCCAAGATATGGCCTTCTCTGTGGGTCATATGGTCGTTTTATGCATTTTCCCCAATTTTGAAGGGGACCCATCAGAAAATTTGACAAAAAACCTAAAAAATATTTTGTTGTTAGGTTTTAATGCAGATTGATGGAGAATCGATCTACAAATCGTTTAAGGTACTCCGCTCAAGAATCGGTGGATTATTGGCCAAGATATGGCCTTCTCTGTGGGTCATATTGTCCTTTTATGCATTTTCCCCAATTTTGAAGGGGACCCATCAGAAAATTTGACAAAAAACCTAAAAAATATTTTGTTGTTAGGTTTTAATGCAGATGGATGGAGAATCGATCTACAAATCGTTTAAGGTACTCCGCTCAAGAATCGGAGGATTATTGGCCAAGATATGGCCTTCTCTGTGGGTCATATTGTCCTTTTATGCATTTTCCCCAATTTTGAAGGGGACCCATCAGAAAATTTGTCAAAAAACCTACAAAATATTTTGTTGTTAGATTTTAATGCAGTTTGATGGAGAATCGATCTACAAATCGTTTAAGGTACTCCGCTCAAGAATCGGTGGATTATTGGCCAAGATATGGCCTTCTCTGTGGGTCATATTGTCCTTTTATGCATTTTCCCCAATTTTGAAGGGGACCCATCAGAAAATTTGACAAAAAACCTAAAAAATATTTTGTTGTTAGATTTTAATGCAGTTTGATGGAGAATCGATCTACAAATCGTTTAAGGTAGTCCGCTCAAGAATCGGAGGATTATTGGCCAAGATATGGCCTTCTCTGTGGGTCATATTGTCCTTTTATGCATTTTCCCCAATTTTGAAGGGGACCCATCAGAAAATTTGACAAAAAACCTAAAAAATATTTTGTTGTTAGATTTTAATGCAGTTTGATGGAGAATCGATCTACAAATCGTTTAAGGTACTCCGCTCAAGAATCGGTGGATTATTGGCCAAGATATGGCCTTCTCTGTGGGTCATATTGTCCTTTTATGCATTTTCCCCAATTTTGAAGGGGACCCATCAGAAAATTTGACAAAAAACCTAAAAAATATTTTGTTGTTAGGTTTTAATGCAGATTGATGGAGAATCGATCTACAAATCGTTTAAGGTACTCCGCTCAAGAATCGGTGGATTATTGGCCAAGATATGGCCTTCTCTGTGGGTCATATTGTCGTTTTATGCATTTTCCCCAATTTTGAAGGGGACCCATCAGAAAATTTGACAAAAAACCTAAAAATATTTTGTTGTTAGATTTTAATGCAGATTGACGGAGAATCGATCTACAAATCGTTTAAGGTACTCCGCTCAAGAATCGGTGGATTATTGGCCAAGATATGGCCTTCTCTGTGGGTCATATTGTCCTTTTATGCATTTTCCCCAATTTTGAAGGGGACCCATCAGAAAATTTGACAAAAAACCTAAAAAATATTTTGTTGTTAGGTTTTAATGCAGATTGATGGAGAATCGATCTACAAATCGTTTAAGGTACTCCGCTCAAGAATCGGTGGATTATTGGCCAAGATATGGCCTTCTCTGTGGGTCATATTGTCGTTTTATGCATTTTCCCCAATTTTGAAGGGGACCCATCAGAAAATTTGACAAAAAACCTAAAAATATTTTGTTGTTAGATTTTAATGCAGATTGACGGAGAATCGATCTACAAATCGTTTAAGGTACTCCGCTCAAGAATCGGTGGATTATTGGCCAAGATATGGCCTTCTCTGTGGGTCATATTGTCCTTTTATGCATTTTCCCCAATTTTGAAGGGGACCCATCAGAAAATTTGACAAAAAACCTAAAAATATTTTGTTGTTAGATTTTAATGCAGATTGACGGAGAATCGATCTACAAATCGTTTAAGGTACTCCGCTCAAGAATCGGTGGATTATTGGCCAAGATATGGCCTTCTCTGTGGGTCATATTGTCCTTTTATGCATTTTCCCCAATTTTGAAGGGGACCCATCAGAAAATTTGACAAAAAACCTAAAAAATATTTTGTTGTTAGATTTTAATGCAGTTTGATGGAGAATCGATCTACAAATCGTTTAAGGTACTCCGCTCAAGAATCGGAGGATTATTGGCCAAGATATGGCCTTCTCTGTGGGTCATATTGTCCTTTTATGCATTTTCCCCAATTTTGAAGGGGACCCATCAGAAAATTTGACAAAAAACCTAAAAATATTTTGTTGTTAGATTTTAATGCAGATTGACGGAGAATCGATCTACAAATCGTTTAAGGTACTCCGCTCAAGAATCGGTGGATTATTGGCCAAGATATGGCCTTCTCTGTGGGTCATATTGTCGTTTTATGCATTTTCCCCAATTTTGAAGGGGACCCATCTGAAAATTTGACAAAAAATCTAAAAAATATTTTGTTGTTAGGTTTTAATGCAGATTGATGGAGAATCGATCTACAAATCGTTTAAGGTACTCCGCTCAAGAATCGGAGGATTATTGGCCAAGATATGGCCTTCTCTGTGGGTCATATTGTCCTTTTATGCATTTTCCCCAATTTTGAAGGGGACCCATCAGAAAATTTGACAAAAAACCTAAAAAATATTTTGTTGTTAGATTTTAATGCAGTTTGATGGAGAATCGATCTACAAATCGTTTAAGGTACTCCGCTCAAGAATCGGTGGATTATTGGCCAAGATATGGCCTTCTCTGTGGGTCATATTGTCGTTTTATGCATTTTCCCCAATTTTGAAGGGGACCCATCAGAAAATTTGACAAAAAACCTAAAAATATTTTGTTGTTAGATTTTAATGCAGATTGACGGAGAATCGATCTACAAATCGTTTAAGGTACTCCGCTCAAGAATCGGTGGATTATTGGCCAAGATATGGCCTTCTCTGTGGGTCATATTGTCCTTTTATGCATTTTCCCCAATTTTGAAGGGGACCCATCAGAAAATTTGACAAAAAACCTAAAAAATATTTTGTTGTTAGATTTTAATGCAGTTTGATGGAGAATCGATCTACAAATCGTTTAAGGTACTCCGCTCAAGAATCGGTGGATTATTGGCCAAGATATGGCCTTCTCTGTGGGTCATATTGTCCTTTTATGCATTTTCCCCAATTTTGAAGGGGACCCATCAGAAAATTTGACAAAAAACCTAAAAATATTTTGTTGTTAGATTTTAATGCAGATTGACGGAGAATCGATCTACAAATCGTTTAAGGTACTCCGCTCAAGAATCGGTGGATTATTGGCCAAGATATGGCCTTCTCTGTGGGTCATATTGTCGTTTTATGCATTTTCCCCAATTTTGAAGGGGACCCATCTGAAAATTTGACAAAAAATCTAAAAAAATATTTTGTTGTTAGGTTTTAATGCAGATTGATGGAGAATCGATCTACAAATCGTTTAAGGTACTCCGCTCAAGAATCGGAGGATTATTGGCCAAGATATGGCCTTCTCTGTGGGTCATATTGTCCTTTTATGCATTTTCCCCAATTTTGAAGGGGACCCATCAGAAAATTTGACAAAAAACCTAAAAAATATTTTGTTGTTAGATTTTAATGCAGTTTGATGGAGAATCGATCTACAAATCGTTTAAGGTACTCCGCTCAAGAATCGGAGGATTATTGGCCAAGATATGGCCTTCTCTGTGGGTCATATTGTCCTTTTATGCATTTTCCCCAATTTTGAAGGGGACCCATCAGAAAATTTGACAAAAAACCTAAAAAATATTTTGTTGTTAGATTTTAATGCAGTTTGATGGAGAATCGATCTACAAATCGTTTAAGGTACTCCGCTCAAGAATCGGAGGATTATTGGCCAAGATATGGCCTTCTCTGTGGGTCATATTGTCCTTTTATGCATTTTCCCCAATTTTGAAGGGGACCCATCAGAAAATTTGACAAAAAACCTAAAAAATATTTTGTTGTTAGATTTTAATGGAGTTTGATGGAGAATCGATCTACAAATCGTTTAAGGTACTCCGCTCAAGAATCGGTGGATTATTGGCCAAGATATGGCCTTCTCTGTGGGTCATATTGTCCTTTTATGCATTTTCCCCAATTTTGAAGGGGACCCATCAGAAAATTTGACAAAAAACCTAAAAAAATATTTTGTTGTTAGATTTTAATGCAGTTTGATGGAGAATCGATCTACAAATCGTTTAAGGTACTCCGCTCAAGAATCGGAGGATTATTGGCCAAGATATGGCCTTCTCTGTGGGTCATATGGTCGTTTTATGCATTTTCCCCAATTTTGAAGGGGACCCATCAGAAAATTTGACAAAAAACCTAAAAAAATATTTTGTTGTTAGGTTTTAATGCAGATTGATGGAGAATCGATCTACAAATCGTTTAAGGTACTCCGCTCAAGAATCGGTGGATTATTGGCCAAGATATGGCCTTCTCTGTGGGTCATATTGTCCTTTTATGCATTTTCCCCAATTTTGAAGGGGACCCATCAGAAAATTTGACAAAAAACCTAAAAAATATTTTGTTGTTAGGTTTTAATGCAGATTGATGGAGAATCGATCTACAAATCGTTTAAGGTACTCCGCTCAAGAATCGGTGGATTATTGGCCAAGATATGGCCTTCTCTGTGGGTCATATTGTCCTTTTATGCATTTTCCCCAATTTTGAAGGGGACCCATCAGAAAATTTGACAAAAAACCTAAAAAATATTTTGTTGTTAGATTTTAATGCAGTTTGATGGAGAATCGATCTACAAATCGTTTAAGGTACTCCGCTCAAGAATCGGAGGATTATTGGCCAAGATATGGCCTTCTCTGTGGGTCATATGGTCGTTTTATGCATTTTCCCCAATTTTGAAGGGGACCCATCAGAAAATTTGACAAAAAACCTAAAAAATATTTTGTTGTTAGGTTTTAATGCAGATTGATGGAGAATCGATCTACAAATCGTTTAGGTACTTCGCTCAAGAATTGGAGGATTATTGGCCAATATATGGACTTCTCTGTGGGTCGTATTGTCGTGTTATGTATATTCCCCAATTTTAAAGGGGAGCCAACAGATATTTGCAAAGATTAACAATATCCAACTTATACATTTTTTAACATTTTTGATTAATTTGTCGCTGCAGGTACCTGGACAATCGTGTGTTTGTATCATTAGCGAATGGTGATATCTGTGTTTACCTTAGAGATGGAGGTAATTTTTTCCTTAGAGTAATGTTTTATCATTTTATTGACGGAATTGTTTCTATTTTAGCCACCTCCTGGAATACTTGCTCATCCCATTGCCTTTCCATAGGCACGGTCACCAGTCCGGTGACTAAACTGTTGAATGTCAATGGTCGCCTTTGGTGTTCCATTCAGGGCATCATTAAAGTGCTGGATGTGGAGACCTTGACGGTGGGAATATTTATATAAGTTGTTGAAACTCAATACTTAATTTCTATTTATACCGCAGGTCATAAATCAAATACAGATTTCATCGGACTCGAAGCCGATTACAAACATGACAGTCTCAAACAATCACGTATGGATTTCCATACAGAATTCAGCGCATATTAAATGTTTCCATTCCAATACGTAAGTGTAATCTTAGCTATAAATAAATCTTTAACTTAACTTTTGGATTAAAAATCGTAGCCACCAACTGGTCACCGAAGTGAACCTTGCTCCCGCCGTTAACAAGATGCTCTCCAACTGCGACGAGATCATCCGGCAGCACAAAGCCGCCTGTCTGCGAGTAACATCGCTTTTGTGTTGCAAGGATCTCATCTGGATCGGCACCAGTGCTGGCGTTTTGCTGACAATCCCCGCCCAGGGCTACGAGAAGGGTGCCATCAACATTGTGCCCACCGGCATTCCGCACGGCCACACGGGACACGTGCGTTTCCTCACCTTTGTAGAGACCACTGGCCTGGAGGGTGTGGCATCCGCAGCTGGAGCTCGGGATGGAGGTGCTACTAGTGATGAGTACTCCAAACAAGGGTAATACAAAAATACTTCTAAGCTGGAAGAATATGTACTATTTATACATTATGTTTACAGATCAATTAAACACTCCAAGTCCAAGTCGGAGACAAACAACACGCTGATCATTTCCGGTGGTGATGGCTACGAGGACTTCCGAAACTCCGGAGCCAACTCGCTGAGCGAGATCGCCGGCCGCGAGGACAGCACCAACCATCTCCTGATTTGGCAAATTTGAAGCAGAAGGCGTAAAAATCGCTGGAGGCTTTTGCTCTCACGCTGGAAGAACAACAACTGAGACCTCAAACGTCTCAGGAGGGGTCGCAACAGTGTCCTGGTGGGAGAGCAAAGTAAACAGCGGTTTTTATGGGCCAACAATTGAATCAAAAAGAGTTCCTTGAATGGGATCTCCAGCAGCAGCTGCTAAGCTGGTAATTAGGAGGACTATTAGTAGGACAAAAAACTGAGAGGACTGAATAACGGACAGGGTGGACGATGTATATGTGAATTCTCTGATTGCTCGGCGCTAGCCCTTTTAAATATATATCTACATGTATATTTACGTATTCAGCATTTGATGTATTGTGCCACTATCTCATCCCCCGACTAGCCATTGAACTAGTGCCAAAAATAAACAAGAAATTAACGACTCCTGCGCCAAATTAAAACAAAAGATATTTGGAAAGCTCCTTCAATGTACATACTGATCGCATCCGAGCAGATATGAGCCTATTCATTTTCGGATGAAGGGCTCTATTCCACGGCAAAGCGCGAACGATATTTTTGTATTGCTTAGCGGGCAGACTAATTGTAAATCTAAATCCTATTCAAGAGTTAAGAGTTCGGATCTAAGTTTGTTTGAATTGAATACAGGTCTAACATAATTTATAATGATATATTGAATTACAGCATATGCATATAGAGTACGAGTTTATCCATCTGAGGTTCGATCCCCGCCCAGAATTCAAGCGCATTAATCGAATTTATAAACCTTATTGAATAACAAATCACTCAAGGGTCATGTCACTTATGTCTGCATGTGTTTTTGAGTAATCGTGCCCCGGATAGGCTTGTAAAAAATCGTAATTTAAGCATCTCCCTATTTTTATTGTATACATACATACATAATATACACATATATATATATGATAATTAATATATTTATAACTGATTAAATGGCGTTTATAATGTTTATTGTAAAACCTATTTCATGCAAGAGAATTGAATTTGAAAATTGAAAATTTTAACATACATACGAGTGATATTCAAGTTTTTTGCTAAAGTTTTTTGGGCATGTACAAAACGTTAAACCTACACTAAAAACTCACACTACACACCCACACCTCCCCCTACATACATACTTAAATATAATATATATATTTTTTCTAATTGAATACTATTTGTAAGTCGTGTGCACACCTCAACCCACGAAACTCAATCGTCTCAAGCTCGAACATCTGTCTAAGATAGCAAATTGTAATAATTTAAGTATAAATATTTCTATGTTATAGTCTGGTTGGTTATTAACATTAATCATTGTTCAGTGCAGTATTTCGAGTGTACGCTAAGCTGTTGCTCTATCCTTCAAGCCCCCTTCCAAAATCAGGACAAAACTAAACTGAAAACCCACGAAAACACACCACGAACCACCGAGCGCGGTTTCATCTGTTATTTGAGTGGCTAACGCATCCTGTGCAAAATGTATGAAATGCATTTTTCTCATATTCAGTGAACATCTGACAATTGTTATCCTACCTCTACGAATACCAAGGTGTTAAATATATATATTTATATAAATTATACTCGAGATTTGGCTCACGGATCAGGAATCGTAACAGGAGCAGGAGTAGAAACCGGATCGGGAACAGAATCAGGAACCGGAGCAGGAGCTGGAGCGATAAATGCGATTAAAAACTCCCTAAAAGAGCTGTAATAATAGAATCTAAAACAATAATTCCCCCCTTTGCCAAGCTGCATTGTAAGGTTCAATAATAAATTGTAAATGTGTTAAATAAATAAATACTTATACATATTCAAATGTGTATCATACTCTGATAATCCTATTAAATGGGCATTTGACAAAGGAGATTACGATATTAAACGTTTCAAATCCATCATTAAATCAGTAATAGTCCTAATAATTTTTTAGACCCTCTGGAGAGAGGATAGCGTGAATTATTTATAATGCCTCATTTAATTGCTTTTGCCGGCCATTTATTTTGGATGCGACTCTTTTTGTTTGGGAGGCGTGTTGATTCAGATGCGTGCATATTTAATTATCGCATTCATTTGTAAAAATTAATTATAAATGGATTTATGCCGTAGCTATCCTGCGTCTAACCGACTGCATTCCAACTGACGCGGACAGGGCATTTTAATTGGTTTACCCAAATCTATGCTGGGCTCTCGCTCCTTCCGATTCCATCTCCCGAATCCCATTTAATAATTCATTTTAATTAGTGTTTGTCAAAACCGAGGATTCCACTGCATATAGGGCAGCATACTGCAGTATCGATTCCAATTCGATTTGGATTACGATAATCCTGGAGCAAAAAACACATTAGGGACCCCGCCTTGTTGTGGCCGTAACGGGGAAGATTCCAGCAGATACAGGTCAGGCAATGGCTATTGATTGTTATTGTTTACCTTTGTGGTGACTGCACACGACTCGGGTCAAAGTTGCCGGAGGGGATAAGGGTGGTGCACAAGTGGGAGGGGCCGAGCGGGTCAGAGGCATCCGTAAGTAAAATAAAATCAAGCAAATTATGCGTAAAACTCAATTATTCGGGACTTTTAAAACAGCTGAACAACAACAAAGGGGAAAACTTTTGCCGTAAGGCATTTACGTAAGTGCTTGCTTGGCCATGGAGTTGGTGGCGGATGCGGAATGGCTGCTTCAGGCTTCTCCAGGTGATGAGAAGGTAAGGAGGGAGCCAGGATACGAATCCAGAGAAGCCAGAGGACTTGCTTTTATGTGTACCTCCATGTTGGACCCCGCATCCTGCCGACACGCTTGGCCACATGTGTGTGGCAACATGCTGCGTAAATTACGCTGCCATAATACCCTTCCATATGGTCAACTGTTCCGCCTCGCCACATCCATTACTCCGGCATCCGCATCGGAATCGGCGTGGAAAACTTTTGCCAAGGAAAAGTTGCAAACTTTCGCTCAACTTTCAGTCAACTTAAGGACTTACCGATTTGCAAGAGTATCTGGACTTCAGCCAGGTTTTCTTTCCATTGCCTTGTTAACTGAGCCACTCCCGCCGGCCCCTGCCTCTGGACGCATCCTGCCGCACAAAGTCTGTCTGGACCGAAGGTCGTAGCTGCTGGTCTTCGGTGTTTTAACTCCGCAAAGTTCTTAATAAATTTCATTATTGCATTTTAAACTTCGTGTGGCATTATTTATGGCAGCATCCACAGTTGGGAGGAATTTCAGGCCACTCAAGTGCAAAAATATTCGAATGTTCGAGGACACAAAAGTCCCCGATCGAATTGACCTTAATTAAACGTCACTAGGCTTTAAAAAGGCATAAGAGGCATGCAGTACATACAACATACAACAGCCAATAAAATAAACAGACGAGTATGATAAATAAATATTGACATTCTCTTTATTGTTTGTTTGTCTAAGCCTGTAAAAATTGAAGGCGCTTTCATAGTTCACTGTAAAATCATTGCCATAACAATATGAGTTCAATTCCATTATTTTTTTGTGAAACAAGTTCCTACCTAACATCCTGTGTCTATTAATAACAAAGACGTATGACAAAAAAGTTCGTGTGGGTCTCTTTTTGTAGGAGCACGAGCACTTCCGGTCCCGACTAAAAACTTTTAGTGACTACAATTAGATTTACTCTTTCTTTTCGGGGTATTTACATTTAATCATATATTTTACCTTCTTAACATTCTACAGAGTATTTTAATTTTCATATCATACCTGAAATAAAACGCTATGCTATGATTTTTGTGTAATTTTCCAAATACTCGTAGATTATCTCAGTTCATATGCGCATAAATCCCTCCGTACATTTGGATGTAATCCCTCCACCCCGGCGACCCATGCTTTTTCCGTACACTTCCGGCGGCCACCTCGTAATTTCCAATAATGATTTCAGTTTTCTGTGTTTTCCCGTGGTCAGCGCATTTAGTGTTTGTGCGGCTTTTGCGGTCGGTGGCCGTGGAGGACACAGTCACAGTCCGGTCCTCCAGAGTCATTTGTTCTCGGGGCTTCCGCACACACATTTATGGTCAGAGGCGGAATTGCCATTTTCAGCATTTCGGTGGCATCAGTGGATATTTGGCAGTTGTAAACTTGATTAACCAATTAATGCCCCAGCAGGTCGTTGGGTGGGCCTTCGTTGCCCTATTTTCAACTATTTGCATGTTCTCAGGCCGCGCAAAGCTGCCTTCAAAGGCTCCGAGTCCATTGTCCCTGATTTTTCAACAATTCCCCCCACAACACGCAGTATAAGCCCAAATCTCCTTAACGGACAATGCCACGACCGGGAATGGGAAGGTCCAGACCGGAATGTCATGGACTGGCAGGATGAAAGAGGATGCAACTCTCCAAGAGAACAATAAATTGAAAAGAAGATGGCAAACGTGGAGGGTGCTCGAGAATCAAATTTAAAATATATATACATACATATAAATAAAGTATATTTTTATATTTATATTTGTATGCCTTTTGTAGATGTACTTTGTATGCCTGGCAACCGTAATCGGAGTATACTCTCACTGTCTGTCGCCCATTCCGCCGCATCCTTGTTGGGTCCTTGATCCAGTTGACGCGAATAATATTACACTTATTGATTGAAAATTATTAATAGCTTCTGGCCTTTGGTGTCTCTAAGCGGCCGGGCCAATGCATTAGGGACCCAGCGGGTTCGTTCACCTAGCAATTAAAAGCAACTTTGGCAGACGGGAAGGTCCACCGAAAAAAATTACAGTTCTTGATGATTGAGATTAATTATTATTTTCGAAATATGTATGAATAATTTAGGAACTTGTCAATTTACTTTTTTAATAGATACGATTTTCCAAAAGCCATTTAAATTATTATGATGGCCTTTCGGCACGTGTGGAACTGCAAATCCAAGAGGATATGGCAAGGCGATCAAAGATGGGATAGGGCTTCCTGTCCGCCATTTTCCCCGGAGTAATTATGCGAGCGAAATTAAAAGTTTATGACGATGGCGAACACATGCTGCCAGGACATTTGGCGACAAATTGTCGTGTCCTGTGTACGCCCCTCTGGAGAACAGTGTACTCGGGTCTGAGTGTATGTGTGGCATGTGCCACAATAAGCGGGGGAAGCGATTTGTCAGGCAATTACGGAATCCACTGCAAGTGCCGCTAAGACAAATTGTTAAACTCAATTTAGCATTGGCATTGCCATTGCTATTGCCAAGTCGGGTGCATAGAAATGGAAAGTTTTTCTCTATTAACTTGCGATGGCAAAAGTTTTCTATTCCGTCCTTGAAGTTGGCCGGGGAAATGGGAGATGTGTGGCGGGTGGCTGCTTGGATATCCCGGAAGCGGGTGACGACCTTCCTGTCACTGCAAAAACTCACTTATGTACGTGCATTTGATAATTAAATGATGTTGCGAAACTTTGTCCACGACTAGAAACAATTTTTATTTCTTTGGCGTTTCGTTGGCAAGCCCTTTACCCTTTTGGGAAGAACGCCTTTAGCATAGCCACCAATTATGGTCGGTCATTTCGCAGAGTCACGTACCCGAACCGCACAGATTTCTCGCATTTAATCAATCTAAGTGATGTTTGGGACTAACCACTGGCCGGTGGCCGGAATTCAATCTGCTAAGGAGCTTCCAGGTGGCCCAGAGTCGTCTGGTTAACTCAGTTGCTACATTACGGCCCAAAATTATGCTTTGGTTTTACGGGTAATCTTGAGCTAAGAACCTATCCCCTAAAATATGCAATGAAATCTGGTGGATGCTTGAAAGAGACACCATTTTGTTTAGTTTCTTCTTTAATACTTTTTTCGCGAAAGTATTTGAGTTTTAATTATACATTCGAAATTAAACATAATATTACAAACTCTATAAAGTGGAATGCTTTTGTGTTTATTAAAAAGGGGAATCCACTTAATATTAAAAGGAAGAAAATTCCTTAAGATGAATAATAAGTTTTACAATTCTAAAAATTAAAAACTCTACAGAAAAAATATAAAATTCTTTATAAAAATAAAACACGCATTAAGTGATAAATAAACAATTAATTGGTCAAAAGCATGAGTAGTAAAATAAGAAATTATATGCACTCATACGACATGAGTGATTTTTCAAAAGCACACGAGTTGTTTGGATAACATAAAACGAAATAATAATGGTTTTTCTAATACGATTATCAGTATAGGGTGTTAAACATAGATTTAAACATTTGTTTTTTGGAATTAAATACTTTTAATAATGGATTTCGGTATTAAAGTCTTATTTAATGTTTATTTTCAGTAATTGGCCTTGCGAGGATGTTAGGCAAGTTTTTAAATCTTGTAGGTTAAGGTTAATGTAAGTACTAGTTCTTAGGATATAGTCTTCGTTTAAAAACCAAAAAATGGCGCTTAATATGTTCCATTACCACACGTTCCGGCCGAAACTCCGGCTTAGGTGCCGTTATTGCAAGTGTTCGGTTATCAAGGCGCATGCCTATGTTTACAATCCATAGGCCGTGTGGTTGTGGAATCAGTGCGAACGGGAACGCATTCACCTTGGCCAGTGAACCTGTGGATTGTGGAAGGCAATCGAATAAACCAAATTTAACCTTTTGGCGGTGAGAATAGGCGGTGTTAGCAGCTGTTGACACTATTCATTATGAGCGTGTAGTAATAGCATTTGCGATATTCGCGCGGAGACGCATCTGCAAGTTATAAAATGTACAAACAATAGCCCCCGACACACACGACCACAGCGCTATAATCATATTCTTATAGATAGAGCCAGTACCGTTTGTGCACGTTTTGCTGTATGGCCTGTATGGCTATATCTGCTATATCTGCTCGTTTGTCTACAAGGCTCCCATAAAAGTCTTAATTTAGATTTCCTGAGTACCCGCGAAAGCGTTTATGTTTTCATTTAGAAATTCTCGTAAAATCCATCGGCTGGACCCGGGGGATACGCAGTTCTCTTATCGGACGGGGAGTCTTCTCCTTTCCCTCGTATGCTATGTAGTCCCAACCAGTCAGCTTAATTAAACACCGTTCTTGGAATTAACTGGGCTTCGCACTGGCACGAGCAGTTTGAATATTCAAATTTTTGCGAGTTGTTTGCACAATTGTTTAAATACGGCGTGGGCCTCCGCCAGGATTACCGCCCGCGCTCGGTTCAAAAGTCGCGTGTTTGCTGCCCGCACGGAAACTTGGGATCCACAATTCGCTGGAAGCCAGGCGGACGGGGATACTACTTACCTACTATTTATACGGCCGAGCGCGACAGGCACGATTCTACGGACGCATCCGAGTCCGATTCCGATTCAGAATCCGAGTCGGTTGTCAGTTTTCCTCAGGCGCTCAACCGAAGCGGTCGCATCGTAGAGCCATCCATCGGAGTCTCTAATTAATTGAAATCCCGAAACTGAAACAGAAACCGAACCTGAATCGAAGAGCGATTGATCAGCCGGCGGCTTACCTGTTCGGCCGATAACGTAAATTTGAATTTGAGGGCGCCGAGTGTGGTTCGTCACAACGCTAAAAATACAATCGTAGAATAATTATAAACAGTGATTCAATTGCAAGCAGTTTCTTCATTTCAGCTGCAGCTATAAAAGTGCACTCGGCACTCGACCCTTGACAATGTTGCAAATTAAATAGGGTCCTGGCCCACTTTAGTGCTTCCAGTGGTTCAGTGGCTCGCTAAAAAAAAGCAGCAAACATAAAAATAAACAAATAACAAACAACAATAATAATATTACGAGTAGTATAAATAATAACAAGTTTCTGTGTCAATAAAACAATGCGAAATGTTTTGATGTGAATGGAGAGAGAAGTAGGAGAAGGACCCTGCAGCAAAGCTATTGCATTAAGTAAGTAAACAGCGCGATGAGGACCCTCTTCAGGAGTGCCCTCCTGTAGGAGGACCCTTCTCTCCGGCCGAGGCCGAGGACATTCCCGTCCCTCGTCCTGCGGGGTGACATTTGCATAGATCAGGAGCGGGTAATGGACAAATGCTTTCACGCTAAACACCTCCGATTCGACTGCCAAATAAAGAGGACAAATAAGTGTCTGACAGTTTCAATAAATAGTTACTTATAGAGGTTGATTGTGCGACTGTTTGTCACTGACATTGACGTCAGAGACAGGCTTCCTGTCGCACACACACAGACCCAAAGACAGACAGACACTGCCGCTACAACACACGCCCCCCCGTCGAATGCAAATGATATATTATTCCAGAGTTGCACATTACACATACGCCATGTTGGCCGCAAATTGCAACAAATGCTCAGCCAAACAATTGCGGAAGCTGTGCCGGAAAGCAGGGTGCTGCTACGAATGAGATGCCACGGAAAAAAGAGCATTTGACGGAATTCAGCAGTTTTTTCCTTTTGCGTAGGTGGCAGAATGGCAAAAAAAATCAAGCATCCTAAAACAGGCAAAAACTATTTCTTGCTAAAGTCATTTCAGCTGGCCTTGCAATCGCAACACTTAAAATGCCCTTCTGGCCGAGACAGTCGGAATTTCGGACATCTCGCCTAATATCGCAAATGAAATGGGGGGCTTGGTCAATTAAAACGGAATAAGGTGAAGGCCGCCAGCTGTCAAGCAAACGCTGGAAAATCTCTTAAAAAATATGTGCAATTCGAAGAGCCAGCATATGTAAATATGTATACAAAGAGCTCTCGACCACTATTGTTTATTTGCTACTGCTGTTGGCCCGGCCTGTGAACTTTCAGTGTGAAATAAATCTTCCACGGACGTCCAGTGGATCCAGTGCCGGAGATGAGTGCCGGAAATAGCATATGTATGGCCAAAAATCGGACGCCCCGATCGGACCAAAGTCAATCAAGATTTTCCACTTCGGCATCAATTTCTAATTGATGTCTTAATTTTGGATTTTGGGGATGGCACAAAACACAAAGTGCCACTCCGCACAAGTAATTGGATTTGGCAACTCAATTTGCAGCCTTTGAAGAAATAGTTTATCCAAGACAGCCCCTAGCCGGCTCACGGCCGGGTAAAGGGTAAAGCTTTCGGCCTGATTGCGGCCATTGTCATGGAAATAGGAACAAAAATGGCAACGGCCAAAGACCCAAGACCCAAGACCCGAGATTAGGGGGGCAGTGTTCGTGCCAAGTTTGCAATTGAGTTGCGAATTAGATTATCAATCAAAGTGCTCATAAAAACGCCAGGTCTTATCACGGACAAAGGCTTTCCCGCACCCTCTGATCGCGGCCCGAAAGCCGCTGGCCGGAATCCCGACCACATACGGCGGAATGAGTTCATAAATCTATTTTCGTTATAAAGCCCCTTCAGTGTACTATACACTTGATTTCCACCGCTACCAATTGGACACTCTAGATTCCGTAAGTGTGTATATAAGAAATGCCCAAATTGCGGCCGTAGAATGTCACATTTTATCGGAACTGGGTGACACATTCCTCCGAACATCGAGCTCGATCAATACTTTAACCCTGACTGACTGCTATGGGCTTTGCATCGTATCTAATTAATCAGTTTTACCTTTTTTGAGTACGTCACTAGGCATTGGGGCAAATATTTACACATAACCCAGAGCATAAAAAAGTAAGAGTTCCCTTCCAAGCACTTCGCCTCCAGCCAGATTGCTATCATGTGAGCGATAAGGTCTTTTATGACTTTTTCGCGTCAGTGTTGAAAATATGACTATAGGAAGGAAGGGTCATCGCACCAGTGGATACCCTAACTGCAAAAATCAATTTATAATATCTAGCTTGTGCATTATTTAAGCCACTTGAAGAGGCAAAGGCAAACAAACAGCTTTTTCCCATTTGTTCACAAAACAATTGCCTTACTTCTTGTTAAAAAAGTACAAATTTTAACCATTTCATTAGTGAAGCTTCCATTAAATTTTAGAGACTACTTTTGAAAAAACAAGCCAATAGTTTTCAATTTAATTATATAAAAATGTAAAACTCTTTAATGGAAAATGTTTAAAATACTTTAACACGTTAGGGTACTGGGTAAAATAAGTATAGGTTGTTCGAGGCTGCTTTTAACTTGATAATTTGTTTGTTTAAATAGCTTAAATGTAAATCAAATGTAAATACTCACTTAGCATTGCTCTAATGGAAAAGCTCATGATTAAAATAAACAGAAACGTCAAAGCGTAGAATAAGTAGATAAAAAATATTTTTGGCTAAAATTAAGTAATGGTTGAGACCTTTTAAGAGCAATACCAACTTTTGAATAGTTTCTGCTGGAACATTAAAAGCCTGGCATGTAAAACATATTCATGTCTTTCTCATTCCCGTTCTCATAATATTATGCTTATGTTCCCTCCTCCTTTTTATTATAAAATGCAAATTTCGTTGCTACATAATTCCTTCTTTTTTCGGTAAAAATTCATTTGCCTGCGGGTTGACGTAGATTATTCTGATTCGGATTCATTTCGGATTCCGACGCTGATTTAACTTTGGTATTTCGCTTTTCGGTGCCTTGCCCACCACCGCCACCTTGTCTATTCCGATATCGGTTTTAATTTGCTTATCGCACCCACACACTCCCGTACACCCGTATACCCGGAGAACCAAGAAAGGAATCGCAAACGGCTGGCCCGCACTATCGGCGGTTAAATAAATAATACTTAATGCCAAATTATTGTCAACAGAAGTGGCAAGAAGTGTCGAACTGGCAGCCCAGCTTGCTGTTTTGCCATTTGGTCTGCCGCGTTCTGTCGCCGCTCTCAGTCAACACTCATCCGCCGTGGGGGACGTCGCAATTCCGGCGTATTTTTCTGCCGTTCCTATAGACATAGTCGAATGGCCATAGCCGAGTAGCTATTGCCAATGCCATATACATAATTTGTGCGGAAATCTAATAAAGCGCTTGTCGATTATCAATCTTATCGCCGGAGTGCACGTGGAGGGTCGCGGAATAGTGGAAAAGTTTCGGTGATAAATGGGCCATTTCGTAGATGGATGGCAATCATTCTGTAAAGGGGTATCCCCCACACACCCCAGGCATCTAGGCATCAGCAAGTGGAGACTCTAAATAATCCGAAACCTATTGCAGGCACACAGAACGAAATTGAGTTTAAAATCAACTTTTAATTCAACAAAAGAAAAGTAAGTCACAAGTCTTGTTTGAAGGGAACTCAGATTTGTCAAGAAAAGTTAATTCAATTCTCCATTTCTCCTTGAATCTTTCTTTTAGAATTCATTGCATGTCTTGAATTAAATTATAAACAAATCGTTATTGGCCAACCAATTCCTTTACAATAAATACAACTTTTCTGATTGCCTTTTCGAAACAAAGAAATTCTTGTTTTTGAATTCCTTACAACTAAATTACAATACATTTCAGCTGCTACAACGTGTGTTATTACTACATTGTAGTACTGAAATTCGTGTAAATTTATTGTTATTACAAGCTAAAATAAAAAAAATAATATTTTGGCTTTGTGAATAACGCTTCCAAATTTGTTTATGTTTTTGTGTTTTTTTTTGAATATTTGCACTAATAACCTGGCAACATGTGAATGAGTATTTTAATGTTATAAATGAAGTAAATCATTCCGGGCCATCAATTAACAAATATAAATATTTACTTAAAGAGTATATGGTTCGAGACTTTATTCATTTTTTTTATTTACATTTAAGCTTGTAAGTTTTATTGCAAAGGGGCAGTTTAGTCCTAAAGTCCCACAGATTTCAAGCATTGAACACGATTTGAAATTAGAATTCCAAAGATAGAGTTTGAAGGGATCGGACATAAGTGGTGCACTTGAGGCACTTAAGAAAGGGTCACATAGAATGCCAGCGTGCAGTGAGTTAATAAGTATTTTTAAATAGATTTAATATTTTCATGTATTTTTCGTGTAAGAGAATTGTAGCTTTATTTGGGGCTCCTCTTAACACAACCCAAAATAAACAACATATCCTGCAAAAGTAAATAAACCTTTTTATAAGCAAATAGTTGTTACTCTATTTGGGAGGCTAAATAGTTTATCTGTGTAAGGATTAAAAATTATTTAAAAAAACATTTTTTTCTTAGTGTCTTTAAATTCTCACGAAATGCCACACTTTCCCTTCATTGCAGCCGACCGAACGAGAAGCCAGGACATCAAACAGCAATTCGATACAATGACAACAGTTGGGCCGAGCCCGTGCCATTGCCAGGACTTCAGCCAGAACCAGGAGCTGCCCCAGTTTCAGGAATATGTCCCCCGATCCCCGAACAGGGCTTAGAGCGGCCAGACCGGACCACAAGTGCGGACCCAATAGGCCGATCCATGGCTGTCAACCTGCAGCTGAATAATTTAAGCGCCATTTATCCGTCGCTCATGTATGTGGCAGCCTCGTCGCTTGCCGCAGGCGGCAACTTGGGACTGGCGGAGAACATATCCATCGTTTACGAGGACCTGCTCGCCACGGCCAATGGCACGGGTGGGGGAGGTCCGAAGGGCGGTGTCGCAAACGAGACTACAGTGCCGCCCACCGACACACCCGGCCCGCCCGAGACTACCTTTAATTATTATAACGAATCGGCGGCGGCCGCGGAATGGTCCCACTTCTACGACCTGATGATCTCCTGGCAGGGCATCTGCCTGATCGCAGTCTTCGCCACCTTCATTGTGGTCACAGTCATTGGCAACACCCTGGTGATTTTAGCCATTCTGACCACGCGTCGTCTTCGCACCATTACCAACTGTTTCGTGATGAGTCTGGCGGTGGCCGACCTCCTCGTTGGAATTTTCGTGATGCCCCCCGCCGTCGCCGTCCACCTCATAGGTGAGTCCTTCCGCTCGGGTTTGCCATTAAAGTGCTTCCGTGAAAGTAGGCAGCGTTTGCCGGGCTTTTCGCGTGATTAGAAGATGAAGATGCCATTCCGGTAAATCCCTCAAAAAATTGCCAACAAAAGCTTTTCGCCCAACACCCTGCAGGCTACACTAGAAACACCAGAGTGTTTTTGTTTAAAGAGTGTTTTTCAAAAGAATTTTACAAAGAATTGTGAAATCAAAGAAAAGGTATTATTATCAACAAAAGTTTTACTTTCGGGAACTTTCTTGATAATATAAATATTTTTAAAAACTATGGTAAGTGTTTCAGTTTTTGGAAAACTTAAATGAGACCATTGAGGTATTTTTTATAGAAAGTATCTGGTATAATTTTAATCCGGATTTAGCATCTCTATATTAAATTTTAAAAAATGTAAAAATTATGGGAATACATACATATGTATACATCTACTAGAGGTATATTTTTGAAGCCTGGACTTATTTTTGGATTGTTCTTAAAATAGTTTCCAATTTATTTAATTGTAATATCCTTTTTTTAATTTTACTAGAACCTATTATATTTTTTGCAAGTGTAAAATAACGAAGCAGAAGCAACCGAAATAGGAACACGAACAGGAACAAAAACCGTGGGCGGGGGCGTGTCAGGAAGAGGCGGAGTCCACGCCCCACATATTTATGTAAATGTTGCTAGGTGGAATATGCGAGTATGTATCTCTCTCGCCTTATGGATTTGTATTCTTTGAACCGAAAGAATTTCTTTCATTTTTTGCCTCGGCCTTTATGCAATTTCCTCAGTTAGCAGAAAAAATCCAGAAAATATAGGAAACGAACAGCCGAAAAAGGCAACATTCCCGAGCCTAACTTTGTGGCATTCTTTAAAGGCTGTGGCATGTCGAAAGTTTGTCATAATCATCCGCTTCGCTGACATTTCGAAAATGGGACGAATTATACAAAATAGTTGATCCACTTTGGATTTTCAACAACAACAAAAACGCTATAGGTTAATGGCAGGCTTACTCCTTTGAGAGGACATTTTTGATTTATTTCAAGAAAATGAATTAGGGTATATGAAAAAGTTTCCTCTCTTTAATTTCCTGCCAAGGACCACAACCTTAATTATAACTGCCCCAAGGCTTTTTTCCAGTTAACAATTTCCCGAGAAAAACAACACGGTATGTTTGTTTTGTTATTTTGTTGGAAAAGTTCTATTTTAAAAAAGTTATTCGGCTGACGTTATGTAAAATGTGTACCTTTTTTATTTAAAAGTTTGCAAAGCATATATTAACAAGTCAAATAATTACAAATCCTTCATCCTGTACTTTCTTTTTTACTGCCTTATTAACTTGGCTAAAAATATCTTCAAAACTTCTAAAGTCAAGCCAACACATTGAACGAAATTGCATCCTTACATTGAAACTAACAATGTGGGTGTATGCTGCCCAAAAGGCAATATTTTTCCTAACCATCCTAATGAGCTTGCTCCTTGAGCTCGAAACAAAAACAACTTTTCATTTGGCGCTCCGAGACCATTGTGGGGTACTTGATTAAAAAATTAATCGGTTGACAGGCCGCAGACGGGGAGCAACTGCTCAGCCTCAACACAAAGTGCCCACAATTTCAATGCCTAGGCGAAGAGTTAAAAGTTGAGGAGGTCCAGTTGCCGGGAGTGGACCAGACCGGAGGAAACCACTAACGTGGCTTATGTGCATAGGGTCGGGCCGTTGCCAAAATTTGTGATCCTACGGCCTGTTTAATTGGCCTTAGGTGAGGCATTTGCTGAAAGCCAAGCAAAATGTTGCTAATCAAATTGACTTTGGTCCGGAATTTTAAGTTGCTCCTTGGCTCGACTACGGCTCGTGAAAGTTTTTAATTTGGTATTCTGATTGCAGGCTCGTGGCAACTCGGGTGGGTGCTGTGCGACATTTGGATCTCCCTCGACGTGCTCCTCTGCACGGCCTCGATTCTCAGCCTCTGCGCCATCAGTGTGGACAGGTGAGTGCGATACCCTGGTTCCGGTTCTGGGAATTCGCCCCTAACGTAAATCTTTCCCGCTCATCCGACAGATACTTGGCCGTGACCAGGCCGCTCACGTACTCCCGTAAACGGCGCTCCAAACGCTTGGCTCTAATCATGATCCTAATCGTCTGGCTTTTGGCCCTTGCCATCACGTGTCCACCCATTTTGGGATGGTAAGTACACTTGACAAATTCTGCAATTAGAATTTATTTCAAAATGAAAAATATAAAGACACAATTATTGTCTTTATACACAATTAATTTGACCTTCCATTAAACTGAACAAAGAACTCACATTATGAGGCCATTTAACTCTTTCGTTTGTGATGGATAAAGGCAATAACATTTTCAAGAACAATAATAGAAAGTAAATAATATACAAAAAGCTTCAAAATAGACCAAGCAAACCGTTTATTGATTTTATCATAAAATTGTTTACATCTATCCTTTATGAGGTCGTAGCTTTAATTGCAATTTCAAGCTTCGTTGCTGGTAAATTTTGCCTTGTGCAAGCTAATTCCAAGGACCTGTCAGCTGACTTCCCAGGATAATTAGCTGTCAGTTATGTTGGATTCCTTTGGACGAAAAAGTACAATGGTCTGTAAATGTTTTACGCCCGGCTATAAATGGCTTGGCCAGAAATTCTTGGCCATCTTGGCCGTACTATTTTGCGTTGAGTGCATGCAAATTTGTGAACTCTGGCGGGTCACCAAGTCGGGCCCAGAACAAACGAATATAATTAGGTGGCAATTGTCTTTGCCGCTGCTGCTGCTGATGCCACAATGCGGAGGCAAATAATTGCCAACTTCCTGCATTAGTCGAGTCGGTTGTAATTAATTGTATTTGTGCTTGGTGTTTCTGTTTCCTGCAGGTACGAGCCGGGCCGGAGGGATCTGCGGGAATGCCGGTACAACCAAAACGAGGGCTACGTCATCTTCTCGGCCATGGGCTCCTTTTTCATACCAATGGCAGTAATGATTTATGTGTATGCAAGAATTTCCTGTGTCATTGCATCCAGGCACGACAATATGACCGACATAAGTGTTCACAACAAGGTAAGCTCCGCCACCCGGTAGCCTTTTTCCATCCCAACCTCCTCATAACAACCCCCTCTAATGGTAGTTGTAGAAAACCAACATAAAGCTCAAATACGGAAACCACTGCAGCTGCAACAGCAACTGCTCTGTGCAGCTCCTGTTTCTGCCCCAAAGGCATCTCTATTCTCTATTCCGGCCCACACCGGCTTAAAGTCCACTCCACGTACGAAACAAACTGCGGCACGTTTGTTTCATAATTCCCAAATGCCAGGAGCTTACACAGATTTAAATACCATACCATGGCATGCCATCCATACTGTTTCATACCCTGGCATGGCGTCGTCGGACTTCCGTTTGTCCGGCCAACGAGCATTCTGCAACTTTTACAATACGGCCTTGGCTTTTAATGGCTCTCGGCTCCGAATTTTCAGCTATCAAATTTAATGCGATTCGGGGATTGGCCGCCCTCCGTCCACCTGAGTAGCTAAATCAGCTTAATTTCACTTTTTATGTACAGAACTGATTTGAAAAATGGAGTAACAAAGGCAATTGCCTGGTGGTATTCATTCCCTGTTTAAATAAGGCCTAACGAATTTAAAGGGTACTTCAAATTCTTAACACACTGCCTATTTTACAAAGTTGCAAACTTAAATAAGCCTATAATTCGCTTTAACTGAATTAAAGCTCTGAAATTTTGTCTACGAGATTTCCCTGTGAGTCAAAGAAACTCACAAGCTCTGCAGAAGCTAATCACATTATCGTAGCTTATCCTTGGAGAGGCGTAGCAATATTCTGGGAAATTAAATAATAAAATTAAATTAATAAAATCAGCTTTTTCATTAAAACTTTAAAGTGCAAACAATTAATTGGATTCGGATACAAACATTAAGCAAATAAATATATTAGTCCAATCTTCAAGCCAGATAAGACTACATATATAGGTTTTAAGTGTGGCTTATTTCACGTTCACCTTTAACAGCAACTTCAAGTTTTAATAGACTTTTTAAAGACTCTACCAAGTCCTCCACTAGCTCTCCCCACTTTCACTCGACTTTTGCCGCACATTGACTTCATTTTAGTTATTTATCATCCGCATTGACTTAACCGCCTTGTGCACTTTGCGTGTCTAGAAATTCAAGCGCTACACGGCGGCGGACGTGGAGAACGAGCTGTCCGAGCAGGAGCTGCACAGCTCGGCGGGAGCCCAACAGCAAAGGCAGAGGCATGCCACGTCGCGCACCTTCTCCAACCAGACGATAGCCAAGGAGCTGCACGACATGATGCTCAGCGACAGCGAAACTTGTGCTCCGGGCGGCCCGACCGGAGGTGCCGCTACAAGGGAGGCCCATTGTCAGTCCCTGCTGGCCTTGCCCTCCCCGGGGGCCGGGGGCGGCAGTGCCAGTGGCGGCAAAAATGGGTGCTACGAACTAACCCGACCCTCCTCGCTGAAGCGCACTTCGACCGCTTCGACGACCATTACCACAATGACAAGTGGCATTGGACCAGGAGCCAGTCTTCTAGATGCCCAGTGGCAGGCACAACAGCCCGGTGTCCGCACCCACAGCTTCCGACACTCACACGGGGATAGGAGGAGCCATCATCATCCGCATTACCATCACCAGGGCGGAGGAACAAGTGGTGTCGTCAGTACGGGCCCCACCACTGTCAACACCACCAGCAACAATACCAAGTCCCTGTCGAACCGGATTACATCGCTCAAGAAGGAGAACAAGACGACCCAGACCCTGAGCATCGTGGTCGGAGGATTCATTGCTTGCTGGCTGCCCTTCTTTATAAACTACTTGATCACCCCCTTCCTGGCGGAGCACCAAGCCAGCCAGATGCTGGCCAAGGCACTAACCTGGCTCGGCTGGTTCAACAGTGCCATCAATCCGTTCATCTACGCTTTCTATAGTGTTGATTTCCGAGCCGCCTTCTGGCGACTCACCTGCAAGCGATTCTTCAGTGCCGGACAGAAGCCGCAGTTCCCCACAAACACCATGTCCATCCGGCGATAGAGGACGAACTCCTGGCAGCGGCAACCCCTAGATTATAATGAAACACCCACACACAACCTTGCACCTTCTCACGTCAAGCCCTGAACAAATAGCCAGTGCATAACATATTATTAACTTATTCATTACCTTTAGGCGGGGTGTGGTCTCTAATTGCACCTCAACGTCCACCTCCTTTATCCCTCCATTGATCCATGTGTAATTGTTCTCCAATTACTTTGATAATTTATTTCATCGTCAGGGTTTGCTTCCAATTCTAGATCGTATTTTGTGGTTTAAAATGACGACTGGTCCCGCCAAAGGGAAACTCCACTGGTTTCGCTTTAATTTATCTAATTTGAGCCATTTGAGTGGGATAATTTGATTTCCTGTTTCTTTTTATTTATAGACTGTTTATTTTGAGGTTTGAGGTTGCCCTTTAAAGAAGAGAGGTTTATGAGAGCCTTTATCCAAATAAACCAATTTAAGATGTTGATTAATTAATTAAATTTCATAGAAATTCCATAGAAAAGTCAAAGTTTAACTTATCTAAATTATTAAAGAAAGACGATGAGTTGGGATGAGCACAGTTTAAAATCGTTTTAAATGGATCCAGTTTAAAGCCTCACAAAAACTATTGATAAAATGTACCCTATTATGGAAAGAAGTTGCAAAAAAGGATATTGCTAGACAAGATATGCAAAAATTACCAAGAATAAAAGTTTAAATTAGATAAAAGCAACTGCTGGCAGATGCTTATGTATGCAACTGCAGGCGCTGCGGCTTCAAGACATTTTTTTTGCCGACCGGAATTTGCATGCGGAACTCGCGTGGAAAAATCTGATACGCGGCCGCACGTATCGATTTAGTAATTTCCGTGCGACTTTTCCGCTCAGCAGGCGGCGCCTCTCAACTTGCAACATCGTCCCAGTCCTAGTCCCTGTCCCAGTCCCAGACCCGGGCACTGGCACGGGCTGTTTGTGGCAGCAGCACTGCTGTTGCTTTTGCCAAGCCAATGCCATAGACAGGTTAGATGGATGAGAAAACTTGCTTATATGGCCCGCCGAAATTGCACTCATTTCTCAAACACTCTAATATTCTGGCGCGGCGCTTTACCTTTTCGGTGACCCCGACGCCTGTCCAAAACTTTTCCTTTGGGCCAAATTTACGATGCGGCTCGCCCGTATCATAGGGCCCCTAATATCGTGCCATATATATCCCAGACTCGCATACCCTATCTTTATCGTAGCCATAAATAACAGCGATATGATGGAATGATTTACATACTTAATAGAGGATATGCGAATCAAAGCCGAAATCAGTGGAACCCCAAATGGGTGGACTAAGTCGATAGTTAGCTTTAATCAGATTTATTGGAATGCCAGTTAAAGGAAAAAAAACATTTACTGTGATTTAGTTTATAGTTGAAGTCAGTTGGAGCTTCAAGTGTTTCCCTTAGCCTTAAAGAGCGTAAATACATTTATGAATGTAAACCCGAGTGTAACAAGGAGTGAATGCGAATAGGAATGAATGGGCGAGTACGTATGCGAGTGGGCGAGTGTGAACGAGCAGCGAAAACACCATACAATTTAGGCGTAATTTATTCAGGCCATCAAAAAAGCTTAGCTAACCTTAGGAGCCCTATTCTTAGCCTAGAAATTCGTGTTGTTTGTACGAAGCAATCTACTTTAAACTCCAAAGATGTACATGCCCCCATCCCCCATCCCACATCTACATCCCCATCTCCCATATTCACTTTCATGATATCCTTGGTGTGAAGTCATAAACGCAATCAAGCAATGCTACGACATAGAGATTAAGTCAGACGAAAGGCTCATCAACATACTGGAGGAGTACTGTAGCCGTCAGCCCCATCCCCAGTCAGTTGCCTCAATCCTTCTAAATTTCAGCTCACATGTCAGGCCCAACAAGTCAAACAGATGCTCCGCCGGGTGAGAGAGTTTCCGACCCGTCGTCGCAGGCAAACATGGCATCACGGCATTCCATCACGGAATCCCCGAATACCGGAATCCACGCATCCATCATCTCTCGCCCGGGCAGGGCTTTTGGCTTGTAATATCATATATACATAATCCGCATAATCTGCATATATATTAATAGTTATACGTGTATGAACAGCATTTTTTGAAAGCTAACAAATAAATAGACAAATCGAAAAGACAATTCTCAGCACTTCCGCCTCCCCGAGAGATTGTTTTCTTATTTAAGCAGTTTTACAGTTTAAGGTGCCGTTCCAGCAATGAGCAGGATTCTCGGTGTGACAGGATGCCGGAGGATGCGAGAAACAATGGTTAGTGTTTGTATATGTGGACCGTGAATTATTGATCAGTCTCAAAATTGAATTCACAACCGTACCCCGTACGGACCGACCGTACACGCTGTTCTGAACTGTACTCAACCCTACTCCTACGCCCCACATCCCAGTACCCACTTTCCACGTCCCACGGATATGTGTACTGGTATGTATTTATAAATTTAACCAGGATCCAGTCAGTCGTCGAATCCTGTCGGGGGGTAAAACCCAGAAATGGTAAAAAAGCCAAGAAAAAACCCAAACCAAACCAAACCAGAGTATACACATAGTACGGTTGGTTAGAAAGCAAAGTTGTGTTTGGTGCGGAAAATAACCATAAATACGGAGAGCTGCCGCTGACTCTCCTTCCATGAATATTTTATTGTAGCCACATCATCCCGCCCCCACATACCCACCCGCTACATCCATTCCACGACCGCCTATCCTACTCTATCCCCCGGGAGAAGCCCCAGCTGAGCCATCCTCCAAATGGAGTTTTAAGACTCTAATTGAGCCAGAACCCTACTTGGATAACATTAATTGATCGGCTCCTTTTCCGCTGAGCGGTAAACAAAGGTGCCCCCAACTGCCGGGAGGGTGGCACTTGTGGAGCATCATCCACCCAGACAATCCACCCAAAAACCAGCCCAACAACTTGGCGACGCAAACAAAAGGAACCGAAATAAAACCAAAGTTCATTCGAAAAACATTTGTGGGGCATTTGTCATGGCAAGGAGGAGGCTGCAAACTTTGCCTGTCCCGAGCACTTGTTAAATGCTTGAAAATATCGATGTGTTTTTTATTTTTCTTATCCTGCCGACACTCTACATACCACATACCACACCTCCCACCACCCACAATTGTTTCATAACCCCTATAACCGCTCCGAAAAGAAACTGAAGCGGTGACATAACCGAAAATCTTGAAACAACAAGCAACAACATTAGCGTAAGCACCCTGTCGACACAAGGCTAAAAATAGGAGAGCCCAGGATGCCAGGACAACGGGCAACTCTTGCCAGGCTTGCCAGTCTTGCCACCTTCATTACCTGTAACCGCGGCCATTTAATTTAACACATTATGCGATATCAGCCAACAAAGCGGCTCAAAGGGAAGGGGTCCTTACCAAAAAAGACCAAAAATTACGAAACAGAGTGTACTGGAAAAAATACTTTAAGAATATTATTTAAACTTAAGAAGCTTGAAGCATTCTTTAGGGAAATAAGCGATAGCTAATAATGTTTTAAAGAGTCTTTCTAGCCCATTCGCATTTCAGATATTTCAGATAAAAATCGTTTAATTTTCCTATATTTCTTTGGAAATAAAGATGATAGTTTATAGAGCTAATTACATTAATTTGTTCAATATACATTGTGGTTTTGGCTTGTGGTAAGGCCAAAATCGAAAGTGACAGCCACAGGAAGAGCAAACATAAAAAATATATAATTAATTGGTATGGAAACAAAGCTAGTGAAAAGTGGCTTTGTCTTTGTGGTTACAAAAAAATAACTTTTCTTTCCGTGTATCATACTCGTACGGTGTTATAGTCCTGGGTTTACAGGGCCGTTGACAAGCGGAATTAAGGACGACCGTTTCCGCTGAGCTCGACTCGAAAGTGAAATGTGACAGCAAAATGTGTTGCAATTCATTAGAGAGGCGGAGGATACTCCGCCCCGCTGTCATGCTTTTATATTAGTCACATATGTGCGTGGGTTCCGCGCAGAAGGAGGTGTTGTGTTGTGTACGTATACGTAATTATGATGACCGCATATTTTTTCACGCCTTATTTCCAGCTAAATTAATGTAACACCATCGCGGTCCCAGCTGGAATCAGCGCACCGCCGGAGTCACTGGAGTCAGAGCCGTGGTCAGAGCTGGCTGAATCAGCGTTTCTTTTGCTTCCGGCCTCGTTGCCGTAAACAACTTAGCAGTAGTAGTGGCGGCCACCGGGTTACCACTTCCAATAATAAATCACAAAAAATGGAGTCAAGGCTGCACTGCCGCAACCACTCTTTTCCACTTTCTTTGAGGCTTTTATTTCTGTCTGAAAATAAGAATTTTTTACTTGAGTTCGAGTAAGATTTTATCAAAAGTACTTTGAACTGCAGTCAGCCTTTTCAAATGACGTCGAGTATTGCAGCTGTTCTAGATTTAAGAAACTTCAAGAGACGCACAAACGGAAGAGAACTTTTAATAAATAAATTACAATTCTTTCAACTGGCAGTGGTTTTACGATTTATTTTCCATATTTGGCAAATCCTTGTGGGTGTAAGTCACACACACCCATCTTGTGTTCCGTGTCTTAACGAAAAATACGTGTTCAGGAAATTGTTCATAAAACTTTTGTGTGACAATTTATAGCTCAATAAGTAAAGCAGCTTACCAGGGAGGAAGGTTATTTTATAGTCTACTATGCCACTACCCAATACGCCCCCGTAAGCTTCCTTTAAATAATAATAAAATATTCGTCGAGTTGAACTTAAAGTTTATTATAAGAACTCATTCGGCCAATGGTCCGAGGATGGCCGATAGGTCCTTGCAGAGATCCGTTTGCAAGTGAACAATTACAAAGTACATAGTAGAGGTTATAAATACGTGCGATATACATATGTGCGGTTTATATTACAACTTTACAAATCCTTTTTTTGTGTGACTTTTAGGGCTAAAAGCTAAAATGCATAACGGGCTCAAAAGTGAGGACAAACGGGTCAGAGGGTCATCTACAATCTCTTCAAGCTCAAGTGCAGCTTCAACATCCAGGCCCGGTTTTTGTTTTAGTTTCAGTTTTAGTTTTTGTTTCAGTTTCACTTTCACTTTTGGTGCGTTGTGCGATTGCTCAAACATTAAATGGGTTGGCCGGACACTGTGTGCCTGCGGGGTTAGGCCGCCCAGGACGGGCCGGGACAAAGGACACGCCAGATATGTCGTTGGCAGTTTCTGGACCCACTGCGAGGCACACTTCCCCATAAGCACACACACACGCTCTCGCAGACACAACAAAGGGACGGGAGACGACATCACCATCACCATCACTATCGCCGTCACCATCATCATCATGGTCCTTCTCATCCTGCTCTCATCCTGATGGTCAACAGTGGCCGTCAGGCAGCACAAAGACTCGCAAATACTATAATTTGTCTTTTGTTTTGTTCTGTTCTTCGTGCAATCAACACTCACGCACACTCCTAAAAATACTATATAATTCTGTATATGGGATGGGGTCTAGGCGGGTCTAGGAGAGAATCTAGTCTTCCGGTCAGGTCAACTGGGTCTTAAAGCTACTGATGAAAACTGGCCTTTTATTACCTCGTGTATATGCTGCGACATTTTGTGGCACATTTCAACCGGCAACTCTCAACAGATACTCTGAGGCTTAACACTACAATTGACTAGGAATACATATTGACGGAAAGTTAGTGTTTGCTCACACTTGTGACTTTTAAAACTGGTCCTTATTCTATGTCGAATGAGGTGGAGTAGAATTTAAATCTTCGTTGCAAGTTTTCTTACTCTATTCCTGATTTTAATCGACATTGATCGTGAAAGGAATAAAATGTTTGGGCTAAGAAAAATATTTCCTTAAATACTTGTGTAACAATTCTAAAACGAAGAATTCCTTTAGAACTTTTAATATTTTCTTTAAAATTAATTTTATTTATGATGAATGGGATTATTCTAAAACAATCCAAGGACCTAAAATGAATAACCTCAAGTCATTGCCTTTTAAAAACATCAAAGTGGATATTTTGGATATCTGTATTAAAGTGATTTTTGAAAAGCCACTCATTATACAGATAAGTTTTTAAGAATTGATCCCGAAAGGATTGATCCCATATACATAAGTTTCGATTATACCGCTAACTAGAGGCTTTAAGACCCTAACTAGCCACGAAACATGGCCAGGTGGTTGGGAGGACGTTTTTGCTTGCAAATGGGTCGGCAGGTGAGGCGCCAAAAGGCAGTGCGAAAATCGGGATTGTAGAAGGCGTAAATAAAGGGGTTGATGGCGCAGTTGACCCAACCCACCCAGGTGAAGCCGAACATGAGATCCTCGAGAACGGCCGGCCGGGGCAGGAAGGGTATCAGTAGGTAATATACGAAGAAGGGCAGCCAGCAAGCAATTAGGCCGCCCATCACAATAGTCAGGGTCTTGGCGGTCTTAGTGTCACGTTTCGTGGTCGAGACTCGCATGGGCATGCGATGATGATGGTTCAGATGGTGGTGCTGATGGTGGTGGTGCTGATGACTATGGCTGTGGCTAGCGCAGCTCCGTTTCTGTTGCTGGGAATCCACCTCCGCCTTCTCACCGCCGCCAGTTTCTAGGGCCACTGATGTGGAGTTGCCGCCGCCCAGGCACGACTCCGAGTAGGAGGACACCTGACTGCCCACGTAGTGCAGGCCGGAGGGTGTGGAATGCATGCAGGGTCCACCGTACTTGCAGCTAATTGCCGAGCAGTGAATCAAGGACGAGAGCCGCGACACCTCCACCAGCTCGTAAAAAGTCGGCTGGTGCTTGAAGGTCAGCGTCTTGTCCGGCACACCCTTCTCCCGCTCCGGCTGGCATTTTGAGCACTTCGAGCACTTGAGCGACGCCTTGGCCATATTTTCTGCATTCACATTAGCCGCTCCGGAGGTGGTGCTGTTGGAGGTGGCAGTGGCGGTGGGTGGGTCGTGCAGCGAACTGAACCTCCACCGGGACTTCCGGTTTGGCAGCCATTTGGTTGGCGTGCAGTGATAGTGTTCCGACTCGGAGATGAAGTTGTCGCCATCAACATCGTAGTCTGCCGTCCGCTCCGAGTTCTGACAATGGGAATAAAAAAGGATGCATGGTAAAGCACTGGAAAAAAATGTAGAGCCTGAAAGTCTTAAAGACCTTATTAACATGAATATGTTTTTTTTATTAAATCATATTATTGGGATATTCCCTTTGAAGACTTAATCAGCGTGAATACAAAAATGATTACGCTTTTCCGCAGTGCGTGACAGGTTAGTCAGGTGGTTGGGTGGTTAGATGGTGTGACATGATAAATTTCAGGAGACATTTCAGCGGACCAAGTGGCGGTGTGAGTCAGGTGGTGGGGTGATGGGGTGGTGGGGAAACCATAGAGCTTACCGCATCGCGCACAATGCGCTGTCGCCGTGACGTGAGCACATAACCAATCTTCACGTAGACATACAGCATCACCGTGAGGGGGATAAAGAATGATCCCATTGCCGAGAAGACCACGTAGCCCTTGTTTTGGTTGTAGCGGCAGTCCACAAACTCCGCCTGATGTCTCCCAGCCTCGTACCTGTGAATGGCAAATTGAATTCCAGTTTCGAATAGCATGTGGTTTTTGTGGTTGTTGTGATTGCGGCCCAGTATCTCCTCGATGCCGACTCGTTCGGTCCCTTGCCAGTTACCAGGAACTCGGTCCTGGCTACTGAGTTCCCAGAACTTGGAACTGGGACTTAACCGAATGACAGTTAAGCAGGGCGAAATGCAAAATTCAAATCCTAAACCAAAGCCTGTCCTGGCAATTTATCCTTTCCCAGAAATTCCCTTTTGGATGCCTTTTATTTATGCACATCTCTTCCTGATGGTCATTCAGTTAACACAAATCGGTACTGACTTTAAATCGATAAAGGAATTCCGAGGAAGACCAAGGATATCCATAGTTGAATTGATCAACTAAATATGTGTAAGAAGGAAGAGTTTTTATGGGTGCCACTAACTTAAAGGAACTTTTTCGATCATTATGTTTTCCCATTAAAATGCCAGGCTTTTAACTTTGCAACTCAAAACAATTTTTGGACTTGGTAACATTTTTTATTAAACTATTCCCCTTAAAGAATGAAAATATTGCAAACTGCAGCATCTGCTGGCAGTTATAATTGCACTTTTCCCCCCAACTCCCCGAAAAGCGAATTTTCAAATATTTCCAATGCCCGGCAGCTGCGGCTTTATAGTTCGACCTCAGCCGGTTTTAATGTGCACTTTAAGCCATGTTTAGGGCGCTGGCTAGGACCGGGCCAAGAGACAGTCAAGAATTAGTTGCCCCTGGTGACTGTTTTGGGGACAGGACACCTCCTATAGGAAGAGGGGGGTGTCAAAGTGAGTACGTGTGTGTGTGCAAGTTAATGCTGGTTAATTTGGGCGCCTGGAAGTATGCAACACACAAGTGTGCGGCTTTCGGGTAAACGAGTACAAAGCAAATGCGCCGCGCCAAACAAAGTCATTAACAACTCATTAAAACTTCAATGTAATGGGTGCAAGAACAACAGCTAGAACTGGAGCAATTACGTAATGTTTTAGGCGCAGCTGGAGGTACAAATATAAATATAAGCACACACATTTCGGCCCTTTTTGGGGCACATTATCTATATTGGGGCCACATACAGCCATTAGCGTTAAAGGAACCAAAAAAAAAAAAGAAATTAAAACCTTTTCGGGGGTTCAACGCGAATCAATAATACCCTTGTAGTAATATATTTCAGAAATCGATCATCTGAAAAGGATAATTTTTTAAGAAATTATGAGATAAAAGCTTGGCAGAACTGTTTATGGAATAATTTTTTAACCCTGCTTTTTTATTTATGATCTTATTTTAAGGGATAGATTTCTATTAAAACTCCATGTCCTTAAACATCCCTAGCAAGTGTATTAAAAAGAAAATTGAAATAAAAACGGAAGCGGCAAGGCAACGGAAGCAGAAGCGGTATCGGGAGCTTTACTTACCAGCCCAAATACGGCGGACAAGTGATTGACAGGGCCGTTATCCACACAACGAGTATCATGAGGAGGGCCAGCCGCTTGGAGCGGCGCTTCTTCGAGTACGTCAAGGGTTGTGTGACGGCGAGATACCTGCGAGAAACCAGAAAAATCCAAAAGCCGGGCAATAAACGCTGCCAAACAGAGTATGGAATATGAAATACCGAATAAAGAATGAATGAAACAAAAGCCAAACGAGCATATTGTTCATAAAGCCGCAGCCGTAAGGCAAACAAAGTACAGAGTCAGTTGGTCGGTCTCGGTACGGGCTCAGCTGGATCAGTTCAACCCGGTGCGGCACAAAACTTGGAAATGCCATTAAAATGTAATTGAAACTTCCAACAAAAGCAACCGACTGTAGTGGATCCCGGCCCAACCCAATCTCTGGCCAGTTCCTTCATTTGCCCATTCACATTCACCCACACAGGACACTCAAAGGGTATGCCCTGTCCCTGCTCCTAGGACTGCCACTGGCTCCGTCATGGGGCAATAAAAACGTCAACAAATAAATTATTTTGCACTGTTTTAGCACCTTGCCTTGACTTTGGCTCTGGCGCTATCCGTTGGCCGTTGGCATTGGCTACAACTATGACATCAACGACAAATTAAGAAATTAGTTCACAAACTCACCTGTCCAGACTGATGGCGCAGAGACTGAGGATGGAGCCGGTGCAGAGCAGGATGTCCAGCGAGATCCAGATGTCGCACAGTATCCAGCCGAAGCGCCAAGTGCCTGCAAAGTAAATATTTGTCGAGCTTGAGACCCCATGATTCATATGGCTCTGCGGGGAGTTCGCTGAGCAGCAGATTACGGTGGCATTACACTTGCATTCCCTTCATGTAATGTAACTTGAAATTATTCCCCGGACAGGCAAAATTATTATGGGAGGGTGCGTAAAAAAGTTTAAGCTCACTTTTCCCAGGAAAAAAACTTATTTTTTTGCTAGAGTCCTTCATCCCAACTCGCCTTTATTTCAGGCTTCATTTAACCTGAGGATTTTGCCAAAAGAGAATTATAAGTAAATATATATTTTCTCCGCTTAAGAATCGGTTGATAATTTGCAAAGATATGGCCTTCGATGGAGACCATATTTTTCTTCCATGCATTTTCCCAATTTTTAGAGAGTAACTCCTCAAAAATTTAAAAAAAAAAATGCTGAAAAAGTATGTTCCTAGATCAAAATCCCTGCATCAAAATGCAAATTGATGGAAAATCTTAAAATCGTGTACTCTGCTGAAGAATCATATGATAATTGACAAAGATAAAGACACAGACAAAGGCTTAAACGATAAAAATCAGCTAAGATATTAATCGTAAAGATTAATCTTAAGATTAGTGCACTTTTGCAAAAATTTATCGCTGCAGAATATCGATATAAGAATTGAGATCAAAATTGTAATACCCCATTAAACAATATAAAAACGTAATGTTCCACTTCAACACTTCAATCAACACTTATAAACAATAAAAAGTAAGATATATATTACATAATTTTGTTTTCATAAACAATTGTATTGCTCTGCCGCTTGCAACCGTTTCCAGGAAAATATTAATTCTCAGATCACAGACAAAAATTGTTTACCTTTTTTTGTGGGAAATGGAATGGTTTTTAATTTTTTAATGGCCTATTTGCAAATAGGAATGAAAGAATCGTTTGCAGCATAGATACCATCCGCTCCAGGGGGCAGAGTCGTAAATCTTTCGCCGTCGCCGGACACACTCACCTGTTATGTAGAGAATCACCGATGGGGGCATCACGCAGGTGCCGACAAGCCAGTCGGTTATGGCCAAGTTCATCACGAAACAGTTGGTAACGGTGCGAAGGCGGCGTGTGGTCATAACGGCCAGGATGACTAGCGTGTTGCCGACGACTGTTACGAGGATGAGGACCAGGAAGACGGCCACTGCCAAGGATTTGGGCCAGGCCATGCTCACCAGATACGAGTTCATTGAGGGCACGCCTACTTTAGTGGTTGTTGCCGTCGTGGCGGGTCCTGCTGCTGATACTTCCGCATCCACTGTACTCGATGCTGTTGTTGTTTGGATGAGGAGCAGGTTGCCGTCCAAGGAACCGTTGCTACTGACCAAAGACATGGCCGTGGAGAGCAGCTGCGAGAGTAGCCACTGATGGGGGTCATCAGAATCACCCGACATTCCGACGGCTTGAGGTAGCTCTAAGGAATAGCCAATGGAATTCGACATCAACAAATTGCACTTAATCAATTGGGTAGCCAGTCGTGATGGCGTCATTAGAAACACGGGCCAGACAGGAATTAGACCTCAGACCGGACCAGACCCGAACGAAGCGAAGCTAGAAGACCGACCAGAACTGCATACAAATAATGGAATTGCCTGCGACCTTACACAATTTCCAATTACGGCCGGACTGTGGCCACATAAATTGCAATAAGTAAGCGTAATTGGCCTTGGACAGCACAACGGCCACTGTACGTATACGGAATACACAGAGGAGCGAAAGTAATTAGCGTCCATAAATTATGCAGCGGAACATGCATAGTCCGAAAAAGTTTTAAATGATTTCCAATTAATATTGCCATTTACATTTCAATTTCGGCCGGCAATTTCCAGCTAGTAATAGCAATAGTCTGCGGCCTCTTTCGGAACAAATCTATTTACATATATATTCATGTACCGCCCTGTTTATATCGATGGCAAGCGTTTTGGAAATAAATGAAAATAAATCAGGCACACATGCTCTCCCAAGAGGAATTCCTACAAATGTGCTTTAAATTTCAAATCTCTATGCTATTCGACCTTCGATCGGATGACACTACTCTGTAGATCCAACACAGAAAAAAACTTGATTGTCGATTAATCATTATGAGTCTAAATATTAGGAAAGTTGTTGTTTTACTAAAAAGTTTTATTGAACTAGTTGTGTTGTTTTCACTATTCCAGGTTTGTTGATACTAAGTCTTGAAGTCTTATTCTGTTGGTAACCATTAATTAATTGTAACAATAATTTTCCAATATATACGCTTTAAATATATTTGACTTTTAAGACATTATCTCACTTCAACTATCACTTTATGGCAGTGCATATCTGAAGTCGGCTCTCCACACCCGCAAGTCAAACAACAGCTTGGGTACACACTTCAACACCAGGCGAATGCTAGAATTGCATCTCTCGGATACATCTCGAATATCTCTCGCGGGTCGCGGCGAGTGGAGGCAAGCATCTCGACGGTAAACATGGGCCTGATGTGCGTTGACTTATAAATAGTTAAGTGATTAGTCGTAGGCGTTTACTGTCGCCATTTGTTACCCATCGATGGGTCACAGGTCACGGAATCAAACACGTATGAGGTGGGGAATCGATTTTCGACCGGGGGGATCTAATGGATCTGATGACGGCCTATTGAAGGGCCTAGGAAACCCCCCGAAAAGTTTCTTTCTATGCACACGCACAGCTGTGCCGCTGAAGCTGCTGCTGATTACAAACTGACAGTTGGCAGTCTGCTGTCGGCCTGTCCAACCTGAGATGCTGAGATGAACGCCACACTCCGCCGCTGCCCTCCAGCCCCTGGCCAGGCCCTAGGCCCACCCACCCAACCATAACCACCACCCCGCCGCGCACCCTGAGCGGAACCGTCAACGTGGCGTATGCGCGATACTTGTTCTCGTATTTTGTATTTTTGTGTTTTTTGTTATTCTTGTTGTTTTTCTTCTTTGTGTTGTCGATTAAAGTACACAAGCAGCAACAATTTGCGACGGCAGGGCAAAATTCCTTAGTTGCCTTACATTTTTTATTTCCAGTCTTCTCATTCTTGTTTCGTTACTTTTCAGATTTTTTATTTTATTATATATGTATATATTTTTCTGTTTTATGCTATTGTTTTATCAAGGCGGACGCACACACATTTTCCAGGTTTCTTGGCCGACGATTTGTTTGGAAAATATTCCGAAAATTCTGATATAAAAATGATGAGGTCCCCGGGCGAGGGGGAGGCTACGGCTAAATCCGGAGGATGGTTGGCGGTGAACTGACTAATCGAAGTGCCGAGCCCGCGAATTAAGTGCTAACATAAACGAGTATATTAGATTTTTGCACGCTCTATGATTCATCAAAAATTGACAACAAAGGCATCCAGACAACGAGACCATAAAAAATTAAGGTAAATTGCACTGAGGTAACAGCTGCCAGGAACAAATTATAGAAGACAGGAGGGATGGTATGGCGGAGCGTGGGCGTGGACCTGGTCATGGAACTGGTCGATTATGTGGGTGGAGTTTGAACCGTTTTTACCCCCTCATTAATATGCATTCTCCAATTAACTGGCATATTTATTTGATTAGTTCGCGTTGAACGAGCACAGGGCGCACCAATGTCAGATCGCAGACTTGTTGCTCACAGATACACAAGCACACACAGAGACAGACACACACAGTAAGTTGGCTAAAACCTCATTAGTTTTGCTTTTGGCTGATAGCAGCAAGTTAATTGATAAATTTATCTGTTGATTACGGCCAGATGTTCGAGGGATTGTGATTTACGACGGAAAGATCACCAAAAACACTGCGCCAAAAAAAACTAACTAACCGACAGTGAAGGACTAGAAATATTTACATATTTCATATTCCATTCTAATTATATTTGTAATTTGTAACGATTTTCAAATTTCCGTTTCAGTTAACACACAGGGTCGGGCCAATGTTCTGGGTTTTCGGTTTTTGCGGCCAAACGCCAGGACGTTCCGTGAGCGACTGAAACCGAAATGCTTGTGAGCCAAATAACGCATTTGGCTAATTTGCCAAACGCTTGCCACTCGCCTTCTGCCGGCACTGGTGGCTTGCGTGCTTTGGATTGGCTGTGGGTGTCGACCGTTGTGTGTGCACAGAGGGCCCACTGTATTTGTCACTCTGAGCCTCTGAACCTCGGAACCTCTGAGCCTTAGAACCTCTGAAGTCGCGCTCCTTAGTCGCAGCGCGTTAATTTCTTTGCTCTTCTTTATCACTTCTTTGCCAATGTATTAATTATGAATACACTTTGTGTTTGTCTCGAGGATTCCAAATAAGATGCGACACTCAACAGAATTAGGAGACCCAAATGAGTAAGGCTGGGCGCAGTACAAAGGATGTTTAAGATCCTGGAGGGAGGAAGGTCGGGTGAGGCCTGGCCAGTGGGGAAGGGAGAGTCGTCACGCATTGGTTTGCATATGCAGATGGAAATAAATGGATTTCCTGTAATTGATAACGACCGAGTGTGTAGGCAGCATCACTGAAAAAAATGTCTATATAAAAACATATAAGCTTTATAACACAAAGAAAAGTCTGAATATAAAAAAATATATTTTTAACTTTTCTCAATAATTTTTATCGAGGGATTACCTTTTAAATTAGTAAGATATTTAAATGTATGTCATAAAACCCAAAAGAATTTTTATTAGTAACATTCCAGTTTTCACATTTCATTTCGAAATGTGAAAAATGCAAATCCTTGTATTGTGATTTTATTTTTCATAGTGCGTGTGGGTGGACATTGACATTCACATCAAAGGAGGCGTGGCAGCTGGGCGTGTTAGAACAGAGAACAGAGAAATCGATCGTGCCCATTTTGGAGCTGTCACTCAAATTAAGCACATTAAAAATCCATAGGGATTTCAACACCCACATACGAGTGTAGGAGTGTGCCAGCTCCCCATAAAACTTCGCGCCCTTTTCTCCCATTAGTCGCCACGCCTCTTCCCTGTGCAATTGTATAACATACGCACAGTGACATAGTTTGTGTGTTCAACAAACACACACTGCCACACACACACACAACAGACACAGCAGACACTCGCTTAAACAATGCTAATAAATTTTCGTTTTATGAGCATTTGGCTTTTAATTACCGAACTAAACTTAAACGCCGCACTAGTACAAACATTCGCATTGCGTGTGTGCGTGCCAGGGGGATGGGTGTGTGTCTATGTAGATATGTGGATATATTTATCCAACACGCTTGATTTGGCTTGATTGATCTACTAGGAGGAGGTTTCAACACTTGGGGGATAGGGAAGCTCGAAGGGAGGCAATTGAATTGTTGTCTCAGGCGCCACAGTCATAAAGTAAAATTGTATTTTCTCTGGGAAATTGGGAAATTGCCTCCGTAACTATTTCAACAAAACCGTTGCCCTGCCCCAGTGTCTTGTAGGACATTTAATAAACATTATATTAGGTCTGAACTAAGCATTGCACTAGAAAGTTGGTTTTAGTTGCATTTTGAAACAATTTAAATGAAAAGTAGTTCGATAGAAACTATGTCAAGTGTGATTATTTGTAGCATACCATGAAAAAGAACTATTAGCAAAATGTATTTCTTGTAATTATATAAATAAAATATATTTCGCGACTTCTGGCACCTTCTTCTTAATACTCTAATGGCGTGTATTGATTCTATAAATACTCTATATTATCAGACCTGAACTCTAGTCGTCGTTTTTGCTGAAATATGGATGAATAGGATAGCGTGCTGTCCACGCTGATCCAAGAACGATTAAACGTATATATAGCTTTTATTATTTATCAATACAAGAATGCATTTATTTTTATACCATTTATATCATGATTCTTTTCAAAGGTCATTGAATGAAAGTGGGTCAGACATTTTATCTAAATATGTAACTAATTCTTAAAACTAAGCCAAAAAGCCAGCATTTAAAGGGCATACATTTTCCAAGTTCAAATTAGGATTTTTTTATTAACAATACTTATGTTTAAAGTCTGTTCAAGAAGGAAATCCAATAAATTCCAACCATTTAAATAGAAAGTACTCCCTGAACAGCTGCGGTCGTTGCTACATGCGCTGTATGACGCATCCTTTGAAGGAGTTAAGCCTGACATCAATCTCGCCCTCCTCGAGCTGCAGGATTACAGAAGTTAAAACAAACATAGGCCACCGATACGGACACTCACCTCGTTAAACGCGTAAATGTCCTGGTAGCAGGATGGCGAAATACATTTCCGGATGCAGTTAATCTTGGCCACGCCCACTGGGCTAATGTTGGCACACTGGACATGATGATCGCATTCAACCTCCATTTCGTGGTATGTGATTTCCTGTAGGTTGGGTTTTTTATAGACATTTAAATAAATTATAAAAATCAATACAGCTGGAGGACTCACATTTTTGCTAGTTTCCTTGTAGGCATACTCCGGAAAATTAAAAGTGGCCGCCTTTGGAAACATCTTGCCATTTAAACCATGAATGTCCTTGTAACCAAAGGCAAAATATGGTGGCAGGATAATGAAACAGACAAGACTCAAGAGTGGAAGTTGCGGCATTTTCGTTTATTTTGGTTTTTGTCCTTTTCAAAATCAGCGATGGACTTTCTTGGTAAACAATAAACAAGGCGAGTGTTTCTCGGTTTCGATAGAATATTTTTTCTCATCTCTAAAGGATACGTTAAGGATAATTCCCATCTAAGGGTTGGATTCTACGGTCCAATAGATGGCGCCAGGTTAATGTAAAATGTTTTTAATTTGACATAGCAGCGAAATTTTTAATTATACAATATAATATTTGCTTCAGAATACAAGAATACGTATACGATATGTGAGCCAATTGGTTATAGAAATCTCTATAATTCTTTAAATTAGCTTTTGCTTGCTAAGAATAAAACTTCATCTTTCAATTCAGTTTTTTTGACGCAATAGGCATATTCGAAATTAAAATGTCGTCTTTTTTATTACAAAAATTTTGGGGAACGCTGGCCACGACCGAATCATTGTACCGTATCTTTCCCCAGGTGAATTCAAGATGGTCTCCCCCAAACTCCCATGACGCACACACTTTGGCCGCTGAGGATCAGCGGACAATCGAGGAGCCGTATATTATATTCCAACGCTGGCTGATTTCCGCTCAGAAGCAGGCGCCTCAGGTGAGACCGCGTCTCGCGTGCATGGCTACGGTGGACAAGGCAGGCGAGCCAGTTACGCGGCTGACCAGCATTGAGGACGTCAGTGCCAACGGAATCACGTTCTTTACGACGTTGGGCAGCCGACAGGCAGGCGAGATAAGTCAGAATCCTCATGTGTCGCTGCATTTTAACTGGGCACCATTGATGCGCAGTGTACGGATAGCTGGAACTGCATACAAGCTGACAGATGCACAGGCAATAGACCAATTTCGCCGTTATTCGCGCCACATGCAGCTCAGCATTACGCACGGCCCACGATACGCGGCGAGGTATTCGCAAGCCCGCTCGGGTTTCTTTCAAAGGATCGTTGAGCGCTTGAGCTCCTGGTTCGGAAAGGTACCAGAGGAGATCCCCATGCCAACCAACTGGGGTGGGTTCTTACTAGCTCCTAGTCTCTTTGAGTTCGGCATGATGGGGGAACAACAGGGCAGAAAACGGTTGCGCTTTCGCAGGTGTCTAAATTTACCTAGGGTGAGTTTTTTTTAAATGCTCTTTTAAATGTGAACTACTAAGATGATTTTTCAGGGGGCAAGAGGCGGAACAGTTCAAGCAGAGACGCAGGATTGGGTATATGATTCGAGCGAAGAATAAGAAGATGTCCTGATTTGGACTTACTTTTTATACTATAATAGAACTAATAGGACAGCTTCCGTCATTATATGTATTATGTGCATGCGTAAACCCCAAAAAGTAAAATTTCAAATCCATAAATTATATATTTATACAATTCATTAATGTATAATATTTATTTATTAAGGATTTGGAGAAACGTGACGTTTTGAGCTCCTTAAGTTTTTTTGAGTATATGGATTTTTTTTTAATTATGAAGAACCTATAGGACTATAAAATCATTTTTTTTTAAATTAGTCATTTCTTTTTTATTGATTATATTTTTTTCTGCATTGTAAAACCCCACAGGCCACTATTTAAAAAGCTCATATTTTCTTTTTCGCTTTGATAATTTTTCGATATATCGATATACATTTTCAAGGGTGGCAACATCTATGTCGTATGAATATCGAATTCTGAATATAAATGAAATATGTGATTTTTACCCGGTCAACTATATTTATATAATGCATTTTCTCTCTTGATTTTCTTTACAATAATGTGGTTATTTATAAACTACCGGAAATGGGTTTGAAGAAGTTGAGTGAATTCAAAGATGGCGTCGATGCGGAAGTTTACCCCACTATTGTATATGTTTTTTCCGCAAGTTTCGTGCATCACGTCCTTATTTACTTTACGGTCATCTGTGCCTTTTAAGTTATTTATCGGACATTTTGTTTTGCTCGTCCTGTTAGCCAAGTCCTTCGGTTTAGGGTGTGTTTTGTCGGCTCTCTGTATGTCGGTCCTGCGGCTCTCAATTTTCTCCCGCGCCGATGAGCCGCTGTGGTTCGGAAAAGCTGAAAAGCACATTTAAAATACCTTGTCAACTCTGCAAAAATATATTTTCATGATAGGCTTTAAAAAATGTGTAATGTAACTTAATTCCATTACAATTCTAAAAGTAGCAAATATAATATTAGGAAACATCATTTTCTTTCTAACTTTGCCTAAATTTGTTATATATTAAGTTTGATTTTAAGTTAAGTCAACCTGGCTACCCTGTCAGCGAGCTTGCCGCCACTGCCGACCTGGCTTGCACGGATGGGGATTTGACAGTTCGCCGCGCGACTCCCTTAACTTCGGCCGGGAACTGAAGAAGCCCGAGCTGACAGTAGAAAATAAAAACAGAAAAAGGAGGAAAATAAATCGAGGTGGCCATTTAGTGTCTACTTTTATAATTACGACTGTGGAAATAAACAAACATGCTTTTCTAATTTCAATTATTGTTGGTGCAATCCTTAGAGCGATTTTATGTGCGAATTGTGGGTGTTATTTGATAGACAATTTTGTGAGAATTGCATTTGCCTTTTAGTTAGTGTGCCCTAATTGTACAATTGTAGTTAAAACTTTTTACATCAATTTAAAAGCAATTATTCACTTATTTGTACGTCATAAGCGTATACGTCATATAATAAACAATAGCTACCCGTTTCTTCTTGCGTGTATTGGAGTCCCTGGTGGTATGTGAAGTAGTGGGTCATTTTTATATAAGCCGCCCTAGAAGAATATGAGAAAATCACCTGGGTCCCAGGAGCCTTGGATTTCGATACCGTGTTCTGCCTCGTGACAGTCCAAAGAAGAATGGGAAGCATACCCACACCCACATCAAAACAATGGCCCACATAAAACTGGACACCCTAGATGTGGTGCAACGTACCAGTACCAGCCGAAGGAGCAACCCCAATAGCGGGAGAAGTAGCGCCTGTAGCTCTGGTAGCCTCTCACCAGTGCCCATCATACCGATCATTTCGATTAGTCGTGATACTGACGATTCCGAGTCTGAGTCAGAGATCGAGTCAAAGCCAACACGTTTATTTCAACGGAGTTTGTCCACCAAACGCACAAAAAACTTGGTGAGGTTTGCAGGGTTTTATTTATGTACAAAAATAAGGTATTATAAAAAAAAGACAAATAATAGGCGTTGATTCGATCGAGTTTTGACGAAAAATTTTTTATATACATACATATGGCAGCAATAAAATAACTAAAAAGAACTATACCCTTCACTTTTTTAGGCTGCTACTATAAAGGAAGGATTTCTACTTAAGCACACGTGGTCTTTTCAACGCTGGCGCCGCCGCTACTTTCGACTGAAGCGAAATATCTTACTCCATGCCAAGGATGAAAAGGTTAGCTAAACTTTACAAAATCTATAAACATATAACCAGATAATCTATAACCATGGGTAGTATAATAAGAAAGACCAAGAAACGAAAATGATCAGTATATATTTTAGTATATATCATAACAATCTGCCGCAGTATAGATTTTATATTACAGAAGGTCCTTGCACTAATGGTTTTGACCTATGCAGAGAACTTGCTTAATAAAGCCTGACCTTTTATATAAGTACTTATTTACATGAATGCATGTATGTATGTTGATAGGGTCGTTTGTTTTTGTTCTCTTAAGTAGCTTCGCTGCAAATTGCAATTACTAAATGAAATTACTGCAAACTTGAAAGCAAAACCATGGCCAGGCTGATAAAGGGGTGTGGTAATCGAATAGCATCGAATCCAATCGAATAGCAGTGGAAAAGGGACAAAACAAACTGATGACATGGAAAATAAAGGACATAGTTAAATAGGGGAAGAGCTCCCGGCAATGGTATAATTAAAGTACGCAGCTTAGAAGTTATGGTACTGGAGAGTGGCAAAAAGACCCTTAAGCAAAGAAGACGCACCATCACGAACCCATGCTTCTTGATGAAGGGAAAATCGAAACATTTGTAATGCAATTGGGATGTGGGTTTTCAACTTGAATAACTGCAATCAGAAGATACGTTCCGACTAGGCAATGTTTCATGCGTTTTGGGTGAATACGTTTCAAAAAAGTGGCGTCCTATTGACGTCAATGAAACACCAACCCAAATTTGCAATCTCAAATGCAATTAACTGTGGGTAGACCATGAAACAAAGCAAGCACTTGAAAAGGGCTTCAAAATTGTCATCCTGTCGCCAAAGAGAGCTCGGTGGCATATCTTTGACGCATTCCCATTATGCAACAAGTTGTAACTCATCCGTAATAACTGGAAAAGAAATGCATGACGTAAGGTGTAGGTATTGCTCAATTATGACATGTTGTCATAGAAGTGGAATCACTTATTTCACTTGAAATGAGTCTTAGATTCTTAAAAGACTTTTATTTTATACAGCCAAGGGCCATTTAATTTCAAAGCGAGAGTTTCCACAGTATTCCTTCTTATTTTGCCGGAAAATGCCTAGAAATTCGTTAAACGCTGAGTGAAAATTGTAATTATAATGGCTTAAATGGTTGGCAATTTGTTGCCAGGCTTCCGTAGTTAGGGAAAATTAAAAAAAAAATAAGCGGATGGGGAGAGAAAAAGTAAAAAGGCCACTATACACGCCTGTCAAAAAACGCGGCTAAAAAGATGAATCCTCTACGGAAAAGTGTTGGGGCTAGCTGGATGATTTTGATACTTAGGTTCATGACGGTTACGCTGCTCGTAAAAGCGCAAATTTTTGTTTGCATTGTTTTCGCCTCAACCTTCTCTGGGGGGTATCCTTTGGCCTGCTTCTGCCAGTCTCCTTCGGCTCTGTTGTTTTGGCCAGCCGAAGTTATCTCGACCTTCTCCGCTTCTTCCTCAACACTACGCCCGTAACTCACCACAGTTGTAAAGTTGTAGGACTCTGGTTTTGGCCATGTGCACGTTGTCGTCGGAAAGCTTTTTCCATCGAAGAGAGGGACAGACATAAAAAAGGAGATACCAAAATATCAAACAGGGTTGTCAAGACCAAATAATATTCATTATGTGAAAATGCCTCACTAAATATAATTTAACTAAATTTTAATATCATATATAATAGTTTTATTATCCAAGCCCTGAAATTCATTCCACGTTATCTTATATATGTACATACTAGGAAAACATGTATGTTTGTATAATAGGTAATTATTCTCAGTGTGAATAACTTGGCCAGAGCTTTGCCTGGAGAGCCCACCACCCGCAAGACCTCAGAGCACCTGTAAATATTTGTATCCTTTCAAGCGCATGGCGGCAGCCAGCATGTCTCCGTGGTGAGTTTCAAATGGCGGCCAATAAAAACGAGCGCCAGGCAGGACTCTGCCTCAGTTCCAACTCAACGAAGCAATGACCGACATCCTTGCGGAGAAGACAGCAGCACCAGCAACGGAAGCTGAGGAGAGGATTAGCCAAGTACAGGCCGAATAATAAATTATTTAATCTCAACATCGATACAGTTATACAAAAAAAATATATAAGATTAGTGGCTTTAAGAAAGGCCAACGACAATCACAAAAATTAAGTCCTTGTTTCGATTTATAATCCGGCGGCAAGGGTTCCGACGATGTGACACCCCTAAGTTAAATGTGATGTGAGTTTGTTAGATATAAACGAGACGATAAAAAAAAACTTTCAGTCGTTAACCAAAGAAGCAACAGTTCTTAAACCATAAAACCAACTAAGTCACCTTAAAATCAATATTTTGTGTGTTTAGGGGTAAGTTCATCCAACTTTCATGCCAATTTTCATATCGAGTTTGCTTTAGAAAACCCTTTTTTCTCCGGGGCTTATAAAAGTTTCTATGCGGCTTTTGGTGGCATTAAGCCATGAAAAAATTAAACCCTGCCGAAACTTAAGCGGTACACCTATTTAAGCGGTAAAAAATTGAAAGTTTAAGCATAAGTGGCATTGATTTTATCGTTACCAAAGAGTATTTGATAGCCTTCTATTCCTCCTAAATCAGCTTCAGAAAAAATCCAATTGTTTGGGACCCCGTACCGCAAATGCACGCAATCAATTCAAAGGCGAGCGTTGACCTTTTATCTGAGCTCCAGTTTCATCCAAAGTTAGAGCATGTGTGTAACTTTTTATTATGCTCGTTCCTACTGGATAATTAATATGGCGCACACGCAAATGGGATGCATATGTGTATGAGTATTACCATTGGTATTATATTGGTAGTAGCACACAAGAGGCTGACGTAAAATAATCAAAAAATGAAAGTTTTTCTTCCACTCTCCAGTTCAGTTTGGGGAAAGTTTTTCTGTCATACTCATATTTAGAAAGAGACACTGTGCAGTTTAGAACAATCTGTCTTTAATATCCTTTTTTTTAGACTGAGTCCTTCAAATCGAAAAAGATCTAATATGGTCTTTTAAATTAAAATGGTTACCTAGTCTGACAACTTTGTCAACGTTGTCGACTTTAGTAAATTCGTAATTTTGTAGTTAAATTCGATTTTAGTTAATTCTGTATTGTCTTTGTGTATAATGTATGTATAAACATTTTGGTTTCATGGCCTTGCTTCTTGTTTTGCCTCTAGATAACCAAAACAATGACAGCTTATTTGCTCCTTTGAGCAAAATAGTTTCCCTGGAATTTGTGTAAATTTGTAAGCTTGATATTTTGATAAACTTTGATGATTTGGCAAATACAAAGCGCAACTACTAAAATCGCGTTATTTCCAGAAATGTGATTTCGCTTTATGCATGAAATAAAAACAAGAGAATTAAGCAACTTCTAAAAATATTTTTAAAACAAAGAATTTCTGCTCTGAGTATGAATATTGCCAAATTGTATTGTTACTTCTTACATCCTTTCAAATCCATTGGTAATAACTTTATTTTAAATTGTAATACATACATATATGCACACAGAAGTATATTTTTTGGCGGTGTTTGAGTTTTAATAAACTCAATCACCATTCTACTATAGTACCATTCAGTCAATAAGTTGTAAGAATATGCGACCCCGTGGCAGGACAAGTATTGTTGTGCACGGGTGTCCTTTGTGTTGGATGGGAGCAGCTGTCACTCCTGTTGGCATTCAAAAGGAAACGACTCCAGCTCTTAGTCGTCAGACCCCAGACCCAGATGCCTCAAGTTGCGTTGGTTTAATCAGCATAAATGTGGCCTTGCAAGGGGCGCCACATGGGCCTACTCAGTTTGCATATTGTAGCGCTCTTTATGGACTTTAATGACTGCATAAACATTGACCCTGTAGAGCAGCCCCTCTTTACATCCTCCAGCCGCCGGCTTCCTGCACTTAATGAACTTGTTCATTTGTTACACGTGAACTGAATAAAAGAGATGACTGTTTTCCACTACTGTCCATACATTCATACATATACGACTTGTATATTTCTCGTGTCATTCAATGCTACGTGACATGGGAAGCTGTCAGTGCTGGATATGCGCTCTGTGTTGACACCGTAGGATATCTCGTTTTGTATTATCTAAATTTCATACTCATTTAGAGGGATTTCTATGCCGAGCTGACACTGAAAATTTGTGATGTTGCATTGTTAGTGCATGCCTGACAGGTTTCTCTTTCTGAGCATGTCAGAAGCATAAATCCAGATGACAGGACTAAAGTATGCGGAATATTCAGGCACGACAAAAATTAATATAACAAAGAGCCGGAATGGACACAAAAACGACACAAATAATCTGAGTAATTTGGAGCTGATGGTCAATACCAGAACTTCTCGAGTAAAACCAATTTCATACCCATACCACATGTTATGTATACGACACGTTGCCCCGACGTATACGTCACAGGGCGAAATTCTTTCTATTAATTCTGTTCACCAAAATGCCCCTGGCCCTAAAGGACTTTTCATCCCATATCCTTAGTAATCAAAACGCCAGTGGGGCTAAGCGTCATTTATGTCGACCACATCTGCGTCTAGATCGCTGGGTAAATGCCTAAGGTTACCTAATCTCCTGTCGTGACTCAAAGAAAAAACTTTTCCCCGAAGAGAAAACTTCTAAAACTTTTTACTGGACCGTCTTCCGAGACATTGGTGTGGGTGTTTATATTTGTTTAGACCGATAATTGCATTAAATAGATAACTTTTAAGGCTATAGGTAAAAACTTTCGCTTATAACCTATAAAATTTAATCATTTAAGATTTATAATTATGCAAGCCTTTTCTGAAATTTCTGGAAAAAGGAAACTATGTGAGTAGTCGCCAAAACGACCTTTTAAGTTAACAGATGTACCAACGTGTCCTAAAACGTGTCTCTACCATTCAAGGCAGCAGATGCTACTTGTGTTATATTATTCTGAGTACCTTTCTTTGGGATTATGAAAAAAGTTCTGTACAATGTACAATATAAGCAAGCTGAAAAATTTAAAAAGTCATTATGATTTTCATCGAAGTATAAATTACTATTGAGAGAAGATATACCTTTATTTTTAAAATTATATTTTTATTATTTAAAGAATTTGAAAATTATTCCAAGTGAACCTCTTGAAAAGGCTGCCGTCACTATTAATGCAAAACTTAAGCTTGTGGCCTTCGTAACTTTCAAGGTTGGTGGGTTAGATAGACAAGAAAAAGTGGGCATGTGTAGCATTTTCATTTCTATAGCGCCCTTATGTCAAATACGCCAGGAGCCCAAGGGGCTTCAACATTAAACAAGCGAAACATTTATTCTTTATTCAAAGGTATAAAAATATGGAATAGCTGATTGGCTAATTTCTGGCAACTAAGCGCGCTCATATGAGCTTCATAATTATAAAAAAAAATTAGTGTTGTGTTTTTTTTAGTAAAGATACAAAAAAATCTATAGAAATAAAATCACTTTGGGTATTCATTTCAGGTTTTTTTTTAGTAAGGCCCAGAGGGCAAAACATGCAATTTTAATTAATTCGAAAAGTGCTTTCCCAGCAAAAAGGGTAAGCAAACGTATGAATATATAATTGTCGGGCAGGCTTTGGGTAAAAAAAGCTAAAGGGATTCTTGTAAAAAATGCGGCCAAATTTCCAGACATTACGATTTATGAGAACGGCGTGGGAAAACTTTTTCTCTGAAAGTTTCCTTTTTATGAGCATTTACTTCGGTGGAACATGGCCCTTTTAATTAATTTATCATTATAATTTATCCACTTTCCGCTTGGAAAAACTTTCCTTCAACCTTTAAGCAAAATCAGAAAAGATGATTTTGATCACAAAGGAAGAAAGCAATGTTTCAAAAGCAGTATACATTTTGCTAAAAGCATTGACAAGAAAACTTATATTTTTCTTTGTGCTGATGAAAGGAGTACCCTTATGGACCCTTTTCGTAAAAAAGAATATAATTTGAGCCAAGAAAATACAATGTTTCGTTTCTTGTTGAATGGCAAAACTTTTCAGATTTCTGACATTATTTACAGCCCTAGTTCGTTAAGTGTAATACATTTTAATTTAAACGGTCCTACATAAAACAAAGCTCATTCAACCCCATCTTTTCGGAAGTCACTATCCAGTTTAAAGCTCTGAAAGAAAATCTCATTTTTCGAGCCAAGCTAAAGTATGCACACGAACCGCATCTAAAGTTTAGGAAAACATCAACTTAATGGGGCAAACCATCATTAACACCTCGCTGATCCAGGTGTGGGAGTCTGGGGCCTAGACTCCGTAAAATAAGGTGGGGTGGCGGGTGGCAAGGTGTTGGCAGTTGCCAAAGGCGCGTGATTCTCAGATTGAGTGGTGGAGCTCTCAGGTGAGACGGTATCCACCTTTATGCGGGGATTTATGCACGAATATAAATCCTTCACCAGGTATTAGGGAGGCGCGTGCTCGCTGAGAAGATTGGTCATTATCCTATGGCTTGGTGTAGACTTTAGGGCCAACCTACCTGATCCTGTCTGCACTTTTCCGCTTTAAGTGGTTTTCCATATTGGTTTTTAATATTTATGTACGCAAAGTGTCTGTTATTTATTATCTCCCCATTATATATATCATATACATATCATTTAAATGAATCTCCTGCAACCCAGCTCGGCGCAGTTGTTAGGATTATGAGGAATACACAAGTTTGTATGTAACTTTTGTGTATTTGTTTTGAAACAATAGCCGCCATAAGCCTTTATGTTACAACACACGCAATACTAGTTAGTCGTTGTGTCAGAATTTGTACACGCGACCTGCCCTGCCCCGTCTTGTGCATTTCCGACGGAATATTGAGAGGTTAAGCAGGGATAAACCAATATATTTTCATCAAAAAGGAGAAACGAAAGCTTTTATCCTTCCCCCAAATACTGAAACATATTCCTATACGCATTATAATGTCACATCGCGTTCTGTGTTGGCTTATAAAATAATGCAGCATTTGGTCTCGATGGCGTTTCCCGCACAGAAATGGCTTGAAAAATAGTCGCTAACGCCCCAGGGTTATTAATCACAATTATGGTCGGCCATCTTGTCGGATCGCTAGGCCCATTCCTACGAATCGGGTCACAGTCGTTATCCCTGCATCAAAACCTTGACAAATTGCGCCAGGCCCCGAAGTAGGTTAAATAGCTCCCGACCGTCTCCCCTGGAAATTCCGCTAATTGCTGGCAGGGCTTTTGTTCCTCCACTTAAGCGCATACGAGGGTGAAATGTTCATTTCGCAATGACCGTTCGCATGTAATTGCCTTCTGGGGTTATGCATATGTACGCCGCACACATATCCTTTTACATATGTGGGCTGTGTGGCTGAGGGACCAGGAATAATCGATACTGCGAACTACCAAATCCAAATTAGAAACTCAAACACCTCTAACAAGGCAACATTAGGAGGGCTATTTTGAGTCAAGGTTCTGGTTCATTCTTCATGGAAAATGCAATAAAAATTCCTCAATGTTGAATTATATTTTTGGCAAAAAGGAGTTACGTAATCGTCTGTGAACCTCTAATGTTATTCCGTTGAATAAGAATCAGCCACTTGCATCGGACTTGCCATTTGGCGGGTATTCAAATGGGCCACTCCCAAAATATTGGCACAACAAGGACGTCGTTATGGCACATTAATAGCAACAACCGCCCGGGGTGAGGGTCATAGAGTTTGGTTACGGGGAAGTTATGCCATTAAAATGTTAAAATTTCAAGCTGCGCTACTTTGACGCCACCGACCAGACACCTACGCGCCCCACCCAAGGCGTCCGCCCCGCAGCCCCAAATATATCCTAAGTGAAATTTCCACCCGGTGCGGCCCAGGCTATTTAATACTAATTAGTCCCCAAAGTGGTAGGTAGGAAGGCCAGGCTATATTTGTTTCTAAATGCCAGCTGAGTTGCTTTCCTCACTTATTTCCGCCGTTGGCCAACCTTTGGCTGCAAATCGTGCCGATAAGAGGCTGTGCAAATAAAATGAACCAAAATCAGATGGAAATGTCTTTCAAACTGTCCAAGTTTCCAGCTGCAAAGTTGGCCAAGGACTTTCAAAGGAACAACTTTTTGAAGGAATGCATTTCTTTGACACTTGAGAATCAAAAGATGCTAGAAACTCGATATGATGCTCCACTAAGACCGCCTTCTTTAAGTTTCCTGAAGCCTGATGATGGTTTTAATGATTTTCTGGAATTTCCGAATTCGGCTCAATTAGTTAAGCTTACGCTCTCATCGCACAACTCAGCAGTTTTTCGATTCGACTCAAGTGTACTAAATTCTAATGACCGCCGATTCCTTTTCTTCCCCAAAAAAATGGTAGAGAGCCGGTAACGTGGGGAAGTAAGGCCAAGAAATTGATATGAATGGGCCAAGAACTTTCCTGCATGCTGTATACCCAAGTCAGAAAAAAAAGTAATAAATAAAAAAAAAAAATTTTTTGCGCCAGGTGGTGGATTCCGAGACCCAAAGTCCGGAGTCCGATGTCCGGACCCTCGAAAGGGCACAAATCGATGATTATTCGAGACCGTTTCTCGTGAGGCAAAAAAAGAAATCTCGGTTTGCTACAAAGTTGGGTTAATGCCTGGGGACCGATGCTGATAAAACAGAAAATTAGCAATTTGCCTTAATGTGCCAGTGATTGACCCCAGAGAAAGGCACCGCGACGCCGACCGACAGAGAAACAGCAAAATGAAATGGCTGGAAATCCTTTGTGAGGGAAAAATTCCCCAGTGTCATATGGCTGATGGCATAAAAAGTAGAATCATCTGGGATACGTTTTTATAATTATTTTATTGATTTTTCTCAACGACGCGTCATTCTGAAGGCATTCTATATACGCTATATACGCAGAAACACATTCATCTACCTACACGACATTTATTGAAATCCCCATCCAGATATGTTTATATGTATATATACGTTTTTCGTCTTCCTCGAGAACTGCGTTACCAATTCAAGTGGAAAATGTCTGCGCTCACTTAATTTAACAAGTGCGGAAACGCGAAGCAAACAGGAAAAACGCAGATATACAAACATCCTTGCGTTTTCTCGTACACGAGAAGGGAGATATCTAAATGGATGGTGTACTCTTGAAGAAAACGCTCCCTACATGCTTCATTTCAGAAAAGCATTAGCGCCATTGCATTAGTGGAAAGTAGAATTACGGACTAGTTCGTTATCTGTAAGCTTCAAGTTTGGATATAGGACTAGCCCCAATTTTAAGTTCCAAAACCACTTAATTTCTTTAGGCGGCTGTGGGGGATGACAGAAGTCGGTTCCACCCTTAATGAATTGTACTTGAAAATTCCTCGTTATTTCGACTGCGCCTCCTTGGTACGTGTTTGTGGAATGTGCGACTGTGTAGGTTTTGGCTTTAATTATTTGGCGCGGTGCTCATTCTGGCGGATGAGCCGCTCCATCATATACATAAGTATGAATGTGTATTGCTTTTGAGTGGTTGCCTTGCCCTGTACTCCATCAATTACGTTCCAAACAACTTATCATAATTAAATTGTTTGTATTCAGAATTGAAGGTATTCGTTAAAGGCCATATCAATGGGATTTAAGTGGCTTAAACTTCAAAATATGACACAAGGAGCTCATATTTGGATTATTTGTACTACCAAAAGTTTGGCTTAAAGCGAGACTATTCCCAACTCACTACTCACATATTGATTGCTCTGGGAGTTAAAGAAAATACAAGTAAAAAATAAAAAATGATGGCAACTTATTTACCTGGCAGGGCCTGGCTGGGCGGATACCTCTGGGCCCAGGCACAAACTTTTTGAATCACTCGAGTCAAAGAAAAACCAATTTTCGCCTTGTTCAAAAACTACTCGAGCACACAATCCTTGATGTTTCAATGGCCACCGGACCAGGCGCCGGGTTTCACTTTTGACAGGGTTCTCGATGCCAGTTTCGCTTCTCGCCAGTATTGGCGTAGCCTTGTTTCGGCCTTTCATTGTCAACTTTTTGCTATTATGTGTTTGAGCCGGCGGTGGCTCGGTAGCTGTTGTTGTTGGATAAATATTCATATATTTACCTGCCTGTGTGTGCGAAACATTTCAATTTCCTAAAGGACCCCGAGGGCATGGGGCTTCCGAGAAGGCAGAAGGTTTCAGCTTCACCAAAATAGCCGTCGGCTATCTTCCAGTGTTTCATTAAGGACAAAGACAAAGCAGAATATAATATATCAAAGTTATAAATATTTTGCTTCTTTAATTTTGCATTGTCCTTTCGGGGCCAACTGGGCTCAGTGCCAAGTCTAAAAGGGTCAAGGAGCTAAAAAAATATTTAATGAGTCGTATAACACATGCATCATTATTGACTCTTTTTGCATCTATTTTCAGTGCGATGTTCTCGATGAAATTGATTTGTCCGACCTGTGCTATTTCGAGTGCGGCATCAAGAACGTAAACCATAGTTTCCAGGTAAGTGAGATTGTTTCCCCACAGAGTAGAATTCAAGGCCCTCATAATTAAACAATCACCATAAAAATGTAATTCAAAAAGTTTTCAAGACTTGGCTGTTGTGAATAAATATTTTATTCGGCTCTGGGTACTTGGCCCTAATTAGTGTGCAAGTTTATCGGCTGCCCACCCACGCTTCCACCAATTTATTACCTTTTAATTTGCCAACTTCTTATAACAATTTTCACCGTTTTCGTCTGCCCTAAACGAACAAGAAAATAGCACCTGTGAATTACAAATAAAGTAATAAATTTCCGCCTTATGGCTAAACTTTAAAAGGGAGGTACTAGATTTGGAACAAAAAGTTGGTCAGACTTTTTAATAAAGGAATTGTACATTATCGCCATGACCTTATAGTAGGTTGATTGAATAATAAAGTGAAACTAAAAACGTATACACCCTGAAACCATAACAAATTTTATTTAGCTTTTGGTCCGCAATTACAAAGAAAATCGATTTCAATCTTTTGAAGCCTTAGCATGTAGTAGCATACTACCACCACTATTCACATTATAAAAACATAATGTTTAATAAAAATTTGCTATTTTATAAAGCAGGGAACGTACCACTCCTGAGCTAACAAAAACAAGAAAATGGAAAAAAGTTATAAAATTCCGAACGCTTACCATTTTGGCCAAAGAAGAGAACTTATATGTATTCCTTGGAAAAGCCCAGCTTGTTGCTTAGTTGCGTGAACTTGGCCAATAAAAATTTGCGTATTTATTATATTTTATGTACATTGACGCAATAATGTCTGCGCGCTTCTTCATGCAAAAATATTATTAGCGAAAAAGTGGCCATAATCGTTTGTTATTGTCTTTTGTCAGACGAGCATGTCTGCGGTATACCACAATTCGCCATTCCCTATGTGTTAAATATTACAAAGAACTAGTTTAGGGTGGTGCCATCTTGAAACTTTACACAAAGGACAACCCAGTTACAAAACAACAAAAATGATTTCTCCCTACTTCCGCCTCTTTCATAAAAAACTCGATATGGTATATACAAGAAGGACACCCACCGTCCTGTCAATAGCAATGCAGAGAGGCCTTGCAGAACCTGTCCGCAATGTCAGCAGCACTTTCCACCGCAAACAAAACCACTCTGCAGGTAAAAAGTGTCACAAATATATAAAAATCGAATAAATGAGAGGCAAAAACGTCCTTGGGAAAGCACTTTCGTTGAAAATTCAATTTCCTCGGAAAGCCCATAATAAGTTTTCCATTTATTGTTTCTAACTTAAGTTGGAGGGTATTCCATTGGCCAACTAAACATCAAAGGTATTGCGATGCGAGTAATGTATGAAATACATAAGTAAGTTATATTATTAAATGATGAAAGTATTCCTATCATCAATAAACGCTTTATTGGATAAAATGTTGTGAGAAATCATATAAAAGTTAATAGGTTTATTGGTTTTCGCACACCCCTGTATAAGAAACATACATATTTTATTCCTTGGCGAGATGTGAGCCTTTTAAAGTGATAGGATTTATTAAAAATGTAAATCACTTGAAGCATCCCATTCCCCTTGCATTTAGGGGCAACAAAATGAACAGTGTCTCCAAAGACATGCAACGGGGCGGATGAATAATGTTGCATTCACTAAACTCATCAAGTTAAGTGCATCTGAACCAGCCAGGAGCAGAATTCATCCTTTTAATTACATTAAATGGAACTAATTCCCGGGAATAATTCAAGTTACAGTTCCCTGCAAAGGTCACAATGTATTTTAAGCTGTAAAGCAAAATCAATCTGCAGTTCAATTTGGCCAGAAACCACTCTCTGGTTGGCATCAAGGCTTGCGGTTTCATGTTCAAACGTCACACACAACGACTGAAAGTCCCCGGTGCTGCGCTTAAAAGCAAATTCATGTTGAAAGTATTGAAGGCAGGAGTTCGAGGGTGCTGACAGGGCCAGGCTCGTGCAGTGGAAATCCGTTTACCATCTCACATTAAAATAATAGATGAGGGAAACCCCGAAAGACTCAATTAAGGCGTACTGATGATGGAACTGATGTCCGACTGTGGTTGCACATTAATTGCATTTAATTTTCTTACGAGGATTGATGTGTAGGGGGTTCGCTTTGAGGCTTCGCCACTTTAACCTTTAGTTCAATGGTTCAAGTGGCTTTATCACAAAAGACCGCCCCACTTCTTGGGGCTTCTGACCCTCCTCCAATGGATAAGTGGCCGTGTCAGCGCGCGACATTGACATGGCCACTGGCCATTGTCAGAGCCCTCGACCTGGTGAACTGCACTTGCATAACTATGACGCAGGAGAGGAAAATATTTTCCCCCAAGGTGCTTGATTTATTACTGCTTGTGTGGGACCTTTTCGAAAAACAAATCCATTTACCATTTTTATACTCTGGCAGAGTAAAGTTGTATAAAGCTTATATGCTTATTTGTAAACAAGGACATCTCTAGAGCAGATATGAGCATGACTGTCACTCCTTTTGTTTATTTTCATTGCAGTTTCTGTTGAAGCTAGTATGTCGTTCTTGTTTGTTTTAGCCAATATGAAATTTTTTTAAATTTAGCTAAAGCTTTCGTATATTTTTAAATAAGCATATCCTTCTTATCTCCAGATAATCACACCTACTAGATCTTTGGTACTTTGCGCCGAATCCCGCCGAGAAATGGAGGATTGGCTCGGCAGCCTCAAGACGGCGACGACGCCGCAACGACCGCGCGGCGACAGCTTCTTGATTGAACAGCACGACATTCTGTCGAACCACCATCACTGGTACGCCACCTCCCATGCCCGACCCACCTACTGCAACGTCTGCCGTGACGCGCTTTCTGGAGTTACCTCCCACGGACTCAGCTGCGAAGTCTGCAAGTGCAAGGTCCACAAGCGATGCGCGGCCAAGTCCATCGCCAACTGCAAATGGACGACGCTGGCGAGTGTGGGCAAGGACATTATCGAGCAGGCGGACGGGATCATCATGCCGCATCAGTGGATGGAGGGAAACCTGCCCGTCTCCTCCGTATGTGCCGTTTGCAAGAAAACCTGCGGATCGGTCCTGCGCCTCCAGGACTGGCGGTGCCTTTGGTGCCGGGCAACTGTACACGTGGCATGCCGACCACAGATGGCGGTGGCATGTCCCATTGGACCCGCAAAGCTCTCGGTGGTGCCTCCGACGAGTGTGCACTCCATCAGCACCGACGATGCCTGGGACGTTGTCAGCCCCAAGGGGAACTTCTCCCCACTCCTGGTTTTTGTCAACTCGAAGTCTGGCGATAACCAGGGCGTCAAGTTCCTGCGCCGCTTCAAGCAGTTACTGAATCCGGCCCAGGTCTTCGATCTCATCTCTACGGGTCCGAGCCTGGGCTTGAGACTATTCAGACACTTTGAGATGTTTCGCATCCTGGTGTGCTCTGGAGATGGATCCGTGGGTTGGGTGCTCAGTGAGATCGATCGTTTCAACATGCATGTAAGTTTTTTGGCCTTTAAGGATAAAACATAACCCTTCAATGTTATATTCTTTGTCAGAAACAATGCCAGGTGGCGGTGATGCCTTTGGGAACTGGAAACGACCTGGCCCGGGTCTTAGGCTGGGGCTCCAGCTGCGACGATGACACCCATCTCCCACAGATCCTGGAGAGGTACGAGTCGGCCAGCACAAAGATGCTCGACCGCTGGAGCATCATGGTCTTTGAAAAGGCCATAGCCGTGCCCAAGACACCCAAGATGTCCATCACCACCGAGCAGGAGGCGCTTCTCACCGGCATGGTGACTTCAGCCAACCATCACTTGCGCTTCATTGTGGAAACGAACGACACCCAGACGCTAATCAGCTCAACCCAGAGTCTGTGTGAAACGATTGACGATTTGGTGACCCGCATTTCGGAGCATCACAGGGAAGACGAACAACTGGCCGTGAAATGCGATATCCTGAGGCAGAAACTGAGTATGCTGCTGGATGCCCTGCAGGAGGAGGAGATGGGAGCCCACAGTGGAGACGACTTGATAGCCACCATTAGGAGTCTCATTGCAAGAAGTATTCCTGATGCACCTGGAAGTAGTGCTTCCCTGCTGTGAGTAAACTTAACTTACCATTATATTTAATATTATATTTAAAATCTGACCACCTCCGCAGCAACCCCAGCATATCCATTGAGAAAAATGAAAAGGACGAGATTAATACAAAGGAACGCCGCAGCAGTCGCTCCCTTCGCTCCAGCGAAAAGGAGGCCTTGCAATCCCGGGCCAATAGCGTGAAGAGGGCCATTTATAATGTAGTGGAGCACTCGGAACCAGGTCGGCCGAAACGCTACCAGCGCAAGCTCTCGATCACTCCTTTCGAGGCGCTGAAGATTCCCACTACCACGGCCTCGGGGGACTCGACACCCTGCAGTTCCCCCCTGCCGATTATTCCGCCAATCAATATTATTTCCCCGACGATGGAGACCTCGCGGCTTACCTGTATTTCCCCCCTGCCGGATACGCGGCGCGATTCCGTGGACGAGAGCTTCTTTAACAGCATTAGTCTGCCGGCGCCGCGGCAGTTTGCCGACAGCCGTCGGAGCTCCGGGGTGGATGTCATCCAGGAAATCGAGGAGAACGCCAACGGGGAAACGGTGTACCGCATGGGCCGCATGTCCCTCTCTGGAGGGGCCAACATTGACGATGCTGGGAATCTGCTCCCAGCAAGCATTGAATCTCCCGCCGACCGCAAGGTGGACTTCCTGCGAGTGCCCATACTCACGGGAGAACCGATAGTGGACCCACTTTCCGACTACCGACCTATCGAGGTGTTCGAACGCAACTACTACATGAATCGAGAACTCGACAGGGGGAAGGAGGGGATTGAAGAGAAGAAGGGGGGTGCAGATAAGGAGAAGTCCTCTGGCACTGACGTGGAGAAGGAGGACAATATGCCCACCGAGAAGCAAGCACTGGTACATATTTGTAACCTGCAGGTACCCGGCATTGTCGTTACCCCCAACTCCCAAAATGTTTACACAAGCGCCAGTCTAACAATCATTGACACCGATGCACAGACCACCACTGTACGTGTCCCATTTCCCAAGGTCTTAGAGCACTCAAAGTCATGACATACTAACCCGTGAATCCTTGCAGGAACAGTCGTCCTCCGAAGAAATAATGGGAGAGGCTAGCGACGTGCTTTCGGCGATTAGCAATGAAGAGTGCAGCGTGGCCTCCGAAATTTTCGACAAGCAGGATGCTGGTCATACACTGGGGGATATTATTCAGGTAGGGTTTTATTTGTAAGGCTGTAAAGGACACACTCTATATCTTTATTTATTCATTATTGCCTCTTTACTAATATATCCAACCTCAGAGTCTCGATGCCAGCAACTTTACGCACATCGACTCCCCGGAGACCAGCGACGAGACGGAGGCCATTCCCGGCGAGAGCATTATGGACGACATCAGCTCTGTCCTGGGTCACGACATAACCTACGCCCTGCAGGACAGCACCCTGACCGACGACACCACCACGCTCTGTTCCGAGCACGTCGGCCCACCGAAGCCCCCTCGCAAGAAGTCCCTGAGCGCCCTGACCCGCGGTCACTCGCATCCGCGGAGGCGCAACTCCTCGCCACCGCGCATGCCGCGCCTGGCGCGGATGGACAGCGACGACAATCCGCAGCAGTTTGGGTTCGAGAACATCGTGTTCGAGATCGACAATCGGTGCGACGACCAGAAGATGCGAGAGCCGCCGCGATACTGCAGCCTCGCCCAGTTCGTGGAAGGTAACGATATAGCGCGTCAGAGCTTCAAGGTAAGTTTCTAGCAGAATGCGGTACGGATTAGTTGTAAGTGTAGAAAGTGCAGGTACCTGTGTAGGGTACTTTTAAAGTTTTTCTGTTTGGTAGTATGACAGTGCTGTTGTAAGGCCACTCATGGTAATTTCTATGTTGCTCTCCGTTTGCTTCTTTCTTCAATTTTACTTTTTTCGGCTATTCGATCGAATCTTTGAACCAACCAACCAACCAATAACCAAACTACTAACCCGCCCAAAATCAAACTAACCAAACCGGCACCAATCCTTCAATACGAAAAACCGAACCGAATCGAATACTTTATATCCTCCTCTTCTGATCCTGTCTGCTCCTGCACGCTACTAAACTAAAGCGTAACAAAAAGCGAATCTCACTGAAAAACACTACAACCACTGCACTCGTATCCCAACAGCAGCTGATGCTAGATCAGCAGAAGCAACAAAAGGATCAACTGCAACAACAACGAAGCAACGACAACGATTTCGAGGAATTGGAAGCCGAGGCCCAACAAACGCCAACGAATACCATGACTAATCTTATGGCTACCACCAGTGAAGATGAGCTGTCCACGCAGACGGCCATCAAAATAGAAATACAAGACGTTGATGCCACAATGCGCAACACGACAATCAACTCCATCTCCGGTAGCTCCAATGGCAGCATGAGGCCCAATACGATACTGACCTCGTCGACCTCGCCCACTAAGAAATCGGGCCATGGACAAGATGTAAAGCGCATAACTTTTGATGAGTCGTGTAAGAAAGAATCCTTTGATGATGTAAATCCCAACTATCCACAGATAAGTGTTGTTGTGCGCCCGCCGACGCCTTTGCGCGGCGATTCGGTAAAGCCCTCGGGATCTTTGCTGTCGGACGGCTCCGGCGGAGCTATTTCCATGTCGATGGGGTGCTCCAGTTTACTGGGGGTAAGGGCGATGAACGCTGAAATTCGGCGACACTCAAGTCACGCACCCGGCTTGGCTGTTCGCGAGATCGACAAGGACAAGGACCGTCGACACTCTGGCTTCAATCCGAACCTGCTGACTCTAGATCCGGAGCATGCACGCTTCCTGAGCAGCTCTCCGGCAGCCAGCCGCAGGATAAGCTGCGGTAGTCTCTTCAAGGTGAGTTTCTTATTCCTCTAAGACTTTTCCCTACAAGATCGGCTGTTCAGAAAGGTGACGAACTGCACCTATAAAGTGAGCAAGGAGTATCAGAGACAATAAAGTACTAACGGAGTTCAGCATAAACATTTATGTGCAAATATTCTGAGAGTTATAAAATAGACAGGAAACATACATATATTTTTAGGAGGCATCAAATATGATATTTCTTTTATAATTTTGAAACTCTAATACTTGTTATTCTAACATATTCTTACCTTTAAAAAGGGGATATTTAGCGTTAATGGTAGAAATTTTTTTAAGTTTGTTTGCGTGTTTAGTTGGGAAGTATAGTATATGTATGTTTAGTATATCGGAAGTACATGCAGTATACATATCGGAAGTGGAAGAGGTTTGTGGGAAGTAGCAGATAGTAGGTAGGTTCTTAATAGAAAGGAAGAAACAATTCTTAAATATTCATTATTTTTGATTATAAGGTGAAACGTTAATATCTAAAGAATTAGGAATATTAAGAGTTCTCAAATTAATCCAAAAATTCTAAAGGTCGCTCTCACATTTTAGTTTCAGTCATACATATGTATAATTTGCCATTTAATTGTAGTTTTTAAAAATACTTTAAACCACAAAAAATTAAAACCGAATATAATCACCATGTATACCTTTTACATAAGCACAAAAACTATTGGTACGTATTTCAAAATTGAGTAAACTGAATTTACTTATAATTTACCTAACCGACACTTCTTAAAACATTTAAAAACAGCTTTTAAAACCATAAAGTATAAAACATAATTTTAAAGGCTGCGTATACTAAATGCATTTTCCTAGAAGAAAAACCAAAAGATCGCTACAAAGCGCGGCTATGGATTGTTCAGTGTTCGGTTCCTTGTGGTGGCTGAGCCCGATATTCGCCTGGCCACGTTGGCGCTTATCAGGCCGCTGATTCCTTTGGTAAGCCAGTCCAAATATCCCGGACGGGACCCCAAGTGTGCGGCTACTTGCCCCTTCCACCCAACCGCTCTGATCCCATACCGTTTCTGCGTTCCCACGTTCGTTCGATGTTCGATTCCCCCAGCAAGTACAATTAATCCGAAACAACAAAAACTTAAATAAACGAGTGCATGCTTCGGACTAACCGAATCCAACATACCCTTTACAAACAAAAAATTTGGAAATGAAAACGAAAGACTTGGAATTGTTCACTGTCCGATTTCCATATTCCCCATTATAATATTGGAGTTTTGAAAAAACTTTATAAAAGATCTAACATTTAATTTTAAATTAAGAGTCAAGTCATTTCATTTCAAGATACTATTTGTAAATGGTCCAAAATGCTTAAAATCCTTTGTAAAAAGTGTCTTCCAAATGCCAGTTGCAGTTCGAGTTCCAGTTCCTCTGCACCATCGTCAGTTGACTTCTCCGTAGAGTTGAAAAACAATATAATATTAAACATACTCTCTTAGTAAACACAAAACGAAGAAACTTGAACATGTAGCCTCTGCTTATCCCCATGGTTTTGTTTGTGTATCATACCTAAGCTTACTTCTAAGCCCTATGCCCTATGCCCTTTGACCTATGCCCTATGACATACTTTAATTTCTGTCTCCCAAAAAGAACTAACCCACCTTTCGACAGTTATGGCAAATCACCAAACACTGGCACAATCGTAACACTCTCGCTCACATCCACTGGTTTCTTTGTAGTTAGAGCTGATTTTCCAATTACTCCATTAATCCTTTCCCAGCATCCAAACTAATTGGCGACTTCTTTTGCAGCCGAACGAAGCCCTGCCCAATCTGCAGACTCTAAAGGGCTCCAAGTCGAGCCTGTTCATGGGCTCCACCCTCTTCGGCTTCGACCAGTTTGCAGGCGGAGATAAGGAAAAGGACGAAAAGGGCTGCAAGGACAAGGAGAAGACTCCCACCGAAGAGGCAGGCCGGAAATTGCCGATTATTAATCCATTGGTGCGATTACCCAACTGGCCAAGTAAGATAAATGCTTTCAAATTTGATTTTTCATCCTTACGTGATATCCTTTTTTTCTAGACCTCGCCAATGGCGGTGGCTTCATATCCAAGTGTCTGCTGGCCAATGCTGATACCCTTTGCGCGGCTGTCAGCCCGCTGATGGATCCTGACGAGACCCTACTGGCCGGCTACCACGAAAAATGCGTAATGAACAATTATTTCGGTATCGGCATCGACGCGAAGATCTCTCTGGACTTCCACAACAAGCGCGAGGAGCATCCGGAGAAGTGTCGCTCCAGGGCACGCAACTACATGTGGTATGGAGTTCTTGGATCTAAGCAGCTGTTGCAGAAAACCTGCAAGAACCTAGAGCAGCGTGTGCAGCTGGAGTGCGATGGTCAGCGCATCCCCCTACCGGAACTCCAGGGAATCGTGATCCTGAACATTCCCAGTTTCATGGGCGGCACCAACTTTTGGGGCAGCAGCAAGAAGGATGACATTTTCCTGCCCCCCAGCTTTGATGATCGAGTTCTCGAAGTGGTGGCCGTTTTTGGATCCGTTCAAATGGCTGCTTCCCGGCTAATCAACTTGCAGCATCATCGGATCGCCCAGTGCCAGAGCGTTCAGATCAATATCCTGGGCGATGAAGAGATACCCATCCAGGTGGACGGTGAGGCCTGGCTACAGCCCCCCGGAATGATCCGAATCCTGCACAAAAACCGTGTGCAAATGCTGTGTCGTAACCGGAGCTTGGAACTCTCGCTGAAGAGCTGGCAGGAGAAACAGCGCCAGCACAGCATCTCCATTCAGCGGGACACCTCATCCACCACCTCCGAGCACGCCACCTCTACCGACGAGGTCATTTCAGAGCGAGAGTGCTATGTGCTTCTTAACTTTATAGAGGCAGTCAGTTCCCTGGTGAAGTGGGTCAAGTTCTTGATTATCTCCCACCCGGCCTTGCAGCACGATCTATACGCAGTGGCTTGCCGAGCCAGCGAAGCTCTTGAAAGCATTCACCCACAGGGCAAGTTACTAGAAGGACCCTCGCTGCGCACAAAGCTAGTGGAGGTTATCGACTCCTCGCGACAATTGTACGACGATGCCTGCACGTTGCTACGTGATCGCGGCCACAGCCTGATCCTGCGGGAGGACTTGGAGACCAAGCTAAGTGCAGCCCTGGCAAATATGGAGATGGAGCTGAAGAAGTGCTCTGTCCAGAAGTGTATTGACGGAAAGCTGCGAGCCTACTTTAATGTCCTCGCCCCCAACGAGGAGGTGAGTATAAAAACAATATTTTCCATATAGAAAGCTATAGTCTTTCATTATCTTATCCACAGCCCGATGCCCGTCGCAAATCAAGACCCTTCTGGGTACGCTTGCGATCAGGATCCACAGCCGGGCAACAGGCATTTAAGCCTCCTCTAACCAACACACGCGAGGCGGCCAACAACTGGAGTGTCAACGAGGTGGTGACCTGGCTGGAGACAATGCAGCTCTCGGAATACGTAGACAGCTTCTTGAAGAACGACATCCGGGGCAAGGAGCTACTTACCCTGGGAAGGCGCGACCTCAAGGATCTGGGTGTAGTTAAGGTGGGACACGTGAAGCGCATCCTACAGGCCATTAAAGATCTCAGCGAGAACTAAGACGCAGTGAGGTATTGGCAACCTAGTACAAAACACAGTCTTCGAACAGAGCTCTTAGAGTTTAAAGAGAGAAATAAGTTGTAAAGTTGCAAACAAGCTGGGGAGATGATATTTTTATGGGAAAACTGCACACAACAATCATTAACTTATAGGCTAGCTAAGCTAACAAAGTATAATCTTAAAAAATGAAATGGAAAGGTATCTTATACTTATCTTATACACATCGAGTACGAACACTAATAAGAAGTACCATTTACGGACGCACCTATTCAAAAAAGGATGATTTGGAGGGCTGCAATTTTCAAGTGGCAGAGAGTAGGACCTATGTATTTTTGAACTCATAGAAATGTAAGGGAGATAAGCTTAAATCGAAAGAGAGAAACGTGCTATGTTTTATCTTTTGTGTGCGATTATATCAAAATCATAAACACTAAAAGATTGGCAATTTAACGAATTTAAATGTAGAAGCACATACAAAACCTAAATTAATATATAACATCTGTTAGATTGCAAGTGTTTATCTTTCAAGTTACGCTTAACATGTATAACAAGCCCCAACCAATGCAGCCCAATGATCTAGTTAAACACCCGACTTACCACGGAAGTAAAACCAAACCGATTCTAAACCTATAAGCAATTAAAATTTTACAAGCCCATACCTAAGCCCCAATCTATTGTGGATATACCATATATAATATTCTTATACAAATACGTAGATATTCGAAACTATTGTTAAATCGGATTGATGCTATAATTATTTAAATGCAACAATGAAAAGTCTGTTAAACGTGTCATAATTTGTGGTATAACGAGAAACTAAAAATTGTTTATTTAAATTTAATTGTTAGGTCCAGTGACGTTTTTTCAAGAATAAGTTTAGGCTAGACTCTCGGAGAATCTGGTGCCGTATTCCAGAACCCAAATAAATTAATTTGTTACTATATACAAGCATATGGAAAATATATAAGCTATTAATAGAGCGAATCATTTTTGGTATACATTTAATATTTTTAAGCGTATCCGAAGAAAAGAATCACGACTTTTATGAAATCCTTTAAGTATTAGGGCGGCATTGTGCTAATTTTTTTGTAGACCGATTTTCATTTGATTTTAAGTACGACTGTGTAGCCCTAACCCTAGATATAAAATCATAAACATATAAATAGCTGCATATGAGTAAAATCTTCAAAATGTATGCTTTAGGCCGGTTTTAAAAGGTTACTCTAGGTGCCTCCCATCGAGTGATTTTTTGAAATAGTCGGCTCTTAGCCATTGTATTCCGTAACAAATCACTTGAGCGACGTCTAAATGTTATATTATGTTATGATTTAAAATACAAGTATAAATGAGCCCAGACCAGCTCAATTGATTTGTTATTACGACACATCTATGTATTTGCACCAGTAGTCATTTGATTTTTTAAAAACGATCCCACACATATTTCTGAAACTTGTTACGCTTATGATTACCCTTAATAAATAATCAAGAACAATTAATAAAACGAACTACGGAATATAATAGAGTATCTAATCAATTGAATAATAAACAAAATTATATTTTAGGAATAAAAACACACATTGGTACATTTTTCGACACATGTATTTTCGAGCAAACTTTAACGAACTTAAACCATAATTATACCTTATCATATAAAGTTAAAAGAAAAAATATTTAAGTATTACATTAAACTATAAACGGCAATTCGAATTCCCTTTTCTTCGAATTTTCATTCCTTATAGAGTTTGTGTTTCTTTTGTTTCCCAAAACACTGTGATAACAGCTTTCTATAATCCTGTAAAAAACTACGCAAATAAAGCAAGCAATGCATTGCAATATAAACATTTTGTCTACAATCAGTATATAGGTGATACCTAGAAAAACAATTAAGCAGCAATAAATGTTAAACAAAACTAATAATGAATGAATTTCAACAGCCTATTCCCAGTTAAAATAAAAGCTATTTTCCAGACCTTCTGTAATTAAACGTATTCCTAAACTCATAAAACATAAAGTTATGTGAAAAGCAAACTAACAATTTTCTATCAAGCTAAACTAAATCAATTATAAAAAAAATCATTTTCTTAAAGAAACTCCTAAATAAAACCAACTGTAATAAACAAAAAATAATAATTTAACTCCTAAAAAACTATCTATAATCTTTTTCTTATATTCGGCGTATGGGTTTGTATTCGGTATATTTTGAAATTAAAAGACAATTTTTAAAACGTTTATATGCATTTTTCATTTATTTGATTTATATAATGTTATAATTAGTTTTACCTTCACTTGCTTTTCTTCTCTATGTTTTTTTTTATTTTACTTTTTACTTTTTCAATATGATTTGGTTTCTTCGTTCAAAGTTCATTATATTAATACATATATCTTGTTATTAGCAATTCTATCAAGGCTATTTGGTGTGCCTCTGTATGACAATTCGAAAACGTTCAATTGGGCTGCTTCATTACTCGTTTTATTGCATTTATTTCGTGGCTTTTAATTCATTAAAATTGTAGGCGCATTAGGTTTAAATTTCATTGTTTAAAATTGATTTTATTGATCCTTATTTTATTTTGCTTTGTGAATGAAAAAAATGAAAAAGTTTGTTTTGACTTTCATATAAATGTCTATAAAAATCGATTAAAGCCCTTGTGGTATGCCTTTTCCGAATCGGGGTGTAGTTTTCTTTAGTTTTTCGATATTATTTTGTTTCCTTGTAAAGAAGCTGGAATATATATCAAGTTAATTCCTATTTAGATTCATAATAAAGTTGCCTAAAATTTGTTTAGTTCATTATTAAAAACTAAATGTGTTCGACAGCCTACTATCCGGTTGTGTTGTCTTTTAATTGAACTGCAACTGGACATTTAATTCGGTAAGAGTGAGTGCGTTTTTCCTATTTGTGGTTGTTATAATTTTGTTCTTTTTTTTTGAGAATTTTATATGTTGCCAAAAAATTTATTTTGTTTGGAATATTTTTTATTTCTAACTAATACATTCATGCGGATCAAATCGGTGACAGTTTCTAGCTGAGCGTAATAAGCCACCATTTTCACTGGATCATTAATTCGTAACTATGTATTAATAATGTTTAACTTATTGGTTTCAACTAACAAACAGGGGTATTCATGAAAAACATACAAAATATATTCAACTGTAATACCATTAGAGAGCTTTTTTTAGCCCCGTCATGTTTCTTTGTCATTGATTTGTATTAAAGTATATATAGATAAGCAACAATTAAGCTCAGTACTGAAGTCAACCATAGAACTTATAGGTATGAAATTTGAACTTCAGCTTGCAATACATTTTTCCATGTTTTTTTTTTGTCTTTTGATTTTTAATTAAGTTTTTCCTATGGCAAAACAAAAGTGTCTTCAAAACATTTACTTTTTAGTTTGCTTTTATTGAAATGGCATCTACACTGAGAGACAAACAAAGGTACATTCAAATATAACGAAGTACAAGAGTGCGCTGAGAAGTAATCGTCCTAGTCAAGATGAAACTTTATTTTGTTTTTTAAACAAGAATACAAGAAGTGCATTAATACACACTTAAATAAGATAATGTTGAAAGGTATTTAAAATATTTAAAAAAAAAGACTTCTTGCTGAGGACGATTACTTTTCAACCCAACCTCTATTCAAAGCTATTGCTCTTTCGGAAGCATTTTGTCAATATGGTGTTAGCCCTTACTCTTCAAAAGTTAATATGATTCACACAGGTTCTATATCAACATTAAATGTTCTTAAAGGTCCTCATAGACTCATTTCCTATATAGAAGTGTGGAGCAGGATTCCTTATAAAGTATGTGGATGCCAGAAACTAGTCCACAGCATTACAAAGCATAGTCCCATTTGTATATGCCTTTCAGTTTATATATTCTTATTGCGTGTCTCCTGTTTGGATTTTCATTTGTTGCCATCAAGTATCTTAAATTATTCTTACTTTCAGTTATTTGTTAATTTATGTGCAAAGTCTATTATCGACGTTAGTTCTTTGACGGATCAGCGTTTTGGCTTAAATCACCTTTTATGCATTACCCAAATACACTATTGAAAGTTACAAAACTGTAAGTATGTATATCTCTTGTCAAATGTCACTTTTTGGACGGGTCTTTGCGGTGATGTTTGTCCCATTTTTGTTTGTGATTGAAGCATCGAAATATCGCAAAGGTCACTCGGTATTATTTGCAAGCTTGCATTATTTGATGGTATGAGTGGGTTTTAGGAAGAGGCAGTGAAAGTGTCTTTTAAAACAAGTTTTTTTTAGTATTAGTTGTGCCAAACAGTAAAACATTAGATGATATTTGGCCTGATTGGGTTCGCTTGAAGCAGTATAAGCAGTTACGTTAGATTCAAGCTAACTATATTGAACCACATTTCTCCAAGCAAAAATTCAAAATATTAATAAATTAATTCTTTAAAGGAAGGGAAGAAACTATAAAATGCAAGTCGGGGCTTATAGGTTGTCAAAATTAAGAATACAATTTTTAGAAAATAATTGTTTTTTGGGGAAAATGATAAAGACCAAATCCAACTTGATGTTTTTTATAATTATTTAATAATCTTTAAAGAAACTAAAAATCTATTTAAATTCGATCAATTAAAATAAATGATTCAATACTCTTTGGAGAAATACAATGGTCACACATAAATCCGTCTAGTTTATAAGTATAGATGGTTTTCGTATTTTTTTGGGTATCGAATTTATCCTTTACGTATCATAATTGCCTTCCTTGCGAAGGTCCCTCTACTGTCTTGTAAAAACTGACTTTGCACTTCGAAAGCACTGAACAAAACAAAATGGCCTCCTGCTGCGTCCGGAGCTTAGACGCTCTCCTCCTTGGTGGCGCTGCTGCCCCAGAATCGATCGAAGCGGTCCCGGGCCCTCTCAAGCACCTCTGCGGCGGTGGTACGGGCGGTGGGGGCCGTGCCCGTCGACTCCGACTGTGGCTGCTGCTGATCCTGGACAAAGCAGCGCACCGCTCCGCCCGGCTGGCCGGTGGGCGTGGCATGGGGCGTCAACGTTTTGCCGTAGAGCCCGGCATTAGTGGTAGGACTGCTCGACTTCCAGGCTGGCGGGACGGCAGTGTTCGGTTTTTGGTGGAGGGAGGGGAGATAGTTGTGGAAATAGTGTTTATGTTACGCAAAATTCTACGGTTTTGGATACGCTATGTGATTGCATTGGCTTGCACAATTCGCGGGATTTTTGCTTTTTTTACTTGATACAGAGATAGGGAAACTGCTTTATATTATGCTTTTCGAGATTGGCTTGATTGGCTGGTGATGCTTTTGGTTTTGAGAGAGAGTTGGATTTTGGCAATCGATGATTCGATTCATAGACTTTCGGATGATGGTTGTGAATAGCAATACATACAGATACATATACAGATACATATATTTAAATACGTTGATATATATTAAGATTTGTAAAAGCGATTCGACTTTTTGTTTGTTTGGTTTGGCGGCTTCATTTGGGGTTGCTGATGATTTTTATGGAAGTTTTGCGTTTTTTATTGAAGCGTGCTTAATGGCTTACCGTCCATTTTAGCCTGTTCGGTTAGTTGTGGCGGTGCCGATTGCGGTGGCGGTGGTGGCTTTTCCACCGGAGTCGACGCTTTAATTTCACTCTGAGGTCGGCTGTAATTTTCCCCTGCGAATTACAAATTTTCATTAAAGTCATATAACCCATTAAATAAAAGAAATTGCTATTAGCCAAGGACATTACCATCCTTCACGTTCTGCGTGACGGTGAAGGTCTTTCCAGTATCCAAGGGCACGGTCCAATTGACTGGATCGGGAGAACGCATTATGATCTGCTCCGGAGACTTGACGCGCGTCGGCTCAGGCGGGGATTTCACGAGGGGCTCCTCGGGCACTTCCGGAACCGGCGGCTGGGGACTGCAGCTGGAAATGGAAATGGCAGTCTCACGACCATCCTCCGTATCGTCTGTTGATTTGGCAAAATATCCAAAAATAAGTTATACATTTTAAATCGAAAACGTGGAGTGTCATGAGTTATGGAAATATCTTTATTATAGGCGCATTTTATGTTTGATTTATTTTATTATGATGCCGCAGCTCTTCAACTTTATTGAATTTCCTCTTGCTTTTAAGCATATTTCGTGTTTGAGTATTATTGGTTAGTAGTTTTAACTAAAATTGAAATTAATTCATATTCGGAACTAAAACGACAAACTTAGAGAACTGAAGTATATTAAGCTTGAAGCTTAAAAGGCAACAAATTGTTAGTATAAACGAAAGATATTTAAGATTTTCACATATTTATTTTTGACTTTATAAAGCGCACAATACGAGAAACGGCATGCCACAAATACACAATTAGACACGCAACATTTAAATGCGAAAATGGGCGTAAGATCTAATGTCTATTATTGTTGAACTTAAGTAACAGTTGCAAAAGAAATTGCAACTTATTGATATGAGGCGGGTTTTGTATGTTTGTTTGAATTTTGTTTGTTTTTGAGAGGCAAACTCAGTAGATGCTTAGAAATCAAGATATAAGAGTCGACAACTGGGGACTTGAAGTTAAAGTTGCAATGCGATTATATTCCCCGAGATAGTGGATCATCACAGACAGACAGATTAAATATTTTTTATGTATTACTTAGTGTTTTATTGTCAAGGACTAATAAAATTGAAACAAGGGGTCACTACAGGGTCTAAATGAATTATGATTATGCATTGTATGTACAAAATGAGAGATATTTTTCTTGAACATGGGAGGAAAACAAATGTCTATAAATAATGACGTATATAAACGATTTTACGCTATCACAGCTAGTCTATAAAGGACATATTTGACACGATGGGAATACAACACTTACAAACAATCTACACAACAACAACTAACACATTATAATGCAATTGACTCTTAAAGAGTAATCACATTAGCTAGCAATTAAAATTTATTAATTTCGTTTGGATTTCTGTATTTTTTTTAGTGATTTAATATTTTAACATATAGAGTGATTCTTGAAACAGGCAGCCAGTGGAATATAACAATAACAATTTTAACACAAATCGAATTATATTAATATTTTGTACAATCTCTAATGCCAATCTAGAAAAACATACTTTATTCCACAGGGCTCCCACAAACACAAAATACAGAAACGTCAATTTATTGGTGGACCGAAAATTGATTCCAATTGGTAAATGATAACTAGATTTTTGCTAATTGTGGACATACGGGTTTTGGCCAAGGTGTAAGATTATTAATAGCTTTTTTCATATTTTTCGTAAAATAATTTTGAGTTGCAACACAAACATTTCGCGCATCAGATACCATTTTACAGCATTTTCCGTGTATTATATTTTTTTTTAGTTTTGGATTATTGAAGAGATTTTTTGATTTTTTTTAAATTTGTTTTTGTTGATTTTTGATAGTTTTTTTTTTTTGCAAGTTTTCGGTGAAACTTTACTCACTTTCAGCCAATTTTTTATCCTGACCTGGTACCGATAGCCGTTTGATGTTGATTGTTGCTGGCCGTGTGGGATTTTGAGCCGATGTTGCTGCTGTACTGGCTGCAATCGTATTCGGTTGTGGTTGCAACCTTTGCACTTTATGATCTTGCTGCTGCTGTTGTTGTGGTTGTTGTTGTTTTTGTTGTTGTTGTTGTTCCTTCTGCTGTTGCAGTTGGTGTTGCTTTTGCTTATTCTGCTGATGCTTGACACTATTTGCCTGACTACCGCTACCAGCATCAACATTGTTACTACTAGAACCAACGCCCAAGCAACTAATGTTGGATCTATCTTTGTCTTTCTTACGCATTTGCTGCTGTTGCAGTTGCAGTTGCTGTTGCTGCTGGGTTGCCGATGTTTTCAGAATTTTGTTGCCGCTTACTGGCCTAGTGGCGCTGCTGCTTTTGGCATGCGGATGTGGATGTGATTGATTAGCATGAGGCTGATTAGCATGTAATGCGGATTTTGTTGCTGCGGCGGATGCTGCTGCTGCTGTCCGGGTTGGTGCCGCTGTTGCAGTTGCAGTTAAAGTTGCACTTGCTGACGGCGCCGCTGAGGCTACTCTACCGTTGGGCGGTGGCAGGGAACTACTTTTAATGCGGGATTGGAATGTTGTGGAAAGGGTGGCTATAAGAACGTAAGCAGTTTTCGGTTTGTATATTTCGACCATGGTTTTTGGTTTTTTTTTCATTTTCAATTTTCATGTATTTTTTTTTTTTGCACCGAAAACAAAACGCACGTGAAAAAATGAATAAATGTATTTTTATTAAAAAAATGTTGTATTTTGGATTGCGATGGGGGTGAGAATGCTGTTAAAAATGTCAAAACAATGTTTAAAAAAATGAGAATCCAACTAAACTAAATATGAAATGCTGGTATTAAACGTTAAGTCTATCTTTTTGGTTGGGTGTGTTAACAATTTCAATGGATTAGTCTACTTATACCAAGCTAGTTTGATAAAGGGTCATTCATTGTTGGCTTTGGGACCCAAAATTATGACGGAATTTTTTTTCGAAAATAATAATACTAAAAACCAACAGTTGAACATAGAATTTAGATACAATTGGTTAGTTTCCCTGAGCGCATATTAAAGGTATTACAAACACATTTCTCAAATATCTAGGACTTAAGCCAACAATATCACACTTAATGTTAGTTAGGGGTTAACGGAAAGCAAATAAAAACTCCAACGGATTAGACACAACACTCAGCTGGACTTGTTAATGTTTCTTTACTTACTTACAGGTAATTTATTTTTATTGGTTTAGTAGTTAGTTGGTTTTTTAGTTAGTTTATTATTTTGTTAGTACGGTTCACTCAACATGCTAAACTATAGACTCAAATATAGTCAAAAGACCAATCAAACGCTTCAATATAAAAGGAACAGTGATTTCAATTTAGGTGGAAAATAAATAAAAAATGAGGAGCAAGAAACTGCATCACCAGAGACTAAACTAACAAAAAAATAGTCAAACAATATTAGTTTATTTAGATGTAATCTAAGGTTTTTAATTAATTTCGTTAAACACTCAACTAAATGGTCGTTCGAAATACTTGTTGGGTAGTAGAAGGTACAAACTTGAGGTGTGATCCATCAACTAATGAAACTCAAAACTTGAACGAAACCAGCAACTCAAAATAAATAAAGGAAACTAATGACGGAAACGTACGCAAACTAGGACTAAAGTAACTCGAAATGAAACACATCGCATCGCTCCACTTCAACTGAACTGAACAGAACTAACTGAGTAGTCGAGTTTTGGATTTTTGGTTATAGGAATTTATGGCCTGCCTCCTCTAAGTTGGCTACTTACATGGGCGCGCCTTGCGTTCGCTGCCGCTTCCGGCTGTCGGCGTCTTTTTGCGGCTCGAGGGCGCCTGACTCGCTGATCGGATCTGGCGCTTTGGTGACTCATTCTCGGCCACGCCCGGACCCACGGATTGTGAGCGCGCTGTTGATGGACACGCATATGGACGCGGATACGGGTTCAGGATACGGATACACATTCAGATGAGGATGGTTTCGAGTTCGAATTTGATTTCGGTTTATACAGATTTTACGTTTCGTTTATCGGTATTTCGTATGGTTGATTGGTGGTGGTGGTGGCAGTTTCAGTGATGATAAAAGTACGATTTTCATGATTTAATTTCAGTTCGCATTTAGCTAAATAGTTGTATAGATATTAGGTTTGGGGGCCTTACAGCCCCTTCTAATGGTGACATGGTGTGGGTGTTTTGAGTGAGGTTTTTTCAAGATTTGGCACACTTATCCAATGTTCTAACAATCAAATGATCCACTTTCAAAGCTTTCAACTCAAGTCTGTTTAAATATTTGCCAAGCCATTTATTTTCCTTTTCAAATTGCAATATTTGTGCAATATTGCAATGCAAGCAAAATGAATAAGCGAAACATTTTTTAACAAATGCGGGATTAAGAGGTGCCTCAAAATTCTGGATGTTTTATGTATAATATGATGTACCTCTTAAAGCCGAATTTAGTCAAACTATTTATATATTTACATGCTAATCAACCTGCAATCTACTTAATTGGATAAAAAATACTTCTTCAAATTGTCAAGTGCCTGTAACACGTAATAACTTTGTATCCCTTAAATGTGTTCAAAATCTGAAAGATGAATTTTAACAACTGTTTTTTTGAGGAAATTTAAAACCAAAAAATAAATTTAACCAACTACATAAAAATTGTGCACCAGTCTCATTTCCCTACATAATTACGTCAGTGCACTTGGGAGGATATATTGCAAATATCCTTTTTTTTTGCCGAAACAATAAACTAAACTGTAGAAGCATTATGAGCAAAATATTGCAAAAGGAAATCATAGAAACCAAATCAAGTAGTAGACATCGGAGCGTATACGTATTGTGGGTTACCGAACTTGTAACTTGTGAGTGCATTTTGTGTACTTGTGTCATTGTTGCTTTGGAGTACTATTGCTTTTTAGCTATTTTGAACTTCGGAATCGGTATTGGAATTAGACTAAATGCATTCTTGGATCTCTTTTTCTTGGCGACCAATGGTTACTCACATTTTAGGACCTTCTTGGGGCTGCCCTTCTGGGGACTTCCCTTCTGAGGCGACCCGTGTCGCGATAAAGCCGTTTTCTTAGGACTTCCGCGCTGAGACTCCGACTCTCGCTTTGTAATAGCGGGCATAAGCTTCTCACGCGTGGGCGAAGGCAACAGGGCGCCCTCTTCTACATCTACAGTTCGGGGAAGTCAATTCTTCAGAATATATATAACTATTGATTATATGGAGGCTCACCCGGACCAGTGGTGCGTTCAAGGTGATGACGAATATTGCTAAATCGTGCTGGCAGTGCTGATATCTCATCCTTATTATCAATCAAGAACGCCTGCCCGGGGACTCGGGGCTTTTGCGGTTTTTGCAACGGCGTGGACTTCTTGTTGTTCTCCTGGTCCTTCTCCTCCTTCGTAATAGGTCTGAAATATGTATTTCATTAGAATTCCAAATAAATAGTCATATAATAAGGTTTGTATAGAAATACCTATGAACTGACGACGCTAGAGATAGGGCAGAAAGTGAGCTGCGCTTTGAAACCTGATCCCAGAGATCCTTCTGCTTTTTGTACAAGTCCGGATCAATTTCTATCCCCCATCCGCGGCACTATGAAGAGTAACACAAGTTAGCCTGCAGTCTTTAAAATAAAACTATTCACTCACCTTGTACTCGCCAGCCTTTTTACGGAGCTCTACCATCTCCTTGAACCACAAATCCAAATTCGGTTTAGAGTGCGGAGGTGCGGTGCCGTTCATAACCACCACCTGGCCGGGTTCGGTGGCCGGCTGCCGGTTGTCCAGTTCGTCCTTGAGAGCGGCGACGGCAACGGCGGCATCCGCGGCATCAGCGAAGCCAAAGTTCTCCTTTTTCGTGATGAAATGGTTCAGGCGCTCCTGGTCGATGGCCTGCGAGAACGGGCGCGACGTAATCTTGCGCTCCACAATGGTCACTTGCCTGCAATAATCGGAACACCATTAGCCACTGTACAAATAGTCCGTCTTCGGAGACATATTGTCGAAATGGACGGCTGTGCCCTTTCTATAGCTGCAGCATGCATCTCTTGCAACATGCAGGTGCGGATGACAGGGGATTTGAATGGTTGTGTGATGCTGCATTTTTGGGTGGGCTAATGAGGGCCTTCTCTGACAATGACAATGGCATAAGCTCATGAAGAGAGATATTTGATCTGACTAGGGCTGACTAGGGATAGGTAAATCAAATGTTCATACTTCTCGTGCGTTTTTCTATCATCCGTATCGCTAACCAAGGGCTCCAACTCATGTAGAGTAGCTGAAAGCACACAAATACGAAATTTAATGCTGCAGTCCATAGTCGATCGGTTTATACTTTATACAGGATAATGGCTGATGGCAGGCATCAGTGTTCGGTTACATTAATATAAGGAAACAAATAGTTTAATTGTAGTAAATGCATTAGGAAAATAAAAGTGAAAAGAAACTGTTTTGCAAAGTGTCTCGCTAAAAGTAACTCAAAGACAAGGAGTTTATTTTTTGTTAATCGTACAGCAAATAAATGAGCCGAAAGCAGCGCCCTGATGGTTGGACTTTGTGAGTGGGTATGTGAGGGGTTAATTTTTGGGAGGTGTTACTGCGGAAAGGTGAATACTAAATGTAAACTTCAAATGATGATGCTTTAGCTGGTTTGGCATTGAGTAGAGAACGGAAAAATGTGTTGATTAGGTGGTTTAAGTGTATTTTTGGCAAGTTTTTCCTACAAATTTTTTGGGGGTGTTTCTAAAATTTGTCTTGAACAATTTCGGGGACTTGGGTTTTTTAAAATATAGAACGAAATTGAAACCAATTGTGAAACTTTTATGTTAATGGATCCTTGTATTGGATGCTCTTTTATAGTTTATTCATATTAAGCACTGCGTCCAATTCATACACTACGAAAGCTTATGGCAATGCACAACGATTCGATAAACGCCAAGAAAAAGCAGCGACTTGCACTTGAAGCCACTAATTGCGTCTGAGAAGCAGATGCTCTAACGATTTGCGTAATGGAGAGTACACATATATATATTACATCTTAGATCCCTCTAGATCTAGCGCTTAGATCTTCCACTCCGTTGCCTTACCTATGGCGCTTTTCTTGCACTGTAAATTTTGTTAGTATTTGACGCACGGGGCGGATGCGGTTCGTCACCTGCTTGGACGGCCGTCTTCTCTTTGAGTTTGAAAAAATGTTTTCCGCTTATCTAACCCCCCGCTAAGCATTTTCCAATAAGCCTAACTAATGATATGAAAACCAAAATATACAAATGTTGAAGTTCGATGCCATGTTGGTAGATTAAATAATGTTTGTCTGGAATAATGCAGGATACTATATAAAATTCGCTTGGTTTTGAGTTATCAGTTTCACACATGCAACGAAACTAACATAAAATGTCCTATGCTTTCAATTTTTATAAACAAAAGTTATCGCACAACCTGCGGCCACAACATGCTCCGACTACACTTTGCTATTTCAACTCATCAATTGAAAAAGTAAAATTGCATTGGCATCACGACTAGTATGATTCGCATTTGGCGAAAGCATATCCTTTTCCAGAGCCAGATGGTTATCCAATCGATTTGTCGTTTGCCAACGCAATTTTACGGTTTTCAATAAAACAAATACATAGTTTTTGGTTTTTTTTAGCACTAATAAAAATTTTAGTTCAACACTTACGTCAGCTTTTGGCTAAAAAGATGTTTTTTTTTAAATTGTTTTTAAACCTTTTTTAAGTTTTTTAGTTTTCAGGGGAATTTAGCATAATTTCGTTCTATATGAAACAAATGTTAGAACTGTCAGTTTCTGTCAACTGGTTGAAATCAAAACAAATGTCGTTACTCAGAAAAGCAGAAAAGAAAATATTTGCTTGTAAATACAGAAAATATGGGATAGTATAGTATAAAATGTACGATATAATACGTAAAGGAAAAGTATCTATTTTAGGTTTTAGAGCACTGTATCATACATATTTATAGATTATATTGGTAGGCCAAATTTACGACGACGTGTTCATAAAAAACTCGATTAGTTGTCAATTCTGTCTCGATGCGACAGTTGTAAAAAGTAGAATAAATCGAAATCGAAAAAGCTATATTTTTGTACCAACACTATTTAACGTTATATTGTATGAAATGCGATTTCTAGGTATTTGTTTTTACTCAATGCTGCTGCCACTGCACAAATTTGCATTTGAAAATCTTAAAAAAATAAATAAAACAAGTTTCAACATTTACGCTTCGACAAAAAGGTTAGTAAATAAAATGTTATACAATCTTCCGCAAAATTAGTTTGATAGGATATGTAAATAAAAAAATAGATTTCAAATCAAATTGAATATTTTTTTAGTACGCTTTAAATTTTGGAGAATTTCAAAATTGTTGTTTTTAGTAATTCATACATATATTAGTATTGAAAGAAACTATGCGGTACTAGGAAATGACTTTTTGTTTTATCATTTTGATTTTTGGTTTTTTAGTACGTATGTGAAATAAATGCTTAGCGACGACAATTTGTTGTCGCACCTTCTTTCTGATTTGTTGTTCGTTTTTTATGCACCGTTGGCAACCCGGCACCGCCACCCATCATCGTGTGATGTGTGTTACTGTGGGGCTGACCCTGACTCTGACTCGGGTTCGGAGCGTGACTCTGGCCACCAGACCGAATGGCGCCCAGCGATATGGACTTTCGCGGATAATCTCCGGCAGCGGCCCTAGACGTCGCATCGCCACCGCCCTTAATCCGTCGGACAGTGGGCCAAACGAATTGCAGGCGGTACTCTGTGCTCAATTTTGTGATCGTCTTTTTCAATATCCCGCCATTTGACTCACCCGCCTGCGAAAGATAAGATCAGAAAAACATAACGCAAAAGTTGGGAAGAAAGAGAGAAAGAAAAAGAACGAGAAGCATTGCATGATCGCAATTAAGTATTTAAAAGTTAATGTTTATCAATTGTGTTTTTTTTTTTCATTTTTTTAGAAACAGGTATTACAGGGAACAAGAGCACAGTATACATAAAGAAGAATATACCGGGATTAGTCACATGTGGAGAAACAGAGAACAAGAAAGAGAAGAAATACACACAATACAAGTATAAATGGTAAATTTAAAAGAATTATTTCTAATTGGTTAAATGCTAATATGTAAATATAAAACATATTTCAGATAAAATATATAGTTGCAAGTTTAAATAGGGACTTAATTCGTCATTAATACCAAATCTTTCAACGAAGCAATTTAATATTTAACAAATTTACCAGAATTTATAGTTTTAAGCAATGGGAACATCTTGTTTCTTTGTCGATACAGTTTAAAGTTCCCTTTTTAACGAATCGCAACTAGGGTTTAAATAATATATTTTAAACACAAGTCAATATATAATGTGAAAAGAACAACAAAATCAATGTAATACATAATACTCATAGTAAGTATAATGAAATTTACCCTCAAATGTATGCTACACCTTTCTTAAGAGATTGCGCAGAGTCCTAGCGTTACCAGATTGCTAGGGAGAAAATCCCAAAAATCACTTTAAAAAGCATTAAGAGGGGAAAACTAACTTCCAGAGTAGACAAAGCTGGCCAACCACAAAAATATATGGATTTAAAATAATGAAGAGACAGATGCTATTTTACTCATATGTATATGGAAGTGCCAAATTTCCTCCTATTTACAAGTGGAGAGACAATTGTTTCTCAACATCATGTCTTTCAGGAGACAAACTATCTACAAAACAACTATAAAAGTTGTAGACAACTTTCATGTTACTATGAAAGTGGTTAAAAGTAAAGAGAACTAAGTAACTAACTTGTAGACACTACTTGATATATCGTCCCTTTACAAAATACAATATTAATTTTGTTTAACATGAAGTGCATGAAGTTAGCCAGAAGAAATAGTATTACATTTTATATAAACTTTAGAGTCATTTAAATTACATTAGAACACTCTATCGATTATATTCGATTATATTGTAGAACTTATTATTTCCAAACAATGCACCTAACCCAAACCTTAAATGTTTCTTTTTTATTTTAGAGTCTCTGAATTAAATAAAGCCCTATGTAAACATACATATTGGAAAAGGTCCAAGTAAACTTTCAAAAATTAGTAAGTGCTCTATGCATGCTGAAGAACTCGCGCAACTTGCTCATACAAACACCCAAAACACGTACTCAGAATACATATCCAAGTGTTAGGTTAGATTAGGCAATATACGACTATTAGACACCCATGTGCTTGGCTGCGAGACAGTGCAATCCATCTGACAATTTTTACCTGTTTTCTCGTAGTTCCATCGATCTCCGATGCAATGGGATAGGTGCGTCCGTTGGGCACTACGGGGGGTCCTTCCGATTTGCTGCGGCGCGAAGGCGTGCCCCGTTCCTCCGACTGCGTGTAGACAGAGAGATAGAGAAAGAGATAGAATGATGACCACAGGACATGAAACATGTATGAGTGTGTTTGTGTATAACCGTACATATATCCTTAATTAGCTGGCCATTAATATTACGCATACGCTGTGTTGACGTGCGTCACAAGGTGAAGTCTATTAATTATGTATGGCCGGAATGAGCTACATTATACTTGTATAACAGAAGCACTCTCACTAATACGCAAATGCTGCAGGTGCCACAGGCAGAAGCAGCAGGGGCGTCTTGACAGATATTCAAAAAAAATAGTTTAATATTAAATTTTCATACAGTGACCAATTACATAAAAAGTTATTTAAACGCAGGCTCATAAGTGTTCTCATGACGGACATCCCCATGTGTACGCCTCTGACTCACATATACTTGCTTTAATGTCCTTTTAATGCACGCCTCTTTGTGCCTTGTTATTAATTAGGCTAGCGGTGAAATCGAGAAGCGGAAAAAACTAGGAGAGCACCAACACTGGAGGGAAAATATGTTTTTTCCTGCTCTTTTGTGGGATTGCGAGCGTCGACATTTTTATGAGGACCGCAGCTTAAATGCCATAACCCCAATGCCAACTCTATCGTAAAGGCAACGGCTTTCTTATGCAATTAATGTGGAATATGTGGAAAGTTATTTAAAAAGAGCATTTCAACTTTTGAATAGTAAAAGAATTAAATCCCTATGTCATGAATATTCTAGGGTAATTCAAAGAGGACAATAAACGACACTTCAGTGTCTGTATAAAAATCCTTTCCTTACAATGAAGTTAAATCTGTTCCAAAATATATATTGTAACCATTTCCTTGCTGTCATAGTTGAATAAAATTGTTGAATCCCTTAAGAACTTACCCTCGCCAGGCGATGTGCACTGGCATCTCGGCGTGCATCCGTGTATTCAGACCCTATAATAAACTCGTGTGATTTGTATGCTAATTCTGGACATTTTTTCCGTCGGGGCAGTGGCGGCTCATTTGTTGGACCTGCAGGTGCACAAAACCCATCGTAAGTCGAACGAATTCGATATCAATAAATAAAGTCCGTGACAATAAAGCTGAAGAAAAATGTCTTTGTCACTTACCAACAAATTGACTTGGATTCGGGGCTGGCGCTCTTCGCACAACCTCTGGCCTCGAGTTACCAGTAAATTCATGCCAACGGTAAGTGCTCCGATATTCCGAGTGGAGCTGCTATAAGAAAGGATGAGAATTCGTTTTTAAAAAGTATAAATACTCAGTAATTAAAGCACAATTACATATGTACACACTAAAAGTTAATATATTTTTATTGTACCGCAGAGATATTGTTTACCTCATGGTTTTCCACGCACTGCAAATACCACAACTAGCCAAACAAAAAAACTAACCACATCCACATATGGCCATATATATACATGCAAGTACATATACTTTTCCATGGTCGGACTGCAGACCCAATTGGCCAGTTATTCAAACAGTTTCGGGCTCTCAGCCAAATTGCGGTTTGTCGCATTTCAATGCGGCAATCCTCTCGCCCACTCCCACTTGATAATTGTTACAAAAGCTATAGAAAAATCCATATTAATGGTCTATTTTTGCAAAAACGAGTATTTCTGCCACTTCAGCAGTTAGTGTTTGTATTCAACTAGAAGTTAACTTATGGCCAAGACAACTCCTATCGATCGAAGCGGGCCTTAAGCAGTCGGAAAAAAAATCGTTACATGTAAGTTGTAAATTGGGTTAAGCTCTCGCACACAAACCCGCTAAGACAGCTGCAGCGACAGTCCTGGCCAACAGACAGTTTCAGGACACTCTCGTGGAACAACCACGCCAGTCAATATTTTATATGGCCGACAGTAAATTGTTTTCCCCTTGCCTGAGGAATAGTAAGCCTCGTCTCAGTGTTTATTGTCTCCTAGTAGTTCTGGTCTACTTTTGTAAAAAATAATTGCTCAACGGCACGCAAATAAAAATTGCAGCAGCATTAAATTAAATATGTATTTTCATAAAAAAATTTTATTATAGATATTGATCGGTAGCTTTACGGCCCACCAGAAAATTTGATAACAAATAAACAATAAAAGGGAGCCTCCAGAAAATGTAACACAAAATCTTAGAAATATTTATATTTTTTGGTTAGAAAGTGATGCAGATTGATGGAGAATGGACCTACAAACCGTTTACCCCCTAAAGAATCGGATAATTATTGGCAAAAATATGGCTTTCGGTTTGGGCCATATTAACTTCTCATGCATTTCCCCCATTTTTGAAGGAAATCGAAAAAAAAAAAATCGAAAAAATATTTTTTCTTTAGATTGTGATGCAGATTGATAGAGAATCGACCTACAAACCGTTTAAGGTATTCCGCTAAAGAATCGGATAATTAATGCAAAGATATAGCTTTCGGTTTGGGCCATATTGACTTCTCATGCATTTCCCCCATTTTTGAAGGAGTCTACCCAGAAAATATGAAAAATATCGAAAAAATATTTTTTCTTTAGATTGTGATGCAGATTGATAGAGAATCGACCTACAAACCGTTTAAGGTATTCCGCTAAAGAATCGGATAATTATTGGCAAAGATATGGCTTTCGCTGTGGGCCATATTGACCTCTCATGCATTTCCCCCATTTTTGAAGGAATCTACCCAGAAAATATGAAAAATATCGAAAAAATATTTTTTCTTTAGATTGTGATGCAGATTGATAGAGAATCGACCTACAAACCGTTTAAGGTATTCCGCTTAAGAATCGGATAATTATTGGCAAAGATATGGCTTTCGGTTTGGGCCATATTGACTTTCTGCATTTCCACCATTTTTGAAGGGATCTACCCAGAAAATATGAAAAAAATCGAAAAAATATTTTTTGCTTAGATTGTGATGCAGATTGATAGAGAATCGACCTACAAACCGTTTAAGGTATTCCGCTAAAGAATCGGATAATTATTGGCAAAGATATGGCTTTCGGTGTGGGCCATATTGACCTCTCATGCATTTTCCCCATTTTTGAAGGGGTCTACCCAGAAAATATGAAAAAAATCGAAAAAATATTTTTTGCTTAGATTGTGATGCAGATTGATAGAGAATCGACCTACAAACCGTTTAAGGTATTCCGCTAAAGAATCGGATAATTATTGGCAAAGATATGGCTTTCGGTGTGGGCCATATTGACCTCTCATGCATTTTCCCCATTTTCGAAGGGGTCTACCCAGAAAATATGAAAAAAATCGAAAAAATATTTTTTGCTTAGATTGTGATGCAGATTGATAGAGAATCGACCTACAAACCGTTTAAGGTATTCCGCTAAAGAATCGGATAATTATTGGCAAAGATATGGCTTTCGCTGTGGGCCATATTGACCTCTCATGCATTTCCCCCATTTTTGAAGGAATCTACCCAGAAAATATGAAAAATATCGAAAAAATATTTTTCTTTAGATTGTGATGCAGATTGATAGAGAATCGACCTACAAACCGTTTAAGGTATTCCGCTTAAGAATCGGATAATTATTGGCAAAGATATGGCTTTCGGTTTGGGCCATATTGACTTTCTGCATTTCCACCATTTTTGAAGGGATCTACCCAGAAAATATGAAAAAAATCGAAAAAATATTTTTTGCTTAGATTGTGATGCAGATTGATAGAGAATCGACCTACAAACCCTTTAAGGTATTCCGCTAAAGAATCGGATAATTATTGGCAAAGATATGGCTTTCGGTGTGGGCCATATTGACCTCTCATGCATTTTCCCCATTTTCGAAGGGGTCTACCCAGAAAATATGAAAAAAATCGAAAAAATATTTTTGCTTAGATTGTGATGCAGATTGATAGAGAATCGACCTACAAACCGTTTAAGGTATTCCGCTAAAGAATCGGATAATTATTGGCAAAGATATGGCTTTCGCTGTGGGCCATATTGACCTCTCATGCATTTTCCCCATTTTTGAAGGGGTCTACCCAGAAAATATGAAAAAAATCGAAAAAATATTTTTTGTTTAGATTGTGATGCAGATTGATGGAGAATCGACCTACAAACCGTTTAAGGTATTCCGCTAAAGAATCGGATAATTATTGGAAAAGATATGGCTTTCGGTGTGGGCCATATTGACCTCTCATGCATTTTCCCCATTTTTGAAGTGGTCTACCCAGAAAATATGAAAAAAATCGAAAAAATATTTTTTGCTTAGATTGTGATGCAGATTGATAGAGAATCGACCTACAAACCGTTTAAGGTATTCCGCTAAAGAATCGGATAATTATTGGCAAAGATATGGCTTTCGCTGTGGGCCATATTGACCTCTCATGCATTTTCCCCATTTTCGAAGGGGTCTACCCAGAAAATATGAAAAAAATCGAAAAAATATTTTTTGTTTAGATTGTGATGCAGATTGATGGAGAATCGACCTACAAACCGTTTAAGGTATTCCGCTAAAGAATCGGATAATTATTGGCAAAGATATGGCTTTCGGTGTGGGCCATATTGACCTCTCATGCATTATCCCCATTTTTGAAGGGGTCTACCCAGAAAATATGAAAAAAATCGAAAAAATATTTTTTGTTTAGATTGTGATGCAGATTGATGGAGAATCGACCTACAAACCGTTTAAGGTATTCCGCTAAAGAATCGGATAATTATTGGCAAAGATATGGCTTTCGGTGTGGGCCATATTGACCTCTCATGCATTTTCCCCATTTTCGAAGGGGTCTACCCAGAAAATATGAAAAAAATCGAAAAAATATTTTTTGTTTAGATTGTGATGCAGATTGATGGAGAATCGACCTACAAACCGTTTAAGGTATTCCGCTAAAGAATCGGATAATTATTGGCAAAGATATGGCTTTCGCTGTGGGCCATATTGACCTCTCATGCATTTTCCCCATTTTCGAAGGGGTCTACCCAGAAAATATGAAAAAAATCGAAAAAATATTTTTTGTTTAGATTGTGATGCAGATTGATGGAGAATCGACCTACAAACCGTTTAAGGTATTCCGCTAAAGAATCGGATAATTATTGGCAAAGATATGGCTTTCGGTGTGGGCCATATTGACCTCTCATGCATTTTCCCCATTTTTGAAGGAGTCTACCCAGAAAATTGTACAAAAATCGATTGGCAAAGAGTCGATAATCGTGTAATGTATTCCGGTTAAGAATCGAATAGTTATTGGAAAAGAGATGGCTTTCCCTAGAGGCTATATTTTTATTCCATACAATTTCAATATTTTAAAAGCGTCCACAACCCATTTTGAAAACTTTAAAAATGGGCGACTATTGACTCTATGGTCTGGACTATAGACATACACCTTAATTTAATCGATATTCCAATTAAATGGCGCTTTCGGAAGTTTATTCCGTGCCATCGTTATCGATTCAAACGCACTTGGCTGCAAGGCACTACTGGATCGACTTGCCGCACCCTTGGCAGCACAATATTTCATCGGCACGCAACCTGTGAATATTTTAGCAGTAAGGACTCACTTTAAGTGTGCCGCCGGAGGAATACCCAAGACTACGGGAGCTCATCTGTCATTTAAAATGGCAGTTTTTGCGTCTAGTGCGTCGCCATCGCTCACCCTGCTGCAGATTTGGAAGGGTCGGTAGAATTGGAATATCATGACACGTGCCACAACCGTGGAGGACTATTTAATATTGATGGTAAAGTCTTCCCTATAAATTTGCCAACTAACACATATATGATGGAGTTGTGGCCGAAGAAATTTACCAAGTTCGCTTATGAATCAGCAAACCCAATGGTATTATCTTAATGCGTTCGTTTTTCTTAATTTTGAATAGATATTTTTGTTTTACTCCATTTCCCTTAGGGAGTTAGGAGTTGCCGCCAAATTTTGTTTAGAACAATAAATTTGGCAGTAATAATAGAACAATAATATGGCAGACGCTTTATTGAAAACAGTATGAATCTTTATTCCTTAGACTTTCAGGTTTGGAAAGAGAGGGTCCGAACACACTACACTTTCTTTTTACCAACATTTGTCCGAATATAATACGGATATCCTAATACCAGTAACAGAGGTAATCAGGGAATTAATGATTCATAGACCGGTAGATGCCAAAGCTTTGTACTTGCATATAGTAGGTAGATCAATACATATTTAGTGAGAGCCCTTACTGTCCAATAAATAATGTATCTATAGGTGTTCTATTTTTACAGCTTGCCAAAGACAATTTGTGGCTTTTAGAAATGGGTTGTAGCTTATACTAGCTTTTATACTACAGATACTTCTAAGTGACAGTTTTCGTTGCACCATAATCCGTAGATCCAGGACTTCGACCGCAGCGGCGTGAGTAAGTGTGCTGATGAAGAAAAATCTATGTGCGTGCTTAATCTAGTCGAAAGGACCTTTCAAGTTTTATGCTGGCAAATCAGAGAGACGACACCTCTCAAGCACAAAGCCTCAAAAAGGCTTCTCGTGTGGTTTAATATTTTATGATGTAGGGAGGCAGTTGGACCTTAAAGTTTTCTTAAGAATAAAAGGCAGTCTGAATAATTTATTAGTGCAATTATCCAATCTAATCAAAGCTAGCTCTAAGCCAATTAAAGTTTACTAAACACGTGGAATCTATTTTACTTTTTATAGGTTTTAAGTTAGAAGTCTGAGACGAAGACTAAGTGCAAGGGTATACAAGTAGAAGCTTTGTTCTGCTAGAAGACAGCCTTCCCTTCTGGGTTTGTTTACTTTTTGTTTACGATGCCTTGTTTCATTTGACACCGTTTTGGCTAACAGGGACGCAGCCCATGCGTGCGCCTGCCTTTATGATCTCAGTCTCGTAAACTGCCCGGAATGGGTGTTTGCCGCTCCCTGACCACGACCCTCTATTTCAGACGCCGGGCAGCTTGACTAAGCCGAAGAATGACCCGGCACAGTAATTAGTTCACTCAGCATTCGCCCAAAGGAGCCATGCTTCTACCTCAAATTAATTGCTTTCTACCGTAAAACGATACACGTCAGAGCAGTCATTTCGATGGACACAGATTGACACTCTCTAGTCTCACTGAAAATATACACTAGGAAGGGGATCCAGAAACAGAAGAAAAAGGAATACAAATTCGAAACTATTCCCTGTAATAAGAAAATTAATTCAGTAAACTAAGCAGCGAGTCAAGCGTGCATTAAATTTAAAAATGCGGGTTATTTGTGCATGGCCGCCATTATACCGTCCGCCATTCTCCTTGCTTACTTTCATAACCATTTATATTGATTATGTTTCCGGTAAAGAACACGCAACACAAGCAGAAACATTTAATTAGTGGAAATTAAGGTACAGCCATTGCAAGGATTTTAATGGGGTTTGCGTAGATAATATGTATACTTTCTATAAAACACGAGTAAAGAAAGCTAAAACTTGGATACTCTTTAAACTCGAAAATGGAGTTGCCTTCATAGGTAGGAATCAGAACGAAGTGGATACCCTTGCAGTTAAGTGGCAGTTTATGTTATAAGATAACATAGGCTGGTATATATTCTGGACATATCGGATATATTTTTAGGGCATAAGGGTTTCATTATTAAACCTCCAAAAATAATTTTTAAAAAAAAATTTTTTTTTTTAAATTACAACAAAAAATTACAACAACAAAAATAAAACAACAAAATAAGAAATTATAATTACAACAACAAAAGCAAAAAAAAAAAACAACAAAATTTACAACAAAAAAATTTAATTTTTTCAGATTTTCGGGCCTGCTTAAGTGCAACCTATGAGAATCGAGGAGGAGGGCGCTACGTTGCCACTAATTATTTTTAAAAATTTTATTAAATAGTTACCCAATTAAAGCATCTTCTGGAATGTAATTATATGCAAACAAACTGTAAAATTTTACTCTTCATTACTATTGGACTTCTAGACGCCCTTAAAAGTAGGCAAAGGAAATATGGGTGTTTACATTTTCAGATTTTTAATTTATAAGTAAGCATTAAGAATTACTTTAGTTAGAGATATGTAAGGAAGAAATGTGTATAATTAAGGATATACATACATATATCGCAAATATCAGACGTAATTGTTGGATTTTTATAGGAATTTAGGTATCAACCGATTTCGGAAATTCTTAGTGGAATTCTTGTGTGGTTAAAGAGTAATTTAATATTACTCCCGTAATTAAAATTTCTTATTTTGTTGTTGTAATTGCGATATATCGTTACATATCCTTAACTAACGTAATTCTTAATGCTTACTTTTAAATTAAAAATCTGAAAATGTAAACAATCATGTCTTCCTTGGATACTTTTAAGGGCGCCCACAAGTCCAATAGGCACAAACAATAGGAAGAACAAAGGCAAACAAGAAAAAAAACAACATCAAAATTTACAAAAAATAAAAAATTAATTATTTTCAGATTTTCGGGCCTGCTTAAGTGCAACCTATGAGAATCGAGGAGGAGGGCGCTACGTTGCCAATTATTATTTTTAAAAATTTTATTAAATAGTTACTAAATTAAAGAATCTTCTAAAATGTAATTATAGGCAAACAAACGGTAAAATTTTACTCTTCATTACTATTGGACTTCCAGACGCCCTTAAAAGTAGGCAAAGGAAATATGGGTGTTTACATTTTCAGATTTTTAATTTATAAGTAAGCATTAAGAATTACTTTAGTTAGAGATATGTAAGGAAGAAATGTGTATAATTAAGGATATACATACATATATCGCAAATATCAGACGTAATTGTTGGATTTTTATAGGAATTTAGGTATCAACCGATTTCGGAAATTCTTAGTGGAATTCTTGTGTGGTTAAAGAGTAATTTAATATTACTCCCGTAATTAAAATTTCTTATTTTGTTGTTGTAATTGCGATATATCGTTACATATCCTTAACTAACGTAATTCTTAATGCTTACTTTTAAATTAAAAATCTGAAAATGTAAACAATCATGTCTTCCTTGGATACTTTTAAGGGCGCCCACAAGTCCAATAGGCACAAACAATAGGAAGAACAAAGGCAAACAAGAAAAAAAAACAACAACAAAATTTACAAAAAAAAAATTTAATTTTTTCAGATTTTCGGGCCTGCTTAAGTGCAACCTATGAGAATCGAGGAGGAGGGCGCTACGTTGCCACTAATTATTTTTAAAAATTTTATTAAATAGTTACTAAATTAAAGAATCTTCTAAAATGTAATTATAGGCAAACAAACGGTAAAATTTTACTCTTCATTACTATTGGACTTCCAGACGCCCTTAAAAGTAGGCAAAGGAAATATGGGTGTTTACATTTTCAGATTTTTAATTTATAAGTAAGCATTAAGAATTACTTTAGTTAGAGATATGTAAGGAAGAAATGTGTATAATTAAGGATATACATACATATATCGCAAATATCAGACGTAATTGTTGGATTTTTATAGGAATTTAGGTATCAACCGATTTCAAAAATTCTTTGTAAAATTCTTGTGTGGTTAAAGAGTAATTTAATATTACTCCTGTAATTATAACATCTTATTTTGTTGTTTTAATGTTTGTATTAATTATTTTTGTTTTGTGTAATTTTTTTCTTATAATATTTTTATTTTTAAATTTGTTGATGTAATTTATTTTTAATAATGAAACCTTAATGCCCATAAAATATATCCGATATGTCCAGAATATATCCCAGCCGATATTATCGTATAACATAAACTGTCACTTGCCTGCAAGAGGTATCAACTTCGTCTTCGCCCGAAATAAGCTTTCCTTTCTTCTTACATTGCACTATGGTCCCAGTGCGGCATAAAATCGAAAAAATTTTGAAACTATTTTTTGAATATGAACAAAATTTTGATTAATAGACATCCCAAATAAATATAAATATAATTTTTTTTGAGCTTTTTTGCAACCCTGTTAATTTAGCGCTGTAATTTAACCAGCGGATTCATTGCAACCCTGAAACTTGCTAATTGGCGGCAACTTTTAATTGTGTTACAATTGGTTTAAATTGAGTGAAAATACCAAATTAAATATGCCAAACAAAGATCAAGGTATGAAAAATCAATAATAAAACTATTTCGTGTTATCTTTATATTTGTGTCTGTGTTGTCAAATGTTTTGTAAGGGTCTATTTAGCAGGAATGTGTAACAAAAGTAGTTGTGTTTTGTGGAGTGTTACTTTTTCAGCGCATATCGGCGCAAGCAACTAACCAGGTGAAGTTACTTATGAATATATAGTAGTAGAATATAGTTTCTGCCAAAAAAAAAGGCGTTTGGGCCCATAGTGCATTGTACATTTGTATGTATTAAATTACTTTTCAACCACAAAAGAATTCCACTAAGAATTTCCGAAATCGACTGGTATCTAAATTCCTATAAGAGTCGAACAACTACGTCTTATATTTGCGATATATATCCTTACATATCCTTAACTAACGTAATTCTTAATGCTTACTTATAAATTAAAAATCTGAAAATGTAAACACCCATATTTCCTTTGCCTACTTTTAAGGGCGTCTAGAAGTCCAATAGTAATGAAGAGTAAAATTTTACCGTTTGTTTGCATATAATTACATTCCAGAAGATGCTTTAATTGGGTAACTATTTAATAAAATTTTTAAAAATAATTAGTGGCAACGTAGCGCCCTCCTCCTCGATTCTCATAGGTTGCACTTAAGCAGGCCCGAAAATCTGAAAAAATTAAATTTTTTTTTTGTAAATTTTGTTGTTGTTTTTTTTTCTTGTTTGCCTTTGTTCTTCCTATTGTTTGTGCCTATTGGACTTGTGGGCGCCCCTAAAAGTATCCAAGGAAGACATGATTGTTTACATTTTTAGATTTTTAATTTAAAAGTAAGCATTAAGAATTACGTTAGTTAAGGATATGTAACGATATATCGCAATTACAACAACAAAATAAGAAATTTTAATTACGGGAGTAATATTAAATTACTCTTTAACCACACAAGAATTCCACTAAGAATTTCCGAAATCGGTTGATACCTAAATTCCTATAAAAATCCAACAATTACGTCTGATATTTGCGATATATGTATGTATATCCTTAATTATACACATTTCTTCCTTACATATCTCTAACTAAAGTAATTCTTAATGCTTGCTTATAAATTAAAAATCTGAAAATGTAAACACCCATATTTCCTTTGCCTACTTTTAAGGGCGTCTAGAAGTCCAATAGTAATGAAGAGTAAAATTTTACCGTTTGTTTGCATATAATTACATTCCAGAAGATGCTTTAATTGGGTAACTATTTAATAAAATTTTTAAAAATAATTAGTGGCAACGTAGCGCCCTCCTCCTCGATTCTCATAGGTTGCACTTAAGCAAGCCCGAAAATCTGAAAAAATTAAATTTTTTTTTTGTAAATTTTGTTGTTGTTTTTTTTTTCTTGTTTGCCTTTGTTCTTCCTATTGTTTGTGCCTATTGGACTTGTGGGCGCCCTTAAAAGTATCCAAGGAAGACATGATTGTTTACATTTTCAGATTTTTAATTTAAAAGTAAGCATTAAGAATTACGTTAGTTAAGGATATGTAACGATATATCGCAATTACAACAACAAAATAAGAAATTTTAATTACGGGAGTAATATTAAATTACTCTTTAACGACACAAGAATTCCACTAAGAATTTCCGAAATCGGTTGATACCTAAATTCCTATAAAAATCCAACAATTACGTCTGATATTTGCGATATATGTATGTATATCCTTAATTATACACATTTCTTCCTTACATATCTCTAACTAAAGTAATTCTTAATGCTTGCTTATAAATTAAAAATCTGAAAATGTAAACACCCATATTTCCTTTGCCTACTTTTAAGGGCGTCTAGAAGTCCAATAGTAATGAAGAGTAAAATTTTACCGTTTGTTTGCATATAATTACATTCCAGAAGATGCTTTAATTGGGTAACTATTTAATAAAATTTTTAAAAATAATTAGTGGCAACGTAGCGCCCTCCTCCTCGATTCTCATAGGTTGCACTTAAGCAAGCCCGAAAATCTGAAAAAATTAAATTTTTTTTTTTGTAAATTTTGTTGTTGTTTTTTTTTCTTGTTTGCCTTTGTTCTTCCTATTGTTTGTGCCTATTGGACTTGTGGGCGCCCTTAAAAGTATCCAAGGAAGACATGATTGTTTACATTTTCAGATTTTTAATTTAAAAGTAAGCATTAAGAATTACGTTAGTTAAGGATATGTAACGATATATCGCAATTACAACAACAAAATAAGAAATTTTAATTACGGGAGTAATATTAAATTACTCTTTAACGACACAAGAATTCCACTAAGAATTTCCGAAATCGGTTGATACCTAAATTCCTATAAAAATCCAACAATTACGTCTGATATTTGCGATATATGTATGTATATCCTTAATTATACACATTTCTTCCTTACATATCTCTAACTAAAGTAATTCTTAATGCTTACTTATAAATTAAAAATCTGAAAATGTCAACACCCATATTTCCTTTGCCTACTTTTAAGGGCGCCTAGAAGTCCAATAGTAATGAAGAGTAAAATTTTACCGTTTGTTTGCCTATAATTACATTCGAGAAGATTCTTTAATTTAGTAACTATTTAATAAAATATTTAAAAATAATTAGTGGCAACGTAGCGCCCTCCTCCTCGATTCTCATAGGTTGCACTTAAGCAGGCCCGAAAATCTGAAAAAATTAAATTTTTTTTTTGTAAATTTTGTTGTTGTTTTTTTTTCTTGTTTGCCTTTGTTCTTCCTATTGTTTGTGCCTATTGGACTTGTGGGCGCCCCTAAAAGTATCCAAGGAAGACATGATTGTTTACATTTTCAGATTTTTAATTTAAAAGTAAGCATTAAGAATTACGTTAGTTAAGGATATGTAACGATATATCGCAATTACAACAACAAAATAAGAAATTTTAATTACGGGAGTAATATTAAATTACTCTTTAACGACACAAGAATTCCACTAAGAATTTCCGAAATCGGTTGATACCTAAATTCCTATAAAAATCCAACAATTACGTCTGATATTTGCGATATATGTATGTATATCCTTAATTATACACATTTCTTCCTTACATATCTCTAACTAAAGTAATTCTTAATGCTTGCTTATAAATTAAAAATCTGAAAATGTAAACACCCATATTTCCTTTGCCTACTTTTAAGGGCGTCTAGAAGTCCAATAGTAATGAAGAGTAAAATTTTAGAGTTTGTTTGCATATAATTACATTCCAGAAGATGCTTTAATTGGGTAACTATTTAATAAAATTTTTAAAAATAATTAGTGGCAACGTAGCGCCCTCCTCCTCGATTCTCATAGGTTGCACTTAAGCAGGCCCGAAAATCTGAAAAAATTAAATTTTTATTTTTTGTAAATTTTGTTGTTGTGTTTTTTTCTTGTTTGCCTTTGTTCTTCCTATTGTTTGTGCCTATTGGACTTGTGGGCGCCCTCAAAAGTAGCCAAGGAAGACATGATTGTTTACATTTTCAGATTTTTAATTTAAAAGTAAGCATTAAGAATTACGTTAGTTGAGGATATGTAAGGAAGAAATGTGTAGAATTAAGGATATACATGCATATAGCACAAATATCAGATATAGTATAGGATGACTGCAAAGTTTGAACTCGATACCTCTAAAACTGACGGACAAGTTTGGGTAGACAGTGGTAAAAAAAGGGAACATTACACTTTTAAGACTCTTAATACACTCCATATATACATTCCAGATTCCTTCAGTCTGCACCACTGCACTAACCACCGTCTTATGCTTTTCAGTTCTAATCCCTATTCATACTTACTTATTTACATATGTAAGTACACACCTTTGGTACGCTTGGCTTTGGCATGATTTGACAGCTTAGTGGTGACATTCCTGTCAATGTAGCTTCCTTCTTATTACAATAAAAAGGCTGTCGTTGAGAGATTTAGAAATACATATGTAATATGACATGTTTTAAAAGCTACAGGACATGATTGCATTGCTTACTCTATACATATTTGAGAAATGATTGGAGACTTTAAGTTTATCTTGACTTGGACTATGAAGAAATGGAATTTATTTTTCAGAGCAAATAAAAAAGGACGAAAAAATTTCCATGCCTGGATATATTTCCTGTCCTAGAGCCAATCTTCAAATATCTAAGCCGGCAACAGGAAAATGGCAACTGACGAAGAAGTATTTTCAATGACATTTTAATTTTCCTCTGCTGCAAACTTGCACCGGTTACTTTGCGTTATTCAATGCCAAACAATTAAATGGAAATTCGATCCCCTTTGAGTCGTTTTTAGTTTTTGTGCGCTGTGCGCAGCGATTACCGCTTGAGTGCATTTTATGAGTGCCACGGTGAGTGATGGCACGGTGTGGGTGAGTATCTGCACTGAGTGCTGCGCTTAAAGCACTCATGTGAAAAACTACAAAAGCGTCTACGCGCTTTGTCTTTGGCGGCACGCGCTTGGGTGAACGTTCGCCGATGTCCTCGGCAGGTCTTTAGTTCTTTTTAAATATCTTTATCGCCTATGAACCAAGGTTTAATAAAAGTTTACTGAATTGAACTACTAATTCTAAGTTGATCGACGCTAATAAGAAAATTTGTGCTTGAGGATCCCGATCCAAGGAACTCTAGAAGTATGAATATTTATGAAACTACTGTCTATCGCTTTCCGGGCGTTCCCTGTTGAGCTGACATCACAGCCATTTTTAAATATTGCTCATGTGGGCCCAGCCAATTGGCAAAAACTTTTCTGTTGCTTGCCAAGAGCTTAAACTAACACATTACTTATATGCAAATTGGGTCAAATGAGGGGTATAATGGTCCCCTTTCCCCAACTGGAATCCCCATCATGGCCACTTAAATATTTTACGCTATTGTGTTTTCAAACAAAAGTTTTTCCATTCCACCTTTCCTCCCGTTGACTAAACGCATAATACTCGGTTGTGAATTGTTGGCCAGGCTAAGAAAAAAGCGTAGAACGCGGTAATACTCGAAGCGTACATTTAACTTTTTAGTGGCTCTGAGCTATTGTAGAAAATCTATGCCGAGGGATGAAAAAGTGGACGAGCAGCTTAGGACAGTATCTCAGAGAAACCTTGTCTGAATCATTGAATTAAATATATTTAAAAAATTTCGGTGTCAGACCGTCGAGCAAAATTACGTTCAGCAGTGTCAGCATGAACGGTTCGATGTAAGTTGGTCACCAGCCAAGATTCAGACCCCTATGGTGTCAGGGAGTAGGACAGGGTAGTGCCCTCGCCCAGGACTGCATCAGTGCAACGATGGTAGACATCGTCCCGTCTACATACAGCATATGGCACCTGACAGGCCGTTAGCTGGGCCCTGTAATCCATTCACTGGCGAAAGGAAATTATAATAATTGCATTAGTTCAAAGGCAGAAAATTGAAATTGAAATACGTTAGACGACGTCATGGCAGTTTTGCTCACACAGGATGCTGATGGATGGTTGAGGACCGACTGGGGATGGCCGGAAAGTTGGCGTAATGGGGCAAGGCTGAAACGTGGCTGCTGTGTTTGGCTTCGAAAATGGAAGCAAAGTAGGACGGACCTTAACCAAGCACTTTTTACTCTGATTAATTAACAAGATTGGCCGGTATTTAACATCAATTAAAAATGACTCATAATTGGAAACATATTAAACGAAGTTAATATCTAAATCTAACTATATCATACTATTGCAGAAGGAATGAATGATACTATTAACAATTTCATTCTAATGTGTAGAAAGCTTTTACCAGAAACCTATTCGATTGTTGGATTAATTTTTCCCATTTTCCCATATAATTAAACTGAAATCTGAATATAAGGTTTATTTTTTTTAAAACAACCTGACACATAATGAACGTATTACGTATACGACGCGTGGTCCGGGCTTGTGAAATTTCTGGTTTAATGGAAAAAGTTCTGCTATGCCTGACATTGATGAGAACCATTTGATAGACATTTCATGACCATGTAGCTTTCGTGTGCAATTTTAATCTTGAAAAAAAAATCAATACCAAGTGTGGTTACCCATCAACACATTTATACACACCGGTACTGACATACAAGGATACTTACATATATGCGAATTCACATAATGTACATACATATATGTAATTTAATTAAACCATTCACTAAATCCATGATGTTGACCACTGGTAATTAGATTAAAAAACTTCTCGGAATAAGAAACTTCAAGAAGTGAAGATTTTAACGAAATACGCACAAGAAACAATTCTCGGAAAACTTTTTGTCTCTAGTGATTTTACTGCAAAATTTGTGGCATCCGTCTATTTTTTAAATTAAATAAGAATCGTTTAGCAACCGGTTGGACTACTCCCTATTCAAAGAAAATATGTTAAAAATGATTACTAGAAACCCCGATTCTTAAATGATTTTCTATTACTTTGAATGCTATGCTTTACCATGAAAAAAAGGTGTCTCAAAAACCTGGTTTTTTGCATTTTTTGGGAAAGATTTTAAGTTTTTTAAAAATATACAAACTATTTAAGATTTGATAATACAAAAAAATCCTTAAAGTAAACATTTCTATAGGAGAGGTTAAAGCTCCGACCCGCAGAAATCTGCTGAAATACGATAACGACAGGAAAGAAGACGTCTAACCGCTGCCAGTGCCACTCAAAAGGACTGAATGAATGCAGGAGGACAGGAGGAAACAAAGCGGTGTGTATAGCTGCGGCTGTCAGTGGGAGATAAGTCGTCACGAGCTGAGGAAAACTATAACAGGGCGACGCCCAGCTGACTGCAAGTAGTCAGGAAATCGATTCAAAGAGTGACTAAGAATTAGGAATACGGTGGTAACCATATGCGAGCTGAATCGATAAGCGTGTAGCATGCAACCGACGACCTGCTGGCGACACTTAGCCGGCAATGCCACCAACTTAGCGTAGTTCCTTCTTCGGGGGGGTACGCCGGAAGTGGGAGGAAAAGGCGTCGATATAAAAGTCTGACTGCCCTCCGCTGATGTAATACCGCAAGGCGATTTGGCTCGAACGTCATACGGCTCAAGCTAGCAGATAGAACAAACAATCACATTGAAGTTGGAACAAAAGCCGGCCTGCTACTCTCTCGCTCAGTTGCTTAGCTTTCTCTTGCTTTCTTTTAACTGCACATGCGCGGGGACTCTCTAGTTAACCGATGAAAGTGATTTTTAAGCATTTCTGCGTCATGGGAAAAGTTTAATGTGTCTAAAATGCAGTTTATCAAATTTAATTAATTTATCAATCCCATTTTATATAAATACCAAAGTTACCGATGCATTCATTATTTTTAAAAAATGTTTAAGAGAATTTTGTTTTATTCTTGCTTATATTCTTCTTATTATATAATTAACTAATTGTACAAAAATATTATTTATTGCTGAATACTGTTTAAGAATAAATGCTTTTAAGGTTCCCCCAAAAAGCAATTTTCTGTAGCTCCGTCACGGAATTTGATGAATCAGCTGTTTCCCCACATCCACTGGAAAATGAGAAAATAGCCGAGCTAAAACGACAGGTACTCGGCATCGGCACCGGGTCCGCTTAAATTTGTGGGAATCAGAACCCGGGGAGCGACTACAATGTGGCACCCCGGCCGGCAATAGCTGTGGGTCCCAGTCAGCCACATGCCATATGCTATTGATTTTGTGCTTTTTTTTGTCCAGTTTTTTTTTTCATTTTTCTTTGAACCGTTTCCTGCTTCTTTTTCCTATTTATAATATATAAAGAGTTGACTTGGTACGCAATGGCAGTAAATTATTATGATTTGTTAGTTGAAAGAAAATGTATTAAATATTTTACCAAAGACAGATTCTTTTACCATTAAAAGATGCTATAGTAACATATTTTATGGTATTACTGCCCTAGCACAGTCCATGATTAATAATGACAACTGTCCCTTTGGCCCAAAAATTTAATAAAACATTTTGTAATATAACACGGGTTCACCCTAATCCTAAAATTCATTCGAGCGAGTCATAATTCATGGCAAATCACCCTATTTTGGAGCCATTGCATCCCCTTTTCATTTGACGCCCGCAAGTATGCAATAACCGACCCCTGCACACCAACACGAGGGGTTCGCTGAAAACCATTTGGATTGTTCACAACTTGAAACTGGGCTAAGAGGCTACCAGTATACCATTAAGCAAGAATCCTGATAGAGTTTTGTGGAAATAATATGCAATTGTTGTGGCCTTTTAATCTCAAACTGGTTTCTCTCGCTAGCTTTTAAAATTATATGCATTTTGAATGAAGTTTGGGTTGAAAAGTGGGCCATATTACTCACCTTGTCTACCGGCATTGATGGGCACGCTCTGCACAGATTCCAGAATGAGCCAATCATAGGGAAATGATTTTGCTGCCGCCGAACCAATACCAGAAATACAATTTAAACTCTCCTCAGGGGTTTATTCTCAAACTGATGTTATGTTTATGTTCGTTGTTAAATTCAACAACTTTTCGTAGGTCACATACACACACGGGTCTAGCTTTTTAATTGAAATATCGCTTTTCGTACTCGCACTCTCCCTGGCCCTGTCTCTTTCCTTTCCTAAACGCACACGCACCTGGATAATGCGTAGCGAAGAAATTTCGTTTGTATTGTCATAGGCCAAATTGGATTAGACTTCTGCTGGGGGAGAGAAATTGAGGCGTGATAAAAAGTATTGCATACCGGAAGGCAGGAAGGCAGTGTGGTTTTTCTTTTACAATTTTACCGTTCCAATGATGATCTCATGCTCGCACACACACACACACCCAATTTACACACATATATACAACTAAAATTTTAATAGCCCTCTGAATGTCAACGTAATTAGGCAAGGATACCCCGAATAACGATTTTAATAGACATAAAATCAGAGTTGCTGTCTTAGAGGCGCTTAAGGATTTTATTATTGTGGCTTGGCAAATCGATTTTTTATTTTCATATTTTCGCACAGCCCCCAGGCATGCAATACTTTTTTTCGCATATATATAACACCCTGCTACTCTTTTTTCCCTCTTGAAGTTAAAAATCACTGAAGCGAATCTTGGTAACGGGAATGCAGACAATCAAGAGTGGAAAGATGCACTTCACAAGTAAACACACATTTTAAATTAAACCGATTGTGCAGTAAGCCTCTGCTTCGCTAACATGCGACTTATGCCTTTTCAATTTGGTTATGGAACACGACTCTTCGACGTTAGGAACGCGACTGAAATGCTCAAAAGTTTAAGTCTTTACCAAAGCGTCGGCGTTGGAGTTGACGCAGGGCCTGGAAGTTGCACGTAAGCGCAGACCGGAGAGCCGCTCCATGGAAATACAAGTAAAATCAGCACCAACCATATGTTCGCATGGGCGTCGATGGGGTTTCTCTGTGGTGCCTTCTGTGGATATATTCGAACTGCAGTCAACCCTTAAAAAGCAAGGCCTAAAAGTTGTCTCAAACAGTCGCGCGCAGAAGCGATCAGCGTTGCCAGAAATATTAAACAATTCTATTTTTCAAACTGTTGCTAACTAATCTGCTAACTAGCATTATACAATTTGTTTTGTTGGCATTTTAATCTCAATTGGCCGCCTTACTTAAGAATTTTAACCCAATCATGTTAGCAGCCTCAGGAAACTCTAAGATTTTGTTGCTATCAGAACGACAGATTTTGCGGGGAATCCCTCCAAAACTCCTCATAATCAAAACAAAACAAAACAGACTCAAGTACAGAAGTTACTATTTTATTGGAGATTAAATTACAAAATACCTTATAGTTTATAAATACATATATATACATTATGCAAAAAGCTTAATTTATTTATTAAATTTCAACATAGTTTGAATTATGCGGCTGTGCTGCCACTCGTTCTGGAAGAGAAAACTTTATTGGTAGTGTGACCAACGAAATGGTCAAAATATTGATAGGAATCGATATTTTCATCGATGTTTCCTAAATTTCTTTATTATTTTAGCACATCAACCAATAATATAGTATTATATTTAAACTGTATATCTATAATTTAATTAATAGTAGTCATTTAACTTCAAATGATTCGTGAGAATTAATTAACAGGGAAGTATAAGCCCTCAGGTTGTTCACCTCGATGATTCGCATTAGGCGCTCAATTTGCAAACAGGTGAGTGGCAATGGATTCAAAACGGAGTTACCTGTTACAACCAATTCCATCCCCTTGCAGCTACAACAGCTAAATGGCGTTAGCAATGTCCTGGAGATCCCGGTGAAGAAGCAAATACTGCAGAATGGCCACCGGCCGAGCCTGGAATGGATTATTCCTTCTGCGGTTGCGCAACAGGAAAAGGAGATACTACGGGAGGTAAATGATCTCAGATTTGATGACACCTACATCGAGAAGGTTAGAACGACCCCCAGCTCTGGGCGCAATGCAGCCAAAGTAGAGTTCCAGCTGCACCCGCAGGCATTTGTGGAGAGTGTTTTGCAAACCAAATCCAATCCCTCGCCTCAACCAAATTCAGAGCATGTCGTGGTAGAATACAGTTCACCCAACATTGCCAAACCTTTTCACGTGGGACATCTGCGGTCTACCATAATTGGCAACGTGCTGGCCAACCTCCACCAGCATCTGGGCTACCGGACAACTCGTTTGAACTACTTGGGAGATTGGGGTACACAATTCGGTCTGTTGGCACTGGGAGTTGAGCTTAACAATGTGAGTGACAAGACTATGCAGACATCACCCATTGAATCGCTGTACAAAGCCTACGTGGTCGCCAATAAAGCAGCAAAAGAGAGAGCGGATATAGCCCAGCAGGCAAGGGATCTCTTCACTGCTTTGGAAGCGGGCACAAACGAAAAAATGGCCAAAAAGTGGCAGCAGTATCGGCAATACACTATAGAGAACCTATCGAAAGTCTACAGCCGACTAGGTGTCCACTTCGACAGCTACGAGTGGGAGTCCCAGTACTCCCAGCAACAAATCCTCGAAGTTTTGGATCAGATGCGTAAGGCTGGAATCCTGCACAGAGAATCGGATGGTCGTGAGATTGTTATTGTCGATGGTAGGCGCATACCAGTGATCAAAAGCGATGGCTCCACCTTATACCTGGCCAGGGACATTGCCGCTCTACTGTCACGATTGGATCGAATAAATTTCTCTCGGCTACTGTATGTGGTGGACAATGGTCAAGCAGATCACTTCAATGCCCTCTTTAAGACAGCATCGAATCTAAATGATCGCCTAAATAAGGAAAGCCTGCAACATGTCAAATTTGGAAGAATCCATGGGATGAGCACTCGGCAGGGCACGGCTATATTTCTTAAGGACGTCCTGGATGAAGCTCGGGATATTATGAGAGAAAAACGGAGCCTAAGTGCAAGTTAGTTGGAACTTGGAATATAAAAGTACACTACCTATTCTGAACCTTTTTTTTTGCAGCCACCAAAGAAAATACTTCCTTTGATGACGAGCATGTCTGTGATATACTTGGCGTCTCTGCGGTGCTAGTAAATGTCCTTAAGCAGCGCCGACAGCGTGATTACGACTTCAACTGGAACCAGGCCCTTCAGGTTAATGGGGACACTGGCATTAAGCTTCAGTACACGCACTGCCGGCTAAACAATTTACTGGAGAATTTTAAAGAAGTAGATCTGGACGACATTAGACCGAACTGGGATCACTTTGCCACAGAGCCTCTGGAGGCTTTGGATTTGGTTTACGAACTAGCTCGTTTCGATCAAAACGTCTGGCACTCAAAGGAGCAGTTGGAGACGTGTGTCCTGGTTAACTATCTATTTGGACTTTGGTAGGAAAGACAGTTATCTTACTTCCTAGATTCTTAGATCATACCCTCGTTAAATTTATCTTTTATCTTGTAGCAACACGACCAGCCGAGCTCTCAAACGCTTGCCAGTCAAGCAGGAAGCATGCAGGCAAAAACAATACCAAAGACTGCTCCTCTTCCACGCCGCCAAGCAGACCCTCCAACAAGGAATACAAATCTTGGGTCTCAGACCTCTCGACCAAATGTAGATGAAAGAATAAAAAAAGCAAAGGCATTACAATCTTCACATTTATTAAAGCCATCAAAACTGCCATATAACCAAACAGCGTATTGCAGATTCACGTGCCACTTAGCGCTTCTTCCACGTGTACTTGCGGCGTGCCCCTTCCTGTCCAAACTTCTTGCGCTCGCGTCTACGGTAGTCACGTGTCAGGAGGCCAGCTACAAACATTGAACATAAATTGCAATTAGCGAGAATGTGTAGACGGAGGGGCTTGAAGACACTTACCCAGACGCATTGACTCAATCATCTCTTGATCAACGAAGCTGCGCAAACTCATCGCAATTCCCCAGCGAATGGCACCGGCCTGACCGGATGGTCCGCCGCCCTCCACATTGGCCTCCACATCAACTTTTCCCAACATTTCGCTAAATTGCAGCGGAAAGAGCAACTGAAAATAGAAAGATAATGATTTGTAAAATAAGACTTCGATGATTAGCATAATTCAGCTCTATAGTGGCATTAGAACCCCCAACTTTCGAGTAATTGTACAAAGTGATTAAAAATCGTTACCCAATATAATATAAAAAAAAAACAAAATATATGTATGCAAACACCGCTTGTCATTTAACCTGTAACGGAAACGGGACCTGAAAGGTTTGTTTTGTAGGTGTGATGCAAATTATAAGTCCATTACTGCATTGCAACAAGTCCAGGTAATTGCATAGCCCCAAGCTTGATGGGCACGCGCTGCCACGATTACATTGTTAAGTAATAGATGCACATAATGTTGAGTCTGTACTATAGTTTTAAATTCCTATATCCTAAAATTATAAGAAATAGCAAACCTTAATTCTTAGACACATCCATAGAATGCCATTGGGTATCAATAGCTTTGCAACTTGATTCTTAATAACAAAAATTAAATACAATTTTCTAAATTTAAAAATGCCGCAGAAAAATAATTATTCAAACCTCCGCCTCGAAAAAACATATCGTAATTAATGTGATTGTGCCAATTTCGAATCGAGTGGGAATCAAGGCCCAGTAGGGCTCCACAAACGGAAACTCCTCAACGGTTGGGGGCACAAAAATAATAAACGATCTGAATAAAAAAACAACTTTTTTGATAATAAAGGCACAGTAATTAATACGTATTTGTGTTTGGACATTTTTGTCAAGGCAAGTCGACAGAAGTCATCAATCTCGTAATGGTTTTGGGACGAGCGAGCGGTAGAGATGGGCTTTGATTTAATAAAACAAATTATTAGATGACTTCACGCTCCAGCAACAAAATAATAAACATAATAGTATTGCGAACAAGATTTTTGAATTAACAGGCAACTGGCAATTAAAGCTTTGGATGAACGACAAAAAAATTCTTCATTAAATTCGATAAAAATAGAAACAGTTTTGCAGAAAAATGACGAGGCAAATAAAGAAACTGGTTCCCCCAACTTCAGGCTTCCCCAACATAATCCATTTATCTTTGGATGCCATATGGGAGGACTGTCATGGGTAGTGGGTGGAAAGTGGAAGGCGGGCTACCGGCTAGTAGAAAATTCGCGACGACATCTTATGATTTAAATTAATATTATAGTTTGACACCAGAGTAGTATAGTTGATCGCACGAGTCGACGACGAAAGACCCGAAGATGTCGCTCGTCCAGCTAAGTACCTTCTCCATAGGGGATTATATGGGGTATATAGTATATAGACTAAGTGTACATCTACTTCATTGTCGCTCGCGAAACTTAGTTTGGGGTCTTATATCGTGTACAATACCATTTCGGCGCAGTTCCTTTTATCAGTTGATCTCACGTCGTTGAGCGCGCTTTCCAAGTGTCGGATTATTTTACACGGACCGAAGAAACACCTATTGCGTTATACGTTCTGGGAAAAAACATAGCATAGCTCATTATAAGGATCAAAATGCAGGAAGAGATCCTGAAACCACGGCACTGGACTTGCCATTAAAAACTGTTGGTTTTTCAACGTAAAGTGAACTAAAGTTTAGTTTTAAAAGTCAAATTATAAAGTCAATTAATATATTATACACTTAATAATATTGACTAAAATTCACACAGAACTTTCTCGAGATCTTTAAGAACAATTCCCATTAAAAGATGATAAAATAAACAATCTCTATAACCGAGACCATCTCATGAATAGCAATTGAGATTTGTTTACACTCTGCCTTTTGTCACTTGTCGGCTGCATTATCCTTTAATTTGTGAATAAAAGCCAAAGCCCAATTGCAGCTACATTGGCCCGCGAGTACACTTACATATAGTAAATCGAAAATAGTACCCACAGAGACCCGCCCGACCCAGAGATCCGGCGATGTGGGGCCGTTGGGCACGCGATTCAGGTTCAAGGGCATTATCACAGCAACACAAAAATAAAACTTAGCTTAGTCCGATGCGTTTGCTCACATAATAAAACCCCCTTTTCTTCTCTCTGGCCGTACAAAGGCGTAGAGGAGTGGAGCGAAGAAAAGTTCCAAATTGATGTCAATTATAATTGAATAAACGCGCAGTGAAAAATAGCCGAGAAAGTAAACGAACGGCCCCCGACGATCGTTGGGGCAATCGCCATTTCCATTCGATAGCGTCGCAGTTTTTCAAAATGGCCGCAGTCCGTCCGGCATAATCATCCGGTAGTCCGGAAAATGGCGCTTCCGGGAACCTGTTCTACGCTCCATTAACATCCGTACATTTTGTTTGCAGGCCCAGTAGAGATTTATTAATTGACAAGACGATTTCCAGTAATTCACACAATGTGGCAAAAATGACAGAAAATTTTTTTTTAATCACACGGGGGCGTTTCATCAAATATTTACCCACTGTGTTAGCGAGTTTTGGACCTCGCAGACTCCAGACAGGGTCCAAAACTGGTTTGCCAACGACGCACACGATTTGATTAATTTGCTGGCATATTTAAGCTAGCTCAATTTTGCCGAGAGTTTATATTTTAAGCTCGTCGTTAGCTCGTTTTTATCGCCAGATTTTCATTGTTTTTGCCTAATCAAAGAAAGTTCCAAGCACTGCGATTGTCGCCAAGCAAACAGACTCTGTTTTTCTTGTTTGTTTATATTTCGCAAACAGGTTTGCCGTATTCCCAAAATTCTGGGGAATTGTTTACGGTAATCCGATGCCAAAAGTAAATCCATCAAATGGAACCTAACAAGCTTAACGCTTCGTTAGCAAAGTAAATCAAATGTAATAAGCGAATGATTATCTCGATTCTGGTCTGTGATTATAGTCTAGTTAAATATATTATCTAAAATAAATAGGTTTCAGAAAAAAAGCGTAACAAGTTTTAAAGCTGGAAGGTAGAAAAACAAACCTATAATAAGACGAAGTAAGAGAAGGGCTAAAAAAAATAGTTTATAATACGTTGAACTTGTGAAATCTATATATGGGTCTGTATTAGCTAATAAATAAATAATGCCTGTCATATATTTTAATGGCTATAATATTAAATTAATACCTAAAGGATACTGCCATTAAAAAAAATTTATATTTCCCCCAACTATTAGGTCCACCTTTTAAAGCCTGAAACAGTAGCACTTTAAGATAAATCCCCAGATAGTCTGGTGATAATATCTAGTAAGACAAATGATGATGAGAGCCTCTTATCGCTGCGTCAAATCGGAAGGCTTTTAGATAATTTTAGCCACGAGTGCCGCAGTCCATTCGCCCGGACAGTTGGCAAAAGTTACTCAGACAGTGTGACACTTGGGAAGCGTAGAGTTAAGAATCTTAAATTGTGGTATGGGGATCTAAAGCCACTAAAATAAGTGTGTTTATTTAGGGGATTGTAGATTTCCAACCATTCTCCGGCTATAAACTTTCCATCCTTCTTTGCAGCTTTTGCAGAAAATGTCGATCTTGCTTTGAAATCTTGGAAGTCGCCTCCAGAGCCTCCACTGATATTGAAAAGCCATTTACCAAGCCAATTGATTTGCATTGAGCTTCTCGCATTTTTGCGCGTTTTAATTGCAACCTCTAAAAATAAAAATATTAGCAGTAGCATTGACATCGACGGCCAGATACCCAGATACCAGAGAAACCACTTCGGGTCGACACTATGGAGAATCTGGGCTATAAGGAGGGCAGCACCAAACCCCGCCGCATGACACGTTCGATCAGTGTCGTTACCAAGACCGAAGTGGAACAGCCGCTCACGGAGAATAATGCAAATAACCGGTAAGTTCCAGTTGGAGTTGTCACTTCGCCAGTTTTCAGTTGCCAATTGCAGTTGCAGAGGTATCTGGTTGCAATAAAATGAATTCAAAATATGCATACGCACAGGTGTGATTGCCAAACCCAAAATCCATGAGTCGCGTTCCAAAAGACGCGGAAACATCCACATGATTTATGTGACAAGTGTATTGGCCAAGTCAACACTACAAAAAATCAAACTTTACCCAAAACCAGTTGCAAGGTAATTTGCAATCAATGGGGGATAACTACCAGATACTACACTTTCTTTACTCCCAGATAGGATCAAGTTTCGCTTTTACTCAAATTACTATATATTTTAGCTTATGGTTTAATAATAAAATATAATAAATAGAAAAGTTAATACATATTTTCATAAAGCGATTAATGATAGATAGTGATAGAGGTTAATTTTGGATTTTACAAAACATCCACCCAAGAAAAATATATAATAATGATAATAAATATTACTTTATTCCTTAAAAACAAACAACAGATTCCTTAATCCAACTAATAGAGAAAGAACCGGCACTACACCATTATACCAACATTTTTTTAAATAATAGTCCAATAACACCCAACCCAGTAACGAAAGATGCCCTGCAGCCAGACTTGGCCAATGATATTCTTAGCCCAGCTTTCTCACGCCCAAAAATTACCGAAATCTCTGGCAAGCCCCCCGGGCGTTGGATTCACTCTCCCCAGCGTCTGGCGTCTGGCGAAATCTCTCCTGGCCGGTTTCTCACTCTCCAACTACACCTCTTTCAATATTGATCCGAGACCGAGCCGAGGTTTACGGTTTTTCATCAAGTTTAGTCGGTTTGGAAACAACAATGGAGGCGGACGCGTTCGGTTCTGGCCAATAGAGTGTACGAATCAGCAGCGAACCTCAGCTAGAACGCGCTCGAAGTGATCGTCGCACGATCGAACAACAATAACCACTAAAACAACGGCCAAAAAATCGGATAGAATAGGCACAACAACTACAACAAAACGGAAGTGAAAAATTCGCGTTTTTTCACACAACATTTTGCATTTTCCGCCCGTTAGATACAATTGTCTAAGCCCCCACAAAAGGTCCCATTGTGGGACAATTTTTCCGACCCGCCTCGTACTCGATCCGTCTCTCGATCCAAGTGATCCGATCCGATTCGATTCGATCCGATCCCCGTAAGTCCAGTACCACTTTGTGGCGGGGTCAATCAGTCGGGAAGTCGGAAAGACGGAAAGTCGGTCGGTCGACTGTCGCGCCGGACTCTCCCATGTATTTCGGAAATGAAATTAGAAATTGAAAACAGTTCACTGGCGAATTGGCATCATCCGTGGATATGGCTGCAAACGATGTACGTATTCAATCCGGCCGGATTCCCAGTCTCCCAGTCAGTTTAAGTGGCCAACAAAGGGGTACTATGTATGCTCGTTGTTATACAACAAGTGCACCCACCAGCTTCTGGCCATGAACGAGGTCTGAAATTATGCACCGAGTGACTATGCTGAGCAGAGATCTGAGCAGTTCGGCGACCAAGAAAATAAACTAAAATCGCTCGCCAAAGTCGGTGAATCCATCAACGTAAGCCCGCGAGCCAGTGGACGGTAGACTTTAAAAAAAAAACGACTTTAAAATAAACCGCCAACTTTGCATAACTCTCAACGCAAAAAAAAAAAAAGAATAATAATTATTTAAAATTATGCATGCTCGAAAAGTCAACAGATCTCGAACTCTGTTTAGTGGCGTTTTAGCAATGGAAAATATATGTTTACAAATCCATAAAAAGTTTCACAAAGCCCGCCTTAAAGCCAGGCCCGAGCTTACACAAAGAGAAGTGCGAGTTCCCCTAATGACTTTGTTTAAGACTCCAAGACAGTGATTCAGACGGGTACTAAGATATCTAAATTGAAGTTTTAAGTGGTAACTTTGAAGTAGTTACTTAAAGTTGAGTGCTTAATTCAAGATATAGTGATTATGGGGGAAGGTATCCCATCCCGTTGCTGGCCTATCATATCCTATCGTATCTTAAGTGCTAACTTTATTATCTTATAGATTTAATTTTATGAATCCTAATCCCCTATTCCTTATCGTATAACCATAACAGCTTCAAATCGATTCCCCCCAATTTGATGGTGCGATGGCGGAACAACACTGACGCCATGATCGAAGCCCAGTACCCGACCGCTGGAGAATTCGAATACATGGAGTGTGGACCATCCCCGCCGGCGGAGAGCGCGCCGAGCATGTACGACAGCTTTGAGGAGCCGACTAGCGAGTTGAGCGTTCAGATATGCAACGACACGCTCCGGATCAGCCTGATCGACCAGATGAAGAGCGCGGCGGGACGTGTGCGGCTCTTCGAGGACATCGAGCAGGGCAACGTGGTGGCCGAGAGCATTCGGACGCACTTCGAGTCCGCCTCGAAGCTGGAGAAGAACCTCAGCTATTTGTGGGCCTCGTACCTCAAGCGCTGGGATCTTATCGAGGGTCTTTTAGAGGCCGGAGCCGATCTTAGCTTTTGCGATCAGAATGGAATTTCGGCACTGCATCTGGGAGCCTTCAGTGGCTGCCTAGCCACGCTGGGCCTGCTGGTCTCGAAGGGTCTGAACGTGAACCTTCAGTCCAAGTGCTACACGCCGCTCCACTGCGCAGCCTTCGGAAACGCCGCGGAGGCGGCCAAGTTCCTGATCAACAATGGCGCCGACATAGCCAAGGACACCAACAAGCCCAACTGCGAGGAGAGTCTCCTGCACTGCGCCGTCAGATCGAACGCCCTGGAGTGCCTGCAGATCTTCATTGGCGAGGGCGCCGATGTCAACTCGCTGAAGCCAAACGGCACCAATGCTATCCACCTGGCCGCTGACCTGGGAAACATCCAGTGCCTGGAGGCTCTCTTGAATGCTCCCAACGCAGATGCCAACGTACGGATCTGTATCCGGGAGAAGGAGTCCACGGCTCTGCATTTGGCGGCGGACGAGGGAAATGTGGAGTGCGTGGATCTTTTGCTGTCTAAAGGAGCAGATGCGAAACTAAAGAACCACCGGGGCTTCACACCCCTCCACTTGGCGGCAAGGACTTCCAGCCTGGAGTGCGTCGAGTCTCTACTGAGGAATGGAAATGCCGACGCCAATGCCGAGGACTTCGACCATCGTACTCCACTCCACGCAGCCGTGGGAAAATCGGAGAACGCCTACGACATAATGGAGACCCTCATTCAGTGGGGTGCCAATGTCAACCACAAGGACATCTATGGCTTTACGGCTCTCCACTTGGCAGCGCTGGACGGATTGGTTCAGTGCGTGGAGATGCTGATATTCCACGGGGCGGATGTGACCACCAAGTCGAAGAAGGGGACCTCGGCCCTGAACGTGATCACCAGGAAAACCCCGGCTTCTGTGGCCATGATCAGGCAGAAGCTGGACGCGGCCATTACCCTGCACCACTCGCAGGTTAGTATTGTCATGGGTACCAGTTATTATCTCTTAATGGTGTGACTCCTTTTCAGGATCCAGTGAACCGCGAGGTGGAGCTGGAGCTCGACTTTCGGCAGCTGCTGCAGCATTGCCACCCGCGCGAGATCAGCTACTTGAACACCTTTGTCGACGAGGGCCAGAAGGAGATCCTGGAGCATCCACTCTGCTCCTCGTTCCTCTACATCAAGTGGGGCAAAATCAGGAAGTACTACATCGGCCGACTGATATTCTGCTTCAGCTTCGTGCTCTTCCTTACGCTCTACGTGCTGACGGCCCTGGCCCACAACTGCTACAACGGGAGCAAGGACGACAACACGACCATCCAGGCCCAGGAGCTGTGCCAAAAGCAGTCCATCCTGGGCGATATGCTGCGCAACAACCCCTTCGTGATGGAGATGCAGTGGTGGGTGCTGGTTGCCATCACCATTGTGGAGATATTTCGGAAACTATACGGGATCACAGGATACTCTTCGTTCAAGCACTACGTCACGCAGGTGGAGAACATAATGGAGTGGTTCGTGATCACCAGTGTCTTCGTCATATCCTACATCTACACCAAGCAGACGTACACGTTCCAGAACCACATTGGCGCCTTTGCGGTGCTCCTTGGATGGACCAATCTGATGTTAATGATTGGCCAGCTTCCAGTCTTCGACGTCTACGTGGCCATGTACACGCGGGTCCAAGGCGAGTTCGCCAAGCTGTTCATGGCCTATTCCTGCATGCTGATAGGTTTCACCATTAGCTTCTGCGTGATCTTCCCATCGTCCTCCTCGTTCGCCAATCCGTTCATGGGCTTCATCACGGTTCTGGTAATGATGATCGGCGAACAGGACCTGTCCCTACTGATCAACGATCCCGACGGCAAGGACCCTCCCTTTCTACTGGAAGTCAGTGCACAGATCACGTTCGTGCTGTTCCTTCTGTTCGTGACCATCATCCTGATGAATCTTCTAGTGGGTATCGCTGTCCACGATATCCAGGGATTGAAAAAGACGGCGGGCCTCTCGAAGCTGGTGCGCCAGACTAAGCTTATTAGCTACATAGAGTCGGCTCTTTTTAATGGGTACTTGCCCACCTGGCTGAGGAATCTACTGCACTACACAGCCCTGGTTTCTCCGCAAGCCTACAGGGTGGTGCTGTGCGTCAAACCCCTGAACCCGAGCGAGAAACGCCTGCCCAGGGACATACTTATGAAGGCCTACGAGGTCGGGAAGATGCGGAAGCACTTCGGACACACTGTCTCCTCCAAGAACTCGGCTGAGAACTATCTTTCGTACAAGAACAAGTACAATAACAACAATGGTTGCGCCACCACTGGGTACGTCCTTCCCGACGCGGACCCTGATGCCGGGCAGTTTAATACTCTGACTACCAAAATCGACGACAACGCGGACCGAATCGAGTTCCTCACCCAGGAGATCCAGGAGCTGAAGCAAGCCCTCATTTCGCAGCAGCAGCAGGCGAGCAAGGTGATCGACAAGCTGCTAATTGTCATTTCCAACCAGCAGAAGCACAATTTGCGGAAATAAACGAAGTAACTTCGGCGTAGTAGTTTCCTAGACGTAGACGTAAGGTAATCCGCAAAGGATTCCAGTTAAGTCCCAGAATATTGTTGATATAATCGTAGTAGCAAACTGTAGTTAATCTAATTTTGATATCGAAGCGCTTGGCGCCACATACAACATAGCCATAACACAGCATACAATACTATTATCCATACATGTACTATTGTTGAACTAGCAGTTATTTATCCCTACAAATATTATTGTGTAACTAGAGGTTATTTGAATTAGAGACGGACAGTTGGCAGGATTGATTTGTTGCTGGTTACAGGCTGTGTCTTTGTCGTTTTGGAGTAGTCGTCAGAGAATCGTTTAAACCCTAATTAATAAATGTGTCTATTTTTAATAAAGTATATGCTATACCAATTGGTATAACGAGTTCAATTTGGGGGGTTTGAAGTTGAAAACCTCAAGGTCTAGGTATAAAGTAACTAGAGGCTTCGTAGTACAGTACAACTCACCTGTTCCCTACAGTTTTCGTCTTCGAAATAGGATATGTCCTTTCCATTAATGCTGATCTTGCCTGTGCCCGGCAACCGAATCGTTACATCGGCTCTTGCCGTCTTTCGCAGACACTCGTATGTGGTTATGAACTGGCGGCCCTCCTCGTCTATCTTCGGCTTGGGCACCTCCAGCTGCTTGGATTGGTCCAATAAGGGCTTCAAAAAGCGCTCAATAAACGCCTTGCTTTTGTAGGAAAATGGCGAGGCAATGAGCCGTTCCATTGAGTTTGTGAAGTTGGAGTACTCAATGTCAGCAATGCTTTCTACCAGAACAATTTCCAACTGGTCCTTCGGCAACAGCTGGAAGCCTGACGTCTCGCTAAGGGTATAATAGAGGGTTAATTACAAATATGTCTTAATTTAAGTGTAAACCTTGACTTACAGTTTCTGGTTTTCATCAGGTTTGTTACCGCGCCTCAGCATGCGCTCCTCCAAATCCGCCAGTTTCCTAGTTTCCTCCACAATATCCTGGAAATCAAGCTCCTTAAGTTAAATTGTTGATAAAATATAAAGTCTATTAAACTCACGTGCAGCAACTGGAAGAAATTGGGCTTGCCGGTGTAGAACATGCTGTGGAAAGGCCTGCCTGTCTCATCGAACTCGGCAGCTTTACGGGCCGGGAATACCTCCTCTGGCGATTTCATGGCAGGCCGGGCCTTGGGGTCATACAAGCCCGATGGAAATAAATAAGAAATAGCTTCCTGCCAACGATATAATATTAACTGTGGTTCTCGAGACAATTATATATGTATGTACATACATTGATGTCTTCCTGCGTGAATGTCTCAGCATCAGCACCCATCATGTTGGCCAAGTGGCGTTTGCCGATCTGGAACTCCAGATGTTGGGTCTTCATGAACTCATCGTGCTCGTTGGCTCTCTTCAGATACGCTCGCATAGCCTTGCTGACCTTTTGCTTCTGTACAGCCGCCGGCGAAGCCTGGACCGTCACTTCGGTGGCCAATTGAGCTACCGCCTACGAGGTTATGCAAACGTTGTGGAAAGACCGAAAAGCAAATCATCAATAATGGAGGTTGTTTAGGAACTGTAATTGAATTTACCGTGTGACCCATGGTCGTGGCAGGGCTTTTGCAGGCATTTTGCAGCAAATTTCTGTTATTTTTTATTAAATTTACGCCAAAAACGCGCACTGCCATAGTTTCAAGTTGTAAATGCACGGCCAAGAAAAGTAGACAGAAACAGCTGATATGTCAGCTGCACATGGACATCAAATCAGTGTTGAAAAACATAAACTTTTAGACGGCGGGAGTTTTAAATATTATATTTATTTTAAAATTAAAAATTTGTTTAATAATACAGATAAAAGAATAGGCCAGCTCTTTATTTGTTGAAAAACTTCTTTATTTGCTTTACCCGTGTCCACCTTTACACATTTTTTTATTAACTAATTGTTTTTATTTATTCAAGTTTTTAAACAATTTTAATGCTGATATATTTATTTCCTTCGATGGAAATACAAACGAACATAAATGATTGGCTCAGAAAATGCAATAAAACCCCTCGTTCCAACAGCTAGTTATAATTATTTGATGTTTAACGCTATATAATTATTTGTGGTAAATTTCCTAGGCTTAGCGTTGAGAAAAAACTTATTTTCTTTATGGGTACAATGCAGCTACAAGACTAATATTATTATATCAGTGTTTTCATTGCCATTGGCGTCCTCTTTTTTTACTGTCTGCCGTTCTCCCTTGTTATATTTGGTCGTAGTAAACATATTTTTGTATATAAAGCAATTATTTAATAATGCTACGCCTATTTCCACGCCTGCTTGAGCAATTTACGCGAAGCTAAATGCTTAACGATCAGCGAACCCGATGTGAGCGCGACTAGCACAATGGAAATTAGAATATAGTCGAAGTCCTCCTTCAACAAATCGAACGTCTTTGATGGCGCCACTCGCGTAACAAACAAATCTGTAAAAATTGTATAGTTTTCACTCCATCTGCTAGTCCGATTTCAAACATTCGCTTACCCAAACCGGTGGCAACGACTAGACAGGTACTCTCCAGACCGCTGGGAGCGGTATAAATGTTACGCAGGCGGGCTACCGTCTGGTTGTAGTTTATATGGCTCTCGGTGGGCAAAGGCAACTCGGGTATATAGGGAATCGCGCCCTCCTCGCGTCCCTGCGTTGTGGATGCAATTGGCCGTCGAGGATCCAACAAGTGCCATGGCATTTCAACGATAGATCCGCTGGCAGTGCCAACTAGAAAAATCCCAAAATAAAGGTAATTATCTAGTAAAGGGACCTGAATCTCTACGACTCACTCAAAACATGTTTGTTGGTAATTCCGCGCTCTGTTATCGTCTCCCGCAGAACCTCAACGAGGGTAGGGATTATATAAGACTGGCGCTCCACAAGAGGCATTGGAGGAGCCTGCAAAGAGCTCCAGACGCTGCTGTTGGCCTGAGTTTTTCCCTCATACAGTTCAATAGTCGCTAAAAGGAAAATTCTTAATTCGAATTTCAGAACTAAAGACTTGAACCTTACTGATCTCAGTTCGTCGAACCTTCTCATTAAAGTATGAGTAGGCTAGCCAATTTTCTGAGTGGACAATACTCAGTGGAGCGCGCACCTTGCGATGCGTCATGGTGAAAACCACAGAGCCGGAGACCACGTCGACCAGGTATAAGTTAAGCACGGCTGATTAACAAAATAAAATAGTATTAGAGATTTAACAACTGGGCGACGACTTACATTTGTGGGTGGCATCCGGCGCCTGAGTGACAAACGCAACCAGATTGGGATTAATGTACTTGTACAGAACAGACCGATCACCGAGCACACGTCCCTGTGAGTGGACGTGTTCAATGGGGTTCTTGGCAGCTACTCCGATAATCTGCTGCTCGGAGTTGTGGCCTCCCAGTCGGGCATTCCAAATGTGTGTGCTGGACAGTTTCTAGCGGCGTAACATAATTTAATTAGTTGATTGACGCGATAAGTGAAACGAAGAGATACTCACTCCGCCCGCATATTTTACAAAATAACCAGAAAGCTCTGCGGATTTAACATCAGCAGTATAGAGGTACAGACCGTCGGCCTGAAAGGGTCGATGACGAAGATTATGGATAGTTATAGATGGTTTTTTCTTTAATAAATGACTTACCAAAGGCGTAGCATGCTGAGGATACACATGAACCTCGTTAGAAGCATCTAATAACAGAATACCCCTAACAAAGTCCTTTTCCGTTTCTTTCAACAATGAAAGCTGCTTGATTTTATAATCCAGTTGAAGTAACCCGCCCTCTGCGGCGAGTCCAGTAATTGGATTGAAGCGATAAAGAACACCATTTCCATTAGCCTGCGAAATATACAATTTCATTAAAATATACACGAATATTCTTCTTAAAACTTACGGCATCTTTTCCCAAAATAGTGCAAAGAGGCTGCAGAGGAAAGTGTTTCGCTGATCTCTGAACAATCAATCGCATATTTTCGGAGTTATCGAACCCTTTGACATTGGGAAGGTACAACTGCCAGTGGTGCTTTCCCGAGATGTTGTCCACGCCGAAAATCTTTCCAGTCTGCGTGAGCAGAACTAGCATCTTGTGAAGCCCAAAGGAATCGCGTACGAGGCCTGCTCGCTGAGTAGCAGTGGGTGGGGGACCCAAGCCAATAACATGTAGAAACAAACTTCGGATCTGAACGGCTTGCGTGGTGATGCGTCTTAAGAAGGCACTAGCAATGTCTCCTGCGAAGATATAATTTTAAATTAGTACTAAGTCTTTTAAACGTCTTAGATGAGGGTTTCCTAATGTGCTTAGACTTACTATCGAATCTTTTAAAATCCCCTATGGTATGCATTGTTAGGAATGATATAAAGATACATTTTTGAAGAATGTCTTAAAAATATGAATTATTTTAAAAACAATTTACCGGCTTTGCCCTTCATTTCGCTCTCCAAAGTTCCCTCAGAATCAGCTAGAGGTAGATCAACAAACAGAGAATCAATCACATTGGCCAGAGATTCTTCGCGCGACCAGCGGACCTTGCCTTGCTGCACGGCGACAATGGATTCGGCGCTGGTGCTGAAGAGAAATAGACATCCTTTACCGTCACCGCTCTTGCGATGCATGCAATCGAAGCTGTTCAGCTGTGGAGTGCCGAAATGCTCGGGGAAAGGTAAGCTCTGTTCGAGCTCAACCACCGGCGAACAGTTGTCAAGATACGCGGCATTTATTTTGAGGATCTGCAGACCAATAAGCAAGTATATTAATTATATTTTCTTGATTATTTAGTGTGAATACATACGTTTGATGCAAGATCAGCATAAACCACGACTTTACGGAAGTTGAAGCTGCCCACAGCATAGCTGGAACTTTGCAGGCTGTTGCACACAGATTGGTCCTTGTTCACGCTAATTAACTTTCCATCGGCAATAACCACGCCATTGAGCCCCTATGGAAGACAATCAATTAGAAAAGAATATGGAAACAAGGTTTCTAATTGCACTTACCGCCAGGGCCTTCAGTTTTCCTTGGGGCTGTGACTCAAGCGTTGTACGAATCACCTGGCCGCTCTTCGAGGCCAGATCGATGCTGATCAGCTGCTTGCCATCTAAACAAACATAGTAGCTGCCACTGAGCAGGCATGTCTCTGCGGTGATCCAAGATGCTATAACTTTGCTACTGCTACCAGTACTGTGCCCAGAGCTTGCAAAGTAAGCGGTGACCTCAAGATGGCTTCGCCAAGCCGGTACGACGTGGTAAAGCACGGAATGGCTGTAGAACCACATCGCTTCCTGGGCGCGTTCCGTATTCAGTGGCATGGTGGACCATTCCCACTCGATGGCACCCAAGTTGCTGTTCCACCCTCGAACCAGAGCTGGCGCGTGTCCTTGTACTGTCAGCATGTCGAAGCCAAGATTGCTGCCAATTGGAGCGGCGGCAGTGTCGCTGCTTTCATCGGAAAACCCGCTCACTTGTAGGAGCTTGATAGCTCCACGTGGCTTTTGCTCCAGAACTTGTCGCCATACGAGATCACCGGTCTTAACATTTACGCTGGCTACCACTCCTTCCTCTGTGCTTAGCAGGATTCGTGGCTGAAAGTGGTTAAGGTCGACGACCGACTGCTGCAATTTTCCCACATTCTCTGCTCGCCTGAAAATAGATAAAATATCCACGTTACCTCCCGGGTCAATGGTCATTCGTGGTCATCACGTCACTTACCAGTCGAACTTCTTGATCTGGTCTTCATACAGTGCCGAGCAGGCACCCACCAAAAGCAGGACCGCGAACCCTAGACCGGCACCAATCTTCGTATCCATCATGTTTTATGCCTAGCTTCTCCCTCTCGACTGACGCAAGCGCCAAAAATGTAACTCACAATGCTTTTTTGTGTTATAAATTAACGGAATTCCACATTAATTCGTTTTATCCGTCACTGCAAAATAGATGAGAAGAAATTAGAGCAGGGGTGGTAATCACACTACATTAGGTTCGATATTTTGTCGGTCACGACCAGTGTTGGCCAATGGGTAAGTTTTCGACACTGGCAAGTTGTAGGAATTAACTATTAAATAGTGACTAACTTTTGAGCTAAATTAATGCTTAAAAAATAACATGACCACAAAAATCTATAGCTTAATTCAAAAATATCTACGAAAAAGTAATAAAATGTGAAATGAACTATCTAATATAAATATGTACCACCTCTAATATATATCGGTTTTCAACACTAAGTAGGAAAAATCTAGAGTGTTTACTTTTGATAAAGTGTTTTTGTTATATTAATTGTATTTAAATGTTTGAAAAAAAGAGTGAAAAGGGCAAGCAGGCCGACTATAAGCCGCGGGAAGATGGCGTTGAATTAGAGAGCCAGTTCATCCTGCGAGTTCCGAAGGTAAACGTGTCTTCTCTAGTGTTTTTGAAGGGCCGGTGGCTAATTGTTGACGAACTTTCCAGGAGCTCGCAGACAACGTTCACGATGCAATAAATTCCGGAAATATAAAGGATCGTCTGACTATCCAACTTGACCAAGATCTGAGGTACGGAGAAGTGAGATTAGATGATCAACTGCTGTACGCCAAGCTAGTGGACCTGCCTACCGTCGTTGAGAGCTACAAGACCATCGACAACAAGAGTTTCTATAAATCCGCTGACATCTGCCAATTACTTATTTGTAAAGAAGAGCCCGAGGACGACACGGAAAAGGAGTCGCCAAACAAAAACAAAAAGAAAGACCCAAACAAAGTGGACAAGAAATATCTCTTCCCTCATGGAATAACTCCCCCTTGTAAAAATGTGAGAAAACGTCGGTTTCGAAAGACACTAAAGAAAAAGAACGTGGAAGCTCCCGAAATCGAAAAGGAAGTGAAGCATCTTCTCCGAATCGACAACGAAGCTGTGCGGGTTGACTATGAAATCATAAATGAGGAAGAGAAGCCCATGGATGATCATGAACAGTCGGACATTAAGCCATTTAACGACGTAGATGATGACATTCCTGATGAGACACCTGCACACTCCAAAGTCAACAAAAAGGAGAAGGCTTTGAAGAGAGATATTAATGTTGAATCGGATGAGGACGACTCTAACAACTTTGGAGCTCATCGGGCACCTAATATGGGCGTGGCAGAGCACGACATCTTTGGCGAAGAAGTGTCCACCACAGACGACGAAGATGAGCCGGATCGCACCACCAATACAATGCAGCGTCGGGAGTTGGAGGAATCCTCCCGTCTCTCTGCTGATGATTCGCGCATGTCTGATTTCTTTGGTGGCACCAATGCTGGAACCAGTGGCATGAAAATGGACCGAAACGAATTCAGCAAATCCATGTTTAGCCAAGAGGCGAGTAGTCCAAAGCTCAGTGCCGCTGGTTCGAGCTCCAATCTGGCTGCCCCAAGTGGTTTCTTTGAGAATCAAATGCTGAAGCGGGAAGAGTTCGAAAATCTTGAGTTCATGGAAGAGCCCCAGTACACCCAGCAGCAGGTGCGCGAGAAGATCAGCCAACTCACTCGACAGATAAGTGAGCTGAAGGCACAGCAGTTGCAAAAGTCAACTGAAATCGCCTCCATTCAAAATGCCACTCTTAAGTCTCGTATGCAGGAAACTCTGGATAATCTCTATACCCAGGTCATCGAAAGAGAGCTGGAGCTTAAGGACTTTGAAAATATGCTGGAATCCTAAACATGGCGGAGGTAATTTGGTAATCCCCACTGAATTTTTTAGTTTTGTAATTTTTGTTCTATTTTATAAGCATAAACATTATAGTATTTAAGATTAAAGTGTTTAAAAAGATTCAAATATTATGAAACTTTACCTTGTAAGTTTTAAAAGTTTAAATAAAATATTAGCTTAGAAGAATGAAATGATGCATTACGATTTTGACCCATTCGAGGCGGCTGAGTGAGCACACCTTGGCCAGAGCTGCACATTTCGGGTTATGTAATTCCATACCCTCTAGGCCTCCAACAAAAACAGTCCCCAGGTCTTATTGTCTAAATGTCTTTTATTGGCAATCGTAAATGAAGAAATATGATATTCAAAATTGGCAACATCGAGGGCTACTAGTTTGTACTATTTTTATAAAGTTCCAAGGGCAAATCAGACTGACCAAAGCACTGATTGTCTTTTGGAGCATGGAGCATGGAGCATGGAGAGAAGCAAGAGCTTGTTACCTAAAATCTAAAAAGTGTATAAAAAGGGTAAATAGGTATGGCTGTGCTATAGCTAGACTAACTAAATGCAAAGTTTGTGACAGCAATTTCGAGCCCTCTGTGGCTTTGGATACTGTGTGCGATCTTTTTTTCTTGTGGGTATATGTGGTAGTTAGTTTCCTGGAGTTACCAGCTCAGCTCGTCAGGCAACCCACCCGGATATTGTCCAGTGAGGCAGGCGGTGCAGTGGCCAGTTGGTTTGGACTTGCCATCCCCGACCGCTTGATTCTTCAGTTGGACCGCCTCCACTAGACCCTCCACGCTGAGATAAGCCAGGCTGTCGGCGCCTACGTGACGTGCCAACTGATTGGCGTCCAGCTTGTTGGCAATGAGCTCCTCACGCGTGGGTATGTTTATTCCCATATAGCAGGGGTACTGCAGGGGCGGACTAGCGATGCGAATGTGCACCTCCTTCGCTCCAGCATCCCGCAGCAGCTTGATGATCGGCCCAATGGTGTTTCCCCGCACAATTGAGTCATCTATCAACACCAACCTCTTCCCAGCCACGTTCTCAGATAGAGCTCCGAACTTCTTCGCCACTCCCAGTTGCCGCAACCTGGTTGATGGCTGGATGAAAGTCCGTCCCACGTAACGATTCCTGCAGAGAACCTCAGCGAACTCCAGGCCCGACTCGCGCGCATAACCATGTGCCGCCGCCGTTCCAGATTCGGGAACCGAGCTCACGATATCCGCCTCGACTGGAGCCTCCCGCCACAACTGCCGGCCGCACTGTAATCTGACAGTGTACACCATTTGACCTTCAAAAATGCTGTCCCCGCGAGCAAAGTACACGTACTCGAAGATGCAAAAGGCCATGCGCTTGAAATCTGGCCGCTCTACTATGTCGACAGTGCGATAGCCGCTTCTCGTCAGCTCCACAATCTCTCCGGGTTCCACTTCGCGAACATACCTGGCTCCAATGGACAGGAAGCCACAGCTCTCGCTGGACACCACCCAACCATCAGCCGGGGTATCCGCTCTGTTTCCATGACCAGCATTGATGGGAACGATTTTTCCAATGCACAATGGTCTGTTTCCGTAGGTATCTCTGACTGCGTAAATTTTATCCTTGAGCATGATAACCAGCGAATAGGAGAGAGGAGCCAGCGTCATAAAATGCCGGATCCTGGCTGGCCAGTTAGGTCCGTCCAGTTCGGAAACGTCCTCGGGAGCGCAGCAAAGGGATTGGGCAATGAGCTCACTGTCACTGTGGGTTGACAAGCCCACACCTCGGGCCAAGACCTCGCGCCGCAGAGATTCGTTGTTGACCAGCTCGCCGTTGTGAGCGAGGGCCATGGCTCCGTGAGCAGTGTGCACCACGAAGGGCTGACAGTTGACCACCTCCGAAGCTCCTGCTGTGGAATAGCGAGTGTGCCCTATTCCCAGGTTTCCACGCAACTTCTTCATCGAGTCATCGTTAAACAGGGTACTGATCATGCCCATTCCTTTGTGAACGTTGAAATTCTTCGAGCACTTGCCTTCGCTGGTGGCAATACCCGCGGATTCCTGCCCACGGTGCTGCAAGGCCACCAGCCCAAGGCAGATCACGTGAGCGATATCGATCTGCGTCGGCCAATCCCCGCAAGCAATCGCTCCAAACACCCCGCACTCGTGGGTCAAACCAGTTACTTCCTTGCTAGCCGAGATCGATAGGGTATCGCAGGTTACTGGTTCCACCTCCCCAGCTGGTTCCACCTGTTGCTTTTGTTGTTGTTGCTGCTCGACCACGCGCACATGCTGATGTTGTTGCTCTGCACGCTGCTCCATGTTGCTGATTGGAAAATTGCAAGAATTCAGTGTAAGATCGTAATATGTGCCCCAATAAGAGGTAACTGATTTACCTGGTGGCTTACGCAACGGTTTTATAGACGAAAATCCTCGCACGCTTCAAACGCGCAGCTTAAATTCGGAGGTGATCAAGCCCAGTGTGACCGCGGCTTGATCGTTTAAATATACCAAGTGTATTACTTTTGCGACTTGAATCAATTTAATTACTAGCTTGATTTATTGATTTTCACTATGAGGTTTTTAAGTTGGGTTTTAATTTTAAGTTCTAAGTATGTATAAATGTTTTAGTGTTTTGATAAGTTGGTTTTCTTTATTCTGATTTATTGTTTTAGTCATTTATTAAGCCAATGAACAATAAAATTTGAATTTTTATTGCCCAAATTTAAGCCAATTAATCAATTTCCAATTTAATGTAAATAACATTGAATAACTCACAATTATGAATATAATAACAAGATAATATATGTTTTATGTCCAAAAATATAATAAGACATTTACTTTATTTTATTAAATAAAGTCCAAATAATGTTTGTCTTTTTATGAATTTATTTTATGAGATACATTTTACAGTTTATGTTAAAAAAAGAAATATGATTCGAATATGTACAATTTATTTCAGATTTTCAAATAAGTACTTTCTGCAGAATATAAGGAAAAATATTGTCATGTCATAAAATATTGTATTGCGTAAGGAAAGCTTATCAATTAAAAGCAATGTATGTATTTATCATAAAAACTTCTTTACAAATTGTAATAACCAGATACATATCTATTGGAATTACTTTATAGAACTATCTTGAGTTCAAAAATTATTATTCCATGAAGTAACGATGAGAGTGTAAAAACTGTAATAATTATCTATTTATCTATAAACTCTTATCACATTTTCTCTCTTTATAAAACAGTGATAGAAAACAACTTTCAAAGTCCATTCGAAACAAGTTTTTGAAAACTCAGTAATTTCTGTGAAGCTGGTGAAATACGTTTTTATTGATTGAAATGCACTTGAATTTTCTTTTGGTGTCGTGGTGAAAAAATCAGATTTTAATGTGACGTCAGGTTAAGTACATGTATCGGCATATCAATTTCGATGCGTGCTACGTGCTACGTGTATATATACGCGCATTATATATATATGTACATATATATATCGCTGTATATTTTATAATGTTATTTCACACGGCAGGGATTCTCGGTAAAATAACAAGCCTCTTTCAGTTTGGCATTCTCCGGCTCATCCAGCAGCACTTTGGCCTTCGCGATATCCGCCTGGATGGCATCTATCAGTTCTTGAAGCGATTCGAAGCTCCGCTCCGGTCGCAGGTAGCCTACAATGCATATCTTGAGAGTGTCGCCGTAAAGGTCGCAGTTAAAGTCATGCAGCATGTGTGTCTCCACGCTCTTCTCCTTGTTATTGTAGAACGGATTCCAGCCTATGCTAAGCACCATTTTGTGAACTTCTCCGTTGTTTACGTTTGACCAGCCGTAGTAGGCGCCCGTTGGCAGGGAGTCAGGCAGGGCTTTCACCACCTCAAGCGGAAAATTAGCTAATATGCAAAAGTATTGTTATCAGTAAGCAATGGCCTTTAGGGCTATCTTTATCTTGCCACCAACCTGTTGGAATGCCCAGCTCTTTGGAGCCTCGTCCAAATCCTCGGACAATCTTGCCCCCAACGTAGACCGGTAGTAGTTGGCTTAACATGATCCGTAATCTCCCCGTTTTTTCTGTGGTTGCGAATCAGGTTGCGGTCTCCCGCAACAGAAACCTCGTTTGGCTGCAGAAGTATCACGTTGCCCGTCAAAATATCGAGGCTAGCCAATAATCACACTTGAATCACAGAAGAGCTCGTTGTGATTGCTACATAGCCACTCACATAACTACTTGATCGTCCATTGATCGGTGATTTGTTGGTAAAAACACTGACAATTTTTTTTACATTCCAAAAATGAAACAGCTGATTTTTAGGACTACCAACTTGGGGAAAAAGTATTGTACAGAGACGTAGATAAAAGGGGGTCAGGACTCATAGAAAATTTAAAGAATTTGAATATAATGTAATTCATTAATAAAAACTTAAATAAAAAACTTAAAATGTTTTTTTTTACTAGAAATTGTCACAATAAGGAGCTTTAAAGAAATTTGCAATAATTTAAAATATATATTTCCAATAGGTTGATGAACAGACCTGGTCACACTGGCTTGCCTTGCAGCTGATTGCGGCATGATTATCTAAACATTTTTTGGGAATATATGAAAAGGAAATATTAAAAATGAACGTGAGCACTCGATTATTAATAAATAGACTGGGAAAACAATGCGCCCTCAGTCGCATTGGTGAGTAGTTCAAATTTTCATATACATCCTATTCAGCAAACATGTTTTTTAGTCACATTTTCCACAAAATCGGCGGAACATGCTGCCGCGAATGCGGTAGAAACAGAAAAGGAGCAGAAGACTAAGGCAGCACCAGCTTCCACTGCCGCGGAAGCATCAGTTCCTATCCGAAAACCTATTATACCAGCCAATTATCGGTTCATCTACCCGGAGTTTTTGCCAGATCCCAAGATAGAATGGCGGAATCCAATCCGCGAGAAGCTTGAACGCATGGACATGTTGGACCGGCGCCGACAAATCGACCTCCCAGAGTTTTATGTCGGCTCCATTATGGCGGTGACTAGTTCCGATCCGCACGCCGAGGGAAAGGTTAGTCGATTCGTGGGTATCTGCATCCATCGGGATCGCTGTGGACTGCGCGCACGCTTCATTCTCCGAAACGTGATTGACCACCAAGGAATAGAAGTGATCTATGAGCTCTACGACCCCACCCTTCAAAAAGTTGAAGTGTTGCGTTTGGAAAAGCGCCTGGATGACAGTCTCTTTTATTTGCGAGACGCTCTACCGGAATACAGCACCTTCGACGAAAACATGGAACCGGAGCAATTGGAGGAGGGCGCACCTGTCCCGGTTAATGACATTAAGGTAGTGCTACGTCCTCGCCCTTGGCTTGAACGCTGGGAGCGCCAAAATTTGCGTGGAGTGGCCAACATTGATCAGTATCTGAAGGACAAACATCGTCAGTCTGCCGCTAGAGTGCAGAAGCCGTGGGAGAAGTACGACTTGATGAAACAGTACCGCGCCACAATACCCGAGGAGGAACAGACAGAGATCTTCGCTGAAGTGTACACCGAACTCCACGCCCAGGAGCTTCAGCGCAAGCGAAACAAGCGGAAGCGTACCTTTGTTAAACCAAAGCAACTGGCGTAATGGCCCTTTTTGTTTACTTGTAGACTATTAAAACAAAATTACAAAACTTTAGCTCACAATTACATAAACTTTGGCACGCACAAGGGGTTTTGATAAGTCTAAATTAAATATTTTATTAGTTATACTCGTGGGTGCTTAGTAGCTAAACGCCAAAATAATTTACATTTCTCGTCACATGATTAATAAACGCGGTACTTGTAGAAATTTACAAAGGATATCGTGGCGTTCCAACCAATAATTGTGACGACTAGGTAGAGGAGGAAGATGACTGGTAACGCAATGAGTATGATGCGTGTGTTTTTCAGATGAGGAATGCCTGTAAACGGAAGATAATTAATATACATTCCTTATGGTATATAGATAAACTCGCACAATTGTATCCCAGGAAGGTGATGTACACATAGTAGCCCATTGCCAGCAGCCAAAAGGTGTTTCCCAGGAACCGAGAAATAAACCACGTCTGGCTGATGAGCCAATTATAAAAGAATAGTTGGATGAAGTGCAGCAGCATCAGAGGCGGAAAAAAGGCGTTCAGGTGCACGTCGAAGGCATAGCCCCATTCGATATCCGGCTCCAGGCTGTTTGTTCGAAGATACCGGTTCGTAACTGCCCAAAAGAAGGAGGCGATGATGATGCCCACAAAGATGCAGTCCACAAAGACCACGTAGAAGATGAAGGAAATGCTCTGCCAGAAGGAGAGTCCCAATACATAGGCGAATCCCAGAGATGTGACTGTTAAAAGATTTAAAAGTTATTATGTATAGATTCTTCTTTCAATTATAAGTAAAGTGGTGTAATACATTGGTGGTCTCGCCAACTGTGGGGGTGGGAGTTGATAAGCACTCTTCACACTTACCACATAGACAGATCACCAATAGCACCAGAAAAGCGGGGTCGTCGCGGGCGAACTGAGATTTGGTTTGTTTTCGGTAGTTGAAGTTCCTGTAGACCTTTTGGGGCGCCACGAAGAGATAAATCATCTGCCACAGAGCAAACTCGAAGTCCATTTGGTTAAACTTTAGCAGTCGTCTGAGATACTTATAGCTTTTGGTGGTCGCCGACAGACAGTCTTTTCGGTGGTTGACCGGCGGCGGCAGCGGCGAATGCAGCCGCGAGGCGCTGGAGTAGCCGGAGACCACAGACGGCGTTGGCGACTGAGTATACTTAACGTGGCTATATTGACTCATTTTGTTTTGTTTAAAACTAAGTTCTATGATTTTAGCTGTGTGGCAGCGCACTCAGCGCACCAAGATCCAAAATGTACTAAAATATGCATCAGAAGAACGGCTTCAATGGTCACACTGCCGGGAAATTTAAAATTTCTTAAGATTTGGAAAAAAACTTTGTATTATTTTATTTTAATGAATCTTCTGGTTTTAGACTCTAGAAACATTGATTTCAGATAATTTTTCAAGTCCTTTAGATATCGGAAACTTAAAACATTTTATACATTTTATTCAAAAAAATTTAAATTTTAAATATACTAACCATTTCACGAGAATACACTTTAATATACTTAAATATATTTAATATACTTGACTTAATAAACTTTTAAACACTTACCAAATTTTTCTTCAAAATGCGAGTACTGCTTTCTACCCCAAGGTCGATGATTGTATTTTAAAAAAATGTTTCTAAGCTGTATCGCAATTGTTTCCGTTTTTATACCCTTGCAGAGGGTATTATAATTTTGGTCAAAAGTGTGGAACGCAGCGAAGGAGACTTCCGACCCTACAAAGTATATATGTATGTATGTTCTTGATCAAGTGATCCTCCTGAGTTGATATGAGCATGTCCGTCTGTCTGTTTCTTCGCAAACTAGTCTCAAAGTTTTAAAGCTATCGACTTGAATCTTTGCACACATCCTTCTTTCCTTTGCAGGCAGTATATAAGTCGGAATGGTCGGTATCGGCAAACTATATCCTATAGCTGCCATATAACTGATTGATCGGAAATGCCGATACCAGGATATACATATAAGCTTACAGAGCTTTTAAAAAAACATAATTCTTCTATAATTTTTAAAGGAAAACATATTTGTTTATAAATCTTTAAACTAAAAATGGAACAACTCATACTTTCATTGCCTACTTTTAAGGGTACCAAGGGCACTAATGAAGAGTATAATTTTACGGTTTATTTGCATATAATATCATTAAAAAATCAACTTTATTTTGGTAGCTATTCAATGAAAATTTTTAAAAATAATTAATTAAAAAATAGCGCCCTCCTCCTCGATTCTCATAGATTGCACTTAAGCAGGCCTGAAAAATCGGAAAATTCATTATTTATTTTTGTGTAAATGTTGGTGTTTATTTTTCTGGACTTTTATTGGTTTCTTTTTGTTGTAGTTTTGGTTGTTGTAGTAGTTTTTGTTGTAATTTTTTTTGTTGTGATATTTTTTTTTGTATTTTTTTTTTGTATTTTTTTTGTTGTAATTTTTTTTTTTTGTTTTTTTTTATTGTAATATTTAGTTTGTATATCCGACTATATCTTAAAGCTGTCATGTATTCAACTGCTTGGGCATACAAGCCAAGCTTCTTTTTTTTATTAAGGATCGGCCAAGTCGATTGGATATTTGCAATATAAAGCCCATCCGATATACAACATATATCCTATAACATAAACTGCCACTTAACTGCAAGGGTATATCAACTTCGGCTCATCCTAAAGATAGCTTTCCTTTCTTGTTTAGATTTTTTATTTTAATAGATTAGTTATATTATGATATTAATATGTTGCTGCCATATAACTGATTGATCGGAAATGACGATACCATGATATATAAGCTTACGAAGCTTTTATAAAAACACAGTTATTCTATAATTTTTAAAGGAAAACATGTTTGTTTATAAATTTTTAAACTAAAAATGTAAACACCTATATTCTCATTGCCTACTTTTATGGGCACCAACGAGTCTTACACTAATGAAGAGTACAATTTTACGGTTTATTTGCATATAATATCATTGAAGAATCAACTTTATTTTGGTAGCTATTCAATGAAAATTTAAAAAAATAATTAATTAAAAAATAGCGCCCTCCTCCTCGATTCTCATAGGTTGCACTTAAGCGGGTTGAAAAATCGGGAAATTAATTATTTATTTTTGTGTTAATGTTTATGTGTTTATTTTTCTGGTCTTTTATTGGTTTTTTTGTTGTTGTAGTTTTAGTTGTTGTAGGTAGTTTACGTTGTTGTAGATTTTTGTTTTTGTTGTTGTTGTAGTTTTTGTTGTTATTGTAGTTTTTTATGTTATTGTAGTTTTTGATGTTGTTGTAGTTTTTGATGTTGTTGTAGTTTTGTTGTTGTATTAGTTTTTGTTGTTGTAGTTTTTGTTGTTGTAATTTTTGTTGTTGTAATTTTTTTATTGAAATTTTTGTTGTTGTAATTTTTAGTTTTAATATTTTTTGTTGTAATATTTTTTAGCATTTTTTTCAGTTTTTTTTTTATTGTTATATTTAGCTGGTATATCGGACTATGTCTTATAGGCTATAGCCTATACGGCTATAAGTTATAGCTGTCATATATGTAGGTATCGGGACTTCTTGGGCATACAAGCCAAGTTGCTTTTTTTAATAAGGATCATCCAAGTCCATCCAATATTTGCAATATAAAACCCATCCGATATATGTAGATATATCCTATAACATAAACTGCCACTTAACTTCGGCTGAGCCCAAAGATAGCCTTCCTTTCTTGTTTGTTGGTTACGTTGGTTTTTTTGCCTCGATTTTGAAATTAATATTTTCCGTTTATTCACACTTTTTATTAGTGTGGTTCATTAGTGGTTCATACGCGTTCATAGATAAGTTTTTACTGGGTAAAGCTTTTTGTAAAGTATGGCTTTAGCAAATTTTTAGAAAAGTTTCAACACTCGGGTATAATATTTTTAATCCTTAGAGTCTTATTTACGATTATTAGTTTGTCACGAAGCTGTTTTTGTAAATCTAAGTAAAATTTATAGTAAATTGTAAAGTCCACTTATCCGTCAAATATGAGGTCTACTATTTTAAAATCGATGTTTTTATATCTGTTAAACTGCTAGATACTATTTGCTATTTAAGGACTAAAAATTCTAAAGAACCAAACAAGATAAATTTGAAAGTTTACTTCTGTAATCTGAAGTATTACATGTGTTAGATATAAAACTACGGCTTTGGTAAAAATGCGATCTTTTGATCTAAACACCCACAATTGCTGGGCCAATTTCTAAAGAAGTGACTAGTTTCAGCTGCCGTGTCCTCAATTAAGGCATCATTCAACGTATTTTTTCCATCCAAACCCCTAGCCGATGATCATCGATGGCCGGTCAAAGGCCAATTTATGGCACGGTGTCCAAGCAATTGCACAAAAAAGGACAAAGAGCAAAAACAATCTTTATCACATTTATGGCAATGTCCTGAACCTTTTGTCAACGATCCTGGTGGAAAGACAATTGAAGCGGGTGCCAGGAGAAAAGGTCACAAAATGACCCGAAGGATGCCAATGCACAAAAGGAGCAACGCGCGCGTCTTCCTTCAACTATCTCAACATCTTTCGTTTTTGAGGTCATCTTTGAGGTCAAGTCTGGCCTTACTTAAGGCAATTCCGGAATCTGACTGAATTCCACTCAATTTTCATTGAGCCTATCAAATGAGTTCAAAAATGAACATCCCCTAAAGATCATATACTCATTTTGTTTCGAGTTGAGTCTATCTTCAGGGGATGATCTCACCAAAATATGGCCGAGAGAACTTCTCTCTGGAGCATTTTTGAGCAGCTCTTAATGTCACTTGGATGATGGCCATCGATCCTTGTCCACGCAGGACACTTCCGGATTGCATTCAATTGTGATTTTGCAACAATTGCGCTTTTCTTTAGATTTTCCATTTGTTTTTCTCTTCCTATTTGCTTGTCACATTGTGTCTTGTGTTGGTTTTTTAGCTCATGTTACCTTCTCTCAATACATTGTATTTTTTTGGTCCATCTAAATAGCCAGAATTAGCCGGGTTCTCCACAGGATCCAAGCAGCAGCCGCCTGACACATTTTTTGGCGCCCATAAAAATTAAATGAAAATTAAGCGCAAACACGATAGTTCTGTCACATAAATTGTAACCCAGGCTCGACTTGCCACACACTATTTTTAGTCCGACGCGTCGGGCAGCTGCTCTTACCTCCGTCTCCTCAGAAATTAGTCCATCTGCAACAGAGTTATGCGCTGCTGAGGTTGCTGCTTGATTAACACATGTCCTGCCATGCGGGCGGAGCCCTGGCGTGACGACCCGGCACCTAGAACGACTCCCATCACTTGGCTCCACGTGTGTAGTCCTCCGCCTATATGTTCTCCCTTAGTTTGTTGATGCTCTTAACTCATTCATTATGAATTGGAGGTGTTAAACGTGCCACATGCATCATGTTATTCCTGCTGAAGAGGCGGACATTAACCACGAAAGTGTTAAGGAAGCTGAATATTGTACCGATTTGGAAGGTTTACGATTAAGAACCATTGAAAGCAAATTTCCATAGATGGTCTAGAAATTGTAGAAAATTTTCCATCATTTCCGGGTCTTTGCAAATGGAAGCTAGACACAGCGAGACAAGCTAGTGTCTATTTCTTATGGAAACTAGTCAATTTCCATAAAGAAAAAATCTTCAATAAAAGTTCATAAAACTTTCAAAACATTAAAACTTTTCAAAAAGAACGAATTTCGATAAATTAAAAATTTATTTAAAAGATATACCTTCTAGTAAAGTAATATTTTGATGTTTCATTGACGTTTCATGTTTTTGAATGATTTTTTCGGTTTTCCCGGTTCTTTTAAAACTGTCCTTAGAAAGGTTAAACAATGGGGTCCTCCCCCATTCCCTAAACCGACTCTTACACCCTCAAAGACGCATCAAAGACTTATTATGCACCATACAAAATGCCACAAGATTTTGATCGTGTACAGGGGAGAATCACACAAACGACAATGAAAACAAACAGTGAATCAATCACAGGACGCTCAAAGCCTTAAGGAAATCAAACAATGCTGCGGACCCAAGATCGGGATCTGCATGAGGCCAAGGGTGAGGCAATGTTGCGCGTGCGCAGCGCACGCTCCCGTTAAATGTTTACGCTATTACGCTCGCACAAGGAGCTGAGAATCAGAAGCCCAAGGAGCAGGCGAGGAAATGAGCCTATTATAATCCTGTGAGCCTCGACCCCGAGGCCCCGACCCTTTGTGCCAGGTCGGGTCTTCGGATATGGTGGATGCGACCCCGGAAAACACAAATCTTACGCGCCAACACGCGACATTAGAATTTCTTAGGGGCCCCTAGACCCTGCTTGCCCTTTGGCTTGAGACTGAGGGTGGAGAGTCCTTCTCACTCCATTGCTTACAAATGATTTTCTTATGTCTGCTCCTTTGGGAAATTGTTTGCTTTCCCTGGAACCCGGACCCTTCATTTGAATAGTTTGAACTCTGTGTGATCTTTAGCAGCTTGACATCTGCCCTGGCTCCCGACTGTGGAGTTATGGAGTTATGCCCTAATTTCTGGTAGTCTTTAGTTACACTTTCGGTTGAGGTATTATTTTGGGGTTCCTGGAGCCTGGGGGAAAAGGAATACTCCTTTAACACATGCAGCTAAAATATGAAAGAAAGAATAAAATAAAAAGGATATTTTTATTAAGTTTAAGTCTTTGAGTTTTAGTTTGTAAATCACATTTAATATAAAGCTGTAGCAAATATTACATACTTAGGATCCTTAGGATCAATGTCGGCTTAAATTTCAGGGCAATTGCACGCCATCAAGAGGAGAATAAAGAATGTGGAAGGACTTGCGACTTATTTTCTTGCGATTGTCCTATCCGAAGATCGCCTTGTGATTTCATGGCTGTCTGCTTCGCAGGACAAAGAGTGCATCGGTCCAATTAGCCCAGATAAAAAACTTGTCATGAACTAATCCCGTCAGCGTGTGATTGGCCTCAGGCCCTGCAAGGACGAAGTGAATAGATGAATGGACGGCACGGCTGACTGGGGAATCAGAATTTAGATCAAGAATTCAGATTGCGATCGCCGGCAATATGAAAATGTCACGCTTATCGGCCCAGAAACATGACTACGGGACCATAGTCATCTGTTGTGGTTAGCTGGCGGGGAGGAAGTCGTGTCCTCAGCCGGTAGTTCGACTTCGTCCTCATCATCGACGCCTTTGAAAGGAGGCTGCATACAGAATGTTTTTGTAGCCTTCGTCCTTTGGCTGTCAGTCAGCTGAGGCCAAACCGGATGGAACTCGAAAATAATAACAATAAACGCACATGTATCCTGTGTCAGGATATTGCCGACCGACCTATCGCATTCAAATAGTACAGTGAAAAAAAATATATAGGTATTCTTCTATGTCACAGACAAATTTTCGTTGTTGTTTGGTTTTATTTAAGAGTTTTTTTTAGTGTTTTGTGAAGATTCTATTTATTTTCTGCATTCTCGAAATGAGAGGCAGGCGTTGCTCCTGCAACTCCATCCCATCTACCATTCAGCTAGATTTCCCTTTCTCCTTTCTCCCTCCATATACATATTCAGTTCGGAGGACTCGAGTCCTGACCTCGTGCGTGGTCATTGTCTTGACAGCCGTTATTTGAATGACATTTGAATTTTCAGCATTTGCGTCCGCCCTGTTGAGTTTCAATTGTTGGGCTATTCTGTATGCGGAATGCGTAGGATCGATCGGAGCCAGGATCAGCATTTTATGTGATGATTTTATTAAGAGGACAAAGGATCTGCTGGCAGCAGATGATGGCGAGAAAGTAAATGCAATTTCAATTGTATATTCCAAAGGTATTGGATTTGGATGCCATGAAAAAAAGAAATGCAATTCTATGGCAGTAATATCTAGAATGGAAAGCCAATTTAGAATAAATAACCATCCGATTGAACCATCCAATATAAGAATATTATATTGAATATTACAAAATATTAAAAAATATAATATAATAAATTTTATAAAATTTATCCAAAATGTACAAACAAAATCTCTTAAAATAAGATATTTTCCAGTCTTCAGCAATGTCCTTGGGACTTCATTATTTTAACATAAAAGTTCCCTCCACAATCGAAATATTTTCTGTGCAAAAAACCAAAATCGCAGAACAAAAAACCAAGCCACGCCTATTTGGACCCCCTATTTTGAACCCAGCCAATAATTTTTTACATCGCTCAATTACATAATAATGGCTGTATTTCGAGTATTCGATACCCCAATTAGGCTGACTACTTTTTGTGGTGAGGGTATTTTTTACCCTCCCTTGTAAAAAAAACTCACCCCATATGCATATCACATGAGAGGCGTATTTATAAAAAAAAGTGCCTCTTGTTAAGTGGCGCTAAAAATCAAATTAAGGGTGTTTACCTAAAAGACCTCTCGATTACAGCATTACCTAAAAAATACTCGGGAGCGCAACAGGCGGGGAACAATGGATCGGGGAAAGGGAGCAGGAGCAGGATCAGGATGTTAAATAAAGACAAACGGAAGTTGTTCTTTTTTATGAAGTGTTGCCTTTTTATTGGTGGTTAATTGGAGAGCTGGCACTCGACGGATGACGAGGGTAACACTCCATGATGATGATGCAACAGGCGTGAGATAATGATACAAAAGAAAAGGGTTTTTTTCGGATTCGGGTGCAGCAAGCATTGTGTTTTATTTATAGACACACATAAGGGGTTTCGATGTCAGATTGCCCAAATGTGTTGAAAGGGTAGCGGCAACATTTGTTGGGGCACGTTTCCCAACTACGGCTCTTTTTCAAGTTCAATATCAAAGATCTTGCGGTGCCACACACCCCGAGTCCCTCTAATCCCTTGGCGATGATTGGCTCCACCAAGAGGGGGGCTGGAGCGAGTCTCTCCCAAAATAACCAAAGACAATTCTAATGCCTTTCGAGAAGACCCCTTCATAATTTCATTTTGTTTTTATTACGTGCTGTAAATTGAAGATGAGCCCCGAAGTGGTTGCAAGGGGAGAGGCGCGTGGCACTCTTAAAAATAAAACCAAGCAACGCTTATAAGTAGTACATATATCGAGAAAAGGGGAAAATGGAGTCACAACTATAAAGGGGTGAGTTTTCCGTTTTTTTTCAAAATGGAGGACAATTTCACAATAGTTTTGGACTTATTTGACAAACTAACTCCATCGGAAAGGAAAAAAATCGACTTTTTTAAGGTTCCTTTAAGGTGCCTAATGGTTCATACCGAATGCCATGTTATTTTCAATACCTATCCGGTTCTTAAGAAGAATACCTAAAACGATTTGTGGATCAATTCTCTATCCATTTTCGTCAAAACCTAGGATAATATTCGTCAAAAATATTTTTTAGATTTTTTTTTCAAATTTTCTAATGGACCTTCAAAAAATGGGGAAAATGCACAGATAGACATAATGGCCCACGCCGAAGGTCTCTTTACCAAAAGTCATCCGATTCTTTAGCGGAATACCTTAAACGATTTGTGGATCGATTCTCTATCCATTTTCGTCAAAACACAGGAACAAAATATTTTTTAGATTTGTTTTTAAATTTTCTGATGGACCCCTTCAAAAATGGGGAAAATGCAGAGATAGACATAATGGCCCACGCCGAAGGTCATATCTTTACCAAAAGTCATCCGATTCTTGAGCGGAATACCTTAAACGATTTGTGGATCAATTCTCTCTCCATTTTCGTCAAAACCCAGAAACAAAATATTTTTTAGATTTTTTTCAAATTTTCTGATGGACCCCCTTCAAAAATGGGGAAAATGCAGAGATAGACATAATGGCCCACGCCGAAGGTCATATCTTTACCAAAAGTCATCCGATTCTTGAGCGGAATACCTTAAACGATTTGTGGATCGATTCTCTATCCATTTTCGTCAAAACACAGGAACAAAATATTTTTTAGATTTTTTTTTAAATTTTCTGATGGACCCCTTCAAAAATGGGGAAAATGCAGAGATAGACATAATGGCCCACGCCGAAGGTCATATCTTTACCAAAAGTTATCCGATTCTTGAGCGGAATACCTTAAACGATTTGTGGATCGATTCTCTATCCATTTTCGTCAAAACACAGGAACAAAATATTTTTTAAGTTTTTTTTAAATTTTCTGATGGACCCCTTCAAAAATGGGGAAAATGCAGAGATAGACATAATGGCCCACGCCGAAGGTCATATCTTTACCAAAAGTCATCCGATTCTTGAGCGGAATACCTTAAACGATTTGTGGATCGATTCTCTATCCATTTTCGTCAAAACCCAGAAACAAAATATTTTTTAGATTTTTTTCAAATTTTCTGATAGACCCCTTCAAAAATGGGGAAAATGCAGAGATAGACATAATGGCCCACGCCGAAGGTCATATCTTTTCCAAAAGTTATCCGATTCTTGAGCGGAATACCTTAAACGATTTGTGGATCGATTCTCTATCCATTTTCGACAAAACCCAGGAACAAAATATTTTTTAGATTTTTTTCAAATTTTCTGATGGACCCCCTTCAAAAATGGGGAAAATGCAGAGATAGACATAATGGCCCACGCCGAAGGTCATATCTTTACCAAAAGTCATCCGATTCTTGAGCGGAATACCTTAAACGATTTGTGGATCGATTCTCTATCCATTTTCGACAAAACCCAGGAACAAAATATTTTTTTAGATTTTTTTCAAATTTTCTGATGGACCCCTTCAAAAATGGGGAAAATGCAGAGATAGACATAATGGCCCACGCCGAAGGTCATATCTTTACCAAAAGTCATCCGATTCTTGAGCGGAATACCTTAAACGATTTGTGGATCGATTCTCTATCCATTTTCGTCAAAACCCAGAAACAAAATATTTTTTAGATTTTTTTCAAATTTTCTGATGGACCCCTTCAAAAATGGGGAAAATGCAGAGATAGACAAAATGGCCCACGCCGAAGGTCATATCTTTACCAAAAGTCATCCGATTCTTGAGCGGAATACCTTAAACGATTTGTGGATCGATTCTCTATTCATTTTTATAAAATACAAAGAAACAAAATATCACGTGATATCTCGTGGACTGTAGTCGGCAGTTATCATGAGCCATAGTAGCCATAGAGTCGTAGATTTTTTTCCAAAAACAAAATAAATAATGAATAAAGATGAGAACTCTACCAATTAACACTCTTTTCCGCCACAAAAAGGGTGTAAAATCGCACAAAAGAGTACAAAACCGAAATGTAGCACCTTTATTCAGATGTTGCTCCCTCGTTTTAGGCAAAAGCAGAAATTATTCGCATTTTCTGCAGAAAACCATAGAAATTGTAGTTCCCCTTCTGCCAACCCTTTTGTCAACCACAATGACCAGCTGAAAAATTGAAGTAAGGCCCGACAAATCGAAACAGAAATTTATGCACTTCACTTTCGGCAAATAGCAGTCACAGAAACCGAATTTATTGATGGATGTCGGATGAGCACCTGCCTGAAAACAATGAGCTGAGGGGGAAAAGGGGCAAATCTGGGATCTGGCAGCTGAAAATGAGAGTGAATCATGCAATTGACAGATGTCGTCTCCCACAGCCCATGACACAAGCCACCTCGGAGGCGGTGGAGGGCGGATTTGGGTTGGATTGAACTTGATTCTTTGGTGGACAACTAACGGAAATTCGAGACAAATATCCGCCCATCAAGTATCTAAGCGATTTTTTGGAGTATCGATTAACACCTGTATAGAGGGCTCGGTTCTGATCCAGCGTCCACTACCTGATACCCATATATCATCCTCCAAGTTCCCTAATTGCTCACATTTCACTGCGTCCCTCTGACATCCACCCAGCTGACAATTGCACTTCGAACCTCTCACAAAAGACCAATAAGTCGATTTGCCGATTTCCGAATCTTCCAAATCTTTTCAAAAAACAAACACATGTCGCTGAGAAAAAGTATCTGTTACAAAAAACCAAAACCGAAATCCCTACCTTACCTGTTTTTTATTCACAATATTCCAACTCACCCACATGCCTCACCCTTAAAAGAATATCGATCCATTGAATCCATTTGCCAAATGGTTCTCCGGATTCTTTTTTCATTTTTGTTGCCATATTATTTCTTTTTTTGCTGTTTATTTTTTGCAACCCCCTATATGAGGTGGTGGTAGTTTGGTTTCCCATTCCCACCCCGAATATCACCATCACCCCGAATGGGTAGTTTGGAATTCGATGGGTTTGGTTTTTTTTTGGTTGAGTGTTTTTTGTGTGATATTTTTATTGGTGGTAATCGCATTTTTTGCGTGAAATTTCGTAAAAACGAATCATTTAATTGCTTGTTTTTTGTGTGCTTTTTTTTGATTGGTCGTGACTGAACGATTGGGGTGGGAAAGCTGAAACTTTTAATTCTTTTAAAGGGAAATCTCTCCAATAGATATATTTAATCAAAGTGGACCCTTACCCTTTTTAACATGGAACGTTCGTCTACTCTATTCCCAGGCCGCTTCGATTTCTTTATTGACTTGCCGGCATCTGGTGGAGGTGGTTTTTGGGCAAACAAAAGGGAAAGGCTGCTGGAACTGTCCTGGAACTGTTCAAGTTCGAAACTCAACCGACTGGCCCATACAAAATTTGTATTGTTTGCGGCCAACTGACCAGATGAATCCAGCGGCTGGGCCAGCTCTAGTGCAAATATCGACTCGGAGGACTCGCAGGACACGCGTATCTGAGCAACCCTCACACTGCTCGCAGCCGCTCACTCTCCCACCCAGAGATCGGGGCACACGCTGTTGTCAACTTCCTATTCTCCGACTCTCAGCATAACGGATGCTGGACATTATCTGTGGAATGGGAATGGCGGCGAGTCCTGGGCCCGGACTTGCATATATTTTTAACCTTTTGTTGTTTTTCGTTAACTAAAGTACCATCAGGAGCAGATGTTTTTTCCATTCCATTCGGATGGTAGTCTTCTCCAAGTAGATTTCTTTTTTCCTATCCATTTACATGTAGAGTGGACATTCTTTTCGGCAAACTGTAAACATCCTTCCAATTCTGTTAGTTGTATCGTTAGTTTCCTGGCTTTGTTTGTTGTTCCCCATAGACTGGAGTAGTTGGGTCCGTTAGCAACACCCCAAAATTAGAATCTCTGGAATTATTTCATAGATTTTTCCAATGTGGCGTTCATTTCCTATATTTATGCATATTCATCGATCCATTAACAAAAATTAGTCCTGGTTGTGCCTTTGAATTAATATTTATAAATATTAATTAATAAGAATTAATATAAAGAATAATAAAAATATTTAAACTACTTTAACCAAAAGTATAAATATTTAACTTTTTAAATATAGCAATTTTTTGTTAATACATTGAGCAAAACCTGCCCGACTTTGGTCATAGTATCAGTAGTTTAAATAGTAGGTTAATTTAGTTAATTAATAGGCTATCCTTGGTCTTCCTTGGGTAGTTAAACTTTCAAAAATCGGAGATAATCAAAAATAACTTTTGTAATCTTAATAAAAATCCAAAAAAAGCAACACGCGACTGATAAAACATATTGCTTGATAAACCCTTCCAGTTATCCATTATCTTGGCTGAGTGCCAACCTTCTGGTTGACGTGTTTAGTCCCTCGTTAGCATCGGCAATGGCCACTTAAGGATTCGCTACACCCACCTCAATATCGCAGCTCGGACTCTGGTCAGCTGTTGGACGAATCGAAAAGGCCCTCTGTGTTCTCGTCCCTTTTCGTCTCCCACAACTACTCCCGAGCCATGATCGATTCCAGTGAAAAACTGTTTACAGAAATAAATAACCGGAGGCCCAACAAATCCTTAAGGTAACCAGCAGCCGACTTGCACATGACGTCATGGTCAAGACTTTGAAAGGATCGCCGTTCATAATTAACCCACACACACAGATGATGGGTGAGCCTTTGATCCGGGTCCCTGGCCGATCCCGTCTGATCTGGCTCTGGCAATTTTCATAATTAAAATGCGTAAAGTTGTGGAAAAAAGGATCCGAGGAGTTTCGGGTATTTTTTGGTTGATCTCTGGGATGTGGGCGCCGGCTTTTCCTGATGCAATCAACAGCTCATCGAAGGCGGCTGTTTGATGAGGGGTCTTATTAGCTGGGCTAGGGGATGGTTGCTAATCATCGATAGCTGCACCCCCAGGAGCGCTTCAATCAGCTAAACACCCACAACGGGCTGCAAGAAACCCCCCCGAGTAATATTTTTGGGAAAAGTGAGTGAAAAACCTTGTAACCCCTTTCCACTAAACTGTGTTTGCTATTTTTGTTTGCTGATATTTTTAGTGCCGGACGGCTAAAAATGGCTACCTTCCCTCCACTTCCAAACTCAGACCGTAACCACGAACTAATCCAGCACCCCATCCCAAAATGGCGATGTGGAAGGTGGTGGCTTTACATAAATACTGTATTTATGGAATTGCTCAGCTCAATGGGAGATTTTTTGTTCTATCGGTAGTACACTTATAAAAATCATCTACAATATAATATTATTATTTTAGTTTTAAAATAATAAATTTATATTATTTTTAAGTAGATCAATGCACGTGCTAAACACGCTTCTCTATTTTAATATCAAAGTTGGGGGAGTTTATTCAAAAGAATCTCTTCCAGGCGGATGGAAAAACAGCTGCATTTTTAGAAAAAAACACCAAGATAATAACAATCCTAAGTGACCCAAAATACACGACTCAAATGGTCAGCAGACAGGCCATCGAACTATTTGAAGAACTCCCAGAAGACAAAGTGGCCAAGATTTTTTTCTATAGATTTTTTTGTCCACTCCGTAAACAATGAGCCGCTGCAGGACGAACAAAAAATGCAACAAAGCCACAAGCTGAGATAAGAAACCAAAAACTAGGGATCGTTTCCTCGGGTCAGGACAATGGGGTTACGACCTTTGGCAATGCCGGACTCATCTTCCTTTCAAATGATAAACATCTTTCGCTTGCGGCAGCCACAAGCCAAGGATATATCCGAAACAATGGACAAATCGGCAACTTAACTTTACTGAAATCACCAGGATCTCCAAATTTGCTCAGGCTTTAATCTAAAAGGGATATGCAAAATCTTATTTGTGATAAGATCTGTGGAAGTAGGGGATTTTAAACCATCATCTTTGGCCACCCTTGACTCGCAGCAGAATTTATTCCGCCCATAAATATTAATTAATGAGAAATTTTAATGGGAAAAAGGCCATTTAAACGATTAATAATTTAGGAGGGGAAATGCCTAACTTAAAAATTGTTTCATCAATTAAATGCGGCGCCAGTAGCATTTTCATAAAATGGAGTTTTTTCCACTCATTTTGGGTGAAGCGTGCTCGACGCATGCGCAACAACCCCAAGATCGTTTCCGAGTCGCCTCCTTATGGAGGAGGTCGCCTCGTGCTGCGTCATCTTGAGTGGAAGGCGTTGCCCCACACCTCTCCGACTTCTTCAACGTGTGCTCATGGGTTTCTCATTATTATTATTCAATCCCCCCTGACGCAATGTGGAAAATGTGCGTTTCAACGCAAAATGTCAATAATCCATCAAAATTTTGAACCGGCAAAGGAAATCTTAGGGAGATCCTAGGGAAAGGTCTAATTTGTTTGGTTTCCAACCGCACAACAATCTTCTGTTGTTCTCTTCTCCTCTCAATAATGCATATATCTTGGATATTTAGCACATGATGGAGCAGTTTTTTTCAGGAACTACTTGGTGCGGGTGGTGATGCATCATTTTCAAAAAATCGCGTGCTAACAATGGATGTTAGTAAGCAAGTCACCGACATATGGCAGGGTCTGGGTATACTCCATATTACTATAAAAAATCAACCTTTTTTTGGCTTTAAAATTTTTAATTTTTAATAGCAAAGTACATGTCATTCATTACATTATAAAATTATCTAAAAAATCGTTTCTTTTTAGTCATAATTGGAATATTTCGGAAATTAAATAAAACCAGGTTTCTCAGTTAAACTTGAAAATGTTTAGATAATATCCAACCATTGCTATCTGTTTCAAAACCAATAAAGACTTACGAGCTCAGATGGTTTATAGTGCTAAGTATACAACTCTTATGCTAATTATACAATTGTACTTAAAAAGGTGCCCAGCACGAAGCTGGGCTTGCCGAGACCTCGAAATTGTTTTTGATTTAATAGCTAAATATTATTAATTTTGATCCATTTGCTCAGATTCACTGATCTTATATAAGAAAAGTATATAAATTTGTACTTCTTCTTTCGTCTGTTTCAGTTGCATCGAAAATATTGTCATTTTTGCCAAAGATGTGTGCCGAAAATAAAATAAAAAGTGATTTTGTGTAATTTGTGTATAGTTTTTATTTGATTTCGATCGATTCGATTTGCGTTTGGTCTGGTTGGACTAACAAAATACTGGGGGGGAATATCAGTTTATATCAGTATATAGGGCAAATATGACTAAAAATAATTTTTATAAAATATACTCATTCATGTATTATAAACTATATTTTATTAATTTGACTTTGGACTGTTGGTTTCGTTTGTTTGGCTTACAAATAATATAAACTTATGAGTAATTTGATGATAATTGATGATCATTTTTTAAACCTTCTTCAGGGTTCTTAGTCGAATTCAAAGATACAAGAGCCAGTTAGATAGATAGAAAGTGCATACAGTTCGATACAGTTAGGATAGATATTAAAACTTAGAACTAGGATTAGAAGGATTGGCTTGCTAGCGACTTAGTTGGTTTGCTTATTTACAATTCTTGACAACAAAATAATTTTGAAAACTTAAGCTACGAGTATTTACAATTCTGGACAACGATATCAAAGTTATAATAGTGTGTAGATAAATAATAACAAGGTCGGCTGGTTCGGCTTAGGAGTGGGCGTTGCGCGCCATGTGGACGAAGAGTCCGACGGGGCCGTCGCACTTCTCGCCGCACATGTTGCACTTGAAGACGTCGTCACAACTGTGGTAGCCCATGTGGATGGTGTATAGCACGGCGTCCTTGAAGAAGATATCACAGTACTTGCACTCATAGATGGCTCCTGCCGCCGCCGGAGTACCCGATGCCGGGGCCGCTGCACTGACGTTTCCATTGCTACTGGCATTGCTGTTGCTGCCGTTGATGTTGCTGCCGCTACCGCTGTGGCTGCTGCTGGCGTTGGAGCTGTTGCCCGAGCTGGAGGCAGTCGAGCTAGCACTGGTGTTGGCCTGCGGCACGTGGGACGTTTCCATCGACTCGTCGGCCGAGCTGGTTCCCGAGCAGTGCTCCTCCGGCAGCTGTTTGTGGCCGGCGATGGGAGAGGATGCGGTGGGCATGCTGCTCGAGGGCACCTTCAGCTGCTCGGGAGATGTGAGGGCCGCTGATTTCATTTGCAGCAGAGTGTCCAGCTTCAGGACGCGGCCCTTGCGCCGCGAGGCGTTCGAGCTGCTAATCAAAGGCGTGTCCTCCTCCTGCAGTTTCAGATTCATGGCCAGAGTCTGCTGGCCTTCCTCCTCCTTGACGGGAGTTCCCTGAGAGAGATCCATGGCGGAGTCCACCGACTTGCGCTCGTACTCGTCGTCCTGCTCCTCCTCCTCGTTGTCGCTATTGGGCTGCTGCTGTTGCTGGAGCTGCTCTCGCATCCTGGGCGACAGCTGGGCGAGGACGGCGGCCTGCTGCTGGGCGGCCAGCATCTGCAAGTTGAGGTTCCAGTAGGGGAAGAAGGCCATGTTGCGGTTCTGCTGCAGCAAGGTAGCTAGCGGAGGTAGCAGGTTGGCCGGGCTGGGCAAGCTCTGATCCCCACTGGTCACGCTCTTGCTGGGCGAAGCGACCATGGGCGGCACTGGCGAGGCAATGGTAGGAGCTGCACTGGTCTGGGACAGAGGGAATCCTTGGAGGGCGGCGCTCAACTGGGAGGTGGGCGGTGTGGGTACTGCCGCCTGGGGCAGTGGCTGGGGCTGCTGTTGCTGAGGTGCGACGGCTGCCACATTGGGCTTGCGGCTGCTGCTTCCAGATCCGTTGCTCGGGGTTCCTCCAGACTTGCTCTTCGGGCCGCGTCGGGTGCCATAGACATCAATCACCAGAGAAGGATTGGGGGTTCCGTCCTCATCCAGCACCATGCCGGGCTTGTGGCCATACTTCCTCAGATGCAGCTTGAAGCTGTGGCAGTACTTGGTGGCGTAATCGCAGTCGGCGCACCGGTACTGGTACACGGAGCTGTGGGACTTGCGGTGCGAGTTGAGCATGGACTTGTTCACGCAGGTGTAGCTGCATTTGTCGCACTGGAAGGGCTTTTGGTTCTTGTGCTTGCGGATGTGGTACTCCAGGTGGTGCTTGAACTCGGTGACGAAGGGGCACTTGGAGCACTGCAGGATCTTGTCAGGCTTCATGTGGGTGCGGGTGTGTGCCCAGAAGTCCACCTTGGTGATGGCCACCACGCCGCACGTCTTGCACTTGTAGTTCTTCATCTTGCCGTGCGAGTTGTAGATCGGCATGCGGATGGTGGTGTCGTCGTCCTCCGACTCGGCCATGTACTTCATGTCCTCGCTGGAGTTGGACATCTGGTCCTGCTCCTTCTCGGGCTCCATGTTCGATTGACTAGACTTGGCGGGCGACTTTGGCGGCGTCACGTCCATGGGAGGGGTGAGGGCTTGCAGTTTCTCGCTGGTGGCCGAGGTCACCGAAGCAGCGGATGGCGCTGTCGGAGTGGGCTGGGGACTGGGCCGCAGGCTGCCGCCGTAGAAGTGTTGCATGGGATTGGGCAGACCGGGCGGCGTCAGCGGATTGAAGCCACCCATCAGGTGGTGGTGGTGATGGTGCTGCTGCTGGGCCGCCTGGAAGTGCTGCTGGTACTGCTGTTGCTGGAGCAGTTGCTGCTGGAGTGTGGCATCGAAGTGCTGCAGGCTGTTCTGGTCGTTCTGGCTAGGAGACGGGGTCATGGCGCAGAGAGTATCCATGGGCTGCTGCTGCTGCTGATGGTGTGACTGTTGTTGCTTGAGGAACTGTTCCAGCTGATTGCCGGGGTTCATCGGCGAGGGAATGGGCGACTGGCGGGGGCTGCTGGCCAGACTGTTCCCCTCGAGGTGGTGGCCCGGCTCCTGCTTGATGTTGGCGGCAAACATGCTGCTGTACCAGGCGTTGTGCTGCTCGTAGTTGGCCGTGGATGTCGACTCCCAGTTCTGCATCTTGGCGGCTGTTGACGGCTGTGGGAGAGAAGAGAGTGGGAGAAAGGGGTGGTTAGTCAATGCGCCTGCGTCGAGTTTTTTCTTTTCTCTTTTTTTTTGTTCTTTTTTTCCCCTGTTTTTCATTTTATTTTTTCCTCTTTTTTGTTATTTTTACGACAGCCACCCTTAAAAATTCGCCATGGTGGGAGACCACCCCCCTTGGCTGTTTGAGTGGTTTCTGAACAAAATGGAGAACTGGGACAGGGGAAGTTATCCCCTCAGAATATCCTTTGGATTCCACGTACCGTTCACTGGCCGTAGTATGTGCGATGATGTGATGTGTTTTTAAAATATATTCCAAATACGCGGATTTTCAGAGAAATAGCGTGCGACTGTGATGGCTGCTACTGGATGCTGTGATGTGTTGTCGCTGGGAAAGCAAACTCGTAACTGACTGAGGACTTTCTACCGGCATTGGCTTATATACGGCTCAGGTAGACGGGCGCACGCGCCTAAGGATCAAATGCCTCGGACGGGAAAAAAGGTGACGGAAAGTCAGGTACAGGTCGCGGATCGCGGATCACGGCTAGAGGATAGAGGATTGCGTGCTTGATCCATTCTGGATTAAAGAAGAAATTGGTGCGAAACAAAAAATTACGCTCACTTGGATTTGGATGATCCGGGAGCTTAGCGCTAGCCAGCTTAGCGGCTGCGACTCCGAATTTCCCTTGGTTTTCTATGTGGATTAAGTTGGAAGTGGAATATCTGCAAAAGTGGGCGGAGGCCTACTCACTCACCCATTTGCTAATAAAAAGCAAAAAGGATTTAACTAAATTAACGGATCAGACGGTTCGAGAATCACATCTGCTGGGCCTAAATGGTAAACAAATATACCAAGTTATAAGCCAAAATATATGCACATTTTAAGGAAAAAATGTAACAAGCTATAAAAAATGCTTTACGTTCCAAAGCCATTTCATCTCGATTTGCGCAGTTCCCCAAATAACTCGCCTTTTAGAATTTCTTTTTGCGGTATTGGCCTTTTTTTCATTTTCAATATTTTTCCAATTTTTCGATGCATTTTTGGCCAATTGTTTGTACGTCCAAGTAAATATTATTAAAAACGCAAAATACCGCCTCCCTAGGAATTCTCCGTAGAAAGGCTTGAGTCCGGGGAAGGCGATTATAAGGGGAAGGCGGGGCATAATTGATGGTACAGGAAAAAGAAAATATACTTAAGCTTAGCATATTTATTTAGTTTTCTTTTGTGGATATTTTTAAAGAAAAGCCAAAATTAATTGGTCTCTGTGAGAGTGCAACAAAGAGAATTTTTGCATTTCGTATACGCTTTTTTGTGCGCTACGCCCAACAACAACAACAGCAACAAAGCCAAACTAAAGGCCAAGTGTAAAATTAATATTACGCCGGCAACAACGCAACTTGGGGCCACTGTGAGGGGCGGAAGGAGGCGAAAGGAGGTGCAGCTAGTGCATTGAGGCAGCAGCCAGGCAACCGAAACTGCAAAAGTAAACTAAACATGTGCTAGTCGTTTTGCCACCCTCCACCCCCCAAATACCCCCTTCTCTACCCCCACCCCACGTAAAAATATAATGAAAATGGCAAAAATGGAAAAATTCACGAACGCAGAAAATGCGCCACAAAAAATGTTTTTTTTTTGTTTCGAAAAATTTTCTAAAAAAAAGTTAGCCAAGTGAAGGATATGCCAGAAAGTGCACTCACACAAGGGGGCTTGAGGGCTGGACGTTGGGGTTCAAATGGAACAACTTGTTGTGTCCTTTGGCCATCTTACTTTTTGGACTTTTGGGATCTCCCTGCCCCGCAAAAAAATGCAACTGCAACTGCAGCCGAACTCATTCAATGTCATTTGGGTTTATAAATACATCCCATATAATATACAGATATTTATTTTTATGCGCCTAACAAAGCCTCATCAGTTCTTTTTGTCAGAAAGCATTAAGACTGTCCCCCCCATCCGAGTGACAATCGTTCTCGTCATCCGTCTATGAGAACTATCTTGTGATGATCCTAAAAAAACATCTCAGAATCTCAGAATATTTTTGGCAAGGAATAAGCCATTTGCCATTAAAAAATTGCAACGTTGACTTTGAATTATAGTTCGATGTCTAAATTTAAATTATTAAAAAAAAATGAAAATAGTTGGAGAGGGAAAAAAAACCGAAAATGCTTTTGGGGGGAAGAGGAAAGGCGAATGGCGAATAGAAATGGTAAAATGGTAAAAATGGTCGGCCAGGAGGTATGAAGAAAAAATAACATGAAAGTCGACATGTAAACAAATAAAATTAGCTGTCAGGCATTGGGGATCGGTGGAGGGGCTGTGGAAGTTGGGGGCTGGCAATGCAATTCTGGGCAGAATGCAAAACAGACAGAGCAGGCAAAAAACAAGTTCACCCAAAGATCGGCCAAAAGCCAGACAGATTTTAAAATATTGTTTTAGAATTTTCTGCAGTTGCATTTTTAGCAAATGATTTATCCCTGAAAGCATTCGACTATATACTTAGTTCCTACTTAGATAACCCCAAAGAAATGGGGACTAACCTAACCAGTTTTTATAATTTTTAATAACAATTCTTAAGAAAAATTGTGTTAAATATTTTTGGAAAAATCGAGTCTATATTCATGCATACCCCAACAATTTAAAATTTGCCCCGCAAATAGATCCTACATTTTGTTTATTTGTTTATCAGTGGGAGAAAAGCTAACGAAGCTTTCGAAAATTTCTACCTGTATGGGTTTTTTAAGATTTATTGAAGGCTAACCTGCAGTGTTCTGCTTATGGCCAAGGCCCTGATACAAACTTTTGATGGAAATTAATATTTACATACCTTGGCGTCCTCCGAACAAATTTTCCAAGTGGATCCAGAAACGGGAACTGGGGAGCAGTGGCGCTCTCCGTCGCGGATTCTCTCACTCTCTTTTTTGCTACACTTGACCGCGGCACCGTTAAATCAACACGCACACAGAGGCTGCGATAACAGTGCGTGCCAGGGGGAGAGTTAGAAAGGGGGGCTCAAATGCTCCTTGCTTGTCGTTTTTGTCTATTTTTTGGCCCTCTTCTTTTTAGCTTGCCTTTTTTTTGCGCGGAATTCGCGCATGTGCGGAAAAAGTCTTTGGTAAAGTAAAAAATAATCCCAAACTCAGACTCAGATTTTAGTTTTTTGTAAGCACGTTCACAGTTTTCTTTTTTTAATTTTTGGCAATGGTTATTTTGGTAGCAGTTTCGTTATCGCACTCGTCCTTTGGTGTGATTTGGCTTGTGGATGCTCCTTGTCGGGGGCGACGTTCGCCTTTTTCGAATCTCAGAGCACGACTGACAGGGTACCGTGCTCAACTGGCGCTAGTCATAGACAAATTCAACTCCGGATAGTGCACTCAAGCACTCAAATTCCAACTCAAATCACAGATCTCAATTGCAAAGAGGAAACAAATGTCAAAAATGCAGCAGAACGAACACACACGACCCGAGAGCACTCAGTTGTTGTTACAGGAGAAGCGGAGAGCATCGCGTCTAAAAGAAACAAAACTCACTCACAACGGATGCTGCTGTAAATGAGCTCACGCTGTGAGTGAGTTGAGTGCGATGCCCCAACCCCAAAGAACGACATCCCCCATACGCCTCACTCACCCTCGCTCGCTCTCACTCGCTCTCCGGCAAGTTGTCGTCTAGTTTTCGTCCTTTGGGTTTTGGTCCACGCGCTGCATTTTCTGATTCTGGTGCTGCATTTTGCGGATTGCAGCTGCTCTTTGGAAGTGTTTTTGGGAGCTTCGCTTCATTATTGATTATTGATTTTTTGGCCAAAAGAGAGTGGGGAAGGGTGTGTGGCGAGAGGGTCTCGCCTTCGCCAATTGTTTTTTGGGCTCCTGTGCGGGAACTTTAAGCCCAGACACATTAACAAGTTAGTTGTCTGTAATTCGGGCCAACTGATTTGACCGGAGAGATTTCCTGTTGCTTTAACAGATTTGGCTTACTCCCCATATGTGTGAGTCTTAACATAATAGGATAAAAGTTCTGATACAATAAGTGATTCAAGCTCGGGATATCCTTGAAGGGATAATTATATATATTTACAATTAATATATTTTCTCTGTAAAACCCCAATTTTAAGATAAACAGCATATTATGCATTCATTATAATTAGAATGTTTGCATCTATTGTGTCCTGCGAGGGGCGGGGACTGAAAAGGGAAAATTTAAAGGCAATATTTACAAAACCAACGACTGCCCAAAATGCAAACAAAGCCACGTCGATATGCAAATGACACAAGCTCGCCGCGAGCACAGATACATTTCACAAATACAGATACACTTTCGCAGGACATGAGGAGGAAGCTGCAGGTAACCCGAGCGACTGGCCTGTCAATGACGTTGACACAGTCAACCGGATTAGAAACTGCAACCGGACTTAGTTGTGGATTAGGATGCCGCCGAGTGCCGAAGAAAGGATTAAACGGCGGACGCTACCTGGTCGTCCTCGCCTCGTCCATTAATCCGCGAATCCGAAGAAGTACGCGACTCGCGAGGCGACTCAAACTAGAGCAGATTTAAAAGCGATTTAAATTTGGCATAATCCAACATTACGCAGTACGCAGGATCACCGGGGATCAACGGCGTTGATCCGGAGGATCCAGTTAGTCCCGGGCGATTACCGAGCACTGATCAGCCGATTAGCGCTCCTTGAGCTGGCGGGCGGGCGTGGAGCACTGATCCGCGTGCGGCAATCCACGCCCTACGGTCGAATATTTACGGAAAGTTATGTAAAGTTGAAGCCCTAGACATTACGTAGGTCAAATGTGACCTAGAATCGACACGCTTGACCTTTTAATTGGGAATGTCTATAATCGAGATAGGTGCAAACACAAACATGCTCAAGGATTGCTGAGGATCGTTAAGGACCCTTCAGTATATGCAAATGCCGCATGACCTTTCACCCAGCCGCCTTCCTTTAATGTCCTTAAAAACGTTTCTTTCTCTAGGGGAGGCAGACAACATCTGTATTTTGGTGTCTTTTGTATCTCCCATATGCAAATATCTCTCCTCAATGCTCATTGATTCAGACAGGATTTTGAGGTTGACCGAATTTTTCCTTAAGAGGTCCTTAAGGCAACCTCATTAGGGCATCTTTTTTGTGTTTTGATAGGTCCATCATCTTGAGATTTTAAGCGGATTACACAGTAAATGGTTAACCATTTTAGATTACTTGAGGGTGTTTAAAAAAATATACAAAAATATTCCATTTCTCTACTTCTTTATTTATTTATTTTTTAAAATATTTTTTGTCAATTTTACATGTTTTTTTTACATCTAAAAATAATCTAAAAATAAACAAGTAAACAGAGAATTTTTTCTATCCTTAAACCTCGGCTTAAGAACCGCGACGCGTCCTGCACGCAAATGTCCTTTTTGCATAAATCAAAAGTGCAAAGAGTCCTGTTACGCCCACGAATCCTGCGACGACACGGAAGACCGAAAACAACCAAAATCGGGAAATATTTTTAGCCTGAAATGTGGTGGCAAAAGGACGAGCAAGCATCCGAAAAATCCTTTTTTAGCCTGAAACGAACTCAACTGAAGGATTAAAAAAGGAAACTAGAGCAGAGACTGGGACTGGGCGAATAGTTGCTCTAATTTTCATTGTTTTGCCTAATAGTTCCACAGTAAAATTAGCTGCGCGGCAAACAATAGCGTGAAGGACAACGGCAGGACATGGAAGACAATCGATGGATGGATTTTCTGCCAACACGCCACGGTGTTTTATGAGGGCGACTCACTTTGCATCTCGCATTGCCAGCGTTTCGTCTTGGTTTCGGTTTGTTTTTGGTCAGGTAAGACCAAAAATATTAGGTCTTAACAATGAAAGTAGCTGGAAAATCGCCAGAAACTTCTTTTGAGTCCTCCCACCCAGGATACCATACAATATCCCGGCCGAACTACACCAGATCTCTAATGGTCATTAGGCCGGGTTGTGTCTCACTCCGCTCTACTTACGATTGTGCCCGAACTTTGGACCCAAACTTAAAAAACGGCACACAAAAAACGCACTTCCGCGTAAAGGACCACCGTCCTTTTTGTCCATAAAATATTTTTTGTTTTTTATGGCATCCGCCAGTTGGAAGTTGAGCAGGTAGATTTCCACGGTCTGCAGTGTTTTTTGTGGGGGTGCACCTTAACCCTTTCACCATTAAGAAAAAAATTGCATCCTGAGAATGTCCTTGCGAGTTCCTTCGAATCGTCCCACAATTTGTTCGTTCTGCGTTTTCTCTTCTTTTTGTTTCCAGCTAATGTCTTGGCCTTTGTGTTCTTTATGACGCCTCGGTTGTTTCTTTTTTATGGTGTCCTTTGTTCGCATTTGCATGACCAATGTCTGTGCATGTCCTTACCGTGTACTTCCTCAACCCTTTTGCGGACGGAAAAAATGGTTAGCCGTATGAAGAAAGGGTTAGGCCGAACCTCCAATCACTTTTTATGAGGGAAAGTCTTCTCGGAACGGGTGGTCTTGTAATTAGGCGAAAGGGTTAAGTTCTGGACGGTATTGGTATCTGGATGGGTTTATGTTTTTATGTCACTTGGAGAAGTAAAGGGTTGAGTGTAGCATTTTTATTTTAAATAAATTATTTACTGCTTGGAAAATACATGAAAAACGCACCATTTTACGAAAAATATAAGAAATTTTAAATGATATTTTCTATATATTTTAAACCTATATATTCTAAGCCTATTGCTGCCGATAATAAATAATAACAATAATTATAGCTTAGTGGGATTTATTTTTCCAAGGTTACTAGAAGGCTCTGAAAAGATCCTGAACATGGATTTTATTTGGCGCGATTACGCTCGTAATTCGCTGTATATTAAGGCCACTAAGTCGCCATCGAAGTGAATCCATACAAATGTAAGACCATTGTCCATCGTCCATTGAAAATTGTGGAAACTCATAAAACAAAATCCTGAGCTTAGGCAATTGGCATTGAAAAACAAGCGCCAAATGCAAGAATATCAGCACCCACCCCGGTGATCCTTGGACGCAGGACTCGGTCATCTAATCAGTCTACGCAGCAGTTACACATTTTCACACTTTCGTGACCCCTGCGGTGGCACAGATGCGGATCGAGGGTTGGCCAGTGGTCACCAGCCATTGGCCAGCAGAGGAGTAGGAGGAGGAGAAGGAAAGCTGGACGAAATGAAACAAAACAAAATAAAATAAAATTGAGAACGCGCGCCAGTGCCCTGACCCCTTGTCAGCGTCAGCCAGAGGTTAAAATTAATGCGAATAATGTGAATGTGCCGGGAAAATTGCATGAATTCGGGACTCGAATTCGGGGTCACGGCTAAGACGCCTCAAGGAGAGTCGCACATATAGGGGTGGCTAGGGTCAAATTTATGGCCCGACATTCCAAACTGAAAACTGTAGCAGTCGATCCAACAACAAAAAAGGATTTTTGCAGATCAAAAATTTTCGCCTCTTTGTTTTGCATGTTTGAGAAATGGTTTTTGGGTGGGTTGGGGTCGGGGTCAGCTGGGTTTTAGAGTAATTTTAATTGACCATTGGTTGACCCTAACCCGGAACCGGGAAACTGGACCCTATTTGACCTTTTTCCGTCTTGATATGCGAAAATAAAATTTCAGCATTTAAATAATTTTTCATTGCCGCCTATTGAAAACGAGAATCTTTTATTGCAAATGTCATTTAATTGTTGACCCCTGAGTTTCTCACCCAACTGACCCAAAAATGTAACGTATTTTGAGACCCAGCGGCAGCTGCAAAACTCTCTCTTTAATTTATAACCGGCTCAAAGCTTATTCTATGGCCCAAAGAATTAGCTAATGGCCGCGCCACACATACCCCTATACTCACACCCACCTACACACACGCATCAAACGCTGGTAATGGCCAGGAGAACTAAGCCGGAAACATTCGGCGCAAATGCGAATAAAAAATTGAACTTGCTACGATAAATATGCGAGTCTATTAGTCGCACAGTCAACGTTCAACTGGAGGCTTTTAGTCCTTGGAATTAGCAATTCTTTTTCTAGGATTGGCCGGCCATCAGGCCGATTCCGGCACTCATTCGCCCAAGGTGTGGATTCCAAACACAAAAGCTGAACTTTTGGAAAAGGATAAAGTGGAATATTTTATTTTGTGATGAAAGCTTTGAAGTGATAGATTCGAGAAGAGCTTGGTGGGCCAAATTATTCCCTATGTTTCAATTTTATATTCTATTAAACTTTCTGGAGAAGGTATTGTCAGTATTATTCCAAAACTAGTCCAATAAATGGCACACCTACCTTTGCTTTTGTGAATAACAGCCTGCCTTAATACTTGACACTTGGCCTGCCACGTTTCTCACGTCCTGCTATCCTTCTTCCTTTCGGCAAGACCGTTAGATTCTAAGGGCTAGTGTCTAAACGCCACTGTCATTTATTTTCGTATTATCATAATGAGGACTCGTATATTTTTATGTGAATTTCTTTCTTTTTCTGCCAGAAACATTTGCCAGCAAAAACCAACCACCCAAAAAAGGCAGTTCTTTCGGAATCCACCCACGCGTAAACAGTTGCATATGTATGTGAAGGTACATACATATATATAAATATGTATATATATTTTTCTTATAAAATATACGGATGCAAGTTCCTGTTTTTATGCTATAACATTGTTTTTGTAAAAAAAAACAGTCAATCTACGCAAATAGCTTTATTATGTAGCAACTTATCAGTTAGGAACTAGGCAGAAATAGAAAATTCTCTTAGAATCTATCTTATCTATAATGAATTCTACTATCATATATTTACAAAAAATATTTTGGAATTTTCCTCTTTTTCAGGTTTAATACTATTCTTTGTCTTCTTGCCAGCCCCAATAATATTTAATTCCCTAAATAAGTATTGTTTCTTTCTTTGAAAGTCGGCAAATAAAATTTGTTTGTCTATAAAAAAATATTTACATTTTGTAGGAATTACTTTTTCTATTTGTTCGCACTGATAAAAATTCCAATACATGGTATTGTTGGCTGATTTGGTCAGTCAACTTTTTGCATTTCATGGAAAATTTTTCTTCAGATAGTGGAATATTAGACCCAAATAACAATGTAAAACATAGAAACTTTTTAGCTGACATAAATATTTTAAAACTGATCAAAAAACTGAGTTTTTTCCAAATACATTTTTGGGAGCCTGCATTTCATTGCATACTTATGTGGGCTATGGAACAGCCAATAACGTTCTACGACTGTGCCGTTCCTATCAGCGCCCATACAAAAACTAATTCCACATAATGGACCAATCTACATAAAAAATCTCCCGTTCGCTTCGTCCTCCGCCATCGGTCCCCGGAAAAAAATCGATGAGGGGGTAGGGAATGAGTCACAAAAGTTGCCACCCCGCATAAATTTCCAAATAATGTAATGGTAAAAAAAATGCACGAGAGCAGCCATCCCATGAGGAGGCGGGAATCGGTCCAGCAAATAGAGTTCGAAATCATGAACCATACAAAATGAAAATCCACCCTCGAAAAAAGTTGCGAACGATTTTTTCGTTCGTTTTTATTTTCCTTCTTTTCTTCCCCTTTGTTTTGTTTAAGTGGGCAAAAAAGGGAAATCGAAAAAAGCATTGAGTGGGTGGCTGTGGGGGTGCGAGTGGGGTGAAAAAATATATATGTGTGTGTGTGCGTTAGTGGGTGGATGATTGCGGGACAGAGACTGTGTTTCGCTTTGTTTGCAAAACAATCAAAAGCTAACAGAATCGCCATGTTCATTCATACACGACAAAAAAGTATAAAATATAAAATATTATAGAAATATGGGTTAGGATCATAAGCCTTTTTTTTAATTTATTATGGATCTCTAGAACTATCTTTGCTTATATCTTAAAATTGTCCCATATATGACTTTAAAGATCATTCGATTTTTTTGCGTGTTACTTCCTTCTTCTTGGCCATCTCCCAAACTGTCCTGTTGACATCGTTGGCGACATTAAATATTGCTAAGCGTTCTTTCTTTTTCGCTACAGCACACTCTCTCGTCCTTTTTCGGCTCATTTCAAGCATATTTTTATGAGCCCTTTGTGCAGACAGACCGGGAAACAAAGTTGGCTCGGTTGGCAGGCGCGGCAGCTTTAGTTTATTTTTCAAACGTGTGCCCTCGGCCACGCCTCCCAGGACAACGCCCCCAACACCAAGACTGGTATGTGCAAGACGCTAATAATGTGCCTGGCCGGCCAAACCGAGGCAGGAAATTGCTAGAGTCCATATGGCAGGATTACCTTAGTCCAAAGGGGAGCACCATTACGATGCGAATGGTGGACCAAAGATAAAACTTGACATAAAAACAGTATCAGTTATTTTTAATAAAAAATTTAAGAAAACTTTTATATTAATCTTGTATTAAAATACATACATAGATGAGTTCATAGATGTGAATACCTATGTAAGTTTAGGCTGAGTGTAAGAAAGTTTAAGCTTAGTCTAGCAGATATTATTACAAGATGAGATTTGTGACATACATATGTATGTTGATCCAAACAAGTAATTTTCATAATTATCTGAACAATAAAGGGATCCTCGGATTAAATACTTTAAAATCCTAAAATTGTGGTTAAAATATTAAAATTTATTGTGATTTTTTAAAACCAAACATTAAAAAAAAAGTGTATTAAATCGAAGGCCATAGTCAAAGTTACTCATTTCGTTATTGTTTTTTTTTGAATTTAGGAGCCCACAAAACTGTACGCCTATAAACCAACAACACATTGACAAATAACGGAAATGACAAAACAGGATCATACACATGTACAATACATACGAATGCCTATATACATATATATGTATGTATAAATAGAGAGCATATAGGGCCTCTAACCAGCCAAATTCAAACGACAGCGAGAAAGATTTTCTGCGTTTTTCTGCGAACCATCAGTGGGTAGGTGAAAAACCCACCCACCGACAGAGCTTCCCAGACCCCTATTCCCACATGCCCAAAAATATGCAACATTTTTTATATGTTTCTGCTTCACAAAACTTTTGCGCAGGCACCATCATAAAATTTTTTCTACCCGGTACTCATAGCTTTGACGGGTATATCGGGCTTTCAAAAACTTACTTTTATTAAGGTATAGAAAAATATTATAAGGTATTATAAGGTTTATTCTCACGTAGATCCACATTCTAATTTTCCAGGACCTTTGGTCCTTTGTAACTCAGAAAAGAATTCTTTCAAGGTTTCATATATTTTTGGAATGACTTTCCTACGTAATTTGTTTATATTTCTAGTTTCTGGTATTGAAGATAACATTTTTATTCAGGGATGCCCAATTTTTTGTCAATTCTATATTTCATTATCGGGTATCCTGTAGTCGGGTTAGCTGGCAAGCCTTTGTTTTCTGCTGCTGCTGTCACTTTTTTCCCGTTATTGTTGCTGTTGTTACGCCGCCGTTGGTTTGTGGCCAGGCTTTTATGTTGGCCTTCATGTGTGTGTGTGAGAGGGTGTGTGAGTGCTTTTTATGACCCAATATGGCCGCCACAGAGCGTACGTGTTTGCTTGCCCGTGTCCGGTCTCCGGTCTCTGGTCCGGGACCTCCAATCTTTCCCCAAACCCTGGCTACTTTTTGACGCAGTGATGGCATAGACCTATCCAAGACGCAAAATGTTTCCTTGAAATATAATATTTTAAAATGGAGAATAATTAGCGTTTATATAACATATGTATGTAGCTATTTAATATAAATCTTGGAATGATCTGTAATGAAGTTATAATTATTTGTAAAGTTCTGTTTATAAATTTCTACAAAACTGAATCTTTTATTTATAAAATTAAATAAAATCTGGTTTGTTTTTTTTATATTCCTACCAGAAACACTAAATCTTGAAATAATTTCCTTTCCAGCGGGGTTACGAATTTATTCTAAGCTTAAAATATACTTACAAGAAAAAAGCTTGATTGGCATCACTGTTTCAAATGCGGGTTTATGAATTATATAGATTTTTATGCGGTCGCATATTATTTTTGTTGCCTTTTTTTGTTTCTCCCTTTTTTGTGTTTGCCCAGACCCCGAGCCTCGCCTCCTTCTTTTGAGGCAATAAAAATGTCTTTTTATGTGTACGTTTGTCTCCAATCCTGGCACAAGGATCTCAGTTTCGTTTTCTCCATAATGGCCGCCTTCGGCCGGGATGTTTATGAATACGCTTCGACATCTCGCCGCTCCCTGTGTTTTATGTGCCAAGCCAGTGCCGCAGCTTTTATTATTGCCATTTCCATACATATATACACATACAAATATTCGTATTACACTCTCCATTTTCTGATGTTTTTTTTTGTCTCCGCTATAGCTGCTCCTGTCGTTTTTGCATTAATTTCATATTTTGGGCATGTCAGTTTGTGCGCTGAGTTTTTCTTGCCACTGCTGTTTATTTCGCATAAATAATAAATATTTTTGGTTATTGCGTCTGCACAGTATTAATATTATTTTCAACATAGGTATACCCACACACTTGCACACAGTTTGGTATGCGTGCATCCTGCGAACCGCAGGACTCATGGCCGTGAGCTTTAATTTCGGTTCATTTCTCGTTATCAAAACACTCTGTTTATGCGCTTGAATTTGTTTTTGTTCCATTCTCTGTGTATGTACGCCTATGCATCTACTACTACTGTCGTAAATATTTGCAATTAAATATGCCAAATATTTACCAGAGTATATGTATATGTATGTACATACGTGTATGTATATGTATGTATGAATAAATCCACAACCTTTCTCGCGCAATTCTCTGTTTAGCCCATTTTTGACGCTGCAAATTAATATCTGCGATATGTAAGCTTTGGAAAATTTTTTATTGAAAATTTCATTATTTACAAGAGTATCAGAATACAAGAGTATAGTTTTGAACAGAAAATAAAGAATAAATCAAGAGCAGATATCTATTTTAGTCCAAACTCTAAAATGTACATTTTTGTTTGAGTTGAACCTGAACCAAAAATAAGTTTAAAATGCTGGAATGAATTACCTATGCCTATGAACTACCATTTAAACAAGAAAATTGCTCCAACTTGACTAATCAGAGTAGTTTTATTACTTCATATGAAACGATTATCTGGAATTTGATAGGGATATAGCCCCGCAAGACATTGTTATCAGCCTGTACTTAAAAACGTTAGGAAATTCATTTTTGTTTTACCAGCTGGACTAAGGCGGCTTACTTACTCAAAAGTCAATGGCTTTAAAACCGAAAGACACTAAAATTAAGACTTATCTTCATAATTAAGCGTAATAAGGCTTCTTGGTTTGCGGTGTGTTATACGTTACGTATACGTAATATACATACGTATCTACATGGGCTTGCAAAAAACTATTTATTTTTGGTACATAGACCCACAACAGACTGTTCTTATGTACATATATAAATGTGTAGTACTTGTATGTACATTGACATACATAATTTATGAGATCTGAGATATTCAGTTCGCTCAGAATTCAAACTCAAAACTCACACACACCTTTCTTTGTGAGTAAGTAAAGCTATGAGTAACTCGGAAATGATGATATCGGTCATAACTTTATTTTTGAGAATCAAAGCGTAACATCCATGTAATGGGGATCTTAACCGAACCATGAATTTCATACAGCTGGGGACTTAGGGCTTTTATTGGACCGGTCTAAAAATTCTTTGAAAGAGTGATGATTATACATATGTACATATGTAGCTGCCTATGACTGACCACAGCTATGTATACGAATTTTATTTTTTTTTAAAATTGGATATAGAAAAATGTTCGATGTTTTCCCCTATTGTTCCACTGTGCACTTGGAGCACATGCAATCGGGTCAGCAGCGTGATGTAAACAAATCGGGTACATGTGCACTCGCCAACGCCATCGCCTCCGACAGCTGTGTCCACCACGAGGCCAATGGACAGACGCTTATCAGCCGTAAAGGCGTAGAATATACTTAACTAAAATGCCGTTGACAGCTAATCGTCTTGCTCAAAGTGCGAGATATTAAACCAAATGTATTTCAATTACAATTGTAGCGCACTTAACATAAGGTCCCAGTGTCGCGAGCGATCAAACGAGAGCGGCCCCCAAAAAGAGAGATATTAGGAGAACTTGGAGCAGAAACAGTGGGGTATGATTCATTGGGGCGGGAATTCAATTTATATTAAAAATATATATATTTACAATTTTATTCGTAATATCCCATTAGGAATAAACTTTATTTTCAGATTTTATTAATTGAAAAAATGATCAGAAATAAAATTAATTTTTACTTATGTATGGACATATATTACTAACAAAGTTCACCCTTGGAGCGCTTCTATATTCTCAGTCCGCTAAGCGCCGTTATCACCCAAGATTTGAAAACAACCCAACAACGCCAGAGCCGCGTACATTGTGCAAAGTGGCGTTCCCGGGGGCAGTCGCAATTATTGCCTGAGTAACGCGGATATAAAATACATATATAGTCAGTGGCAAGGATTAAGAACCCATAACAAAGGGCTGATTCCCAGCTGCAGTCATGGCTAATGAGAACAAAAGGCTACCAGAAGAGGTTCAGGCCCGATTGCCTGACTTTAACTTTGTGCGGGATAAGCTCCAAAAGTTTCAGTCGAAAATGCTGTACGATTTCGAGCAGCGATTGTCCTGCACGGTGGAGGATGTGTTGCGGGATCTGCGGCAGCGGGAGCTGCGGGATCACGAGTTCCCAAACTTTGACAGATCAGACCCCAAGAGCACTTGGAACAATCGAGTCACGAGCAAATCGGTCCCGGACGTCAGCGACTCTCCAAATGGCAATGCAAACGGGTCGAACACAAGCCACACTCAGCACACAGCCGAAAATCCCAGACCAAAAAAGCGCACGTTGCCGGAGAAGGTATTCGTGGCGCGGGAGTCATATTTAACTGCGCTGCTTCAGGTGGAGCACATGCGCACCATTTACCACATCTTCTACATTATTCTGGTCATGTTTTTGCTGAACGTCATATTCTACGACTACTTTGTTGAGGGTCGGATCGATCTCGGCCTGGGCACCTTCCAGGGCGGACTCCGCCGCCTGCACTGGGTAATGGGCGCCTGGGTGCTGGAGCATGTATTCGTTCTCGCTCTGTACTATGCTTTCCGAGGCTGGGCGCTTGTCAGGCACAAGCTGAAACCGCAAAGTAAGTTCATAGGCTAGATCCACTGAGCAGGAAGTTTAAATACCTCCATTGTTATCCCCTTAAGAAAACTGGTTATATGGTTGACTTGTGAGTTAATTCGTTTTGACAGTTTTTATTGGGTTTATGCACTAAATTGAATAACTAGGGTGATAAGGCGCTTACGATCTATTTTTATACAAAAATATAAATTTTGATCTTATAACTATTATAACTTATAACCCCATTTCTTTTCCTCAGGCGCCTTGCAACGCTTCTGGACGCACACCTGCCTCATCCTGTACATCAGCTCCCAGGTGGTGTTCTGCTATGTATCCAGCTCTCTCTGCCTGAAGTTCGACCTTCCCTTTGTCAGTGCATGCGTTCTTTTGCTGGAAAGCACCCGCCTATTGATGAAGATGCATGCGTTTGTGAGATACAATGCGGGCAGAGTCGTGGCGGGGAAAGCCAAGACAGAGGACAAGGAGGAAGAGCCTGCCGGGCAACCCATTATCCCGCCCCTACACTGTTATACCTACTTCCTCTTTGCCCCAACGCTGATATACAGGGATGCCTATCCACGCACCCCGGAGATCCGCTGGAAGTTTGCCCTCAATCGCCTATTGGAGGTGGTTGCTGTGGCATTCCTTTATGCTTTTATCCACGAAAGACACATCCACGCCCACTTTGGCCAGTTCGGATTGGAGCCGATGGGAGCTCCACAGCTGATCCTAAAGCTGTTCGGCATGATGCTGCCCAGTGCTGTCATCTTCCTATGTGGCTTCTACCTGATCCTGCATTCTTGGCTAAACTTCACATCAGAGCTGTTACGCTTTGGCGATCGAATGTTTTACAAGGACTGGTGGACGGCGCACACCTACGACGGATACTATCGAAACTGGAATGTAGTTGTCCATGACTGGTTGTACGAATATGTTTACAAGGATATGTACACGCATGTATTCCGCGGGTCAAAGCTTGCAGCCTCGCTGTCCGTTTTCCTTATCTCCGCCTTGGTGCACGAGCAGATACTCGGATTTGCGCTCCAAATGTTCTTTCCCGTAATGTTCGTCTTCTTCGGAGGGGTGGGCGTTTCTTTAGTTTTTCTGATGCGACGGGCTCCCAAAGTTTTTGGAAACATATTCCTCTGGTTTTCACTGATCTTGGGCAATGGCCTACTAATCTCACTGTATGCCATGGAATACTATGCCAAAAAGAACTGCAATTTAAACTACCAAAGCTGGACGGACCATTTGTTGCCCGCGGTGTGGCGTTGTTACAATTAGTCAAAGGAATAATTAATGATTTTACACTATCTGTACACATGGCGTACGCTTATTTTTGTATTTAATAATAGGTAATAAACTTAATGAAATTAATATCTCTCCAACATATTTCTCTGAGTTGTCGCATCTTTGAACTTCGCAGCTTAACCTATTCTAAAGCTATTGATTCTAGTTTTACATCAGAATATCTGATGCCGACTTATGAAATACTGCATAAGCATTACTAAATCTATGGCCATCTTTGATCACCCGCGCACATCGGCGAGGCCGGTGTTTTGGGAGCGCGGTGCCGATGCCACCTGTGGCGCGTTTTCCTCCTCGGCGCGCTTCCGACGGAAAAGAATGACATGTGGCTCCGGAGCATGAACCATATAATGAACCCAGCCGGGGCTTTGCTGCACTCCAAGGTTTCGCCATTCCGTCTCAGTCATCAAGTGCGCTTTTGGTACGTGCTTTGCCAAATCCGCAGGCAAAATAACATGCCTGAAACAGATTTTATATAATTATGTAGAAAGAATGAATGGATAATTAGGTCCAACTTACCTGTATTCGAATTTGTCATCAAAGTACTTTTCTGAATATTGAATCTGATCCGCCGGCATGGCAACAGCACAAAATCTGAGGTAAATAAACGAAAAATCAAAATAACACAATAAATAAAGATAGAGATGGTATTTAAATTCTAGAGATGAGTTAGAGATGGCACAGTTTTCATTACTGGAAACCGGACTATCGAAAAAGAACTGACGGAGAACCGCATATGTCCTTATTATTTTCAAACTGAAAAGCAACAAGTCGCTTATGGCAATATCTTTTATAACTTTAACAAAGCTAAAACTAAGTTGTAAAATCGCTCTATTGCCTTAAAAACATTCCTAAGCTTCATCATCGATCAGTTTTAACAAAGACGGTCAGCTGCCTCCATTTTCCATGAAAACGTCTGGCAACGCTACGCAATCACCCACCATCACCAGCGAGGAGGAAAAGAAAAATTCCCAACAGCAACAACACACAAGAGAACGTCCCATAAAAGGCCTCAAATATTTAAAAAATTATTAATGGTAAAAACCTGAAAGGAGGAAGTGCGTCCATGCGCTACGAGAGTTGTGAACGAGCAAGGAGAGATGAACGCAGTAGCTCCTTAGACGTAAAGAGTTTTATATAAGCTCCTCCAAACGCTGCTCTTTGCTCATCTTCTCCAAGCAACCTATAAAATATAAATAAACGTGAACGCACAGTACATACTTAATATTAGCATAGAGTTGTCATACAACCGACACACGCCTCGACTCCCATGACAACGCCACCGCAACAACAATAAGCCAGCAACGATAGGCGAGGCTATTAGTGAATATACTTATGAGCAGGCTGCAATTAAAAATACGCTAGGAGTGCCATTAACAGAGCACCACCCATCGCCTGGATCACCCTAAGGAGTCAATGGAAGCACGATTGCGTCCCTAGGTTGTTACGGAGCTTGGAGCCTGTCCTGGATTGGGAGCCACAGATAGAGCTGGAAATATATTTTCAAGCTGCTCTGCTAGCAGCCCGAGGTCGAGACTCCCAGCACTCAATAGCCCATCATGAACGCCAGCCTCATCTATGAGATACTAATGTATCTGAACTCGTTCTACTTTGGCCTGTACGCCACCTTCGAAGTGGGCGTGGGCGTGCTGAAGGCAATCCACCTGAACTACGGCGAGAACGTATTGTCGCGCGAAGCCAGTATCCTGCTCTCACTGTGCATCATCGAGACCCTGCGGATCGTCTTCGGCCGCAAGAGCAGTCTTAGCGATCGTGGTGAGTTTTGAGACAGTTCCTAGCGGACTGAGGAGTCATAAAATGATAGAAAATTATGGGCAATAGTCGCAGGGGCGACAGTTTAGTCATCAACGCGTTATTCCCTCCAGTGCTTTTCTGTGAGACTACAGGCCATAAAAACTCGCCCATCCTTATGTACATATGTGTGCCTTAGTTTTCTACTTAGGAATGCATTATTTTATGTTATTTATTCCTTCATAAATATAAGATTTAATTGTTCCTTTAGGCTCACAAATGTTTTATAGTATATACATTTATAAATAGGCAACCCAATGTGAAAAGTATTTTTAGTTGATATTTTAGAAATGTTGTTTAAAGTCCTTTAAAGATTAATTTTCAATTGAGAATTATCTAATAACTAATTGTCCTGATAATTCCGGTAACCGAATTTCGAAATATAAATTAATATCTAAATAATTACCATAAAATCTTCTCTCCTTCTAGGCTGGCAAGCAACCGCATCCGTAATATTAACACTGCCCAGTCTTGCTATCGTAATCTTCTTATGTTGTTTTCAAACCTTTGTTCTCAAAATCGAAATTATTCTGAGTGCCTTAATGATCACCCTACAAGGTGCTGAACTGGTCTATGCCAGCATATTTATTTGTACGATGTGTCGTCCTGTGACATATACCTAGCACTTGATAAACCACGTTGCCGTTGCTGCCGCCACGTCAACTACCAAACTCGAGACCAAGAACATAGCAGCACTTCCGCCTACCGGAGGATTGGACGAAACAATGGGTACACTGGAGCAGCGACGACTACGAGTAAGACGAGACACCATTCTGTGGCACTTTTACATCAAGCGTATTGCTGGGGCCTTCAACTTTAATGTGGATTTGGCGACCAGCACACCGAATCCGCACTAATCCGTAACATTAAGGATCCACTTTTGTTGGAAGAGACATTTCCTCAAAGTACGTAAGTTATATAAACGCACAAATCAGAGAATTTTCGCGACTACCGAAATCACATCGTAACGTTAGGCGACGCGTCCGATTCTATCAAAAGCAAAGTTGTATTTAATTTGAATTTCTTAGTTGCATTCTTTTGTCCGGCCTTTGTCGCCTCCCTGCTGGCGTTGTGGCGCTGTTGGTTCGACTCTCCGACACGGACTCGCTGGCCGTTGGTATTTTTATACGGTCTGCTGTACGGCTGTGATGATCTAAAATTATGTGCGCACTGCATGCTCATGCAACACCGCTTCTGTCCTCTAGGTGCAATGTACACTTCTAATTCAAATGTAATGTACACGGGCCACTGCGGAACTCAAGTTTTGTTCGGCTGCGGCCACTAGTGTTAGCCCCTTTTTAGGAACTTGGTTATCCATACAATGGATACTGAAACCAAAACAGATTACAGAGGAGATCTGTCCTCTTTTTCTTTGCCCTTTTGGTTTGGCTTTTAGGCCCAGGAACCTCGTGTTTCAGGCAGGCTATCCACCGGTCAATGCTGGCCACCAGAGAGAAAAGAAATAAAAGGCGACAACGGCCGGCAGCTCATTACTCAAATAAACAGCCGAGCCAAATCGCGAGAAGATCGCTGCAGCGTCCAAGTTGCGCGGCAGGTCCCCGTTATTATTATGGTTAGTCTAAAAATACAGCGCCCAACGTGAGCAACGCCACGGGCCATTCGGGAGGTAGATTCCGTATAGTTTGCGCTATAATCCTAAAAGAAAAGGGGCAGGAGCCAAGTCACCAAATCAAAATATGCCACCCAAGCGCCCGCCGCCTCTCGTGCCGAAGAAGCCGAATCCCAGCATGAACTACGAGGTGTTGATCTACCTCAATTCGTTCTACTTCGGCATGTTCGCATGCTGCGAGATGGCCATGGGTCTGCTGAAGGCCATCAATCTGAGCTACACAGGCCACTCTCTAGCGCTGGACACCGGAGTGATGATTGCCTTTATTGTCTTTGAGACGATTCGGCTGATAATGGGGCGTATGAGTACCCTGGCCGGCAAAGGTACCCAACATAATTAGGCTAAAGTTTAATTAAAATTTATTAAGAAAACTGTATAATTGTGTATTTTTTACTCCTTAGGTTGTTCAGCAATACTGTCGGTTTTCATGACCGTCCCCTGCTTCCTTGGCGTCTCCTATCTGCTGCTCCTGCAAACCTACCGACTGCGCCTGGAGTATTGCCTGTGCACGCTGCAGATCGCCCTCTACCTGACCGAGGTGTGGTATGCCATCGTCTTCGTCTTCTCACTGTGTCGTCCAGTCACTTACGATTAGTCCCATACCGAAAGCAGCACAGGAATATTTGTATATTTACGACATGCATGCTAAATTTTAAAACATTTACAAGACCAGACAGAACAAAAACAAAGGATAGAAGCCAAATGTAGGCAGGCCGACTTGCTCATGGCCTAGAAAAATGCAAAAGCGTACAGACAAAAAGCATATGTAAGAAATTACTTCTTTTGTATAGTAAGGATTGTAATAACAGATACACACATACATATATTCGACGGTTTTATATACAAAAATTGTTAACATTTAAGCATCAATTGGAACCAATATAAGACAGAAAGTTAAATTTAACCTTGAATAATTTTCACATTTTAAAGATGAAATTTTTTTATAAAAAATCCAAACAGAAATATTGAAAAAAAAAAACTTAGCAAAAAACAGTTTACAAGATTTAGAAATTATCTTGAATCTTTAGAAGAAATGTAAAATATATTTAAGACGGGTAGTCAGACAGCCGAAATGTTCGCTTCAAATCAGAGAAATAATTGGTTAACAATAAATGTAACAAATAGTAACTTACAAATTCAGCCATATAGAACAAAGCATTCAAAATTTGTACTACAAATAACATAAAAGCAAATCACAAGCCCACGAAAATTCAAGACGATGTGTGTACTTTATTAAAAATACTTTATATAAAACTAGAATATAGCGTAAATAACATGTACTAACACTAAAGCAAAAGCCCAAAGAAAAACAATTACCAAAATCGCGTTACAAATTAGTTAAATCATACGGAACATTTTTAGCCCAGTATCTAGGCAAAGCCTCTCCAAATCCAAATTGGTGCCGCAAACTAATTGCGAACTCTTCTCAATAATTCAGCCTATTGGCGAAGCCCCCATAAGTCTAGCTCAATTATCCCCGCCTAAAATGAAGTAGTAGTCGGATTAGGAATGAATATATTGAAGAGGATAAGAATAAAAGGCAGCTCCACTAATGCTAGTCACTAACTAACGTTCACAAGCCACTTCTAAGCTACAACAAAGATTGTGTATAATTTTAAAGACCTTTTTGTGGTTTCATAGCGCAAATATTAATTACAAATCTCAAATAGTCCATAAATCTCTGCTTTTAAAAATACAATTTTAATTAGAAGGCGAAGGCGTCCATATGCAAAGTGCAACCTGCAAAGGCCACATCCTGTGGAGTAATTTATTTTTAAATTATTTATGTAATTTCGTTGAATCCAAAATGTTAACATACTTTTAAAGCGCATCTAACACTATTTAGTTATTAAATCAATCAAAAAAATCAACAAAATCCTATGAAATTTTATAACAAGTTATATACACTCGATATAAAAGAAATTAAAGAAGAAAAACAATCACTGGCTTTTACTAGTAGGCTATGACGGTTTTTATCCATCAGGGTAACAGAGCAAGCAAAATTTTAAAACTTTTTACGAAACACACCCCACACGACTTTCAAATTACTTTTACTACAAATTCCAAACAGGAACTACTGTAGGCCGGGGCAACTACAAGGACAGGAGCCGGAATTTCCAGGGAACTCCATGGATAGAAGCCACAAGTCAGGTATGCCTATGCCGCTTATTTGGGCCCTCAAGTAAATATTAATATTATTGTACTTCTTCCAGAGGAGGCCTTCAATCAGTCAATGTCCAGCAGTAGCCGCCGCGTCATGTGGAAACTCACTGATGATGAGGAGACCTTCGACTCCTTGGTCCAATACCGCCGCGTCCCGGCCCGCAACGTGTGCGTCTCTGCACAGCAATCGAAAGTTCGCCCTGTAGCTGCAGCCCGGTCCGAACCAGAGCAGCGTCCCAAAAAGCGCACTGCTAGCGAGAACTGGCTGATGCTGTTGCGCGAACTGCGCAAGAAGAAAGCCAACAGCAAGGAGCGGGAGCAGACCAAGAAAGCATCCTCCGGCATCCACGAGTCGGCTTGGAAGCACAATCACTTGTCGGCCACATCGCTGCCGGAGGTGAAAGAGCCCTCTGTCAAAGAGCGTGCGGATGCTTACTGGCAGCGACTCTTTACCGGAACGTGCAAGCGGCGGGCGGATGAGAAGGAGCTGGCCAGTGCGAGCGTTGAGCAGGAGGATCCGGCGGACATTGCACTGACCGTGAAACCCAGCTTGGCGCTCCGTTACAAGCCTTCCCACGAGTCACTTAAATACAAGCGGAGCAAGGACCTTGGTTCAGAACGCCTTCAGAGCACCTCCCGGGCATCTGCTAAACTTGTGACTGATCTCAAGGTAGAGTCCTTTTGCCTGCCACCGCAGCAAACGTGCGTGGTACGCGAAGTGGCACCCAAGTTCGCCAAACGAATGCGAATGTCACTAGCCAATGACACCGATTCCTGCTGCTCCGGCGATCTGGAGGTCCCAACGAACAGTCCAGTTCTAGACCTGGACGTCAACCCACCGCCACAACAGCCGCTCGCACCTGCGACCCGCCCTCGCGGTGAAATAATCAGCGTTCACATTTCGGCCCCTCCCAGCTCTTTGTTCGCGGAAACTAGCGGACGCATCACGAATCCCATCAAGCGTCGCGTCATCCCCAGCAAACCTCCGGCAGGAGCAAAAGGTAGCTCCACCGCCACTGCATCTTCGGCAGGGGGCAACAAGTGTTCCAGTGCCAGCAGCGGCAGCACGGGCACTCACTTGCCCACCTTCCGGCAGCGGCAGCAAGAGCTCCACCGTTATCGCATCCTCATCGAAAAACGGCGTTTGGATCTCCTCGAGCTAAAGATAGCCCGCGAACGGGAGGAGGCCCTACACAGCGAGCTCCTATTTCACAAGGACCTGCAGATCAAGGAGCACATGATCAAGGCTTACGAGGACAACGACTGTTCGAACGCCTAGAAATTCAAATTTCCATCGGCACTCTGTCTAGGCACTAAATTCATGGTGGTTTCCAAAGTTTATATTGGCCGTGGTCACAGTAGTTCTAAATTCTCAACTCAAAATCTTCAGACAGATAAATACCAATAACATTTCCATCTATAGGTTCCCCCATTTCAATATAGTCTTATTTTTCTTAGGGAGGGTTTTTGATATCTGATCCTGGAAAAATAATGAGTAAAAAATGTAGCATACTTTTCGGATTGGAACAGTATTAAATAACAGTATAGAAGCTAAAATTTTGGGTTTTACGCAACACTGTATTAAAAAATCCGTTTGCACCGTATTTATCCGTTTGCATAAATAGGCTTCATATATACTTTTTAGCTTTAGAAACATTACAATTCTTATATTTCCATCTGGGAACTTCTTCCAGGGCTCAAATGATTTGGGTTTCTGCAACTAGATGGACATCATGATCATGAAATCATCATATATCCTGAAATCATAGTAATAAAGATAAAGTGAAGCTTTTAATTATCTCTGAATAATCCTTAAAAAATACAATTTATTCACTTTTAACTCGGATTTATTCCTTTCATATTAAAAACACCGAGTCAAATTTTAAAAATTTCAAAAGTTGTCCAATACTTGGCGCCTTAATTTCACAGTATGCGTTTGCCTGTGACTGTCGAAAATGCTGTTTGGGATTTACATAAAATTGTTTTTCAATTAGTCGAGTTGAGAACAGCAAGCAAGATGCTTGTGAATAGATGTAGAACTTGCGGGATAAGTCCTATATGTGCCAGGAGTCTAAACCTCTTTGCCGTAGAAAACAAAAAGCTTCTTTTAAACTTAAACCTGGTGACAGGATTGGAGGTAAGAAAAAAATTATTCGGGAGAAGAATCTCCCTATAGAAGTAAAAATTAAATCGATTGGTTTGCTTTCAGCTGGAAGAAATTCCCAATGTGTCGAATTTTATATGCCTACGCTGCCAGTCGGATCTCAGGTCTACTATTTCCTTTAGAAGGCTTTGTATTAAAAGCTTTAGAAAATGCAGCTCAATTAACGAGGACTCTTCGTCAAGTGAAACGGATAGAAATGATGACTTAAAAGATCAATCACAGCTACAAAGAGAAGAATCTACAAGGCCTCCAGAAGAAACCTTTCAAGTATTAATTGAAGAAGATCCCGCCAACCAAAATTTAATTTGTGACTCTGGAGAAGAGCTGCTGTTGACGGTAGCTCCAAAATCACAATCCACAAAAACCAAGACGGACTACGACCAGAAGCGACTACCCCGAAAGGTTCAAAAGCCCAACCTCAAGAGCAAGTCGGTCAACCAGATCTACATCTGCGAGTTGTGCGGCGATCATGCCACATCGAAAAGCAATTTGGATCGGCACATTCTGAAGCACACGGGGGAGCGGCCATTTGCATGCGAGTGAGATAACGACCTTTCTTGAATTTCAAATTATATGTATACATGTATTTTAATTTAAAACATTTTCCAGGGAATGCGGTGCTAGGTTTCGAAGCGCTGCAGAGCAACGTGATCATCGTCGGGTTCACACAAAGGATCGTCCATTTGGCTGCCGCTTCTGCGACCGGAAATATGTAAGCTATATGGGGCGACTAAAGCACGAGAGGATTCATACCAATGATCGGCCATTTGTCTGCGTCGAGTGCGGGAAGACCTTCTCTGACGCTTATGTACTCAAGAACCACATGCTCATCCACTCGGGTGAGAGGCAATTTAAATGTGATCTCTGCGATCGATCCTTTCAGAGGAAGTCCCATCTTGTGACCCACTACCGCTCGAAGCTTCATCAGAGGAATGTAAAAAATAGGGATTTATAAGAACGGGGTTTCATACGGAAAAAGGAAAATGTATAGAGGAAAAAATATTAAAATTTAGCGTTGAAATTTAAATATTATATTTTTTAAACATATATTAACATTTTATATTTGTTAAAATAAATGCTCTATTCTAGTAACTCCGCGAAGTTTTTTTGTACAAGAAAATATAATTTATCAAATACATACATAATCCTGTAAACATAAAGTTAGTTTTCATTAAATTTTTAATTATTTTATTAAAGTATATACTATATACAATTACAGTATATACTATCAACTATATACATACATACATATGGTATTTGGGGTCTTATTGTTGAAAGATCGACCCAAAGAAGAAAACACAACTATTTTATATATTTTTTTTATTTCATTTTACATTATTATTAGAAAAGTTCTTCTTTTTTAATTAACAAATAACCATCTTAATTGAAGTATCTAAAAAAGTATCTCACTATTTCTACTATCTTTTTATTATAATTTTTTCCAGTGTTGATTACGTTTCGGGGTGAATGGAAGAATTTTGTGACTGGCTGGCCAATGTTTAAAATTGGAAATATTCTTATTAGTCCTAATTAAATTTCTAAGATGTTTCGAAATCTCTGTCGCTTGTGTGCCACCAACACGAGCACTACCAATGCCATAAAGTTGTTCTTGAATGACACTCGGATAATACTGCATGATATTGAGTTACTCACCGGTGTCCTGGTAAGTACAGAATCTGTAACCGTCACATCATTGACTCAAATTATACGGTTCCAGCTGCAATGCGGGCCCGACTTGCCCGACTGGATGTGCGAGACGTGTCAGCAGGATCTGAAGAGCGCCATCGACTTTCGGGAGCGATGCCTGAAGAGTCAGAAAGTTTTCGAGGAACCAGAAGGCGATCTTTCCTCTGGCTCCTCGAAAGCAACCTCCCACTCCTTGTCTACCCGCCTGGGATGTGTTCGCCGAAGTACTCGTTGTCGCTCTAGAAATAACAAAAGCGCCGAGCCCGTGCTGCCACCCACTCCCATGGAAGTTATGATTAAGCTGGAGAGTCTGAGCAACACCGATGGAGACGACGACGGCGTCGATCATTTGGACTCGAGCCACGAGGCCGACCTGGAGCGGGCCATCAAGGAGATGTCTATATCAGAGGAGGAGGAAGACAAGCCGCTCATAACGAACAGGGGCAAGCGTCGAGGTCGTCCCAAGAGTGCAGTGAAGCTCAAAAAGCGGCCCAAGGCTTCGCTCACGGTGTTCTTTTGTGACCAGTGCGGTAAAAACATTACAGGCAAGTCCTCCTTCGACCGCCATCTGCGTAAACACAGCGGCATACGGCCCTTCCAGTGCCAGTAAGATTAATATTGTGACCATCTTGAATTATAAATAATTTAAATGAGAATTCCTTTCCTAGAATTTGCCCGGCCCGCTTCCTGTCCGCCGGAGAGCTGAAGGGCCACCAGGTGATGCACACTGGAGACAGGAACTTTCCGTGCCGCTACTGCGAGCGCTCCTATGTCAACTACAGTGGTCGGATGCGGCACGAACGCACCCACACCAACGATCGCCCCTTCGCCTGCCATCAGTGTGGAAAAACCTTCACCAATTCTTACATTCTCAAGAACCACATGCTCATTCACACGGGCGAGCGTTTGTTCAGGTAGACTCTTTACAAAAATATATAGAAATGTTTAAAAATAAATTTGTATCATGCAGATGCGAGCTGTGTCAGAGGTCGTTTGCACGCCCCACGCACCTCAACACGCACTACCGCTCCAACACACACAAGCATAACGTGGAGAAGGCGAAGGTTGGCTCCGAATCCAGTCAATCGCAATCCCAACCAAACGAGCAGATAGCAGAGACGCAACCGGAGGAAATAACTTATATGATAGAAGTGCCTTTGCCGTTGGATGAGAAGCAGGAGGAAGATACTTCTCTGGAACTGGCAACTCTTGGCACATCAACTTTAGTCTACAGTACAAATTAATGTGTTAATCAAAAAATCTCAATAACAAAGGCCAAATTGCATATTCTTGTTTCTGTTAAATGGTATACTTTCCAGGGCATTACAAAAACATGAGTTTAACTATTTATAGTGCTTATTGTTTAATAGATGACATACATGTGTAAGTTTACAATTTGGTTTAGTTTGAATTAAATTACTAAGCCGTTTTCATCATGATTTATTTAGGAAATACCTATCCAAAATAATGAATTTCTTGTTAAATTTTATCGATCAATTTATGAATGAATACAATTTTTAAAACGCCAGCTAGAAGGGGCTGAAATTCTCACACAATGTTAAAAGGATTCACCCTCCAATACCCAGTTACCATTGCATTACATTTCTTATCTTATTTTAAATAAGCGGCAAGTTCAAGCCTGAATGCGCTGTGCCACTCGCACTGTTACTGGATTTGAAGCATCAGTTTATTCTTGATTAAATTCTAACACATTAAGTTTTGCACAAATGCTTTTTGGCTCGCGCCATCGTCATCCTTGCCTTGCTCGTTCATATACTTATCCTCCAGTCTAGATGTGCAAACTGTCCTCCTCTTCCACCTTGAGCTCCCGCTTCAGCTCATGCTCCATGGCCTGCTTCATTTCGGCCTTTTCCAGGTGCCGTTTGTGCACTCCCGAACGGAAGTGGGTGCTTAAATGAGTGGGTAGCATAAATGACTTGTCGCAGAGTTCACACCTGCAAGAATTGGGGAAGATTTTTATAAATTCCTTACTATTCTTATTGAAGTTGAGGGCCTGTAGCCTTACCTGTAGGCTCGCTCGCCGGAATGTATCAGCATGTGATTCTTAAGGATGTAGCCGGTGGTGAAGGCCTTGCCACAAGTGCCACAAACATAAGGGCGTTCGTTGGTGTGGGTACGTTCGTGCTTCACACGCGTTGTATAATCAGTGAAACAGCGGCCGCAGTACTGGCATGCAAAGGGTCGCTCGCCGGTGTGTTTTCGCATGTGGCGCTTAAGCTCTGATGTTGTGCAGAACCGCGACTGACAAAGCCTGGAATGGAACACAATTTTTTAATATTCCATTTTTTCTAAAGCATCTTAGCACGTAAATGCTGCAGAGACTGTACTTACTCGCATCCGTATTGTTTGTCTCCGCGATGGCGACGGCAATGTAGCTCAAAGGCCATACGACCCTTGATATGGTTTCCACATTGATCGCAAATGTAAACTCCTCCGGTTGCACGACGACGTGAGTCTTCGCCACGGGTCTTAGGCTTTGGAGGCAGACTCGACTTCTTTACAACTATGTTCTCGTGTTCATATTCGTCATCCAAAACATTGTCAAGAACGGCCACTTCATCGTCCGAGTCGTACACATACGACTCAGCGACGTCCCCAACAATCATTTCCGCAGCTTCGGCATCAACCTCCACATACTGCTGCTTCTCGTCGTCGTCGGCTAGAAGGGATTCATATTCGGCCTCTTCAATGATGGAGGTCTCATCGTAATCGCCAGTATTGCCCTCGGCCACCTCGAAATAGACATTCTCGTACTCGATCTTTGAATTGTCGTATTCAATCTTTGAGTTGTCATATTCAATCTTGGAGCCGTCGGCTATAATCTCCATCTTCGGATTCTCGTACTCAATCTGTTGATAGGTTTGTATATCTTCATTCTCCTCTGGTTTCGAGCCCTTAACCACCTCCTGAACTTCCTCTCCCATGACGGCGGCACGGTAAAATGGAGAGATTCCCTGGCGCTGCTCCTCGGTCAATCCCTGGAGGAGCTCTCTTTGAGCGGCGAGGCAGCGCTCTCTCAACTTAATCGCCGACGCCAATTCCATGTTGCAGCATTCGCAAATCTGGTCCGGCAAACATCCATAGTTTTCCAGCTACACGAAACATGCAACGAACTTCGTTAGCTTGGAATTCTTCAAATTTAGAACAAAAAACATTACCCGCAGACCAGTGAGGGCCTCGATGTTGTCGACCATCTTTGTGTTAGTCCTGTCGAATATTTTTGGCGATCTTTTGTTGCTCGCATACTTTCCGCAGACGCGGCACGTGCTCTTCAGATGTTTTAGCGCAGACTTTGACATTTTTTTCGCCTGCGATTCGAAATAAAATGTTTTTCAAGATAATTGTCAACCAAAATATACGAAACAACGCGTCGCTTCTTCTTGCTATTCGCCACGAAACGTACCATGGGCGTACAGTTCGTACATTTTTAAAGGGATAAGTGTTGGAAACCACTGTGAATGGCAATTTTTTGTTTTGTGGGGAAATTACTCGTCCTATACAGCTTATTATTCTTTTTAGGTAATTATAATATTTTTATATTTATTATATTTTCGCTCCCAAGCCTGAAGTTTTGGTTATAGTACAGAATTATTTTTATAAAACCCCGAAATATAATCCCTTTAATTTTTCGTTTTGGCTACGTCTGTGGTTCAGCGAACAGCTGCTCGGAATGCCGACAACAACAACCACGGCGCCATGGCAAACTTGGATTGGTGAGCTTTTCTTACAAAAATAAACAATTAAATGTTGATAACTAAATAATTTGATTCTAGGGTTTGCGTGCCACGATGCTACGAAGTCCGGAGGAACTATCTGGCTGGTCAGATTACCTCAGACCATCCGCTAAAACAGCAAACAGTCTCGGTGAGTTGTCGGTACAACGCCCCTGGCAATATTATTCTTAAAAAATGCCTAATCAGGTAGTGGACAGCAATCCCTTGAGCCGGGCTCTAGAGGGAACCGATCCCCTTTCGCAGTTTGCTCGACTGGACGAGGAACGAGACGATCCGCTCAGCGAATCGAGAGGAGAATTTGTGAGTAGAACCTCCAGTCTGAATCCTCCATTAAGCATCTTTGTTGCACAGGATCTGAAGTCGAAACGCCGGGATCGCGACAGAGTAGATCAAGAGGATAATACTCTACAGTGGAGCTCAAGGCGCCTGGGCATTCTCAACCGGTTTACCACCAATGAGAAGCTTTCCCTGTCCACCAGCTTTCTGGTCACATCTGGGAGTATGGATGGAGGCAGCGAAAGTAGTAGGATATATAATATAACCTTCCTAATGATTTAAAAGCACTTATAATCCATTGTTGCAGTCAAAGTACAGACCGTTGTGGCGGACAAGACCAGATACCGCCTGGAGCAGCTGGACCACTTTGACGACGGCAGCATGCGCCACATGATGGATCTCACGCAACAGGAATACATACAGAGGTTTGAGCAGCTCAAGCAGGAGCTTATTCAGTCCTGGCATAGCGACCAGCGGGTCAAGGCTCTCAAGATAGGTATTCAGTGTGCCAAGATGCTGGCGGACACCACAGTGTTGCAGTTCTATCCCAGTCAGTATGTACTGATAACGGACATCCTGGATGTCTTTGGGAAATTGGTTTACGATCGACTGCGATCCAAAGCATCCGGAGATCTAGGAGCTTCTGCGGCTGTTCTGGAGCGGGAACGCGAGACGGCCCGGGATACCTGCCAGAATTGGTTCTACAAAATCGCCTCCATTAGGGAGTTACTTCCTCGCCTGTACTTGGAGATGTCCATATTTAAGTGTTACGAATTCCTGACATCCAATCGCGATGAGTACGAAAAGCAGCTGCACCGACTGACACACCAGCTGCGGGGAATCGCCGATCCCCTGGTATCTAGTTACGCCCGTTGCTATTTGGTGCGCGTGGGTGTGTCGCTGACGTCTAGCAAGGGGTACATCAGGGAAAACTTTAGTGATTTATTTGTTATATATCCCCAGGTAAAGATTATGCCACTGATAGCCATATTTTGTATAATATTTTAAACCATCACTATTTGCAGATTTTTCGCTTCGTAGCTCGCTTTAATTTACATCCGGAGATCGTCACAGCCAGCTCCTATCTCCAGTTGTACGCGCCAGCCTTTGATTACATGCTCCTTTGCTTGGTCCATAAATGCGAGCTCTTCACACAGGATATGCTGAAGGAATGCAAACATCTTAAGAATAAGTAGATAAGTTTATTATCGTAGAATGGATTGGTTTTAAACACAACCTTCTGTATTCCAGTGGAGCTATTTTAATGTCAATTTTGAGTTCCTTTACGTCGGAGTTTGTTGCCGCAAATGCTCTCGAGTTTATAGAGCTGATAAACGCCTCGGACACACCCGGAATTTCAAAGTCCCAGCTTCTGCGCTCGCTGGGGTCATGCGTTAGCAGTTGTGCGCCACTGCAAGAGCAGCGTGTTACTTTTCTGAAGGTGGCCTTTGAAACCATCAACAAGCAGACGGATCCAAATGAATATATACACAGTGTGGAGACTTGGGCCACCTTCGTTTCTCAGTATTTTACGGTAGGCTTACACTTTTATTTTTAATAAAATATACATATTTCTAATAATATTTCAATGTTACAGGTACATGAAGTAAACCGTCTTCTGGGCCAACTAAACTCGCGAATGTTCCTTGGCAACGCCTTTGAGAAACACTACTCTCAACTCCAAAACATTCTTACCAGAATAATGCAGAACTATCGCAGCATAGAGCTACTGCTGATACAACCCAACTTTTTGCCGTACTTGGATCTTTTCCATAAGGATTCGGCTCGCGTGGAAGTTTGTAAGAACATTCTCAGTTACTACAAACAGAATAGCGAGGAATACACCTGCGATGCTGTGGTCACAAATGCGTTGATGTATATAGGAAAGATTCTAAATGATTCTGTGAAGTAAGTTACTTAAAATCTTTGAAAATACTTAACCCTAAGCATCTACAATTTTTGTTAGCGCCCTGACCGTGGAGGACGAGCGCCGCCAGATCTCCCAGCTCGTCAATGTTTTTATTCACAAAGTGAACTTCGGCAGTGATCTGGAGCGTCAGTTGAGTTTTTATGTGGAGGCTAGAGGCACGTTTAGCAACTTGGATGCTGTTTATGGCACTTTGGTGCAGGCAGCCTGCAAATTGGCCACACGGAACCGATCAAAGTCAACTGGATTTGTCAAGGCGTGCATCGCCTATTGTTTCATCACCATTCCCAGCATCGGAGCTGTCCAGCAACAAATGGATTTGTATTTGTTGTGTGGACAGCTGGCTCTGCGGTATCTTTGCCTGGGACAAGGTAGATTATGAGGCATCCTTTTAAGCTTTTTATTAACTAGTTATCATTGTGTCTTATCCCAAAGCCGATGCCTGCTTCGAAGCCGCATTGCAGTTGGTAAACGACTTGCCAGCAGCCACTGTAGACTTTGATGGGAAGCCCCGCAGCCTGGAGACGTACCTGGTCTCGTATCTCTGCAATATGCTGGCCACCTTGATCGTGGTTCCCGACAGTCCCGAGCAGGGCGTCCTATATTTCCTACGTTTACTGGTGGACGTGGTGGGCCGCCATGAATTCAAGTCGGACAGCACTGCCCGTGTTACCATATACCTGCATGCCCTAGATATGCTATATGTTCAGAGTCTGGAGAAGTTCCCTTATCACATTCAAGGCGGTAGGAAATCATCTTTATTTCCATTTATAACCATCTAGTAAAGTTTTATTCCATTTTTCAGTTGTGTCCAATGATAATCTGTATGGACATGATCCGAAATTCCTCACGGAGGTGAACAACATGTGCGCGCAGGTCGTGGATGCCATTCTCCTGCAACTTAAGTCGCTGGGAATGGCTCAGCAGGTGCGGGCTCAGGCTGAGCTTTCCCTGGAGCTCTTCTTGCGGATAGTTCGATACGCTGACCTGGAGAAGGAGAGCGTCGTTCAACTGGCCGTCAAACTTTGGCTGTTGGCCAACAAGGCTCAGTCCCAAATGGATGAAAGTACACTTGTAGGTAGAATTCTATGTATTGCAAGCATTATCTAAAATCATATATCCCTTTCAGCCCCAGACATTGCGAAGTGTTGAGATTTTATACAAACAAGTCGTGGATTCCTCGCCCCGGCAGGCTCAGTCCATTGCCAACCTACTCATGCGAATGCGAAACAGTTGAGATGTTTGCAAGCATAGTCTATAGTCTAGGGTTTAGCTTTTATTATGAGCGTGAATCTTTTACGGATTCATCTCACGATTTTACACTTTATGTATGTGCTTTTTCGCCGATCACAAGGAACTGATAAATTTTGTATTCATTTTCTGTTCAGTACGAGTAAGTTACACCTTCCGAAGACTTGTAAAGTTTTGACCTGCAATTAGTAATAAATTAAATACCATTTAAAGACACTGAAACAGACTATTTTGTTTATAAAAGCGGTGTTGTTCAATTCATTTATTAGGCCCGTTTGCTCAGCTCGTTCTCAAGTTCAAGCTGTGCACTTGCAGATACATATATCTGAATCTAAAATTGCGGCTGTGCTGTTGGTACAGATATTACAATCGAGTGTAAAAATATGATGTACATTTGTGTTTATATATTTATTTGTTTACGTTTTTTGGTAGTTTAAAACAGTTGAGGCATTTCTGTCGTTGAACTTTATAAATAAATGGCTATAAAACTATGGCTCGACTGGTGAAGTGGAATACCGATTCAAAATCAACAAACTTAAACGAAAGCACTATGAATATTTATGAATTGTGTGAAGTATCACTACATGTGTATGACATATATATAATATATATATAGTATCGGCGCATAGGAAAATATTTGTATGATTTTACACGGGAAATATACTATCAGGTGTGCTAATTAATATCAATCTTGTGAACACACTCATGTGAAAGTTTATTGTATAAAAAGCTTGATCTGCAGTCTAGCGTTTTCTCTGGGGTCTCCTTAAAAGTTAGTCTCCTTAAACTCCTTGGACTGGAGAATGGGGGATGTGTCGTCCCCGACACCGTTTTTTTTTGCGGCATCACTATCTTGCACCTCCCCACCGCCCACTGTATACGCCATCACGGTGGCATGGTCCAGTTTCCCGGGCAGGGCCACGAAGGCACTACTATCGACAATTCGCTTTCTGGCCGCCCGGTGCTGCATCCGATTCAGCTGCACTTCCCGCTTGGCTCCGTCAGGTCCCGTGGAGAGCTTGTAGAAGAGTTCCCTCTGCTCCAGCGTCTTCCGCCTGGCGGAGGTGATCATTCTCACGAAATCGATGAGCAGGTGACACAGTTTTCTGGCCGAGGCGCACGGCGAGAACGTGCCGTTTATGCCGTAGCTCAGCAGATCCTCCAGGCGGTACAGAGTGAGCGCATGTCTCTGCGGTCCAGTCACCAGCGGCAGACCAGACACCGACCGTGGGATGCGCTGCGGAAGCGCAGTGAGCGGTGGTGCCGGCACTACCCCCTGCCGAGGTTCGATTAGGGTCTGAGATCGCATGTACTTGGGCCGGCTGGGCGTATTGCTGGGAGGACTGACCGGCTTGGCCTGCCGCGTGGGCCGACCTACTGGAGGCGTCGAGGGATGCAGCCGGGCATAGATCGCTGAAGCGCTCTTGTTCTGTCGCTTTGGAGCCAGATTAGGCAGCTTTCCTTGCCCTGACGTCTGCAGCTTCACGTCTGGGGTCCAGGCTTCGGCAAACTTGCCCACCACCGGGTCGAAGTTATCACTGATGCCATCGGAGGTGAGGAACACAATGTCCCCGCGCTCAATGCAGCTCATCGAGAAGGTGAGATTGCTCAACTCCGGCTTGTTACCATCCGCGGGTCCCAGCGCCCCCAGGGCGTCGCGCATGTCCCGCATGGAGCTGATGTCGTGGGAGGCCTGCGTCAGCTCCCGCACTCCATGCTTTTTGGAATAGATGTAGCCGAGCGAGTCACCCACATTGCAGGCGCAGACCACAAACTTGCCAGGCTGTCCGTCCAGCGGCAGTACGACGGCAATGGTCAGGGTAGAGAGGGCACCGCCCACCTCGAGAATGCAGCCGTGACCCTCCCAGAGACTTCGAAGAAGATTCACAAACACCTCCTGCGTTGTGGAAGCTCGACCCTCCAATCCCTGGCCAAAAACAGTCCGGTCCAGGTAGTCCAGGCACCCATGGACGGCCGAGCGGGCTGCCAAACGAGCTCCATCCCCTGAAAAAGGAATGTTTTAGATGAAAGGATTCAAGATGAGTGGCCCATTTGACTGACCCCAGTTGACTCCATCAGCCATGGCCATGGCAGCGGAATCTCCGCGAACCACCATCCCATAACAGTCTGCTATGGGGTTGCCCATTGGCTCCTTGGTGAGCATGTTGTTCTCGTAGAGGGAGACCGAGATTCCGTAGGCAAAGTCACACTCCTTGCGCCAATTGTCCACTCCTGCAACCACCGTCGAAGGAGAGGAGCCGTCTAGGTTGCTTACCGCCTCCCGAAGCAGGCGCTCCCGCTCCAAGTTGGAGCCACCTTCAGAAGAGCCCTCAGCCTTAGAGTTCAGTTCGTTTCTGTTGTTCTGATTGGCGGCTTTACTTCCGGAATCCGTGATGGCCGAAGAGCCGGCCAGGTTGGCTATGCTAGTCTTGGAGTTCTTGCGAGATCGCATCCCAGGGGCCGGGGCAGATCCGGTTGGTTGCTCAGTGCTGCTCTGCCGCCGCGATCCTGCCGGAGGTCGGCCGAATTTGTGGGACAACCTAGTGGGGTTCTGCTGGATGGCCGGCACCGGATTCGAGCTCTTCCGCACTCCGTAGCTGTCGTCGTTCTCCTGCTGCGTGTCTATGAAGTCGATGTCATCCGCGAAGCTGGTGCTAAGGTGGAGCTTGGATCGCTTGATGCCGGTGAGACCCTCATCGGGTCCTGTGCAGGCCGCTGTTATCGAGCAGGGTCCCGCTTCGTAGCAGTCGAGCTTGAGGACGGGCAGATCGGTTGGATTCCGGCCATTGTAGATCTCCGGACCACTCACGAACTCGCGACGCATCCGCCTGGAAATGACGGAAGATATAAAAGTTCGTTATGGAGAACTTCACTTGTAATTAAATTATAAGACTCACCCCTCTAGATACTTTGTGATGAAGTTGCCGTCCTCGTCCTCGTGGTCAGAGGCCCGGCGGCGACCCTCGCGCGGCTCTGCTATGAAGCTCAACTGGCGGAAGTAAGTGGTGACCTTCTGGCGGAGCGACGGCATCTTAGAAGATGCCTCCTCTTTAATTAGATTCTCTTTAATTGTCAGGAATTGGTGCTGGATGGGGCCCGGGAGTGTGGAGTCAGGGCTTCCCTGGTTCGTTCACCTCATCGGCGGTAATTGTTGTGGGAGTCACTGCCTCCAGCTGCAACGAGAGTTTAATTTTCAATAAATTATGCAATTTAATGGGACAGGAACAGGGTAAGCACGGAAAGAATTCCAGGCCTGCATAGCTAATGACAGGATGCGCTTTTGCCGCCGCAGGCTCCCCCACACAATCCTCCCTCATTAGTCGCCGGCCGTGGTAGACAGTCATCCCTGGAGGAGCTTTTAGTCAACTCATTACGGACGCGGACACAGTCCTATTCCAGAAGAGGCACTGGTTAGAGCTAAGTAAAGATTGCAGTATTTCAGAGACACTAATTGTCAGTTTTATTGAAGAAACTGTGCAGTAAGAAGGCCTTTTAAAGTAAAACCCCTCGTACTATATGTATATAGATTAATGCATGTCTGCCAGATATCTGGGAGGCAATTACCCTTGTGAGGGATTAAGAGTGATGCACTCAGCACCAAGTTTTCATCTTCAACAACAATTGCTATCCAGCATCGTTACGCAAACCGATTTATTTAAATAGAAAGCAACAAAAGTAGCCTCTCCAAGTAGCTTCACTGACAGAGCCAATTAAATACAATCCACGGCTATATAACAATAAAATTAAAGTGAATGAGCTACTAAAGTATGTTGCATAAGTCCACAAGTAGTTATAATATGTCTTTTAATGGCCAGTTGTGTGGGATGTCATTTTATATGAAACTTATCGAAGGCTCATTCAAGGTCTTATCCGAATGCAATTATCAATCAATTAATTGTTTTATTTCATCAATAAATATCGTCGATGTGAGTCGGTATTCTTTGAACTTGAACTTTACGCACGATTCGATCAAAGATCGACTAATTCAATTGGCATTCGATGGCCACGAGATGCAGAATATCTTGCCAAGATTCGGGTGATTTTGTGTCACTAGTTCCGAATTCTTCAGCAAATTAAAGAAAATAAATACACAGACCTAATCCATATACTAAGTACTTGATTTTATAATCCTATGTTTAGAGATGAGATCTAGCTTGCTCCAGTTTTCCAAGCCACCTTCAAGGCAATCAAAGCCACTGTAGTGGAACACAAAGGGCCCTTTAATAAAAACCTCTTCTGGATTGCTTGAGTAGATCGTGTTACTTCATATTATCCAATCTCTCTGACACTATCAACTGACAACACGTGCTGTAAACATCTTAAAGACCCAAGACCCATCCCAGATCCAGAGAAGGGGCTTCTAAGTATTCAAAATAAATCCCATTGTTTCTATGAACATTCTGTCATCACAGCAACTAAAAGCCAATCAAAATCATCGAAACTTTCATCAGACAAAGCTAATCAAGCGGAAAAATGTGGAAATCGTAATGAGGTGAGAGAAATCGTTGTGCAAGACTTTGGAGAACCGACCCGAAAAGTGAATAAATGTGTAAATATCTGGTATTGTGATCAGATCTCGTGTGTTTCTCGAACTTTGTTTATATTCAGAAACCAAAATAAACCGATCGTACTTCCTACAACTATAAATAATAGCATTGGGGCTGGTATTTATAGGAACCTCCTCAGTTTCTAGCTGACTGGCTGATTTAATTAGAATTCTTGTTTGTTCATTGGGTTAATTTGATGCAATGGAACCCGCAGTATAAAGACTCTGTCCCCGGGCAGGTTCTTTCATCGTTGTACTTCATCTGTGCATATTAAAGACATTATGTACATAAGAAGGGCTGCCCCTGGAGGAGGAGGTTGATGCAATGCCACGAGATGTGCTAAGTTCATAACCAAACAAGCTGCAGCCAGCAGAGCTCTGGGTTATTTGAGGCACGAAGACTAGACGGTGTTTGCACTTGAAACATTTCTTTTATAAGCCAAGTTGAGGACAAGTTTGGAGACACAAGCGGTGGAATCTCAAGGTGCATTTGGTGGAGAAAGATGCAGTCTTAGCACGACGCAGCTTTGGATCCAACAACTAAGCAGAGACAGAGCCACGAAAGTGAAAATTTATTGCAATCTTTGCGTGTTTTTGTTTTCGAGAAAGAAAGTTAACAAACGCTGGAAATGGAATTGAAATAGAGCTGTTTGCATTTAGGTATTGGGGTTAAGAAATGCCACATCTCTGTAGATACTTTTAGAACTAGCTGAGGCACACATTCTCGTGATATCTAAGATGATTCCATATAGATTCCATAATATACATATACTCTACATAAACCACAATTCAAACACAAAGAAATATATCATTTAAAGCAATCTTTTCTTACTCAAGACTTAGTCCCATCGTATCATTAAAAAGTCATTAAGCAAATCTTAAAAAAACATCCATTATCTGAAACAGAGTTCCTACCCCAGAACTCATTATAAAAATTGAAAAGCTTTGGCTTAAACTCCAAAATAAAAGGGGTATGTATTTAGACAGGTGTGGAATAATTGTGAAAAGCTGTCAGCTGCATAAATAATCCATTAGACCCGCATGCAGGCCAGATCAAAAGCCTACAATTAACATTTTTTACATAATTTAAATTTTAAAATCACGAAAACCATAAAGGAGTTCCTTCAACTCGACCGGGAACTCGAAAAAAGGGGATATGTGCCCTTCCCTGTTCGCGACGACATTTCTTGTAAATTGCCACATAATTGGCGTGTTTGGTGCTTATTTTGTGGTGGGGCTGGATGCGTGGTATGCCTCATTTCCTGTTGCAACAATTTGCATAAATGTGACGCTGCCATCAAGATCTGAAACTGCAACTGTAGCTCAATCCAAGTCAATTGAAAGAGCGACGAAGCGAAAGCCTCCTTAGGAGGCTTAATGCTTTCTAAAAATGTGAGGCAGCCTTTGTTTTCGAGCAGGACCCAAATAGAAGTTCCCTTTGCCCTCCCAGCGACCCCCAGCTGCACCCACAAGTGCATGTTTCCCTTCGCGCCACTTGGCCTGGTTTGGTGCATTTCGAGAAGTCGAATACAATAAACTGGAAGTGGAGCAAGGCGAGAATAGAGCTCCAACGAATGTTACCCATTTGCAGGGAGGGGCGTGTCAGGCCTATTTTTTTGGGCCAAACAAACAAACTTTTCTTCCATCAAGCCATAACCCGATGTGGAAGATATAACCCCTTGCCAAATTTTGTAATTTATGGTTGAAGATTACTGCAAACATCTGGCATTATAAGTCATATATCAGATACCTCTCCTAGCCGCCAGGTAACTTCTATGCGAATATAATCCTGCATGAATAAATTAAATTAAAATCTAACATGGGACTCAATGTCTGATGTCTGGCATACAAATCACCTCCCACCCTCGCCGGCTGGAGACGCCACATTATGCAAATATAAACTACCAATCAGGAGCCAGAGTGGCGTTTCGGGGCAGGAACCGGACACTCAACTCTCATATTAAATTAAATGTTAACAGCAACCAGCAACAAAGACAATCCAAACGGAGTCAAGGCCCAGGCCTCGCGCCAAAGAACTCTGGGGAACAAAGAAACTCCTCGTAGTCTTCGGCTTGTCCAGCTCATTTTCCAATTTCTGTTGGTTTCAAATGTCTCTCCCATGGCGGTTTTAATAAAGTTCACTTCTTTGAGGTCTTGGCCGGAGTATTAGTCATGTCTGGTATGTTAATTTGGCTTATTTTATATAGTATTCGAAATGAGACCATTAGAAGAACTGTTTCAAGTAATTTGAAAGTTTTCTCAATTGGAATCTTGGGATTTGAGATCAATTAGTTGGCAGACAACCCACATCTCCTTTCTCCATGAATAGTTTCGGCTTTAATTGAATATTTTTTTGTGGTTGTTTGCTTATTCATTCGACTGATTAGTCATTGAAGACCAAGCGTGCTTGGATCGAGACACCGAAACCAGAAACCACCATGTATTTCCACAAGTATCCCACTACATAGACCAGACTATTACCAACTATGCCCCAATATATGTATATATTTTGTCCTTTTATTTAAAATCTCCAGTTTATTTATTTATTCTTAGATATCCCTCCTAATGGATGCTCCTCATCAAAGACTTAAAGTTCTATTAATGTCCCCTGGCAAATTGCTTCTAATGAGCTGGAAACTTTTCTGGCTGACTTTTCCAATCTACGAGGAAGCCACTTGGTTATCTCCTGTTGGCTTTAAGCAAACATGGAAATTCTATACAGAGATCTCCGCTACCATAAGTGAGGCTAATGCATTTCAGGAAAAACGAACTCTTTCAGGCCCGGCCAAGCAAACAAACTTCAAGTTGCCCGGACCAACTACGTCATAAAACAGCCATCGGCATCTCCAGCCCCATCTCCGTTTCCACCGAGACAACAAAGGATGGTGCTCTGCAGGATGGGGGAGAAGTCCAGACAAAACAACTTTGTGCAACCCCCGCTCTTGTGGGAACAGCCAGACGGCAGCCAGGAGTCTGTGGGTACGGGCCACGATGAAATAAAAAGGAATCGGGGAAAATAAATATTTATTTTAGGTAAAGTTTATATTTGAATATGAAGAGGAATATGAAGAAATTAAAGTTGGTGATAAATATTAAATATATTTTATTTTATATAAAATATTACTTGTCTAGTAAGTCTACTTACTAATCTAATTACCTAACAAATATGATTGACTTATAAGTTACATCCTATGTATAGAAAAGATGACTTGCAGATGACTATTCTTTATTTAAATTTAACAAGCATAAAATAGGGGTTAAACCTTATAAAAAATGAAACCTTTCCGAGAGTCTATCCTGCACGTCACCACTTTTTCCATCAAGTTTCCGGCGCCAGAAATACTCTTGCTATTGGGCCGATGTGGAGAATCGATTTTGTGGCACGACATGCCAGTTATCCTGCTTGGGGGTTTGTTGAATAATAACATATATGTATGTACTATGTAATTAACAAATACCCAAGCAATTACCAATTTAAAGCTTTAATCTTAGGCATAAAATTATTGTGCCACAGTAAGGATTATTTTTTTTTAGATTTTTAGGTAGATGAGATTTGTATATATTTTACATATAATACCGATAAGCTCCCAACAAAAAGTAAAGCCAGTTATTGGCACACAAACACTGGAAACCGGTTATTGCAACAACGAGGCCTGAGCTTATTTGTTTTCATTGTTTTTGTTGGAGCAGCTGAGATTTTGCAGCTGCCCATGACGAAAATAATAAAGATGAAGCTTTAAAATCACGACAGGTGAATCACGGGAGTGCCCACCCTGGCGTCTTTTTCAATTTGGGCCAAAATAAGTCAACAACTAACAATAAAGACAGGGCCAAGTACACGCGGAAACAAAAGCTCAAAACAAAACGCCACAAAAACAAGGCGGGGGGGTCACAAAAATCGATACTGGGCATACCCACAGAACTTCATAATGCACTTACATATTTATGTACATTAATTGGTATTCACACTCGGTTCTCGTTTTTTATGTATATTTTTGGTGTCACTTGTGGGTTGTTTTCTTATCGCTGCTTTTACATATGTTGCCGCCACCGAGAAAGTTTTGTTGTTTTTGTGCGTGCGTGCGTTCCGTTGGTGGTGTGTATAATTATTTTGGGACTCCAAGGGTAGCACCAGATGGCTATCTTTAAGTTATTTCTTTGGAATTGGTCAAAGCTTGCACCGGTGAGTATTGCACTGCCCGATGGTGTAAACTAAATTCACGCCAGAACTTCAAACGACGTTATTCCGCGCGTAGTTGCGTTCCGTGTGGGAGCCCGAAGCTTATCGTCCCAAATTCCAATTGGTTTGAACAATCCGCCACCCTATTGTGCCTGACATTGGCACTTTGCCGCCCCATTAGCTGGTCACACTGATGTTAAAAGGGTAGGTCACTTTAGCTTTTCGCTCTTACACGAACCGGGTGGGAATTCACGAACCGGTAAGAATGAATTAGCAAGACAGATGAAATAACAGATCCTTGCAAGCTTTCTTCAAAGGCTAAAGATAATTTGTCATCCACGCACAGAGTTTAAATAAAACAAGTACTTTGTGATTTATTTGTGTATTCTTATGAGCTCACATATAAAGCCATGTATAATTTAAAAGTCATATAATAAGTGAATATAAAAATCGGTATAATTTTACACTAAAAGTGTGGTCGAAATGTAAGATTATTGAAGGCATTTTGGGCGGAATTAGTTACATTAATTACAAAGATTCTGACGACTACTTAGACAAATGGATGGAATGCGAATTACACAGGTCGACATATTCGAGCTTTTGTTTCCTCAAGGATAATTTTCACTTCTTCATAATCTTGGGTCCTCTTACTCAAAGACTGCAGAGGATAAGGCTTGGAAGCTATGAAAGCCAAAATTATGCGTTGAGGTTTTTAGCTGTTTACCTGTGCTCGTGATATTCATTATTGTTCGAATTATATGTAGCCTTGCAGGCTGCGAGACTGGCTATGGTGATGACGCGGCGGCTGATATCCCGGCTCCTGCATCTCCATTTGCATGACGAGGTTCTTCTGCTCACCGCGGGCGTCAAATGCTTTCCTTGCCTCACGATGCAGTACCAGAGCGGCCAGGCCAAGTAGAATGAAGGTGACGACGGCTAGGGCGTAGGACCAGCCCAGAACATTGAACTTGGGGTACATGAGCCAGTCACGTCGGTAGGCGCATCCACCGAAGATGCACACGGCCAAGAACATAAACAGCGAGGAGGCGGCGGTCCCAATGTAGGAGAGGCGCACCAGCAACCACTCGTACTGGAGGACGGGCTTCAAAGGCAGCCGAATTATGGTCAGCGACAACACGGTGAGGACGAGCATCACAATGATGAATGACATGGTTACAAAGCCCTGCACCGCCATTAGCCAAACGGGCAGCAGGTACTCACGGATCACATAGTACTCGTGCGAGAAAATGTTGTGACATCCAGTAAAGGCCTTCGGGTAATGGTACTTGGGGTACACAAAGTCCTTGAAGCAGTACTGCCAGAGACCCATGTTTTTAAAGCTGCTGCGGGTCTCCTCGTAGGATTCGATCCAATACGGCGAACAGAAAGACATCATCAGGGCGAAGAAGCCTGCGAAGCTGATGAGGGCTCCAAACACGACTCCATTGGTGGCTCGTGGATAATCACCCTTCTCCACGTAGTCTGTGGTGTCCTGCGACTGCTGTTTGTTGAGTTCGCGCATGCTGCTGGATGCTGTAGGACTCGCGTTCGTTGATGTTCCGGATCTGGGAGTTTGCGCAGCGTTAGTAATTCAATTTTACAAAAAACGCACACACCCAAGTGGCATCTACAATGAAAACAAATAGGTGGGGCTATCCAACCAGGGCTGGACAATCAAAACACTTAATTGTGGTGAATGATTTCAACTGGGCACGGTTAATAGTAAACGTTTGGATTCAGATAAATATTTATAAATTAACTTTTACTCAAAACTTGTGAGTTCTTTCCAATTATTAAATTTTTAAGTTTTTAAAAACGTTTTGTATAAAAGTATCGATAAATCGCCAACGACTAGTTTTTTGGTAAGATTAAATGCGCGAGCCACGGTCACACTGTTAGCTTCAGCATTTTGCGCGGATCTGTAATTTTTATTTGCGAATTTTGGAATTGGTGTTTTGCAAAGTTTAAAGTGCTGTTTTTATCGACAATACATTTTTCTGTTACCTATTGAGGTGAAAAACTATTTAATCAAAAACTGGTAAGTTTGTCTAACGTTTGGATAATTTCCAATAGATGCTCACATGTAAACGGCGACACGCGAACTTGCGAATTTTGTTTCGGCCGGTTTCTTGTTGTTTCGCTACTGATATGGTGTATGTGTTAAACATAAATTAATTGTCGCAATTTCGCTATGAATATGGGAAACGTGCCGAATAAAATTCGCGCTAACCAAATGGACAATATTGTCGGCAACAAAGTTGGCTGCTGGTATTGGTGTCGTTGCGTGTGTTGGCGCGGGCGAATGGCGGGCAATTGCACTCACACCAGCGTGCTATTTTTTTGCAAACGTTTATGCGACACTTATTCCGATCTTGTTTACAATATTTTCTGCTAAAAAAAAGAAACAGAGAATTAAATACTTTTTTAGGAGTAACTGTTTGAGCTAATTAATTGGCTTGGCCAAGTTCCTTTGGTGTTTAATATGCGAATAATAATGCGAATGCGAATTGTAATAGAAAATTGGCGGAACAGCTGCCTGTTTTTTTATCACCAATTCGCGCGGCATGTCTGGTTCGCACAAACTCACTAAAAGAGTAAAGCTGAAAAAACGCACTTGCAGGTGAACGACCTTTTTTGCTGTGTTTTGTAATCTTAATGTTTTTTGTTGGCCTGTACAGTGGTGTGAGAATTTTTTATGTTTTTTTTCAAAAGCTCGACTCTTAGACATACTTTACTTAAAAAATATTTTTTTTTAAAACAATTATTAATCCTCGTTGAATTCTCCTGAAAAAAAGCTCTCAAAATGTCGCTTTTTTGAGTTCGTTCGGGTATTTGCTTAATTTGTTTCCACAGCAGCTCGCCAAATGTTAATGACCCTGCAAAAGCTGAACAATTTTTAAAAATCGAGCATTAACAAAATACCATAAAGGTGTCCATTAGCTATTTATAGATCCGTATTGGCTTAAATTTGTATATGGGGATATTGAGAAACCTCCGAGCAAGAAAAGTCTTCTTGTAAAGTTTTTAAAATAATTTTTGTTTTTTATTTAAATACAATATGTAAGTTTGTTGTTTTGTATCTCATATATTTTGTTTAAGGCAAAGCGTTTGCATAAAAATACATTGTTTATACTCTCAGCTTGTTTATTTGTGTGGTCGCTTTATATAGTTAGTACAATACGTTTTGTAAACCGTTTGTTTTAAAGCACTAAATGATCTCGTTATTGCACTTCTACGACTCTATATCTAGGCAATGGCTTGAATCTGAGCAGAGTTCGGTTTTGGTTACAGATAGAAACGAAACAAAGCAATTACCAGTTTATGTTTCTTGTAAATATTGGTAGCAACTTCTACAGTAGCACTCTATTTAAGTCCAGTCTAATGTAAAGCGAATAACTTGATTAGCCTTAATAGCACTAGTTAAGCGAACTGTACTAGAAAGCCCTTTAAAAACTATCCTCGGGGTAAGTTATGCTCCGATCTCATGTCTGATGCAAATAATGTCTTACATTTTACACGCCACATGGTCTCTTGTAAGGATTAAAGTAGGGTGATTAGCGATAAATTAGAGGCGAATCAAGTGTGTAGTTGTAAAGAGTGTAAATTGAATTTACAATTGCACATATTAAAGTTAGGTATATAATACGAATAAGTACAAGAGTAGTGTATATTTTGTTGTATATATAAAGAACAAGGCAATAGAGTTTTGAGTTTGGTACATTTTCAACACAGCTAACTAAACTGGGGCTAAAATAGTTAAGGCTTTTAGTCGTTAGGAATATATGAAACTTTAAAGTGAGGCTTTAAAAAAGGACTATGAAAAAATGAAAAGGGAAAGTAGCCTGGAAAGAAGTAAAGCTTTGAATCCTAAAAGAGGATTTGTAGAAACTAGGAGAAGTAATGCCCATATTGGCCCTTGAAGGTGAGACACTTTAAAGACTTTAAAACAATTAAAAGGACATCTTAGAGAATATATTTCCCCTTGCCCCGGTTTTCCGCTTGCCGCTTCGACGAAACTGCTCCCAGCAGGAAGCTGGAGCTGGCGCCACTGCTACTGCCGCTGTGGGTGCTCCCATAGCTTCCGTAGCTCTCGCAGCTACGAAGATTCCCGTAGCTGGCTCCGTAGACGCCGAGCGGCAAGGCGTTTAGCTAAATCATGAGCGCTGAGAACGGGTTGTAGCGCATGATCTTCGACAGCAGAATCCACAGCACCGAGGTTATGGCGCACAGCACCACACCTCCCCAGCCCAGGTCGAGGCTCCATGAGGTCAGAAATATGCGTGCTCCCAGCAGGGGCTTCGCCATAATGGCCACGCCTCCGGGTCTGGCCACAATTCCGTCCACAGTGCCGTCGTAGTCGCTGTCCAGCATCGGTCGGCCTTGCTGCCGCTTGAAATGGATGATCATCAGGGTGAAGAGCGCGAAGAGAGCTATGGGTTTGGATGAAGCTTAAGTTTAGAACAAATTATTAAGTAAGTTATAGAGATTCCTTACCCGCCAGCAGATACATTACTCCGGTGATGAGTATAGCACTGATTTGGCGCTGGCAGACTCCAAAGGCGCCTACCAGAGCGGCGCTGCCCAAGATGATGAGGCAGACCAACGAGCAGGATATGGAGAGGTTTTGCATTCCTGTCATAAAAATAAAGTTTACTTATAGTAGGATTTTAAACTTTATGGAAAAGATTAAAAATCTAAAAAATTGAAAATTTTAAAATTTGGATAAAAAAAAAGAGTAAATGAAGGCAGAAGCTTGTTTGTGGCTGAAGTGTTTTATGAATTGGAATATTTTATATACACAACTCTATCCAATACATGTTCATAATAAAGCATTACGAGATTAAGAGATTAGGTAGTCCTGAAGACGTGAAACGTTTCCATTGGAAAGTGTCTTTAAGATACGAATCATTCAGCAAACTTCAGTATTTTGAGAGATCTATTTATTAAAGAACATTTTCAAAGTCGGCAACTGAAAACCCAATTATCCAACATGAACAGAAGGGCTGAGGGAATAAAAGTAACCAAAACAATGTCCTATATGATTGCTTCCATGTTGTCCATATAGACTGGTTATATAGCAGGCTAGATAAGGTTATCTGAAGCTGTGTCTTTGGTTTTTACCTGATGTATCTTATGGATTTTCGGGCGCCCCAGAGCTTTATAAAATGGGATTGGTGGTAATGATGTAAAGTGTTCGTAAAGCTACATATATGTACATATGTATGTACATATTTAGGCAAGGTGAGTACAGCATGAATAGCAGTTGGGTGTTTGGCTGCTGAGTGCTTACGTGATAATGCGTGGAAATAGAATGAAAATTAATACTTGTGGTCTTCTACATACATCGAAAGTGACGTCTAGGGCTCAGTCTTCAAAGGAAACTGGGTGTAGGTGGATTGAAAAGTAATAATAGTACAAAAAACCAAAAATACTCTAAGAAGCTAAAAGAAGCTTTTAATCATTATACTTTGTAATTTAATTGCAGATATTTCTGTGCTCGCTGACCAAGAAACATGTCCGCTGAAGCCGAAGCCATTGCCACAAAGGATGCTGTTGATGCAACGCCAATCAGCAAGCCTGTGTCTGCAGAGCCCGTGGCAGCTGACACCACACCGGACAACACCCCATTGGTAACCAACGACCAGGGAAGCGACAAGGTCGAGCAGGAGCGGGCAGAGAAAATTCTCAAGGGCAAGGAGCTGTTCAGCCAGGGATCGCGTAACTTTCTGGTAAAGAGCTATGACGAGGCCGCCGACGAGCTCAGCCAAGTGTGCCAGCTCTACGAGGAGGTCTATGGCGAGCTGGCCGATGAGTTGGGTCAACCCCTCCTACTGTGAGTAGTTTGGTTTCGTGCGAGATATGTCAGGAGTATAACCCCTTTATCCACTGGTAGCTATGCCAAGGCCCTCATCGCTATGGCCCTGGATGAAAACAAAGTAATTGACGTGCCGGACGAGGCAGCTGATGAGGATGACGAGGATGTGGACGATGATGAGGAGGAGGGTGGTGAAGAAGCTGACTCCAAAAAGGTGTCACAGGCTTCGAATGGGACCGGAAGCACAAACGGCAAGGGGTTGGAGAGCATCAAGGAGGCCTCCGACGAGGCCGACTCCACCGGAGAAGCAGAACAGGCCCAGCCGGATGACCAGAAGGCCAAGAAACCGCCCACGGGAGTGGACGAAGTCAGCAGCAGTAATGGAGGCGGAACATCGGCAGTGAATGATGACGAGCGTCCAAGCACATCGAATGGGGAGGCCACCACCAGTGGCTCTAACGGAGCCACCGCCATTGGGGAGGAGGAGGGCGAAGAAGAGGAGGGAGTCAGCGGCAGCCTGCAGCTGGCTTGGGAGATTCTGGAGGCGGCTGCTAAAATCTTTTCCCGCCAGGGTCTCAGTGGCCTGCCCTATTTGGCAGAAGTCCAGACTGAACTGGCCAACATTGAATTCGAGAATGGCATTCTAGAGGCCGCTCGTGAGGATTACGGTATGGTTTGACTGAAGTTGTTGCTGAATTCTGTTCCAAATACTCTCTCTTTCTATAGAAAAAGCTCTTAAAATTCATGGCGAGCTGCCCAACCAGAACCGACGCGCCTTGGCCGAGTTGCACTACAAGATCGGGCTGACCTACTTGATGCAGCAGTTGAATAAGGAAGGCGCGGCCGCCCTGCGACAGTCCAGCTCGTTGATTGAAGAGGAGATAGCCGAGATCAAGGGCAAGGATGAGCCAAGCGAGCGCGATAGGAACAATATGCTCGACTTGGAGGAAACCAAGCAGGAGATTCTGGCCAAGATTCAGGAAATCGAAGAAATGCAGGCCCAGGTAAGGGAGAGTTATGGCAAGTTTCTTGGTCATCATATAAGAAGCTCATCCTTTTTCCAGACCATTGCGGAGGTGCGAGCTGCTTTGGACAGTTACATAAAGCCCATGAGCAGTGGCGATGGTGCTGCCGCCTCTTCGACATCCTCGTCCTCTAACGGAGCCGCCAGCTCCTCCTCGAGCTCGGCCAGTGGCTCTGCGGCAGCCTCTTCTTCGGCTATCAGCAGCAGCTCGGCCAAGCCCACAGACATCACGCATCTGATCAAGCGCAAGAAGCCCGAGGAGCCCAGCTCGGAGGCCGAGGCCCTCTGTTCGCCGGCCAAGCGACCCGCCGTCTGAGCGGACATTCCAGTTTTCTAGTGGCTCTCCACGGCGAACAAAAGCCCCCGCGTCTTTCACATTTGCTACTTAACCACCTCACGATTACATACAACCATTGCAACCACTGTCCTAGCCCCCCGCTCCTATTTATGCTATTTGTTTGCTGTTTTTTACCAAGTCTCTAATTCTAAGATTACAATCACAACTAGTGCTAAGTGAAATAGTAAAGAAATGTTTTGTATTAAACGAAAAAAAACCAAGAGGAAACAAAAGATGTAAACAATAAATACGATTAATTGCCTCACAAAGATTAACGTGAAATCAGAGAGAAAGAATCGTATGGAGGTGGATCGGACATAGAGTGGAGGTTCGCGGTAGGATCGCCCCAGGATACGTACTCAGATGCGGCTGCAGAGTGACCTGCGACTCACTGTGCTGCCAGTCGTTGCGCTGCTCTTCCCCACGAGCGTTCTCCATGGAGCCTGCCAGGTAATTGACGCACGGTGGAGCGCCTCTTGGAAACTTTGGGTTGCGGCGCAGCTCCTGCAGTTGCTGCATCGGCAGATCGATGCATAGCGTCCAGATCCCGCCGTGCATGGGGACTAGAAACACTGAGTCGCGTCGAAAGCGATGATCGGCTGAGGAAATAGAGAATCACCATGATAGGATGAGGCCGCCATCTATGTTTAACGACAAACTTACCCCTTTTGTCCGGCTTGAGCATGGCTACTTGATCATCTAAAAGCCACTCCAGGTGCAAGCCCGACCGGTTGGAGTAGCGATCCAGGCTGTTGCGATCCCAAGTGACGTGCTCCCAGTGATCGGTCATGATGGCGGCACACAGCATAGCTGTGGCGCTGGTGGTCATTAGCAGGGTGACGAACAGGAAGAGCACTGGCGGCGGACCCATGCAGCAGGTGGAGCAGCAGGCACTGCCCGTGACCCCGCCCCCCATGCCCAGACCCTCCATTTGCGATCCCAGGGAGGTGGGAGAACCGCTTCCGCTGCCTCGCCGCTGGATAACCTTGGCGCAGCTGTTCTGACGCAGCAGGATGCTGTTACTCCGCCTCAGGCTCTCGACGGCTGCTGCCGCCGCCGCTGTTGTGGTTGGATGCTCGAACTGCAAGGACCCTCCGACCACCGAGGAGGGGTGCTCATAAATGCTGTTGTGCTGGCTGGGGGCGAAGTAGTAGCACGTCGTTTGGCGGTTATCGGCTGAGCTGGAGGCTACTGGTTCCCCGCCGGGCAGTTCCTCATTGCTGCTGGAGTAAACAATGGACTGTTTAAACTGGTTCGAGTAGCAATTCTGCTTGAAGCTCTGCTGCTGCTGCTGGAGCTGCTGCTGTTGCACGTACAAGGTCTCGTAGTCGCAGGCGTGGGGATTGCGGTATATGACTGGCCAGGATCGCGTGGTCTTCGAGTTGTGACTGTAGCGGTTGTTGATGGCTGATGACGTGGTAGTTGGGGCAAATCCGCCTGGCTCCTCAACTAAAGGCGTCAACTCGTTGGGCGGTTCGCCCTGCTGCTGCGTTTGCTGCCCTGAGAGATTCTCCTCCGCCAGATCCTCCTGCTGGATAGTGGTGGCCAGCTGGCGCTGGAGCACGTTTTTGGCCGAGCCAGTGCCGCTGCCACTGCCACTGCCGCTGGCCAAGCTGAAATCCTCCTCCTCGACCAGAGTTGCGCCGCCTGGAGGCGTGGAGAAAAGGCTGTTAGACGTCGGCGGCGAAGGTTGCGAGCGACTGCGCAGGAGCGCAAAGTGCTTGGGCTGGATGGCCTGGGCGGATGCACCGGTTCCAGCGGCCGTGGGCGAGGTGATGCTCACTTCCGGGACGCAGCGGGCCGTCACCTTGTACCGACTGCCGCTGCCAACGGCGACGCCGACATTGACGCCGGCGTGGCCCTTGGAGCGCATCAGTCATAAGTCGCTCGCGTCCCGCTTCTTGATTTTGTTCAGGCTCATGTGGTTCGTGGTGGTGGCGGTGTTGACGGTGTTGGCGATGGTGGTTTTGGTTTTTGTTTTGATTTTGATTTGTATGTTTTTGCTATCGGATGTATCTGATGGATGCGAAATTGCACTGGCTGTTGCTTGGATTGGATTGGTTTGGTTTGGTTTGGTTGGATGTATCTGATATTGCTGGATGTGTTCTTATACTTTGTGTGCGGCGCCTAATATCTACGATGCCAAATATGCAACTTTGCTTGGGTGCCACGAGATAAAAATTCAAATACTTAAAGTATCTACTAAGTAGCAGCTTCTTGTTGCAGTTTCACGTTTGTTTTTAGTTTTTGGTTTTTTTTTGGGTTTGTTGATGTTGCTTTTGTTGTTATTGTTGTTTTTTAATGGTTTTGTTGCTCTTGTATTTGTTGTTGTTGCTGTTGTAGCGGGCTTCTGCCTTTTGTTTAACTTATTGTATACCAATTTACAATTACGAGAGTATGTCTTGTTTTGATTTTCTTGCTTTTCTTTTGTTCATTTACTACGTTTTGCTTCGCTTGAAGCTATAAAAAGAAAGTAGAAGAAAACAAATGTACAACATGAGTTCAAAGAAGGAGAGTAGAGAGTCTGGACCTAAGTTAAGAACTAGCTACAGCGAAAGTTAGATGATGATTAGAAATAAATAAGATACATACTAGCCGGTATATATTTCTACAGTATCTAATGTGCAAGAAGGGTGCAGAGGTTTTTAGGGTGCAGAAAAAGTAACTAACGATAATCAACTAAAATAATGCACATCTAAATACATACCAATTAAAATTACAGTGACGAACGCACAAAATAACTGATAACAATTTTGGTGAGGAAAAAATCCAATATACATACATACATATGTACAATGTACCAGATACACAATTAAAAGAAGGCTTTTTTCGGTTTTGATAAAAAATAATAAATGAATAATTAAATAAAATTGGAAAAGTTATAAATAAATCAGAGTCCATTTCCTTAATGTTTCAAAAACATGAAAAAGATCATAAAAACAACGCGGCATCTAACCTTATCCATATGAAAGTAGGATTCTAAAGTCCTAATTTTATTCGCTTATTCTCCCCAGGTAAGCCCAAATTGCATTTAAAATTCGGACCAGAAATATTCGCCCAAATTTGAATGGCCCCAAAAATGGGGCAAATATTCAATTGTGCTGGTGCGCGGCCACAATCTGTCCGAACGGAACGGAGGAGGAGTACTCGGATGGTAGATTGGTAAAATGACTATTGCATATTACATGAGGCCACCTCAACGCCCAACGGATATCCGGTGGCCAGGTCGGTTCTTCAGCTCCCCTGCAGCTTTAGCAGTACGAATCCTTCCGGTGGCAAATTCAATTTGCTCTCATGGCACACGGCCACTTACGGTGGCGGCAGGTGCGCTGTTGCAAGAGGTTAGAACCTCTGGTCATATGCGAATGTCCATGTGGCTCGAGGCTAACCGCATTCTCACCCAGTTTCGTATCTGCCACAGCCCAACATAACGCTTAGACTGTTCGGCCCCCAGGACTTTGCTTTGTGGCCAGAATGAATTTTAATTCAGAATCAACATTTTCATTTGCTTAGAAACAGAGAGACTCCGCAAAACTTTGACCCACATTGCATTAAGCCAACATCATATGATTACAAATTAAGTATCTTTTTAATAAAAGTTTCCACCAAGCTCGCATTGGAATTTAAATACTTAAAATCTTAAAGCGACTTTCCTTATTCAAAACATTGCTTAAATATTGATTTTAAATATTTCGAATTTTTTCCAAGGGGTGCCCCCATGAAAATGTGAATTTTCCCAATTTCCCCACTTTTGCTTCTTCCAGTAGCCATAGCTGTGCCAATTTGTATCCGATCAGGAAATAATGTACCAATTTTTAATCAGCGAACCCAGAACCAACTTTCCCTATTCAAAACATTGCCTAAATATTGATTTTAAATTTTTCGAATTTTTTCCTAGGGATACCCCCATGAAAATGTGAATTTTCCAATATCCCCACTTTTTCTTCTTCCAGTGGCTATAGCTCTGCCAATTTGCTGCCAATATAGCTCTGCCTAAATAAAATTTTTCGAATTGTTTCCTAGGGATACCCCCATGAAAATGTGAATTTTCCCAATTTCCCACTTTTTCTTCTTCCAGTGGCCATAGCTCTGCCAATTTGTATCCGATCAGGAAATAAAGTACCAATTTGTAATCATATTCAAAACATTGCTTAAATATTGATTTAAAATTTTTCGAATTTTTTCCAAGGGGTACCCCCATGAAAATGTGAATTTTCCCAATTTGCCCACTTTTGCTTCTTCCAGTGGCCATAGCTCTGCCAATTTGTATCCGATCAGGAAATAAAGTACCATTTTGTAATCAGCGAACCCAAAAGCAACTTTCCCTATTCAAAACATTGCTTAAATATTGATTTTAAATTTTTCGAATTTTTTCCAAGCGGTACCCCCATGAAAATGTGAATTTTTCCAATTTCCCCACATTTGCTTCTTCCAGTGGCCATACTCTGCCAATTTGTATCCGATCAGGAAATAAAGTACCATTTTTTAATCAGCGAACCCAAAAGCAACTTTCCCTATTCAAAACATTGCTTAAATATTGATTTAAAATTTTTCGAATTTTTTCCAAGGGGTACCCCCATGAAAATGTGAATTTTCCCAATTTCCCCACTTTTTCTTCTTCCAGTGGCCATAGCTCTGCCAATTTGTATCCGATCAGGAAATAAAGTACCATTTTGTAATCAGCGAACCCAAAAGCAACTTTCCCTATTCAAAACATTGCTTAAATATTGATTTTAAATTTTTCGAATTTTTTCCAAGGGGTACCCCCATGAAAATGTGAATTTTCCCAATTTGCCCACTTTTGCTTCTTCCAGTGGCCATAGCTCTGCCAATTTGTATCCGATCAGGAAATAAAGTACCATTTTGTAATCAGCGAACCCAAAAGCAACTTTCCCTATTCAAAACATTGCTTAAATATTGATTTTAAATTTTTCGAATTTTTTCCAAGGGGTACCCCCATGAAAATGTGAATTTTCCCAATATCCCCACTTTTTCTTCTTCCAGTGGCCATAGCTCTGCCAATTTGTATCCGATCAGGAAATAAAGTACCATTTTGTAATCAGCGAACCCAAAAGCAACTTTCCCCATTCAAAACATTGCCTAAATATTGATTTTAAATTTTTCGAATTTTTTCCTAGGGATACCCCCATGAATATGTGAATTTTCCCAATTTGCCCACTTTTTCTTCTTCCAGTGGCCATAGCTCTTCCAATTTGTATCCGATCAGGAAATAAAGTACCATTTTGTAATCAGCGAACCCAAAAGCAACTTTCCCTATTCAAAACATTGCTTAAATATTGATTTAAAATTTTTCGAATTTTTTCCAAGGGGTACCCCCATGAAAATGTGAATTTTCCCTATTTCCCCACTTTTGCTTCTTCCAGTGGCCATAGCTCTGCCAATTTGTATCCGAACAGGAAATAAAGTACCATTTTGTAATCAGCGAACCCAAAAGCAACTTTCCCTACTCAAAACATTGCTTAAATATTGATTTTAAATTTTTCGAATTTTTTCCAAGGGGTACCCCCATGAAAATGTGAATTTTCCCAATTTCCCCACTTTTGCTTCTTCCAGTGGCCATAGCTCTGCCAATTTGTATCCGATCAGGAAATAAAGTACCATTTTTTAATCAGCGAACCCAAAAGCAACTTTCCCTATTCAAAACATTGCTTAAATATTGATTTAAAATTTTTCGAATTTTTTCCAAGGGGTACCCCCATGAAAATGTGAATTTTCCCTATTTCCCCACTTTTTCTTCTTCCAGTGGCCATAGCTCTGCCAATTTGTATCCGATCAGGAAATAAAGTACCATTTTTTAATCAGCGAACCCAAAAGCAACTTTCCCTATTCAAAACATTGCTTAAATATTGATTTAAAATTTTTCGAATTTTTTCCAAGGGGTACCCCCATGAAAATGTGAATTTTCCCAATTTCCCCACTTTTTCTTCTTCCAGTGGCCATAGCTCTGCCAATTTGTATCCGAACAGGAAATAAAGTACCATTTTGTAATCAGCGAACCCAAAAGCAACTTTCCCTACTCAAAACATTGCTTAAATATTGATTTTAAATTTTTCGAATTTTTTCCAAGGGGTACCCCCATGAAAATGTGAATTTTCCCAATTTCCCCACTTTTGCTTCTTCCAGTGGCCATAGCTCTGCCAATTTGTATCCGATCAGGAAATAAAGTACCATTTTTTAATCAGCGAACCCAAAAGCAACTTTCCCTATTCAAAACATTGCTTAAATATTGATTTAAAATTTTTCGAATTTTTTCCAAGGGGTACCCCCATGAAAATGTGAATTTTCCCAATTTCCCCACTTTTTCTTCTTCCAGTGGCCATAGCTCTGCCAATTTGTATCCGATCAGGAAATAAAGTACCATTTTGTAATCAGCGTACCCAAAAGCAACTTTCCCTATTCAAAACATTGCTTAAATATTGATTTAAAATTTTTCGAATTTTTTCCAAGGGGTACCCCCATGAAAATGTGAATTTTCCCAATTTCCCCACTTTTTCTTCTTCCAGTGGCCATAGCTCTGCCAATTTGTATCCGATCAGGAAATAAAGTACCATTTTGTAATTAGCGAACCCAAAAGCAACTTTCCCCATTCAAAACATTGCCTAAATATTGATTTAAAATTTTTCGAATTTTTTCCAAGGGGTACCCCCATGAAAATGTGAATTTTCCCTATTTCCCCACTTTTGCTTCTTCCAGTGGCCATAGCTCTGCCAATTTGTATCCGATCAGGAAATAAAGTACCATTTTGTAATCAGCGAACCCAAAAGCAACTTTCCCCATTCAAAACATTGCCTAAATATTGATTTTAAATTTTTCGAATTTTTTCCTAGGGATACCCCCATGAATATGTGAATTTTCCCAATTTGCCCACTTTTTCTTCTTCCAGTGGCCATAGCTCTTCCAATTTGTATCCGATCAGGAAATAAAGTACCATTTTGTAATCAGCGAACCCAAAAGCAACTTTCCCTATTCAAAACATTGCTTAAATATTGATTTAAAATTTTTCGAATTTTTTCCAAGGGGTACCCCCATGAAAATGTGAATTTTCCCTATTTCCCCACTTTTGCTTCTTCCAGTGGCCATAGCTCTGCCAATTTGTATCCGAACAGGAAATAAAGTACCATTTTGTAATCAGCGAACCCAAAAGCAACTTTCCCTACTCAAAACATTGCTTAAATATTGATTTTAAATTTTTCGAATTTTTTCCAAGGGGTACCCCCATGAAAATGTGAATTTTCCCAATTTCCCCACTTTTGCTTCTTCCAGTGGCCATAGCTCTGCCAATTTGTATCCGATCAGGAAATAAAGTACCATTTTTTAATCAGCGAACCCAAAAGCAACTTTCCCTATTCAAAACATTGCTTAAATATTGATTTAAAATTTTTCGAATTTTTTCCAAGGGGTACCCCCATGAAAATGTGAATTTTCCCTATTTCCCCACTTTTTCTTCTTCCAGTGGCCATAGCTCTGCCAATTTGTATCCGATCAGGAAATAAAGTACCATTTTTTAATCAGCGAACCCAAAAGCAACTTTCCCTATTCAAAACATTGCTTAAATATTGATTTAAAATTTTTCGAATTTTTTCCAAGGGGTACCCCCATGAAAATGTGAATTTTCCCAATTTCCCCACTTTTTCTTCTTCCAGTGGCCATAGCTCTGCCAATTTGTATCCGAACAGGAAATAAAGTACCATTTTGTAATCAGCGAACCCAAAAGCAACTTTCCCTACTCAAAACATTGCTTAAATATTGATTTTAAATTTTTCGAATTTTTTCCAAGGGGTACCCCCTTGAAAATGTGAATTTTCCCAATTTCCCCACTTTTGCTTCTTCCAGTGGCCATAGCTCTGCCAATTTGTATCCGATCAGGAAATAAAGTACCATTTTTTAATCAGCGAACCCAAAAGCAACTTTCCCTATTCAAAACATTGCTTAAATATTGATTTAAAATTTTTCGAATTTTTTCCAAGGGGTACCCCCATGAAAATGTGAATTTTCCCAATTTCCCCACTTTTTCTTCTTCCAGTGGCCATAGCTCTTCCAATTTGTATCCGATCAGGAAATAAAGTACCATTTTGTAATCAGCGAACCCAAAAGCAACTTTCCCTATTCAAAACATTGCTTAAATATTGATTTAAAATTTTTCGAATTTTTTCCAAGGGGTACCCCCATGAAAATGTGAATTTTCCCTATTTCCCCACTTTTGCTTCTTCCAGTGGCCATAGCTCTGCCAATTTGTATCCGAACAGGAAATAAAGTACCATTTTGTAATCAGCGAACCCAAAAGCAACTTTCCCTATTCAAAACATTGCTTAAATATTGATTTTAAATTTTTCGAATTTTTTCCAAGGGGTACCCCCATGAAAATGTGAATTTTCCCAATATCCCCACTTTTTCTTCTTCCAGTGGCCATAGCTCTGCCAATTTGTATCCGATCAGGAAATAAAGTACCATTTTGTAATCAGCGAACCCAAAAGCAACTTTCCCCATTCAAAACATTGCCTAAATATTGATTTTAAATTTTTCGAATTTTTTCCTAGGGATACCCCCATGAATATGTGAATTTTCCCAATTTGCCCACTTTTTCTTCTTCCAGTGGCCATAGCTCTTCCAATTTGTATCCGATCAGGAAATAAAGTACCATTTTGTAATCAGCGAACCCAAAAGCAACTTTCCCTATTCAAAACATTGCTTAAATATTGATTTAAAATTTTTCGAATTTTTTCCAAGGGGTACCCCCATGAAAATGTGAATTTTCCCTATTTCCCCACTTTTGCTTCTTCCAGTGGCCATAGCTCTGCCAATTTGTATCCGAACAGGAAATAAAGTACCATTTTGTAATCAGCGAACCCAAAAGCAACTTTCCCTACTCAAAACATTGCTTAAATATTGATTTTAAATTTTTCGAATTTTTTCCAAGGGGTACCCCCATGAAAATGTGAATTTTCCCAATTTCCCCACTTTTGCTTCTTCCAGTGGCCATAGCTCTGCCAATTTGTATCCGATCAGGAAATAAAGTACCATTTTTTAATCAGCGAACCCAAAAGCAACTTTCCCTATTCAAAACATTGCTTAAATATTGATTTAAAATTTTTCGAATTTTTTCCAAGGGGTACCCCCCATGAAAATGTGAATTTTCCCTATTTCCCCACTTTTTCTTCTTCCAGTGGCCATAGCTCTGCCAATTTGTATCCGATCAGGAAATAAAGTACCATTTTTTAATCAGCGAACCCAAAAGCAACTTTCCCTATTCAAAACATTGCTTAAATATTGATTTAAAATTTTTCGAATTTTTTCCAAGGGGTACCCCCATGAAAATGTGAATTTTCCCAATTTCCCCACTTTTTCTTCTTCCAGTGGCCATAGCTCTGCCAATTTGTATCCGAACAGGAAATAAAGTACCATTTTGTAATCAGCGAACCCAAAAGCAACTTTCCCTACTCAAAACATTGCTTAAATATTGATTTTAAATTTTTCGAATTTTTTCCAAGGGGTACCCCCATGAAAATGTGAATTTTCCCAATTTCCCCACTTTTGCTTCTTCCAGTGGCCATAGCTCTGCCAATTTGTATCCGATCAGGAAATAAAGTACCATTTTTTAATCAGCGAACCCAAAAGCAACTTTCCCTATTCAAAACATTGCTTAAATATTGATTTAAAATTTTTCGAATTTTTTCCAAGGGGTACCCCCATGAAAATGTGAATTTTCCCAATTTCCCCACTTTTTCTTCTTCCAGTGGCCATAGCTCTGCCAATTTGTATCCGATCAGGAAATAAAGTACCATTTTGTAATCAGCGTACCCAAAAGCAACTTTCCCTATTCAAAACATTGCTTAAATATTGATTTAAAATTTTTCGAATTTTTTCCAAGGGGTACCCCCATGAAAATGTGAATTTTCCCAATTTCCCCACTTTTTCTTCTTCCAGTGGCCATAGCTCTGCCAATTTGTATCCGATCAGGAAATAAAGTACCATTTTGTAATTAGCGAACCCAAAAGCAACTTTCCCCATTCAAAACATTGCCTAAATATTGATTTAAAATTTTTCGAATTTTTTCCAAGGGGTACCCCCATGAAAATGTGAATTTTCCCTATTTCCCCACTTTTGCTTCTTCCAGTGGCCATAGCTCTGCCAATTTGTATCCGATCAGGAAATAAAGTACCATTTTGTAATCAGCGAACCCAAAAGCAACTTTCCCTATTCAAAACATTGCCTAAATATTGATTTAAAATTTTTCGAATTTTTTCCACGGGGTACCCCCATGAAAATGTGAATTTTCCCCATTTCCCCACTTTTGCTTCTTCCAGTGGCCATAGCTCTGCCAATTTGTATCCGAACAGGAAATAAAGTACCATTTTGTAATCAGCGTACCCAAAAGCAACTTTCCCTACTCAAAACATTGCTTAAATATTGATTTTAAATTTTTCGAATTTTTTCCAAGGGGTACCCCCATGAAAATGTGAATTTTCCCAATTTCCCCACTTTTGCTTCTTCCAGTGGCCATAGCTCTGCCAATTTGTATCCGATCAGGAAATAAAGTACCATTTTGTAATTAGCGAACCCAAAAGCAACTTTCCCCATTCAAAACATTGCCTAAATATTGATTTTAAATTTTTCGAATTTTTTCCAAGGGGTACCCCCATGAAAATGTGAATTTTCCCAATTTCCCCACTTTTTCTTCTTCCAGTGGCCATAGCTCTGCCAATTTGTATCCGATCAGGAAATAAAGTACCATTTTGTAATCAGCGAACCCAAAAGCAACTTTCCCCATTCAAAACATTGCCTAAATATTGATTTTAAATTTTTCGAATTTTTTCCTAGGGATACCCCCATGAATATGTGAATTTTCCCAATTTGCCCACTTTTTCTTCTTCCAGTGGCCATAGCTCTGCCAATTTGTATCCGAACAGGAAATAAAGTACCATTTTGTAATCAGCGAACCCAAAAGCAACTTTCCCTACTCAAAACATTGCTTAAATATTGATTTAAAATTTTTCGAATTTTTTCCAAGGGGTACCCCCATGAAAATGTGAATTTTCCCAATTTCCCCACTTTTGCTTCTTCCAGTGGCCATAGCTCTGCCAATTTGTATCCGATCAGGAAATAAAGTACCATTTTTTAATCAGCGAACCCAAAAGCAACTTTCCCTATTCAAAACATTGCTTAAATATTGATTTAAAATTTTTCGAATTTTTTCCAACGGGTACCCCCATGAAAATGTGAATTTTCCCAATTTCCCCACTTTTTCTTCTTCCAGTGGCCATAGCTCTGCCAATTTGTATCCGATCAGGAAATAAAGTACCATTTTTTAATCAGCGAAGCCAAAAGCAACTTTCCCTATTCAAAACATTGCTTAAATATTGATTTAAAATTTTTCGAATTTTTTCCAAGGGGTACCCCCATGAAAATGTGAATTTTCCCAATTTCCCCACTTTTTCTTCTTCCAGTGGCCATAGCTCTGCCAATTTGTATCCGAACAGGAAATAAAGTACCATTTTGTAATCAGCGAACCCAAAAGCAACTTTCCCTACTCAAAACATTGCTTAAATATTGATTTTAAATTTTTCGAATTTTTTCCAAGGGGTACCCCCATGAAAATGTGAATTTTCCCAATTTCCCCACTTTTGCTTCTTCCAGTGGCCATAGCTCTGCCAATTTGTATCCGATCAGGAAATAAAGTACCATTTTTTAATCAGCGAACCCAAAAGCAACTTTCCCTATTCAAAACATTGCTTAAATATTGATTTAAAATTTTTCGAATTTTTTCCAAGGGGTACCCCCATGAAAATGTGAATTTTCCCAATTTCCCCACTTTTTCTTCTTCCAGTGGCCATAGCTCTGCCAATTTGTATCCGATCAGGAAATAAAGTACCATTTTTTAATCAGCGAACCCAAAAGCAACTTTCCCTATTCAAAACATTGCTTAAATATTGATTTAAAATTTTTCGAATTTTTTCCAAGGGGTACCCCCATGAAAATGTGAATTTTCCCAATTTGCCCACTTTTGCTTCTTCCAGTGGCCATAGCTCTGCCAATTTGTATCCGATCAGGAAATAAAGTACCATTTTGTAATCAGCGAACCCAAAAGCAACTTTCCCTATTCAAAACATTGCTTAAATATTGATTTTAAATTTTTCGAATTTTTTCCAAGGGGTACCCCCATGAAAATGTGAATTTTCCCAATATCCCCACTTTTTCTTCTTCCAGTGGCCATAGCTCTGCCAATTTGTATCCGATCAGGAAATAAAGTACCATTTTGTAATCAGCGAACCCAAAAGCAACTTTCCCCATTCAAAACATTGCCTAAATATTGATTTTAAATTTTTCGAATTTTTTCCTAGGGATACCCCCATGAATATGTGAATTTTCCCAATTTGCCCACTTTTTCTTCTTCCAGTGGCCATAGCTCTTCCAATTTGTATCCGATCAGGAAATAAAGTACCATTTTGTAATCAGCGAACCCAAAAGCAACTTTCCCTATTCAAAACATTGCTTAAATATTGATTTAAAATTTTTCGAATTTTTTCCAAGGGGTACCCCCATGAAAATGTGAATTTTCCCTATTTCCCCACTTTTGCTTCTTCCAGTGGCCATAGCTCTGCCAATTTGTATCCGAACAGGAAATAAAGTACCATTTTGTAATCAGCGAACCCAAAAGCAACTTTCCCTACTCAAAACATTGCTTAAATATTGATTTTAAATTTTTCGAATTTTTTCCAAGGGGTACCCCCATGAAAATGTGAATTTTCCCAATTTCCCCACTTTTGCTTCTTCCAGTGGCCATAGCTCTGCCAATTTGTATCCGATCAGGAAATAAAGTACCATTTTTTAATCAGCGAACCCAAAAGCAACTTTCCCTATTCAAAACATTGCTTAAATATTGATTTAAAATTTTTCGAATTTTTTCCAAGGGGTACCCCCATGAAAATGTGAATTTTCCCTATTTCCCCACTTTTTCTTCTTCCAGTGGCCATAGCTCTGCCAATTTGTATCCGATCAGGAAATAAAGTACCATTTTTTAATCAGCGAACCCAAAAGCAACTTTCCCTATTCAAAACATTGCTTAAATATTGATTTAAAATTTTTCGAATTTTTTCCAAGGGGTACCCCCATGAAAATGTGAATTTTCCCAATTTCCCCACTTTTTCTTCTTCCAGTGGCCATAGCTCTGCCAATTTGTATCCGAACAGGAAATAAAGTACCATTTTGTAATCAGCGAACCCAAAAGCAACTTTCCCTACTCAAAACATTGCTTAAATATTGATTTTAAATTTTTCGAATTTTTTCCAAGGGGTACCCCCATGAAAATGTGAATTTTCCCAATTTCCCCACTTTTGCTTCTTCCAGTGGCCATAGCTCTGCCAATTTGTATCCGATCAGGAAATAAAGTACCATTTTTTAATCAGCGAACCCAAAAGCAACTTTCCCTATTCAAAACATTGCTTAAATATTGATTTAAAATTTTTCGAATTTTTTCCAAGGGGTACCCCCATGAAAATGTGAATTTTCCCAATTTCCCCACTTTTTCTTCTTCCAGTGGCCATAGCTCTGCCAATTTGTATCCGATCAGGAAATAAAGTACCATTTTGTAATCAGCGTACCCAAAAGCAACTTTCCCTATTCAAAACATTGCTTAAATATTGATTTAAAATTTTTCGAATTTTTTCCAAGGGGTACCCCCATGAAAATGTGAATTTTCCCAATTTCCCCACTTTTTCTTCTTCCAGTGGCCATAGCTCTGCCAATTTGTATCCGATCAGGAAATAAAGTACCATTTTGTAATTAGCGAACCCAAAAGCAACTTTCCCCATTCAAAACATTGCCTAAATATTGATTTAAAATTTTTCGAATTTTTTCCAAGGGGTACCCCCATGAAAATGTGAATTTTCCCTATTTCCCCACTTTTGCTTCTTCCAGTGGCCATAGCTCTGCCAATTTGTATCCGATCAGGAAATAAAGTACCATTTTGTAATCAGCGAACCCAAAAGCAACTTTCCCTATTCAAAACATTGCCTAAATATTGATTTAAAATTTTTCGAATTTTTTCCACCGGGGTACCCCCATGAAAATGTGAATTTTCCCCATTTCCCCACTTTTGCTTCTTCCAGTGGCCATAGCTCTGCCAATTTGTATCCGAACAGGAAATAAAGTACCATTTTGTAATCAGCGTACCCAAAAGCAACTTTCCCTACTCAAAACATTGCTTAAATATTGATTTTAAATTTTTCGAATTTTTTCCAAGGGGTACCCCCATGAAAATGTGAATTTTCCCAATTTCCCCACTTTTGCTTCTTCCAGTGGCCATAGCTCTGCCAATTTGTATCCGATCAGGAAATAAAGTACCATTTTGTAATTAGCGAACCCAAAAGCAACTTTCCCCATTCAAAACATTGCCTAAATATTGATTTTAAATTTTTCGAATTTTTTCCAAGGGGTACCCCCATGAAAATGTGAATTTTCCCAATTTCCCCACTTTTTCTTCTTCCAGTGGCCATAGCTCTGCCAATTTGTATCCGATCAGGAAATAAAGTACCATTTTGTAATCAGCGAACCCAAAAGCAACTTTCCCCATTCAAAACATTGCCTAAATATTGATTTTAAATTTTTCGAATTTTTTCCTAGGGATACCCCCATGAATATGTGAATTTTCCCAATTTGCCCACTTTTTCTTCTTCTAGTGGCCATAGCTCTGCCAATTTGTATCCGAACAGGAAATAAAGTACCATTTTGTAATCAGCGAACCCAAAAGCAACTTTCCCTACTCAAAACATTGCTTAAATATTGATTTAAAATTTTTCGAATTTTTTCCAAGGGGTACCCCCATGAAAATGTGAATTTTCCCAATTTCCCCACTTTTGCTTCTTCCAGTGGCCATAGCTCTGCCAATTTGTATCCGATCAGGAAATAAAGTACCATTTTTTAATCAGCGAACCCAAAAGCAACTTTCCCTATTCAAAACATTGCTTAAATATTGATTTAAAATTTTTCGAATTTTTTCCAACGGGTACCCCCATGAAAATGTGAATTTTCCCAATTTCCCCACTTTTTCTTCTTCCAGTGGCCATAGCTCTGCCAATTTGTATCCGATCAGGAAATAAAGTACCATTTTTTAATCAGCGAACCCAAAAGCAACTTTCCCTATTCAAAACATTGCTTAAATATTGATTTAAAATTTTTCGAATTTTTTCCAAGGGGTACCCCCATGAAAATGTGAATTTTCCCAATTTCCCCACTTTTTCTTCTTCCAGTGGCCATAGCTCTGCCAATTTGTATCCGAACAGGAAATAAAGTACCATTTTGTAATCAGCGAACCCAAAAGCAACTTTCCCTACTCAAAACATTGCTTAAATATTGATTTTAAATTTTTCGAATTTTTTCCAAGGGGTACCCCCATGAAAATGTGAATTTTCCCAATTTCCCCACTTTTGCTTCTTCCAGTGGCCATAGCTCTGCCAATTTGTATCCGATCAGGAAATAAAGTACCATTTTTTAATCAGCGAACCCAAAAGCAACTTTCCCTATTCAAAACATTGCTTAAATATTGATTTAAAATTTTTCGAATTTTTTCCAAGGGGTACCCCCATGAAAATGTGAATTTTCCCAATTTCCCCACTTTTTCTTCTTCCAGTGGCCATAGCTCTGCCAATTTGTATCCGATCAGGAAATAAAGTACCATTTTTTAATCAGCGAACCCAAAAGCAACTTTCCCTATTCAAAACATTGCTTAAATATTGATTTAAAATTTTTCGAATTTTTTCCAAGGGGTACCCCCATGAAAATGTGAATTTTCCCAATTTCCCCACTTTTTCTTCTTCCAGTGGCCATAGCTCTGCCAATTTGTATCCGATCAGGAAATAAAGTACCATTTTGTAATCAGCGAACCCAAATGCAACTTTCCCTATTCAAAAAATTGCTTAAATATTGATTTAAAATTTTTCGAATTTTTTCCAAGGGGTACCCCCATGAAAATGTGAATTTTCCCTATTTCCCCACTTTTGCTTCTTCCAGTGGCCATAGCTCTGCCAATTTGTATCCGATCAGGAAATAAAGTACCATTTTGTAATCAGCGAACCCAAAAGCAACTTTCCCTATTCAAAACATTGCCTAAATATTGATTTAAAATTTTTCGAATTTTTTCCACGGGGTACCCCCATGAAAATGTGAATTTTCCCCATTTCCCCACTTTTGCTTCTTCCAGTGGCCATAGCTCTGCCAATTTGTATCCGAACAGGAAATAAAGTACCATTTTGTAATCAGCGTACCCAAAAGCAACTTTCCCTACTCAAAACATTGCTTAAATATTGATTTTAAATTTTTCGAATTTTTTCCAAGGGGTACCCCCATGAAAATGTGAATTTTCCCAATTTCCCCACTTTTGCTTCTTCCAGTGGCCATAGCTCTGCCAATTTGTATCCGATCAGGAAATAAAGTACCATTTTGTAATTAGCGAACCCAAAAGCAACTTTCCCCATTCAAAACATTGCCTAAATATTGATTTTAAATTTTTCGAATTTTTTCCAAGGGGTACCCCCATGAAAATGTGAATTTTCCCAATTTCCCCACTTTTTCTTCTTCCAGTGGCCATAGCTCTGCCAATTTGTATCCGATCAGGAAATAAAGTACCATTTTGTAATCAGCGAACCCAAAAGCAACTTTCCCTATTCAAAACATTGCTTAAATATTGATTTAAAATTTTTCGAATTTTTTCCAAGGGGTACCCCCATGAAAATGTGAATTTTCCCTATTTCCCCACTTTTGCTTCTTCCAGTGGCCATAGCTCTGCCAATTTGTATCCGAACAGGAAATAAAGTACCATTTTGTAATCAGCGAACCCAAAAGCAACTTTCCCTACTCAAAACATTGCTTAAATATTGATTTTAAATTTTTCGAATTTTTTCCAAGGGGTACCCCCATGAAAATGTGAATTTTCCCAATTTCCCCACTTTTGCTTCTTCCAGTGGCCATAGCTCTGCCAATTTGTATCCGATCAGGAAATAAAGTACCATTTTTTAATCAGCGAACCCAAAAGCAACTTTCCCTATTCAAAACATTGCTTAAATATTGATTTAAAATTTTTCGAATTTTTTCCAAGGGGTACCCCCATGAAAATGTGAATTTTCCCAATTTCCCCACTTTTTCTTCTTCCAGTGGCCATAGCTCTGCCAATTTGTATCCGATCAGGAAATAAAGTACCATTTTGTAATCAGCGAACCCAAAAGCAACTTTCCCTATTCAAAACATTGCTTAAATATTGATTTAAAATTTTTCGAATTTTTTCCAAGGGGTACCCCCATGAAAATACGAATTTTCCCTATTTCCCCACTTTTGCTTCTTCCAGTGGCCATAGCTCTGCCAATTTGTATCCGATCAGGAAATAAAGTACCATTTTTTAATCAGCGAACCCAAAAGCAACTTTCCCTATTCAAAACATTGCTTAAATATTGATTTAAAATTTTTCGAATTTTTTCCAAGGGGTGGAAAATGGAAAATGGAAAATTTACCCCCATGAAAATGTGAATTTTCCCAATTTCCCCACTTTTTCTTCTTCCAGTGGCCATAGCTCTGCCAATTTGTATCCGATCAGGAAATAAAGTACCATTTTGTAATCAGCGAACCCAAAAGCAACTTTCCCTATTCAAAACATTGCTTAAATATTGATTTAAAATTTTTCGAATTTTTTCCAAGGGGTACCCCCATGAAAATGTGAATTTTCCCAATTTCCCCACTTTTTCTTCTTCCAGTGGCCATAGCTCTGCCAATTTGTATCCGATCAGGAAATAAAGTACCATTTTGTAATCAGCGAACCCAAAAGCAACTTTCCCTATTCAAAACATTGCTTAAATATTGATTTAAAATTTTTCGAATTTTTTCCAAGGGGTACCCCCATGAAAATACGAATTTTCCCTATTTCCCCACTTTTGCTTCTTCCAGTGGCCATAGCTCTGCCAATTTGTATCCGATCAGGAAATAAAGTACCATTTTGTAATCAGCGAACCCAAAAGCAACTTTCCCTATTCAAAACATTGCTTAAATATTGATTTAAAATTTTTCGAATTTTTTCCACGGGGTACCCCCATGAAAATGTGAATTTTCATCATTTCCCCACTTTTGCTTCTTCCAGTGGCCATAGCTCTGCCAATTTGTATCCGATCAGGAAATAAAGTACCATTTTGTAATCAGCGAACCCAAATGCAACTTTCCCTATTCAAAAAATTGCTTAAATATTGATTTAAAATTTTTCGAATTTTTTCCAAGGGGTACCCCCATGAAAATGTGAATTTTCCCTATTTCCCCACTTTTGCTTCTTCCAGTGGCCATAGCTCTGCCAATTTGTATCCGATCAGGAAATAAAGTACCATTTTGTAATCAGCGAACCCAAATGCAACTTTCCCTATTCAAAAAATTGCTTAAATATTGATTTAAAATTTTTCGAATTTTTTCCAAGGGGTACCCCCATGAAAATGTGAATTTTCCCTATTTCCCCACTTTTGCTTCTTCCAGTGGCCATAGCTCTGCCAATTTGTATCCGATCAGGAAATAAAGTACCATTTTGTAATCAGCGAACCCAAAAGCAACTTTCCCTATTCAAAACATTGCCTAAATATTGATTTAAAATTTTTCGAATTTTTTCCACGGGGTACCCCCATGAAAATGTGAATTTTCCCAATTTCCCCACTTTTTCTTCTTCCAGTGGCCATAGCTCTGCCAATTTGTATCCGAACAGGAAATAAAGTACCATTTTGTAATCAGCGTACCCAAAAGCAACTTTCCCTACTCAAAACATTGCTTAAATATTGATTTTAAATTTTTCGAATTTTTTCCAAGGGGTACCCCCATGAAAATGTGAATTTTCCCAATTTCCCCACTTTTGCTTCTTCCAGTGGCCATAGCTCTGCCAATTTGTATCCGATCAGGAAATAAAGTACCATTTTGTAATTAGCGAACCCAAAAGCAACTTTCCCCATTCAAAACATTGCCTAAATATTGATTTTAAATTTTTCGAATTTTTTCCAAGGGGTACCCCCATGAAAATGTGAATTTTCCCAATTTCCCCACTTTTTCTTCTTCCAGTGGCCATAGCTCTGCCAATTTGTATCCGATCAGGAAATAAAGTACCATTTTGTAATCAGCGAACCCAAAAGCAACTTTCCCTATTCAAAACATTGCTTAAATATTGATTTAAAATTTTTCGAATTTTTTCCAAGGGGTACCCCCATGAAAATGTGAATTTTCCCTATTTCCCCACTTTTGCTTCTTCCAGTGGCCATAGCTCTGCCAATTTGTATCCGAACAGGAAATAAAGTACCATTTTGTAATCAGCGAACCCAAAAGCAACTTTCCCTACTCAAAACATTGCTTAAATATTGATTTTAAATTTTTCGAATTTTTTCCAAGGGGTACCCCCATGAAAATGTGAATTTTCCCAATTTCCCCACTTTTGCTTCTTCCAGTGGCCATAGCTCTGCCAATTTGTATCCGATCAGGAAATAAAGTACCATTTTTTAATCAGCGAACCCAAAAGCAACTTTCCCTATTCAAAACATTGCTTAAATATTGATTTAAAATTTTTCGAATTTTTTCCAAGGGGTACCCCCATGAAAATGTGAATTTTCCCAATTTCCCCACTTTTTCTTCTTCCAGTGGCCATAGCTCTGCCAATTTGTATCCGATCAGGAAATAAAGTACCATTTTGTAATCAGCGAACCCAAAAGCAACTTTCCCTATTCAAAACATTGCTTAAATATTGATTTAAAATTTTTCGAATTTTTTCCAAGGGGTACCCCCATGAAAATACGAATTTTCCCTATTTCCCCACTTTTGCTTCTTCCAGTGGCCATAGCTCTGCCAATTTGTATCCGATCAGGAAATAAAGTACCATTTTTTAATCAGCGAACCCAAAAGCAACTTTCCCTATTCAAAACATTGCTTAAATATTGATTTAAAATTTTTCGAATTTTTTCCAAGGGGTGGAAAATGGAAAATGGAAAATTTACCCCCATGAAAATGTGAATTTTCCCAATTTCCCCACTTTTTCTTCTTCCAGTGGCCATAGCTCTGCCAATTTGTATCCGATCAGGAAATAAAGTACCATTTTGTAATCAGCGAACCCAAAAGCAACTTTCCCTATTCAAAACATTGCTTAAATATTGATTTAAAATTTTTCGAATTTTTTCCAAGGGGTACCCCCATGAAAATGTGAATTTTCCCAATTTCCCCACTTTTTCTTCTTCCAGTGGCCATAGCTCTGCCAATTTGTATCCGATCAGGAAATAAAGTACCATTTTGTAATCAGCGAACCCAAAAGCAACTTTCCCTATTCAAAACATTGCTTAAATATTGATTTAAAATTTTTCGAATTTTTTCCAAGGGGTACCCCCATGAAAATACGAATTTTCCCTATTTCCCCACTTTTGCTTCTTCCAGTGGCCATAGCTCTGCCAATTTGTATCCGATCAGGAAATAAAGTACCATTTTGTAATCAGCGAACCCAAAAGCAACTTTCCCTATTCAAAACATTGCTTAAATATTGATTTAAAATTTTTCGAATTTTTTCCACGGGGTACCCCCATGAAAATGTGAATTTTCATCATTTCCCCACTTTTGCTTCTTCCAGTGGCCATAGCTCTGCCAATTTGTATCCGAACAGGAAATAAAGTACCATTTTGTAATCAGCGAACCCAAAAGCAACTTTCCCTACTCAAAACATTGCTTAAATATTGATTTTAAATTTTTCGAATTTTTTCCAAGGGGTACCCCCATGAAAATGTGAATTTTCCCAATTTCCCCACTTTTGCTTCTTCCAGTGGCCATAGCTCTGCCAATTTGTATCCGATCAGGAAATAAAGTACCATTTTTTAATCAGCGAACCCAAAAGCAACTTTCCCTATTCAAAACATTGCTTAAATATTGATTTAAAATTTTTCGAATTTTTTCCAAGGGGTACCCCCATGAAAATGTGAATTTTCCCAATTTCCCCACTTTTTCTTCTTCCAGTGGCCATAGCTCTGCCAATTTGTATCCGATCAGGAAATAAAGTACCATTTTGTAATCAGCGAACCCAAAAGCAACTTTCCCTATTCAAAACATTGCTTAAATATTGATTTAAAATTTTTCGAATTTTTTCCAAGGGGTACCCCCATGAAAATGTGAATTTTCCCAATTTCCCCACTTTTTCTTCTTCCAGTGGCCATAGCTCTGCCAATTTGTATCCGATCAGGAAATAAAGTACCATTTTGTAATCAGCGAACCCAAAAGCAACTTTCCCTATTCAAAACGTTGCTTAAATATTGATTTAAAATTTTTCGAATTTTTTCCAAGGGGTACCCCCATGAAAATGTGAATTTTCCCAATTTCCCCACTTTTTCTTCTTCCAGTGGCCATAGCTCTGCCAATTTGTATCCGATCAGGAAATAAAGTACCATTTTGTAATCAGCGAACCCAAAAGCAACTTTCCCCATTCAAAACATTGCCTAAATATTGATTTTAAATTTTTCGAATTTTTTCCTATGGATACCCCCATGAATATGTGAATTTTCCCAATTTGCCCACTTTTTCTTCTTCCAGTGGCCATAGCTCTTCCAATTTGTATCCGATCAGGAAATAAAGTACCATTTTGTAATCAGCGAACCCAAAAGCAACTGTCCCTATTCAAAACATTGCTTAAATATTGATTTAAAATTTTTCGAATTTTTTCCAAGGGGTACCCCCATGAAAATGTGAATTTTCCCTATTTCCCCACTTTTCTTCTTCCAGTGGCCATAGCTCTGCCAATTTGTATCCGAACAGGAAATAAAGTACCATTTTGTAATCAGCGAACCCAAAAGCAACTTTCCCTACTCAAAACATTGCTTAAATATTGATTTTAAATTTTTCGAATTTTTTCCAAGGGGTACCCCCATGAAAATGTGAATTTTCCCAATTTCCCCACTTTTGCTTCTTCCAGTGGCCATAGCTCTGCCAATTTGTATCCGATCAGGAAATAAAGTACCATTTTTTAATCAGCGAACCCAAAAGCAACTTTCCCTATTCAAAACATTGCTTAAATATTGATTTAAAATTTTTCGAATTTTTTCCAAGGGGTACCCCCATGAAAATGTGAATTTTCCCAATTTCCCCACTTTTTCTTCTTCCAGTGGCCATAGCTCTGCCAATTTGTATCCGATCAGGAAATAAAGTACCATTTTGTAATCAGCGAACCCAAAAGCAACTTTCCCTATTCAAAACATTGCTTAAATATTGATTTAAAATTTTTCGAATTTTTTCCACCGGGGTACCCCCATGAAAATGTGAATTTTCATCATTTCCCCACTTTTGCTTCTTCCAGTGGCCATAGCTCTGCCAATTTGTATCCGAACAGGAAATAAAGTACCATTTTGTAATCAGCGAACCCAAAAGCAACTTTCCCCATTCAAAACATTGCCTAAATATTGATTTTAAATTTTTCGAATTTTTTCCTAGGGATACCCCCATGAATATGTGAATTTTCCCAATTTGCCCACTTTTTCTTCTTCCAGTGGCCATAGCTCTGCCAATTTGTATCCGATCAGGAAATAAAGTACCATTTTGTAATCAGCGAACCCAAAAGCAACTTTCCCTATTCAAAACATTGCTTAAATATTGATTTAAAATTTTTCGAATTTTTTCCAAGGGGTACCCCCATGAAAATGTGAATTTTCCCTATTTCCCCACTTTTGCTTCTTCCAGTGGCCATAGCTCTGCCAATTTGTATCCGATCAGGAAATAAAGTACCATTTTTTAATCAGCGAACCCAAAAGCAACTTTCCCTATTCAAAACATTGCTTAAATATTGATTTTAAATTTTTCGAATTTTTTCCAAGGGGTACCCCCATGAAAATGTGAATTTTCCCAATTTCCCCACTTTTTCTTCTTCCAGTGGCCATAGCTCTGCCAATTTGTATCCGATCAGGAAATAAAGTACCATTTTGTAATCAGCGAACCCAAAAGCAACTTTCCCTATTCAAAACATTGCTTAAATATTGATTTAAAATTTTTCGAATTTTTTCCAAGGGGTACCCCCATGAAAATGTGAATTTTCCCAATTTCCCACTTTTTCTTCTTCCAGTGGCCATAGCTCTGCCAATTTGTATCCGATCAGGAAATAAAGTACCATTTTGTAATCAGCGAACCCAAAAGCAACTTTCCCTATTCAAAACATTGCTTAAATATTGATTTAAAATTTTTCGAATTTTTTCCAAGGGGTACCCCCATGAAAATACGAATTTTCCCTATTTCCCCACTTTTGCTTCTTCCAGTGGCCATAGCTCTGCCAATTTGTATCCGATCAGGAAATAAAGTACCATTTTGTAATCAGCGAACCCAAACGCAACTTTCCCTACTCAAAACATTGCTTAAATATTGATTTTAAATTTTTCGAATTTTTTCCAAGGGGTACCCCCATGAAAATGTGAATTTTCCCAATTTCCCCACTTTTGCTTCTTCCAGTGGCCATAGCTCTGCCAATTTGTATCCGATCAGGAAATAAAGTACCATTTTTTAATCAGCGAACCCAAAAGCAACTTTCCCTATTCAAAACATTGCTTAAATATTGATTTAAAATTTTTCGAATTTTTTCCAAGGGGTACCCCCATGAAAATGTGAATTTTCCCAATTTCCCCACTTTTGCTTCTTGCAGTGGCCATAGCTCTGCCAATTTGTATCCGATCAGGAAATAAAGTACCATTTTGTAATCAGCGAACCCAAAAGCAAATTTCCCTATTCAAAACATAGCTTAAATATTGATTTTAAATTTTTCGAATTTTTTCCAAGGGGTACCCCCATAAAAATGTGAATTTTCCCAATTTCCCCACTTTTGCTTCTTCCAGTGGCCATAGCTCTGCCAATTTGTATCCGATCAGGAAATAAAGTACCATTTTGTAATCAGCGAACCCAAAAGCAACTTTCCATATTCAAAACATTGCTTAAATTTGGATTTTAAATTTTTCGAATTTTTTCCAAGGTGTACCCACATGAAAATGTGAATTTTCCCAATTTCCCCACTTTTGTTTCTTCCAGTGGCCATAGCTCTGCCAATTTGTATCCGATCATGAATTAAAGTACCATTTTGTAATCAGCGAACCCAGAAGGGACTTTCCTTTTTCAAAAAATTGCTTTGTAAAAATAATATTTATTGTTTAAATATATATTTTGGTACAAATAGAGCTTTTTTCGTCACAATAATATCACAATCAGATATTTTTGGGGTGGTTTGTACGTACGGAATTCGTAAATTCATATTCCATATTATTAGATGGCACTTATTAAAAGTCCATTACAATGGGACTTGTCCTTATAATTCTTTTGAATGTGTGATAATTGATGAATGAAAAATCTTTGCCAAGTCACAGATCCCAGATCTGATTTTAGTCACCAAACACGTGCATGTGCTGTCATTCCCAGCCCTCATGTGCGCTAAGCCTGTTAAATTTTTAATGCAAACGAAATAAGAGACTGGCAGGTGGAGCTTCGAGCTGATGCTCCTCGTTAGCATAATTGATCAGGAGGATTGCACGTGCCATGGACTATGTGCGTCTATGGATTCTGGTCAGTAGGTCAGAGGGTGGGAGCAGCTGGAATCAATTAACACGCATGATGACCCCAATGAGGTGACTCCTTCACAAGAGCGGATACCGTTTGGCAGGCTCAGGCTCGGGTATAATTTGATTACGCCATGAGTTGGCCACTTGACAGTCGGTTCAGCACTTCCTTTCAAAGTCCCACTGCTGTTCAGTGGGTTCTCTTACCCACACTGCCAGCTTCCTGCCGCAACTGCCGTGCACTGGAAACTATTTTGCACACCTCTACACCTTATGGAATAAAACTATGTTTCGAAAAGAATCCTGTTTATAGCCCAAAAGCTTAAAATATTTATGTTTAATAATCCGACTCGCTTACAAATTAGGGCTCATTTTAAGATATATTCTCTGTGTAATGTCCTCAATGCCACAGACACACACACACTTACGTAACACTATTGGCCTCCAGCACGTTCCACGCACACAGGCAAATGCACACAACTTTGAAGCAACGTTGTGTACGTGAGTGCCTTACCAAAGTTGGCGGGAAGTGCAGCTGCAGCAGCCAAACATGGCTACTTGGAGCCGGAGAAAGGGAGGGCGGATGTGGATTTCGAGTCAAAGGAGCGGGAAGTTGAACAATACTGCTGCGAACGGCGATGTGAAACTTTGGAGAGACTTTTCTCAGTCGAAAGTTTTCCATCATGAAGGATAGTAGTTTTCCACACTAGAAGTGTTTGTTTAGAAAACATGTAAGAGAAACACTTAAATGGCGGAGGTGGAGAAGCACCAGTTTTATAAACCCAGGGCGTGGTAGTTATTTTCCCGAAAACCTCACTTTCGGATCCATTATTGCATTAAGTGTACACAAAATTGTTCAATTTACTTTGATTTTTATTTATTTAATTACCACATTTATTACTTTTTTTATGACCACAATCAACAATTGTTATGGAGGATGTCTTTATTTTGTGCGACAGCAATTAAAAACAGCACTCGATGGCGTACTCTCGGCTCCGAATATTCCTTATTTTCGTTATTATTGTTGCCCGGCAACCTTTTGCGGTCGCCTTGGCAATCAACTAGGGCGGACTGGCAGCAACAACAGCTGGCAGGACCTACGGCGAAATACCTGAAAGGGTCACCATAAATTAGCAGTCACAACAGACAGTTCCTTCACCGAGAAACTTTCTGCAGTTTCTTTCGTCTCTGTACAAATGACGTAACCGAAATTAAAACGAGAAAAGATGGCTACAGTGGAGTTTCTCGACTATAAGTATGGTAGCGGGAATTTCATTCTTAAGCTCTTCCCAGATCTTTGCAGAAAAAAAGGTGAATACTTATAAGTGTTTTTTGAAAGGCATTAATAATCTAATTACAAAATTGTTTAAGTTCTAAAAAAAGATTAAAATTTGCCTGAGGATTCTGTTGGCATTAAAAATTGTTTTAAAGACTACTTCAATAAATACGATAAAGGGTGAACTCCATAATAGGTCTTTAGCCTTCGTTTAGGGATGCAGGCCTTGGAATTCAGTACCGGAACCTGATACGGATGCAGAGTGCTTCTCCCAACTTTCTTGGCTTTGGCAAGGAAATTTACGTATTTTTCGAGCTGTTATTCCCGGCAAAAAGTTTGCCAACTAATTAAAACTAATCTTCTGCAATTTCTTGCTAGCTATGCAAATAAATCTCGCCAAGGGCGAGGCTGGGAGTTTACCATATATATGGTGGCAGAACATCTGCTATTGTAGGTTAAAGGCTGAAACATACCGTAAATTGAATAAAAAGCAAAAGGATTTGCTTTTCTGGCCAGTGTTTTGCAACTTGTAACTCAATTTTAATTAAAATCTCTTTAATATGATAGAAACCTCGGAATAATTCATGGCATTTAAGAGCGAAAGCAATTATATTATAAATATGGGACAAAGTACCACTTAAATGTCTTTACTTCTGGCCTTGTCATTAATTCATTCCTGGACATATATACGTATAATTTAGCCACGGCCATTACCAGTGGGCTCAAATGACACAGAAAGCCAAACACACGCACACCAAATTAATGGGTTGCTACATGTGGGTGGGGGTGTGTGGCTAGAGCAGTGGCACAGCCCCTGCAAAAAATAGATAAAAGCAGTTAATTTTGTAAAATGCCAACATGCAAATACTCGTTGCGTCCCACATCATATGGCTCCTCCACCGCCGCTCCTTTTAGTATTATATTTGATGCAGGTTCCATAAACAGTGTCGGGATGTGGAAAGGGTCGGGATTAAATTTATTTAAGTGATTGCATTACATTCCCATCCTGTAATTGCTGATTCCAGTATGTGATGGGTGTAGTCCTACATAATATCCGGGATTAGTGGGGGCCGTTACCATCGCATTGGCCCAGTTTTTGGACCGTGATTTGTGCCAGTGCCGAAAGCGACCCATCTGGCGTATGCTCAATTTTTTCACACTGGAGAGAAAGTAAGTGCATTCAAGAGCACACACTGGCGAAAGTACGACGCTCTTGGCTCCTGGTTATTTATAACTTTCCGGGCGCCTGCTAGATTACATTTTTCCCGGCGATTTGTACGTCTCCGTCTGGGTGGCCCACAACCTCAAGGCCACAGCCGTAAAGTTTACCAAACTTTGCTTAACAGGACCATTTTTATGAGCGGAAAATGCATAAACTAAATTCATATTGCCTGCTCGGCCGGAAGTCGCACTTTGTCAGCCAGGAACCTGGATGCGGGAGCTTCTAGGCTTAGAGGACCTCAGAGTCGGGCTCATTAGAGGAGCTTCCCCAACAAGTTCAAGGCGACCCGAGCAGGTCAAGGTACGAAACTACTTCGAGAACAAACTTTTATCCTTTGGAAAACTTCTCCGGGGCATAGTTATGTCAATGACGGGCGAGGGGCAAGAAAAAAGCCTGTGTCAGTGCCAGGACACCAGTACCAGCACCAGTGTCGGAGCGATGATGTCAAAGGCTTCTGCTATTCGGGTCAATCTAAAAAATTTATGGGGTAATCGTCAAGACATGCCAAGACAGTCTGGCAACGGCATCCTCATGCCATCCTGCCACTCACACATACAAGTTTAAAGCGTTCCGCCTCCGAGAGATAGCACCGAATTTTTCCGGCACCTACTCCGTACTTTATCTAAAGAGGCTTAAAATATTATAGTTATTCTAGAGTTTAGTTTGGAAAAAATAAAAACAGTCATTTCGACCAAGGTCCTGCCCTGTGGGCGTGTCAGCGGACCACTTCATATTTCATAGGATTAAGGTCCTAAGTCAACTGCGAAATTGGTAGCCGCCATCGATTTTCTGGCCTCAGAACGGGAGAGACCGAGTTTCTGCTGTATCATTTGCTGGCTGGCTAATGGAAATATTTACCCATATTTGATTTTATAATGTTGAGAGGTTTGGCCTTCGGAAAACTTGCCTTGTAAGCAAAGCTATTGGTCATAAATGTGTCATTACTGAGACATGTGTGTAATTCACAATCAATTTAGTTCGAAAATGTGGATTATTTTTAATTTTCACTAAATATTAAATTTCGGGTGATTGATTTATGTGGGTTTCTATTTAATTTTACGTTTCTTGATATCCTTTAGCTTATGGAGTGTATAATTTTTGATTATTCTGCTATCTATAATTATCTAATTTTTTTTTTAGAGTCGAAATTCAAGAAAAATATATAATGAGCTAGGATGTAGGATAGCAAAGCAGTGGCTTTATTCCAAGCCAATTCTAGAAATGAATATGAATTCATGCCCCTGAGAATATGAAACTGTGTATGAAAATATGAACGTGTACAAAATAAATCCAATTAAATGGCTTACCGAGACTCATTGAATGAAAAAAAGAACATAAATATTCATATTTTCCCTGGCATTATTCAAGAGATAAATTCTATTTTAGGTCTATAAGTGACTTATGTTTTAAATTATATTTTGTTTCGGTAAAATTAATAATTTTTGCAAACAAGGCTGTCAAAAAATCAATTATGAACATTTTAAGTTCGCTGCAATTTAGCTGTTTGTTGTTTAAGGATTTTAATATTTTTCAATGCACTCTGGCGAAATTTATCCCCAAAGCCTTGCATGTCCGCTGGTCATAAAGCCAAACTAAATCGCAATTGAAAGTTTTCCTTTTCCGACTGCCGCCAAGACAACAATTAAGCGGCTCCATGGTCTGAATAAATTTACTTAATCCCTGACTTGTTGAGGCCACCGGTCATAACTTTAAGTCTGACATCCCGACCCGGCATTCCTGTGCACTTGAATGCATTTCGAAAATTGCGAAATTCCGCACCTCAAGGAGGGTCAGGATGTGGGGTCGCTCGCTGGCGAAAGTGGTCTGATGCGTATGTCATTTCGCTATTTTTGTGTTCGTTCTCAGTATTGCGCCAATCAAGTGGAAACATCAGCCAAATGTTTGCATGTTCCAAGGGCTATATATGTATATCTATATATGTATATATTTGCTTTATGGTAGGGGTATTTGGTATGTGTGTGCGTGGGGACTGCATTGACGTCAAGCTTTAATTATTTAATAGTCAAGAGTTGCGGGTTGTCGGCTAAAACGAATCGATGGCTCTATAAAAACGAGAACTGATTCAATTCCCTCGGGGATATGTGGTAATTGTTTGGTCTTTTTCACAAAATAGCATTCTATGTTGATTTTAAGAGAGCAAACTATAGAATCATGATTAAGTCATAGAATTTTACTCTGTTTATTTAACATTAAAAATTTATTTCAACTCGATTTCCTTAAACGAATTGGAACAAATATAAAATTAGAGAGTAAATTCTTTAACTCAACCTGTTAGATTGTTGTGTAATTTAAGATACTCCATCTGAAAAGTTCCTTTGATTGAGTGTAGGAGTATTTGCTTGTTGCAAGTATGTGTGAGAATGCCAGTGTTTGTATTTACGAGTCGAAAGTCAAATCATGCCATTTATCAAGTCCAAAGGGCTCTTGGGCAGTCGGGCAGCCAATATTGCCACGCAGGCCAGGACCTGTCTGTGCTCATTTTTCAAGCCGGGCGGAAAGTTAAAAGTTGCCTCGGCTTCCATTTATATATATATATATTTATATATTTGTGTGTGAGTCTATACAATTACATGCTAAATATATTGAATTTCAGGCACTTGTTTTTGCCAATTTCCAAATGCGAATTCCAATTGAGCGTTACCAGAAAGTTTGTTTTCAAGCAAAACAGAGAAGGTCTTGTCCAAAAATAACACAAAAGGTTAAGAAAAGCCAAACATTGGCAAAGGTAAATTTTTGATTTTATTTATTTTAACTTTAATATAATAAATTGATTTATATAAACTCTATTTTCGGTTATAGGCTAATAGTATTTAAAGACGTGGAATAATTCTATTAATTTTCTGATACAAGATATGTGTGTTGGTTTAAGACCAACATTCAGCTTTTCTATAATGCTTTCCATAAGATCGTTCTATGAGGCTTCTCCAAATATGCTCCATTTGTCCACCTCTGAATATCCTATTCAAGAAATAAATATTAGTAGTTTGTTATTCTAAAAATTCTTGTCATTTTGCTTTCTTATCCTGAATTTTCTGTTAAGTGAACGCACTCCCACACTACCAAGGGCCATAATTTGATATGGAAAATGTCTTTATACACATGTTTGGTTTCCCGGCTTCCTGCCTTCAATTTCGGCCTCCTCCCGGAATTATTAATGCTACTTTGCTCACTTTGCATAATGAAAAGCTCAAAAATGTTGTTGTTATTATTATCATCAGCGAGTGCTTTCAAATTAAGGCTGGAAATGTCGCCCATCTTGCCAAATTTTTAATACGTACAAATTCTAAGGACGTGTAGAGAAATGCCTTTAAAATCAGACCGGATAAAAGGAAGCGCGGACTTACATATTTTTTTGACTTGGCCATGACCTAAGCTCGAGAGTCTTCCATCCCGGCCTGGCCAACCGCCGAGCCAGGAGCCGCTGAACCCCCGCTGACGGCTATTACAGGCCATGTTTGAGGTTCTTTGTTGTCGTAACTGTTACTGCTTTCATGTCACACAACAACGCTGTGCAATAAATCAAAAGTTGCCAACATGAAATGGTTATTTATGATTATGCATAAATGCCGTCTATAGCCAGAATTTTATCCTACATTTGGGCATGTTTAAACAGACTGATTTGTGGCTAATTTATTTATAGCGCATTCCAATAACTAGGCAGGAACATAAAGCCCAGCGACACCTCTTCAAAAAAAGTCAACTAACGACAGTTAACAATAAATAGGTGCGGCAGGAGAAAGAAACTATAACTATAAACTATATTATGACGTGGCTGACAAACAAACTGCTCTCGACCAAGTGAAATGGAGCACAAGGCCAGCAAGTCAAACAATGGCTGACAAAGGAGGCCGAGACCGTCAACAAATTCTGCCAGCCCTCGGTTCTGCCCCACAATACATGTCCCCACATGCATTCTCTTAAAGTTCCCTCTTGGAGCTCCTCTGATGCTTTCATTGGGTATCTATATAAGGATTCTCGAAGGAACCCCCTCAGAAGTTTGCATCTTGTAAGCCACATACACAATGCACTAAAGTTTTTCTTGCACACACAAAAGAAGTTTGAAAATAAAGGAAAATTGTATATACCCGGTAAGGAAAGGGGTATGCTATATTCGAACTAGATATATACATTTATAAAGCCAGGGAGACAGATATATTTATGATTCTTTAAAGTATACATGTGTACTTGTATGTTAGCCCTTGGTATCTGGGTCTCACCATAAAGGCAGAGACTTTCAATGACTTTCACCAATAGAGCTAGTATTTCTTAAGTAAATCTAGTCTCCTTTTGAAAGTAGACTTCTTAAAGATAAAGCCTGGATCCAATCAATCAAACGTAAATAAAGAAATATTAAATTATTCTTGAAATGTAAAGAAATACAAATACCGACACAGGGTATAAAAATACACTAGTGAGTTTATGTGAGTTCTTTTCTTATATGGTGTACATTGCCACCCATCTGCCCCGAAGTGTAACCACACACCCAATCGCACCAGAAACTAACACACGCCGACAGCGACCCCACTGACATGTTGGTCATGTCAACCGCTTCGATTTTCCTCCTTTTCCGTGGAAAAGTTTCTGCCCGTAGATGGCAAGGAGGTGGAGAAGCAGGTGGCGATGTGACATTCTGGCCAGATTGACATTACTTGTTCCCTCAATAGATCGATGTGTTGGAGTGAGTGAATTGCATTGTAGTCGTTGTCGTTGCACCTGCTGGGAATTCCCCGCTCCATGTCGGTCTGTGTTCAGTGTTCAATGTGGAAATGTTCAGATTCCCGATTGGAGTAGTCCGTGTGTGACGGAGGTCTCTCTGACACAGCAAAGCTGCCGGTAAACGGATTCGAACATTTATTGGTTACCTCTCCTCTCTGCTTCTATTAAATGGTGGTCTTAATGGCCAGTTTCATTTGGTCAATGTTTTATTTTTTCCTGGCCAGTCTTAAATTTTTCCTTTTTATGAACATTTTTCTAACTTAAAGTAAAACGTGCTACGAAAACTTTTCCTCTTTATAAACCATTTATCTTATATTTAAATATTGGAAAAATAAATATAATATATCAAGTCTTTTAGTATTCATAATGGGTTTAAAATGTAAAATAATCAGAGCTTAAATATTCCAGGAAAAAATGATTAGAAGCTCGTCGCTCGCCTTGTTGGATTCGTAATTCGCATGCATGCATTTGACGCACTCGCTTAGTTGATTGCGGTTCTTGTGCCCAGCGGCGCGACATGGGAGGACAATAAGGACATTACGTAGACCCGTATCTCCTGGCCACACGCATACTGGTCGAGCAGGTCCGTGGGACAGGCGACATGGCATAATAACGGGCGAATTACATTTTCATATCACACGGCGTATGAGCAATCCCTGGCTCCGGGACCGGAACAGTCGGTCGTACCCCGACTGCAGGACATGAAAATGCCATCGTCAACGCAGCGTGTCGTTTTGTCTACAGTGTGGACTCCACACCCACTAGTCTATGAAAGTCTCATTTATTTATAGAGTTCACCAGAGCCGAACACTAATGTGGATTTTATTTCTTGCAGAGTGGATGAAAGGGGAAACCAGCAACCCCAAATCGATGACTGGGTTTAAGGAAATTGCTTAAATAGATTAAAGTCTAGTGAAATATTTTTAATAATAATTTAAAAATAAATAAATAAAAACGTGCTAGTCGATCATTAAAATCAAAAGAACAAGGAACGAATATATTTGGAGTAAAAGATACAGAATAGGTATGTACAATAGTTATAAACTTAAAGAAAAAGAACGGCCATGCAAAATTAGCATCTCAAAATGAAGCTCAAGTGTCGAAGATTGGTCTCAGAATGGAAGAGAACTGAATGAACTGAATGCTACGGGAAGTGTAAGGATGTAGGTAGGTAGGATGAGTTTCAAGCTGTTTGGGAAGCGGACAGACAATGCAAACACTTAACTATAAGAGTGTGTATAGTATTTAGAGTTAATTGGGCTCCTTTATATGGGAAAGCAGGAGCAGGACACTTACGTAAAACGGCTCAAGTACTTGCACTGGATGTGCAGCTGCACCTGCAGCTATTTGGACAGTCGATGATTCAGCGGTTCAGGATTGTGATTGGCATGCATTCGGGCTCGCAGACACCAATGCAAACAGGAGCACAACAACAAGCACAGACACAGACACATACGCAGGCAGGAATTGAGGCGTACAAATACAGGACATGGTGAACGCAAACTCAAACTCAAACTCAAAGGCAAACAAACAAACGGCGACTCGCGTAGACAAAAATGACGTAAACCCAAAAGTATGCTACAAATTTCGTTCGCTTTCGCTTGCTCGTCCCTCGCTTACGAACCGCAGGATGGGTTTTGGTTTTGATTCTTAGAATGCCTGTTCATCGGGATTTCCTGTCTCTCTTCGGCATATCTTTATGCATTATTTTTGATTCTTATCGCTGCCAACTGCAAGGAGACATCAAAGAAACACATTTTAATTGGCGTCAAACGGCTAACGGCAATCGGCGAGGGTTCTAAAGTTGTAGGCGTGGCACTCAGACTCGGCGACGACATCAAGGCCATTAAGCGCACACAAAGACCACCAAGTCAACTAACAACTAACAACAAAGGCAGAACGCGCGCGATGAAAGGAGCCTCTCCTCGAGGAGTATCTGGACGCGCTGCTTACGATTCACAGGATTACACAACACTGGCCCGATTGTACGGAAACTCTGCCATCTTACTCTAGGCTAAGGAGCACACTAACACTGCCTAGCAATTGGCTACAACTTTAAGCCAGTTGTTGTTGGTAGCACTTTAAGTGGGCCTTGGTAACCCCTATCCGGACTCGCGACTGTGGCGCTCGAAAGCCGAGGACGGACTGACGGGACTCTGCCAAAGGACTCCATGCTTATACCATCATCGTCTCCATTCGGGTTTTCGAGTGAGTTCCTCGCGCCTCGGCCGTTGAGTGAAATTGGCCAAAATCATGGCTCTGTTGCTTTGGCTTCCTGTCGTGGCTGCTTGCATTTTAATTTCGTGCTTACTGGCTTTCGGTGTGTTTTCTTTGTCGGCTTTGGTTTTTTGGATTTTCAGCTTTTTTGCTGCCTGTGCGTCGAGATGCGTTTCCGGTTTCCGGTTGTCATTAGCCCGCAGTAGGGGGTCAAGGTAGGGAGGGTGAAACGACGGCGCTATCCGACTCTCCGGTCCAGCCATGATTTATTTACGAAAGCTTTTATTTAATATTGCACAATTGGCCTAACAATCATTAAATTTGCATGCCAATTTAACGCCTTGTTCGAATCCCCAGGAGGACCTGTTTTGTTTGCGAGTGGGACGGCGTAAGCGGGCATCAGAGTGCCACAGGCGTAGGTCCTGGCAAGGGACTGAGTGAGTCTGCCTTTCGCACTTTCGCAAAGTGAAGGAAAGCAGATGGCCCACTGAGGGCCTGAGCAACCTGTTGGCTGTGCGTATAAATTTCACCTGCTGTGCGGATATGTATATGGGCAGTCGGGTTCCTGTGTTAGTTCGACTGGCAGAGGTCCTTTTGCTGCCGTTCGACAATCGTTTTTGCTCGCAGGACGCCAACGGGTCGTATGCGCAATTATTTTCGTAATGGCCTCACTTAAATCTTAACCCCATCAGTGTACTGGTAACTTTTCTTTGGTTCTGGGTGTTTTTTGAGAGAAGTAAATTGTAGCCATTTCATCCATATATTTTTTATATTCTTTAAATAAATTAAGCATATAGAGAAAGAAATTTATGCATTCAAAATATCCAAGATATAAGCATTTTTTTTATAAGCTGACTAACACTTATTGAAGGATTTTATTTTAGTTCTTTGCTTTAAAAAGTCTGTCTAGTTTCAAGGTTTACCGAAAATACCATGACCTATTAAGCTATGAAACTTCGTTCAGGGCTACCCAAGCTCCACACCCTGGTTGTCAGACAGAGGCTAGCTCGTATCGAACAAACAAACTGAATACAAATTCCGATACTGTTTACTTCATATAGTTCAAAGTTTGAACTTCTAACGTTATTTTAAGCATGTCCATAAGAAAGCAGCATCAATATGGGTCGGTTGTGCGCCGTACCATTGTGGCCCGAGCCAATAGGCCGCCGTACAACCGGATGCTGCGTTCCGCCCATCTTGACTCCTTTACGCGCCGCGCCAACGCAAAGCCGTTACTCCATGAAAAGCCCACGGAGGTGAAGGCACAGCTCATGCAGAAGGAGCGCTCCTCCAGCACCGGCATGAGCGGCTTCTCCGAGTTGGCGGACCGGTCCGGCCTGGAAGGAAAGGCCTACTGGAACGAGGCCATCGAGGAGGTGGAGTTCGCGGCCTCCTGTCGCTTTCAGCCCCGCATCCCAATCATCGACTACTCCTTGGTGCTGCCCCCGCGGTTGCGTGAACGGGTGAAGCGCATCCAGAACTACGACTACTCAAAGTCGGACGACGACATCTACATACGGGATGAGATGCAGGAGGTACGGCCCGAGGACTACATGAGTGCCAGTAGCGCCGACAGCGAAGAGGAGGAAGACTCCGTGGTATACTTACCCAACTAATAACTTAAGGGTTTTAATGTATCTAATGGTGTGTTGCTTTTTAGCTGGATATTGGCCGCAAGAAGGTGGAGGAGCACTTCAACGAGAGCGAGCACTCGGACATTGTGCGGATGGAGCATGAGTTCGAAAAGTTCGACCTCAAGCTGGACGAGCCCGTGGGCCACACCCATCGTACCGTCGACAAGACCTCCTGGTACTCCAAGTTCCTGTGCGCCCCGAGGGATAAGCGCGTTTGCTGGCAGACTAGAGTGGAGCATCCTGGACAGAACTATTCGATGGTAACTCTGGATGAGCAGGCAGAGAATCTTATGGATGCGGTTAGTTTTAAGAATTTGTACAGATATATTATTAAGATTTTCCCAGTCGGCAGAACGCTTTGTGGAATGGCTAAACTCCTTTGGAACTGTGGAGAGTAACTTGACTCCGGAGAAAGTAAAAAATCTCTTCTCCATCAAGGGCGATCGTACCCTGCTGGCCTCTGTAAAGACAGATCCCAAAGAGGTCAACGCCATCGCCCAGACAGTGGCTGATAAATGGAACAAGCCACACGTGAGTCGAAATTTCCCTAAAAATATAGGATCTAATTGACATATTTCTTTTATAGATGGCCATTGAGCTGAAGTACGAAAAGCACATCAACGACCATGCCGCCCGCGTAAATCAAAAGCCCATTCTCAGTGCCTTTGGGCGGACGGTGCCTCTGAAGGACCGACCTTGGCTGAAGCGCTCGAGTGACACGGCCATCAAGACCGTCTATCCTGAGGAGCTGCTCACCCGCGAGAAGATCTTCAAGGGCATCACCCACTTGCGCAGCACCACGGCTCTCATCGACTTCTACCTGGCCAATCCAAGCCTGGAACGGCCCCAGTATCTGCTGCAAAGTGGCGACTTTGAGGAGTCCAGTGCCAGCGAATCGGTGGCCGAAGTTCCGCTCTACGAGCTCCTCGGCTTGCGTTATTAGACATATTTTGTGATTATAGTGCCTCATTAAATTAAAAGTTGACGAATTAAGTGTGCATTTATATTTAATAGATCATCACCGAGGTGTGTCATATTAGTTACTAGTTTATGAGTCACATTTATTACCAATGGACCGCACTTGTATGTACTTACATATAAAACAACTATGTACTTATATTTTACATTAAGAAAACATGTATTTCTTGATAAGTAAAAATATGTTTATGTATAAAGGTAAATAATACTCAAAAAATGAAAAAAAACATACAATATTGTAAACAATATGTTTCACCAACAAAATGACTGCCTTCACAGCGTCAGGGTGGTCTGAATCCAGGGAAGGTAGGTTCCAACGTTAACATACACTCCCGGCACCCCGGCCGTAGCACAGCCAATGCCCCAGGCCACCAGCCCAACCACGTACCAGATCCCGTTGCTGGTGCAGACCAGCGGAGAGCCGCCGTCGCCCGTGCAGGCATCCTTGCCGGCCTCACCGCCCGCGCAGATAAAGCTGGTGGGGCTGAGGACGAAGGACGAGCCCAGGCGCGTGGCCTGGAGGGCGGCCTGGCAGTTGGCGTTGGGTATGAGCGGCACATCCACCTGCCGCATGATGGCCTGGTAGGCACCGGTGGGACCAAAGTCGTTCTTCCCCCAGCCGGCCACCCAGCAGCGCTGGCCTACGAAGCTGGTGGTGGGCAGGCAGACGGTGCCCACGGTGGACTTGCTGGTCAGGGAGACGGGCGTGCTCAGCTTGAGGATCGCCACATCGTTCTGTAGGTTGTTGGGGTTGAACGACGGGTTCACATACACGTTCGAGATGTAGACGTCCTGGGCGGGAATCGGTTCACTGGTGCTGCTGGCATCCCACTCTCCCAAGCGGACCTTGAAGGAAGTAAGCCTGATCCACAATAAGAGGAAAGGAGCTATGGGAGAGGGTCAAATACTTACGCCAGATTGTAGACCTTGTGGGCGGCGGTCAGGACATGCTGAGCAGTGATCAGTGCCCCTCCTCCGAGATAAACATCTGCGGTAGTGAGAAGGGCTGCCTGCCAAGGGTATGCCCCGAAACTAGCCTGGCCTGCTCCAGGAGAGGAGGCGCCGGGCGGAGGTGGGAAGCGGCGGCCGCACTGATAGCTTCCCGCCTGGCAGCAGGCCACCAGGCCGTAGCTGCAGGTCAGCGTTGAAGCTGTGGAGGGTATGGTGGGCTGAAAATAACAAATCATACTCAATAGGGCCATAAAAGAAATCCAGATTAGGCAGACAAATATGCGTTATCCTTGCAGTTGTCCACTAAGTGTAGACTCTACACTGTAGAGCCACTAATGCAAAAAAATGTAATCTCACATAGGCTCCATTATTGACGATTCTGATATCCAGCTGGCCGCTGCCATCGGTGGGCACGGTGGGAAGAGGATTTGCGCAGGAGCCGGGTGGCACGCACTGGCAGTAGCTGGAGGTTCCGGGGTTCACAATGGAGGGCACAGGTGGCCAGGTACCCGGCGGAAGTTGCGGCGGCGTCAAAGTACCCACAATTAGCTGCCTGGTGAGAACTGTGGGGAAGTATAATTCCTGTAACTAACGACTGGATTAGTGCTTATGGGTCCTCTCACTCGTATGGTTTGCCGTACTGGCCACATCGCTTGGCTGGGGTGCCCGACCGGAGTCGGGCTGGGCTGGCCCGAAGCTCCAGGCCTGGCCACCGATTCCTCCTACTCCGAGAGTCACCCACTGCAGCCACTGTATCCAACCGAACTGAGTCATAGCCCTGCCACTGTCAACTAAACGAGCCACCAACGCTCCACAGGGCTATATAGCTGCCCCCATGGCTGCCCACAACCCGCTCAATAAATTGCCTGATGAATGGCCTCCTCAGCTCAGGGATTTTCCGGACTGCAATGAGCAAAAAAGGCATTCAAATAAAGCAAATTAGGGGAAACCGCAGTTCAAAACCCATAGCCGAATGGGGGGTACTCTAACTTATTGGAGTATATGCAGAGTTTGAAGGATTCACTAAACTAGTGACTACAATTACACAATTGTTTTCAATAGAAAGGCAGAAACCTCTGATAAAATATTTTTTTAAATAGATTCCATTTAGATAAGGGAACTGATATCCCATAATGAAGAGAATCCAACTTTATGACAAAACCAAATTGAAAATAAATTTTAGGTGAGCACTGAAATACGTATTAAATTTAGGTGACTAGTGCTAGTGACTAGAACTCTCCGGTTCGATAATTTCATTCAGCGCCATGTTGCCATTGTCGACCCACAATTGGAGCTGCTCCAAATTTGGAGCCATTAAATATTAGAATAATAACTTAATGGTTTAATTGTGGCCGATTTGAAGACGATGCATGTTTGACACTTTCCGCTTGGTGTGCCCCGCCGTGAATCCCATAAACCCGCCCCTGAACATGAGCGATGAAAACTTCTGACAACTTAGCGGTAGAATTTATTTAATGATTCACCCCCGCACCCAGTACACGCCGTACTCCATCTAGTGCTAAAGCCTCCCGAGCTGTTAAACCGGGCGCTCTGTTAAACCCCAGATATGGAAAGCTCCGGGGGCTGAAGCTTTCATATCGGCTGTCCCATCGCCCTACCTAGCTCCAATCAGTATCGGACTGCAGAACGAAATGGGTCACCCGGAGCTGGATTTCAGGGCCATTCCCAGGCTATATGGCAGCCAGAACTACTGGCAGTGGCGCGTCCTCTTGAAGACCTACCTGGAAGCCAACGATCTGTGGAAGCACAACGAACCCAAGGAGGTAGTGAGTCAGCCGGCGGCTGGTATTCCGATCTAATCGCAAATACCTTTTCAGAGTCCCCACACCAAGTTCATAATTTTGGCCACCGTCGAGGGCGATAAGATTGAGCCAGCCTACGAAGACCAGACCTGCTCGTACATTTTCCAAAACTTGGAGACCCGTTTTGGGCCATTTAGGGGTTAAAGTTTAATTTTTAAACAGTGATTATTATTTAAATAAAGCTATCCGAGTGATCGTAGACCTTTCTGTCTTACTTCTTACTGTTTTGGTTGTTGTCTTGGTTTTCAGATTTTTTGGAGCCTCCACCATCACCGCCCCGGCCTCCTCCTTTGCCGCCTCCTCGTCCACCACGTCCTGATCCTCCATCTTCGCCGTCATTGGGATTTTTCTTTTTCTCTGGGTTATTTTCTTGTTCTCCTTCTTGTTTCGAGTCCTCATCCTTGTCTTGGCTGCCCTTTTTTCCGCCTCCATCTCCACCACGCCCACCACCTTTGCCGCCACCACCGCCTCCTCCTCCGCCGCCAGATCCACCGCCTTTTCCGCCTTCGCCTCCACTTCCATAACCTCCCGAAATCAGTCGATTTTGAATATTTTCGCTCGAGTCTGACATGATGTATATGTATATCAGGGGAAATATATTAAAATACTTAGTTAAAATGTTATTTTTGAGAATCAAAGACTCATTATTTATTGAAATAAATTTTGGTTTTAACATGGAGCTTCCATCTGAACGGATCAATATGCATCAATTCCATCATAGGGCATTGCTCTCTGCTTACAGACTAGGGTTACAAGTTAAGGCACTATGGAAAGCACTACATACAATTAATTTCAATTCGGATTATCGAGTGCCGAGATGTGTCGCTCTTGAACAAAGTAAACTCTTACAAACACTACGTTTGCATAACCTATTTAAATTTATGTACAAGCTAAAACATGCGGGAGCTGGCATCTGCAGCTCCTTTGTTCCGAAAACTTTGATAATGATGATATACGATTTATGATTTTTGACTAGCACGGTAGAACGCCTCCCGGCTCGGCGTTTTTGGGATCGTAATAGTAGACAGAGGGCGTCCAAGGCCTCTCGGCTCCGGCCGCTAGCTCTGGATGTGCAGTGGCAACCGCCTTACAGGCACACTGGCTGGGAACTCCATCGCATTCCCCTGGAAAGTCCTGACCCACTGCCTGGGCACGCAGCACGATATTGTGCGGGTTCGTCACATCTATGTTGGTGATCACTCCGGCCTGATGCCGGAAACTGTAGAATCTATTCGTCAAATGTCCGTCCACGTAAATCTGGCAAATAAGAAATTTAAACTGGGTTGTGTGAGGAATGTGGGGAGAGCTCACCTCGTATCCTGCTATAGCGCGACAGTCTGCAACCTCCCACCGGACGTAGAGAGCCGAGCATCCCAAACTGGAAACGGCATTGATGGTAACTGGAAAACTGTCACCTGGACCGGCGTTCGAAGCATCATTTGCCTTCACGTCCTAATTATTAGAGAGGATTATGGATTATTATTTATAAATATTAGAAACCATTCGCGGATAGTTACCTTGGGCTTTGCTTTTTTCTCGCCCAGGACACAATCCATGGCATGCAGATCCACGATCATCGAGTCAATAAAGTATTTCTGAGAAAGAAAAGGACTTTAAATCGATTCAATTAGAAGTCAGGACTTAAGTACACACCATTTCACAGAGAGGATCGCACATCGCCGAGCGCAGGGTCTTGGCGACCGTCTTGCACTCGTCGTCGCAGATGAGAGCGCGACAGTGGCAACAAAGGCATCCCGGGCCCGGGTCACCATCGCCCTTAAAAGGAGCATCCTCCTCGTCTTCAGAGGGGCATTCTTCGGGGAATGCCGATAGAACTCCGACATGTCCGCCATCTCCAGCATGTCCGCCACGTCCGTCCGATTCTTCCTCTCCCTCGTCGCAGGGCTTTTCCCCTTTTCCTCCTTCCACCCCTCCACTCGCATCGCCACTACCGCCCCCCTCGGTATCTTCACAGATATTGCATTCCTTGAGAGCCTGCCTCAGTAGATCCTCGCACAGACTTCGGATTTCGGGCGGCAGTGGCTCGGCTGGAAGTATATCCTGCACCTGCTCCTGCCGTGAGCAGAGTTTTTGAAGGAACTGGTACGTACTAGCTGATTTTTCGTCCATGTCGGCACCCCCAGTCATCAAGTTCTTTTTGCTTTTGTAGAAGGCTCTTAGTTTGGTGCAAAAGTCCGGAGGATTGCAAGGACATGGCAGGTCGTCTTCATCACCTGCACCTGGGCAAGTGCTGTCATCCGAATCCTGAGGAGCTTTTGACTGGCAAGGTGGATCCTTTTCATCAAATCCGCTGCAGTCTTGATACATCTCCCCATCGAGCATCATGGGAGTCTTCTGCGCCGCAGAACCTCGTGGGGACTGTGGAGCGCCGCAATCGGGTGGGTTTCCATCGCAGGTGCGTGTGTCGCCAATGTCGAGAAATTTGTCTTTAGGATCTTTAAACAGTTGTGTTGGATCCATTTGAATACCATCGGGGCAGAAGTCGGGATCAGGCTCGAAATCATAAATGTCTCGGTGCGGAATCGGTGGCGGCGATCGGGGCAGATAACACTTCCGGACATACTCCTCCAAGGCCTCGAAGCACTCCTCTCGTCGCAGCTCCGTCTTGGTCTTGACCTTCTTCGGCGGAGATACACCTCCACGCTCATGCTGAGTGGTGCAGCAGTCTTCGAATTCCACCTCGGGAGGGGAAGGCTCGTCCGCCGGAGCCACAGCGGACTCCTTTTCCGAGCGGAGAAGCATAGTGATCTCCCGGAAAAGCTGTTGTATAAGGGTGGCACGGCTCACGCCGCAATCACAGCTGGGGCTGTTTAGCTGATCGAGGAGTCCCAGGACACGTTCCTTTCTTGAAGCACACATGTTCTTGATTAGTCCGCAGGCATCCTCCGGTGTCTGGAAGCCAGTGCCTTCGTTGCAGCTGCACATTTCCTCTGCCTGCCTCGATGGGTTGTAGGAGCCCTGCATGGACATGTCGTACTTGGACGTCTTCACATAGCACTTACAGTCCTTTAAGACGCACGCCGACTGGGACAGATCCCCAGGTGGGGCAGGAGGATCATCTCCATTGCCACACATGCAACTGCCGCCGGAAAGGCTCCGGTGCGTCCTCAGACTGGTCACAATACAATCGGACGGTTGCTCGGTACAAGCAGACTTCTCGTCCGTACAGCAGGACTTTGTCTCCTGCGCCTCGTCGCAGCACACCGAGATATCGTCCCGACAAGATGCTGCGGAGGGTTTATGGATTGATTCGGCCGAATTGCAGTCGCAGAATGTTTCCTCTTCACGGACGCTCACTTTCTTCGAGGGTGCCTTCTGGGGAGGACCTGACTCTCCACTGATGTAATCTTTGAAGCCGGATGAGTGCTGTATTTTTGCCGAGGGGCATGGATTGAAGCTGAGCTGTTCCTCCGGCTGCTGTCCCTGGTCGGTACAGCTTACGATAGTTGGCTGCTCATTCGAGCCGCACAGGCAGGTTATCTTGCCCACTATCGAGCGTGACCTGGTCGTCGCCGATGTCTCCTCGTCCACCCCAAAGGATGGCTGATTGCAAGGGTGTCCTGATCTCGGACCACTTTCTTTGGTCTCGATGCTGGGGTTGTAGTAGCGGCTCTGCGGACAAGAGGCTGCCGAGGGGGCTCGGGATGTCTGAGCTGCTGTATCGGCGAATACCTGTGCCCGGCAAGGTGCCTTCGGTGGCTCGGGTACCGAATTTATGTCATCGGCATCTCTGAGAGCGGACAACCAAGTCACTCCGCTCTGGTAGACCTGATCTGCTATATTGGGTTGACTCTTGGAGGTGCATGGTTTGGGTTTTGATGAGCACGGGTCCGGCTCGGGTTCTTCTGGGGGATTGCAGCTACAGGGTAATAAGGCTCCTTGGGTGGCCTTTGAGCTTTCGTTCCTGACCTGCGGATTTGTGACAATGTTGCTTTGATGCGACCAGTAGGAGGGTTGGCTGCCAGTGCCGCCAGAACAGGGATTCAGGATCTCCTTTGTGCATGTGGACACCGCAGACTTAAAGGATCCGCATGACTTGGCTTTGGAGCCCTTCTTGCAGCTGCAAGAGGCTGGAGGTGGAGGCTTGCTCTCGACTACGCCACACGGTTGTGGCTGAGCGCGTCGGTCGCAGGCACATATGGGACTTTTAACTGGCGGTGGATCGGCGGACTTGGATCTTGTAGAGCACTGGCATCCGGATACGGATAATCCCTTATTTGTAGTGTCCGTCTCCGATCGACCGTACTTGGGCGTGTGATGTTCCCTCAGGAAAGAGGCCTCCGTCTGTGAGGGTTTGGCGAGCGGATCGTCCATGTCCATGGCCGAGCCCGAGGCCTGGGACGGTGTTTTCGGCTTCCAGTGGTCTCTCAGGTGGGAATTATCGGTTTGTTGGGCGCGGGAGTTGGGGTCGCTTCCGGTTGGTTGCTCGTCCTGCATATACATCAGAGCCGGGCATTCTGGAATTGAACGAAAAAAGGACATTGAGTCAGAGAGAAGAACTCAAAAGATAAGCTTCTTAGTGTCAAATAACTAAGGACATATATAGGGATTATAAATGAATAATCGATGATCCGCAGCTGAAACCAACTCGATCATGAGCGAGTTCCTGAAGCCCGTCGCATATCGTAGATTCCCCCGCATCCGTCTAGAATACACACTCGATGTGATGGGCAAACACACACACTTTATTCGTTTTGGCGCAATGGTACTTGGAGCTCTTTTATCTCCGACAACTGAATCTCACGGCCACGAGTGTTGTCCGGCGCGGAAAACATCTCATTGTGATACAGTTCCAGGAACTTGGCCTCGGCCTTCTCGCGACACGGACAAAAATCGAAGTAGGAGGTCTGGCTGCAGACTTCCCTGTCCTCGAACTTGGTGAAGACGGTACCGCGCTGCACGCAGCGGCAGACCTTTACGTTGATGTGCTCCCGGTTCTCCTCGAAGACGCGGCGTTTCCACGGGCACATGCAGCAGCCGCAGTTGCCGGGGCAAAAGACATTCCCGTCCTCGTCCATAATCGGACTTGGGTCGAAGCGACAGGGCGAGCAGTTGGAGAACTCCTTGTTCTGAGGTCGGACCATGTAGTACTTTTTGCCGCTTGGTGCTGCATTTTCCGAATCAGGCTCGTCCAAGGGAACCACCGTTTCAACAGATTCTACTGACTCGGTGTCGGACTCGTCCGTCACAGTTTCCTCCGGGGGTGGGATTATAAACTTTACATCTTCCTCGAACTCCTCTTCCACCTGAGGCTCTTCTTTTATCTCTGGAGGTGGCAATGGCGGCTGTATGACCTCCTCCTCCTCCTCCCAAATCTGGGTGGTTTCGGGAACAGTAAGGTAGGATATGGATATAACCTCACGCGCCTCATCATCGAAGCGGTTTGGGCAGATGTGGCTACATTGGATGGTGGAGTCGCCACAACTGCCCATGTATGCGGAGACGTTGGAGCGGGAAACGTGTGATTCGTACTGGAAAAACTGTTGTTCGCTGGCGGAATTACCTGGGCAGGGCTTCTTAGTCTTCGGGGCACCGGTCCGGCATTCGCATATAGAACCGCTGGTCTGGTGACGGGGTCGGGGCATTTCCCTCTTCTGGCAGGTCGTCAGTTTCCCGCCGCCCTGCGGATTGAACTGCAGCGGCATCTGAACTGTGACCGGTTTTCCGTGCAATGGGCATCCTGAGCGCGACTTCTTCGGATCAACCAGACGGGCAGTGATCTCCAGAGTCACGGCACACGGATTGTTCCAGCCACCAGAGTTGTCAAAGTTCTTGAGCAACGTGTTTGTGGCATTGGCCGCTCGCTCCAGGGCTTGCCGGATGGCCGCCGGATCGTCGAGCCGGCACTTGCTCGTGGCACTGCGGCTTGTAGCACTGGGACCCCCCCGTGGAGAGTCATCCCCGTTGCTCTGGCAGTCATAGAATACGTCCTGGTCGCAACGCCCATGCTGGAAATGGCTGCCCATGAAGAGCAGGCGAGTGGAGTCCACTGTGCGCACCACGCGAGATGTGGCATTGCTGCCTTGCTCGGCAATGCGTTCCCGGAAAGAGGCTAGAGGCTCCTCGCTTTCTACGGCGGGAGGAATGACCTGATCCTCGTTCATGGCGCTTCGACGAACCGGTCGTTCGTACTCTTTTTTCCAAATGCAAGTAACGCACTTACATGAAATTTTTAAGGTGTGTGTTTCCTGCTCGAGATATCCTAAATAATGAGACTTGTTCTAGGCTTCCCCTAGAAAACTGACAGCTTTCTTTTCCAGTCGACTATGATTCAACCATTCAACCTGGTTTTTGATCTTAATGACATACAGATTCTGGAGTTGCCAATTCAAACTTTAACCTTGAAAATCTATACACTATATACACTATAATCACAACTATATACTCATAGTACTTTATTCTAGATATCTTCTCTTATTGAAGTAGAGTGTCGGGTAAAACATATTCCACAGGACTTTTGGATAACGAAGACCCTAACTCGCTTTCCAATCCTTCCCAATAATATTATTTATCATTTAATTTTCCAGAAACCTTTACTAAGAGGACATCAAAGGCACAGAAGATATCTATCTTTTTCAAATCTAAAACCGATTCTTGAAGCAGGTGCTGCATGTGTCGTCCTTGGCTGACCAACGCACACTGCGATTGATGGATCGCCGCTTCCTCCTGTCGCCGATGGGTGCGTTGCATCCACAAATCGTTCCCATCGACTTGGGCTGAAATATGTTCACCTTCACTTGACCACTCTCCGGGTTCAGCTCAATGGGTAGCTTGAGGGTCACGGGGTCGCCGCGCAGCTTGCACTGCCTCTCCTTGGGGCAGGGACACAGATCATCGGTGTGCAGGCGGGCGCTCAGTTCCAGGGTTGCCGGGTAGAAACGCGTCATGGATGGTCTGGGGGCCGGGGTGTCGGCCCCTCCGTAGCACCGCAGAAGCTGCTGGGTGGCAATGGCTGCTCGTTCCAGAACGGCACGAATCTCCACCGGATCGTCAAAACGGGGCGCACGCTTACAAACCACGGCATCCCCGTGGGCCATTTCTTGCTCCTCGACAACCTCCTCTTCGTCGCTAAGGCAGTCGTAGAAGGTGTCTTCGTCCTCAGTCGCTCCAAACATATTGTTCTATCAGTACCAATTTTGACAAATCCAAGAATAAACTGAACAAATTCAAAAAAACTAATGATTGTAGTGGAATGAAACAAAAATCTCGGAAGAACTGATGTCTATATTGAGAAATTCCAGGCGATATAGAATCTATAGATACTTGGTCTAGGCTCATTCCATAAGCATATCTTTTAAGAGGTCTTAGGGTTCTTTATTCCATAGGGAATGGAATGCTATAAAATACAGTCCTTATCTTATGAAGACATTAAAAGTCGGATAGTTATGATAGTCCTTGACTTGCTTCCTATTTGTACAATGATTGGCATACCAATCGACATCGTACCCCAATTATCACAGCCCGAAAGCTGCTATGGTCTTTCTAAAATAATGTAGGTCCTTCCTTCATTCTTTTATATAACCTAATATAGAAACATCATATAGAAACCCCCTTTTAAAGCCGGTATTCAATGGACAATCGATTACTCTGTAATTTACTTTCTGTTACCGCCGTCATAGAATTAAGTTTATATTTGAAAAATGAAATCGTTAGAATTAGTGTTGTATAATCTTTAGAATAAGTTTTGAAAAATGCTAGACGGAAGCTTATCGATAGATGAAAAAATGGCGCAAGAACGAGGCGTTTGCGATCGCTAGGTGAAGCTAACGAGGCGAGGGAAAACGACGAAGTTTTTTAGCGCGCCCATTTGATTTGATTTAAATAAAGAAAAGAACAACCAAATCGATGTTTGCTTAAAGAATCGTGCACCAACCTCGCCCCGACCTCAACATTTCTAAAAAACTTCCTCGAAAACTTCGTTACCTGCGGATTAAGGCGGAGAAACAGCGTCGCGTCGCTAGCAGACAACAGCTAGACCGACAGGAGGCGACAAATTTCGAAAATAACGAAGGTGAAGGCGTCGCGTCCCTAGCAGCCACAGGCTAGGTTGAGTTGAGCCCGCCATTCTTGGGGAAAACCAGAACTCTTGCGGATAAAGGCAGAGGTACGGCGTCGCGTCCCTAGCAGCCACAAGCTAGGTCGAGTAAGCACGCAGTCAAGAAGAAGAAAAGCAGACGCCATACTGAACGCACGCCGGACGACGCACAGCATGAACATTGAAGTGTGCAGAATTTGCGAGAACAAAAACGAAATAGCGTCAGAAAATTGGGTGCAGTGCGACGTTTGCGGAAGGTGGTACCATTTCGAGTGTGCCGGCGTAGAGGACGACATTGAGAGCAAGGATTGGAGCTGCGATTACTGTCTTGCGGGTTGCAGCCACATAGCACCGTTCAGCGGTATGCAGAGATCACCAATACAGCCTCAAACACGTGAAGACGCGATGGCCACCCCTGAACCGCACGGCAAAGCGCTAGCCGTCGATACGCTTATCGATACTGCCGGCAGCGGTGAGAACATGAATGTTCGGGAAGGCAATCCGGACATGAACAAGAACCAACTCTTGTTAAAGATGCTCGAGGAGAAAAGACAGTCTGAGGCAAGGTTCATAGACGAAAAGTACAAAATCCTTATGCAGATGAATCCCGCTGACGTAGCGGTAGCTGGGATGTTCCAAGCCACAGATTCACCTACAAGTACTCAAATAGCGGCCCGGCAAGCTATACCCAAGGACCTTCCAACATTCAGCGGGGATCCTGAGGACTGGCCGTTATTTATCAGCACATTTGAACACAGTACGACAGCAGCGGGATATACGAATGTGGAAAATATGCTACGTCTGCAAAAGTCGCTTAAAGGGAAAGCTCGCGACTTGGTTAGAGATAAACTCCTACTTCCTAACCTAGTCCCAGAAGTCATCAGCACTTTGAAGATGTTCTTCGGCAGACCAGAGCACATCCTAGAAAGAGTGGTGGAAAAGGTGCGAAGACTGGCACCACCCAAAGACAGATTGGAGGCGTTAATAGAGTACGCGCTGGCAGTTCGGAACGTCTGTGCGACTATGGAGGCATGCGATCTGAAGGCGCATCTCAACAATCCAATGCTGGTCAAGGAGCTGGTAGACAAGCTTCCCAACCAACACAAGCTTAACTGGGCAATGCAACCCCGCGACGATAGAGTGGCCGCGGTCAAGGCATTCAGTGATTGGCTGTATAAAATCGCAGAGGCAGCGTCATTAGTGGTGGCGCCATCGTTTTACAAAACGGGCGCAGTTAATTCCCACAACAGTCGCCGCCCGGACAAGGGAGAGGCAGATGAGCCTGGACCATCACGAGGTCAAACACGATCGAACGCGATCCCTACTGAAGCAGCTCAGCAGCAAGTTCAACTGAGGTGCGTAGCTTGCGGCGACCCGAGTCACAACCCAGCACAATGTCGAGTATTCTTGAACCTTGACGCGGAGCACAGGTGGCAGGTAATCAGAGCGGGTAAAGCCTGTTTCTGCTGCCTCAAGGTACATCGGAACAGATGCCGAACCGGGAACTGCGGAATTAATGGATGTACAAGGAGACACCATGAGTTGCTTCATACAGAATATGTTTCCAACACAATCGGTCAAGACAGACCACAGAGTCACGTGAGTACGCATCGAGACGACAATCACGGAAGTCAGTTCTTTCGCATCATTCCAGTCAAGCTACATTATGGCAGCAGGCAGACCGAGATCTACGCCTTCCTAGATGAAGGATCATCCGTGACCTTAGCAGATGCATCAGTATTCCAAAGACTGGGAATACAAGGCCAGGCAGCGCCAATGTGTTTGCAGTGGACCGCAGAGACGACTCGATTCGAGAGTGGGTCTGTAAAAGCATCCGTCCAAATCTCGGAAATGAACTGCGATAAAGTTTACTGGTTGAACAACGTCCAGACCGTTCAGAACCTAGCATTACCGAGACAGACAGTCAATATGAAGGAGCTATGCGACAGATTCCAGCATTTGAAAGACTTGCCGCTACAGTCCTACTCTGCCCAGCCGACCTTGCTAATTGGAACCAATAATTGGAAGCTAGCAGTCCCTCGCAGGATCCGCGAAGGAAAATGGAACGAGCCGATAGCATCGAAGTGCATGCTAGGATGGAGCATCCAAGGATCGGCGAACCCACAACGATCCATTTTCATGCACCACTGCGACTGCGACTGGCAAGAAATTCATGACGACATCAAGGAACATTTCAACCTTGATGCACTCATACCACGAAAGCTATACTCAGCTGAAGATGAGCTGGCAGTGAAAATTTTGGAAAGCACCTGCCAAAAGAGGTCCGGAAAATATGAAGTTGGACTTCCGTGGCGCGGTGGTATCGACAAACTCCCTGAGAGTCGGGGTAACGCTCTGAAGCGGCTTACCTGCATGAGGAAAAAGGTCTCTCAAGAACCAGATCTGTACGAAAAGATTGACGTCCAAATCAGGAATCTCCTAGACAAAGGATACGCGGTTAAGCTATCCGAGGAAGAAACCAGCCGGGAGAACAGCCGTACATGGTATCTGCCGATATTCATAGCGCTGAATCCAAACAAGCCGAAAAAGATAAGGCTCGTATGGGATGCAGCCGCAAAGGCACACGGACACGCGCTAAATGACTACCTACTCAGGGGACCAGATTGCCTGAACCCACTCATAGACGTCTTGCTAGCCTTTCGGGTCAACAAAGTAGCGATTTGCGGTGACATTGCGGAAATGTTTCACAGGATCAACATTCGCGAGGAGGATATGCAGGCGCAGCGATTTTTGTGGTACGACAAAGGCAGCGACAAAGTAGACACCTACGTCATGCGAGCTATGACTTTTGGGATAAGCTGCGCGCCGTTTATAGCGCACTTTGTTCGAGATAAGAACGCGGAAACCCACAAAGAAGAGTTCCCATTGGCCTTAAACGCCATCCAAAGGGCGCACTACGTTGACGACTTCATCGATAGCATGAGGAACGAGCAGGAGGCCATCCAGATCACCAGACAAGTCATAGAAGTACATCGCAGAGGCGGATTTGAGATCCGTAACTGGTCGTCGAATTCGGAAGAAGTACTCAAAAGCTTGCACGATAATGGCAACGCTGGAACCCAAAAGCCCGTGGATTTTTGTGCAACAGAAAAGATACTTGGTATGTTTTGGGACCCACATAATGATATGTTCAAATTTATCTGCAGATTTTCAAGGCTGAAGCGTGATGTGCTGGCGGAACACGCAGTCCCTACCAAGCGAGAAGTATTACAAGTTCTGATGTCGATCTTCGACCCATTGGGATTTTTATCATGCCAAACGATTGGACTAAAAATACTTCTCCAGTCCATATGGCGGCAAAAAATTGAATGGGATCAGGAGCTACCTGAGAGAATTCTAGAAGAATGGCGCCAATGGAAAACCATTTTGCAAGACATAAGGAGTTTCGAGGTCCCTAGATGCTTTTCCCCAGCCACATCGGAGCCATGTCAAATTGGACTCCATACATTCGTCGACGCCAGCGAGCAAGCATATTCTGCAGTCTGCTACTTGCGCGTGGCAACGGATGACAGAGTCGTCGTATCTTTGGTGATAGCGAAATCTAAGGTGGCACCTTTAAAACCACTTTCGATTCCGCGGATGGAGCTGCAGGCAGCAGTTATGGGAGCACGCTTAGCCCAAAAGGTGATGAGCACACGCAACCTCCGAATTGACAACGCCACATACTGGTCGGACTCCAAGACAGTGTTGCAGTGGCTAACAATGGATCCCCGCAACTTTCATCAGTTTGTGATGCACAGAGTCGCCGAAATTCTGGAAACAACACTGGTCGAGCAATGGCGGTGGATTCCTTCAAAGCTGAACGTAGCAGATGGAGCTACCAAGGTCACCGGACAAACCCAACAAGAGACGTGGATAACGGGCCCGGAGTTCCTGAAGACCGATGCGAGCAACTGGCCAATATCCAAGAAGCAGGAGAGCATCATCGATACCTCGGAGATCCGGAAACATGTGATGACGACGCATACGAAATCAGCGGTTATGTTTAACGCGCACGATTTCTCAAATTGGCGGCGGTTATACAGAGCAGTGGCGCTAGTAATCCTGTTCATCGATCGGCTGCGGGCGAAATGTGCCGGACAAGATATGCCAACAACCACGACAATGGCTCATGTTAGTAAGGCAAAGATGCTGCTATACAAACAATCTCAAGCCATCGCCTTCGCCGCAGAACTGAAAACGTTATCCGCGGGACCGGCGCTCCTCAAGGGAAGCAGATTGGCCGGATTGAACGCATACCTGGGCAACGATGGAGTACTACGAACCAGAGGCAGATTGAACGCGGTTGACATAACTGAGGACGCCATCATACTAGCTCCAGAATGCCGACTAACCAACCTCATAGTTAGAAGCTTCCACGAAAAGTACCACCACCTCGCTCATGAGACTGTAATAAACGACATCAAAAATTCGTTTTATATCAGCCGACTACGAGTACTGCACAAATCTGTGCGAAACACATGCCAACGATGCAAGATCGACAAAGCAGTCCCCAGACCACCCCAGATGGCACCGATCCCGAGGGCAAGAGTTGGAAGCTTCGAGAGGCCGTTCACCTATACAGGCGTCGACTATTTTGGCCCGTTGTTGGTGAACGTCGGCCGGCGCAAAGAGAAGAGATGGGTAGCTCTGTTCACCTGTCTTACGTTGCGCGCGGTGCATTTTGAGATCGCCTACAGCTTAGATACCAGTTCATGTATCATGTGCCTAGCCAATTTTATGGCCCTTCGAGGGACACCGAAGGAAATATTCTCAGACAACGGTACCAATTTCAGAGCCACGGAAAAAGCCGTGCGCGAGGAGCTGAAAAAGATCGAGCACGATAAGATCACCATCAAGTTCGACGGCATAAAATGGCGATTCAACCCACCAGGAGCACCGCACATGGGTGGAGCATGGGAAAGACTCGTCCGGACAACGAAAGGAATCTTGAAGAACATTTGCCCAAGTTACTCTTTCAACGACGAGGGGTTGAGAAACGCACTGATGGAGGCGCAATTCATCATTAACTCGCGACCTCTCACGTTCGTTAGTTTGGATTCCGAGGATGACGCTGCCCTGACTCCAAACCACCTGCTGCTGGGATCAGCGAACGGATACAAGCCGCTGCCAAAAGAGGGAATGAATCTAAAACGTAGATGGAACGAGACTCAGCGCTTCGGAGACCGCTTTTGGCAACGATGGGTTAAGGAGTATGCACCCGTATTAACCAGGCGCACCAAATGGTTTGAGAAGGTGCCTCCAATCACGATCGGAAGCATCGTCGTAGTCGTAGATGAGCTTCTTCCTAGGAACCTGTGGCTAAAAGGACTCGTGACTGACGCAATGATGGCCAAGGATGGACAAGTTCGGCGGGTGACCATCAAGACGCAGCATGGTGTTATAGAAAGACCAGCAACAAAAGTAGCAGTCCTGGACGTCGGCTTGGAGAATGGTAACTGACCACGGATCGGGATCAATTACGGGGGAGGGAATGTTACCGCCGTCATAGAATTAAGTTTATATTTGAAAAATGAAATCGTTAGAATTAGTGTTGTATAATCTTTAGAATAAGTTTTGAAAAATGCTAGACGGAAGCTTATCGATAGATGAAAAAATGGCGCAAGAACGAGGCGTTTGCGATCGCTAGGTGAAGCTAACGAGGCGAGGGAAAACGACGAAGTTTTTTAGCGCGCCCATTTGATTTGATTTAAATAAAGAAAAGAACAACCAAATCGATGTTTGCTTAAAGAATCGTGCACCAACCTCGCCCCGACCTCAACACTTTCATTTTAGAGCAATCACATTCTAAAGGATCAGATGAGAGACGCCTCTCGACTGTCTACGAGGAGGAGTCCGTGAAATAAAACGAGTGTGGACGCTTCACGGGATAGTAGATGGTGCAACCGAATTCCGACTCCATTTTTTGGTTGTGATATAGGACGAGCCGTGCATTGATCCTCTGCTCGATCTCCTCCAGCAATGCCGACAAGACGGGCTTGAGGGCCAGCTTTAAGCTCCTGACGCAGTCCAGAGCCGCCACAAAGACTTCATAGCTTTCCACAGACTCTGGGTGCTGCTTCTCCGTCCACATGTCCTGAAGCAGCTCGAGGTGTTCACGGAAGTCCTCGCCGCCCTCCCACAGCTGGAGGAGCTTGGCCCGGAAGGGCGTCACATCGAAGTACTCATCCACGGAATTCTGGAGAAGCTCCACAAAGCAGCGGGTGCGCAACGGCATAAGAAGCAGGCGCTGTTCGATGTCCACATCCGCTTGCGAGCTGCACTCCGCCGTGTCCGGACGCACCTGCACTTCCTGCTCGGTATAGTCAGGCGAGGCTTGAACCCCATGCTCCTGGATCTGCGCCGCATCCGTTTGGGCGAAAGAGGCGCTCTCCAAGCTCTGCCACTCCAGTTCGCGAACGTCAGCGTGCTGCGAGTGTAGAGAGAGATGGGATTTGGCGGAGTGAACCGTGTGGACGGAGGCTGCCGAGTGGAAACTGTTAATCGAGGGAGAGGGTGTGAGAGATTGGACCAAGGGCCGGATGGCGGCTGCAAAACGAACACGTGTGCGATGCACCCGTTTGTAGATGAAGCGCCGCAACATTAAGCGCTGGGAGCGGCACGGGGAGGAGCGGCCCTCCTTCTGGTCTTTATCGACATGGCTTCTTTGGTGCTTCTTCTTCTTCTTCTGACGCTCCACTTCCTGCTCCAGATGCGCATTTCCGTAAATCAACTGGCGCAGGGTCGACGGAATCTTGGAGATGTCTTCTTCGTCGTCCTCCACGCTCTTTTCGGTTATTTGTAAAAGCTCCACCTTCGTCTCGCTGGCACTTCCTGCCTCCGATCGCCTTGGCGAGGAGGACTTCTTAATGCTGGTCCAGCTGGTCTTGAGACTGGTATCACCTGGTTCGCTTACTTTGCCCCTCACCACCAGCTCGTTCCCAATCACACTCTGTGACTCTTCCGTGCCTTGGGCCGTTTCCCAGCTACTATCCTCTACTTCGGGGGCAGGAAGGGGCTTGCCCGCATCCTTTCTCTTAACTAGACTCACCTCGGACGGGCTCTGGGAGAGCAGGGTGTCCGCCAAATGCTTCACACTGCACGCTATCGCCTGGAAGTCCTTGTGGGTGGGAAGTTCCAGTTCGCGGCGCTAGAAGCAGTTTCGGTTAAAGAAAAACATTTATATTTTGGCTATTCCGGACTTACCTCGATGTCCAGCAATGCCACACCCAATCCCTGGCTGGCTGTCTGCAGATCTGGAATCTCATTCTTCTTGGCCCGCTTGGCTGGACTGTCGTACAGCTCATCGGCTAGGCTGAATCCTTCGGGAATGACGCCAAACTTCCTCTCCATCAACAAGCACTGCTCGTCCTTGGTGCGGAGTTCGTCTTCCAGGCAGCGAGCCCTTTCCTCGGAGTCCTTCAGCTGGGCCTCCATTTGGTGGATCTTGTTCTCCAGCGTGCCCACCTCCTCCTTCAGCTCCCCGTTAGTCACCTCTATGTGCATGTACTCCTTCTTGATATCGAAAATCTGGGTGCGCAGAGCGTCTGTCTCCTGCCTCAGCTGATCTTCCGTGTTTTGCTGAATCTTCTTGGCAAAGGTCAGGTCATCCATCAAGGCCTGGCTGCGTTTCTTCTCGCTCTCCAGGGCTTCAGTGAGCGGTACCTTGAACTCCGCCTCCACCTCCATCTTTGCCATTACATTCTCCAAGCTGCACTGCATCGATCGGTTCTCGGCGAGCAACTCGCGGTGCTCCTTCGTCAGGCGCACCAAGCAGGTCTTGAGACCTTGCTCGGCCTCCTCCAGCTGCTGTATCTTTTCGGCCGCCGCACGGGAGTCCTCCCTAAGGCAGTCCTGCAGCTGGGTGATCTTCTGCTTCAGGCTGGTTTCCTTGCCCCGGTAGGCTTCTTCCCGCTCCTTGTACTGCTGCTCCAGATCGACCCAGTGGGAGTCGGCCGTCTCCATGGCCTCGTAGTGCCGGGCATTGAGCTCCTTGAGCTGGCTGCGCAGGCTCTTCACCTCCTCCTTAAGATACAGCACATCTCGTCCCTCGCCAAGATCGGAGAAACCTCTCGGGCTCAGACCAAAGTCAGAGGCTCCCATCTTTTCATTGGACTCTTCTACAGCGGATGTGTGGTAGCCCGAGGAGAGGCGATGCCGGGGGCTATTTTCCGGCGTGGACAGGCTATTCCCCATCTTGGCGAGGGCCAGTAGGCGACAGATCAGAAGCAATGGAAGCGATTTGCGGAAGTCCTGCAGTTCCTTCTTGGCCTGTTTTTTCTCCAACTGGAGGTGCATCAACTGGGTCTCGGCAGCGTCGAGATCCTCGCGAAGGATCACAACTTCGGCGCGGCAGTCTTGGTACTTGGCGCTCAGGGCGTCCTTGTCGAACACCAACTCGACGTTGCGCTGGCGCAGGACCTCTAGCTCCTCCTCGTTTTGCTGCAGATGCAGCCGCGTGTCGTTCTCGGCCTCCTCGAACTCGCACTTGGCTTCGTCCAACAGGGCGTTCTGCTCAGTCAGCAGCTCCACTCGCTCCGTTAGGTGCTTCAGTTCCTTCTCCAGCAGCAGCTGTTTTTGCAGTCGCTGGGCCAGGAGGCGCGCCTGGGTCTCCCCGGTGCTCTCGTAGATCTGGAGTTTTCCTTCGAGCTGCTCCAGCCGCTCCTGGTAGAACAGCAGGTGGGGGTGGTTGGACGAGATCGATTGGCTCGATGGTGTTAGGTCGCACTCGACGAAGACGCCGCTCTCGCTGAGGCTGCTGGTCTGCCACGAGGCTATCTGGCTGCAGTGGCGCTTGCTGGGCGTGGGCGGGGCTGTGGGCGTGGAACAGTTGCTGTACGGCTGGACGGTGGCAACGATTCGCTGCTGCTGGCTGTGTTGGTGCCTTCGTAGGCTTTCCGTGGGGTTCTACGGGCGGGAATAAAACAAAACTTGAATTTTAGCCGGATAATACCGATCGCGATAATCGAAAAGTTGGGAAAGTGTGGTTAAAATAGGAAAATCTCTGGAAGTGGCTCGACTACCAATAAATCTAAGTAAATATATTATATTGTAAGGTTTTATTCGCTTAATTCTACGTCTAGGTATCTCTGATCAACTGACAAACTTGACTGAGCTGCCTAAGCTTGTCTACAATAGCAGTATTTAACCCACCTGTTCTCCTGTCATCATTGAATCCAGGTCTAGCTGCTGCACGCAGTTCATCAACTGCTGAAGACACCGTCTCTCCCGATCCTCCAGGCTCTGGGAGCTTTTCTCCAAAATAGTTTGCAGGCGTTGACAGTGGCCCTCGCAGGTACTCTCCATCTGAGAAGAGGTAACAATTAAATAGTTTATATTTGAATGTATATTATACTATAAAAGATGTGCTTAAGGGGAGGGTAAGGTCAAATCATGCGAAAAAAGCCATGTTTTTGTGATTTTTTTCCTGACGACACAGTTAAAATTTATTTATTCAACCAACGGTATATTAAAGTATGATATTAGAAGAATGTTTTATCCAATTTTTACAAAAAAATATTTAAACATATGGCAATGGTAGCAATTTTCCGGACGTGTCGCCAAAAAAAGTTGAATTTCGGTGCCCCTCATAACTCGGTGCTGGATCATTTGTAATCAAAAAATGAAAATTCATTCGTTAGATAATAGTTCACCCCAGGTAACGCTGTGAAGGTTTTTTGAAAATTGCAATTTTTTAATTTTTTCGAAGACTTTGAAGTGAAAAACTCAATTTTTTGGGAAAAAATCGGTTAATTTGTCAGTGCAAAATCAAAATTATGAACAAAAAAAAAAAAAAACTCGACAGCGTTACCTCGTAAAATATGTACAGAAATAGTGTTTAAAATTTCAAAAGGATCGGTGCAGTAGTTTTGAAGTTATGAGGGGCACCGACTTTGAAAACGTGAGTTGTGGGAAAAACGCTTTAAAGTTTTAAACACAAACAAAATCCAGTGTAAAACGTTTATAAGCAACTTCGTCAATAACTAATAACTTCGTCAATTTTGCTTTAATTGACTTGAAATTTTGACACAATATTCTTCAAATATTATGCATTCAATTTAAAAAATAAAAAAAAAATGACAAAAAAAAAATTTAATACCTTACCCTCCCCTTAATGCTCCGCTGCAGACACTTCAAAGTGCACACCATGCCCCCAACTAACTAATTTCACTCTTCCACTTGTTTGTATAATTACATTTGGTTATTGCAATTAGGTGAGTGAATTGGATTTTCAAGCTGAACGACTTTGTGGTGCGGGGTGCGAGCTAACACTGCTGGCGGAGCGTTCGGCTCTAAAAATTAAACGTACCAAAATTAACAGTGAGTAGAGAGTAGTCTCGACCACCAGATACCCTTTTTAGATAATCTTCTCAAAGAAGATCTAAGATTTAGAATCTAAAGTGTATGCCAGAGTATAAAGTCTTAGAAGTTTCAAAGTGGAAGATCTAGACCTGTTTTTTATTATAATCTGTTAAGATCAGAAAGTCAGGATCTCTTAAGACTGACACAACCCTTCCCTCAGGTCCAATACTCTATTTTTCACTCATTTCAATAGCCATCAGCCAAGGTGTGGAGCTAACAAAGCCTCGATACTCGATTTGGCTTGGTTTATGAGTAATGGCAAAACACTCATATCTATAACAAGACTCGTAGATGGCAGCCACTTAGGGCTCTTCCCTTATAAGTATAGCTTATAGAGCAGAAGTAGGTTTTTGGCTAAAACAACTACTAGACCAATTTGCGTTTTTGGCCAGAGTCCAAGTGGTAGGCGTGTGTCGAAGGCTCAGACTAAATGAAAAGTGACATAATGCCACAAAACAGAGTCACTAACCACCGGAGTGTCCAACCACAGATAATACCACAATGTACCACAGATTCCTGAATATTTTATAACACCGACTGAATGTAATAATTTTCTCATTAACTGCGAATGCGAATGTCCCACTGAAACAATTTCAATTGGAAAACATCGAGATTGGTATTGCCGTTAAACCAAAACAATTTCCGCACTGACTTAGACGCCAAACAAAACTGAGCCACTGCAGCACCCGAAGCTGGCCAAAAGAGCGGGATCGGCTCGAGCCGAACTCGGTCTCGAATGAGTGGCTCAATTCATTCATAAACCACCGCCAAGTAAGTCATTCGCTTGAGCGGTTTCACAAACAGGCTTTGAGTGGGTTAGCTCTTGCTGCTTCGGTGGGGGATTTTGCGCGGGATCGGGTCTTACCTTATCGTTATCATCTTCCAGCTCGAGAATGCGAAACTCGAGGAGTTCGTTCTGCTCGCGCAGCTCACTGCACTCGTCGGACAGCTGGGTCCGCTCCTCCTCCAGCTCCTTGACGCGCTGCGTCTGCTCCCCGAGCTGCATCTGGCTCATGCTGGTGGCTCGGGCCGCCTGCTCTGCGCCCTCCAGCTCCTGTTTCAGCAGATGCACCTCGGCCTGCAGACGCTCGTTCTCCTTCTGGTACATTTCCGCTTCCTTCTGTAATTTTTCCAGGTCCTGCATCTGCAATACGAAATTTGGTTCCAATTAGGGCCGGAAACCTCTTGTCTTTGTATTCGTGGTTTTTAGAAAATGTATAAATATATATAATGTAAATATATAATGTAAAATGCTTCGTGTTTGTTGTAACCGCTGTCATGAAGTTGTAAGTATTCTCTGAACAAATTTTAAAAATCTACTCCTTTATGAAAAATAAACCTTGATCAATAAACAATATTTTTAAGAAATAGTTGGTTGTTACTAGAGAGATCCTATTACTCATCTTAAGAGTTTGAAGAAATTTAAGTTTATTTAAACTAAGATTTGTTTACTTTTTGTTTTAAAATGAATTATTGTTAAGGCCATTACCCTTAGTATACCTTCTGATCAAGAACCATCTGGAAAGACTCACCGTTTGCCAAATCACACCGCTGTCCGACCCACTCGACGGCGGCTGGGGGCTGATCGAGGGCGGTGCCGAGGACAGGGCCGAGTCCGTGTCCGAATTGTGTTCCTTAAGTGGTTAAAGATAGGGTTCAGACATCAGAATCTGAGGAGTAGCTATGGCCTAAGCGGTGACTCACCTTTGGCTTTGCTGTCGTATGGCTGCCGAGCAGCGTCGTCATCCAGGTGGTGGTCCCCATCTCGTCGGGGGCCCTCATCACATCCAGTCCATTCGTCTGACTGCTCTTCATAGTTGTGCGCATCTCGAGCGCTGATTTATGCGCATTTTTCTTATTGTTGATTAGCTCAATGTTCTTGAGTTGGGTTATCTGCGGGAAATAAACGACGATGGAAAAATTAGAAAATGTCGTGCCATGGTTACATTTTCCAGCACTCTCTCTCTCACGTTTTCTTTCTTCGGCCAACCTGGCCCAGAACGGACAAAGCAATTAACAAAAGAATCTGTTTTTTATCTGGTCGTGGTCTTGGTCTTGGTCTTGGCTTGGGTCTTTGGTAGAATGGTCTTCGTGTGGAAAGAATAGTACAGAACAGAACATAAAAGAACGAACGCTCCGCTTTATTATGTGCTCTTTACATGTGTGTTAACAGTTATGACTTGATTTCTTGGCCGAGACACACGTTTCGCTAAAAAGCGCCAAATCATTTATATGGACAGGTTGCTTTGGATCCGAACAATGCGTCCCAATGGGTCCCCACCAGGGGTTCAATGACATGGTCGAGATAGGTGCGTGGCATTGTGGGCTAAGCTGGGCCAAGGCATCATCGTGTACTAGCCAGTCCTGGTCGTGAATCACGAACTCCACGCACCTCGTCAGTGAAAACAATTGGGGCCCAAAACATTGAAAAGTTTTTGCTTGTCCCTGGGTCCCATCACGATTTTTAAGCCATCCCCCCAGCCATCCATCCATCCGTTCCCCATTCAGTCAACTAATTAGCCTCTAACTCGAAAATCAAAGCCAAACCCAATTGGAAACGTCAAGTCACTTTCCAATCAAGCAACGCCCAGTTATGTTACTTTCAAGTCAATCCCATGCTTTATGTAACACCCATAATAGCAGTGTTATTATACGCATAATGCTGCATTATGCTAATTTATGGGTCTCAGCGAGTATTTGCGTACTGGCCGGAGAAATCATAAATCAATCACCCAAAAGTTTCCAGAGAGTCCGGTGTACATATGTAGGCAGAGGCAGTGCATCGACCAATTGGCAGTGCTTTGTTTAAAATTTAAATTCAATCATTTCACCACCAACTACACTACCAATAAAATTTATGGATGGTTATTAACATTAAAAACGGTAAAAGTCTATAAATTTATTGTTAAATTTTAATGTTTTTTCAGTAAAAACTTTTAACAACACAGCATATATTTTTATCTTAAAAAGGCCTCTTTTTCTTGGGTCTAAATAGGGAAGCCTTGAGAAGGAAATAATATTATTCATTCTGGGTTTCGAAAAACATCTTAAAACCGAGTCTTATCAAGCATTTTAAAACTAATCTCTTTGTGTTCAGAATGATAGAATTAAAGAGATACATCCAACACTTAGGAACTATTTTAAATAAATATTTTTATTTAAAAACATTCCAAAGCTTTATACTAAAAACAACAAACATTTCCAATCATTTGTTAATCAAAATCGAATTTAATGAATTTCTTCCTGTGTAGGCCACTTATGCGCTTGCCAGACCAGGGTCTGGGCCATAAATGGAGTTGGCTGTACGAGTGTGTATGAGCTTGTGGGTGAAGTATTGCCTGTGGCGTTGGTGTCGCATGCCTGCACGTCTTTGATTGAAATTATCGGAGAGCTGGGGAGCTGGGGAACTGGAGAGCCGGGATCGAGATCGACGCCCGGGGCTTCATCCGATTGCCAGCTAAGTAACAGTTATGGTAATTTCTTGGATCGATTCCAAAAGAACTTTTTGCATAACGGCCGCCGGTTAACGAACCCGATCAACGTGTCTCGCAGATTAAGCAAGCCAAGCCAAGCCAGGCCCAGGCCCAGGCGCAGGCTCAGGCAGGTAGGCCTCAGACATTATTCCGGGGGATTATTCGATGGCTATATTGATGCCGAGATTGGAGCCACTCATCACGTATGCAGATTGCGCTAAATGCAGCGCCGACGTTGCGAGACGGAGATGCGCCATCGGGTTGATTTCAAACGCTCGATGGATTGTTTGTAAATCTGTCAGCGGTCCCAACCTGCTGCGCCATATACGATACGCCCAGATACTCAGATACTCGGATACTGAGATGCCCAGATACGGAGATACTCTGTTACCTATACACACAATATAGGTGTGTTTATGCTCCGATGTCGGTTTGTTTGCACAAGCCGCGGGCCAAGTGATTGTGATTGTGTGAAATGATTTTCCTTTCTGCAGACAGGTTTCACTTCGATCGGTGCCACTGCATCTGCAAGAGGCGAGAGGAGACCTGCATCTGGAAAACGGCAATGGCAACCGAGATGACGGCGATGGCGAGGCGGCGTTCCGGGTTCGACTCCCCCGATCCGTGGACGATTACGTGTAACAGCAGCCATCAAAAGGTATCGGCGGCGATGCCTTATATACAGACATACATTTTCCAACCTGCCAGGTAGTCTGGTATATAAATTTTCTTGTATTTGCATTTGGCATTGTAACGCCAGTGTCTGCACAAAGGCGAAGCATTGATTTGATCTTGCGAAAGCGAAAGTTTATATGCGCTAATGAATTATATTGTATTGTATATCAGGAGGCCAGCCAAGCGCAACTCTCCTCCCGGGATAAGCTAATTGAACTAATGAATGGACTTAGCCGGCCCTGTTGACATATATGTATATACATATATAGAGATATATGCATTGCTGCATAATTTGCATCGATATCGCGCAACGAACCCGGGGATTAACCGAGGAACCCAACTGTGGCGATAGCCGCCAGATTTCCGAGGCCTTTCCCTTTCGATCGAAGATACCACAAAAGGGTAATTATTCATCCGTTGCGGCCTCAACTGATTTTGACGATGGCCCCTTTTGTGGGTTAAAAATTAGCAAAATTTTATCGACGCTGTGTGGCAGAAATGTCGGACAGAAGTAACTTTTGATATAGCCGATGGATGGATAAACAATCATCCGAAATGCTCTTTTAATGGCTTTCGAAAGTGTATTAAATGGAGGTCGGATTTCGGAAGACTATTAAGGGCAGACTATATTAGATGTAAAGATAGTGTAGAGTGTGAGATACTAATAGGAACTATAAATAAGTGTATTTCTCTTCTATATTAGATGTGTGGAGACATTCCATACCGACAGCTCATAATAAACCACTTAGTTATGGGCTACGCATCGTATGAGCCAAAAATGAGTAACAAATGTTCCCAGAAGTGGCAACAAATTAATGGCTTATACCTATGGCTAATACTTTTTGGTCTGAAAGGGGGCATTGGTCAATTACCTTGACATCTCTCCGGTTATAGTAGTAATCCATTGTGAGGCGTGGTGCTTATGCATTATTCCCACACATGAAGTGTGTGTTTTTGGGTGGTTCAGCAAACAAAAAAGAAACTATTAACTATTAACCGCAGTTTTCGAGTTTTCTTGTCAAATCTCTTGGATATAGCGAATAGTTTTCACCGTGGTAATTTCACTAAAAACATCGAAATTTATAGACACATTCGGCCAAACGATTCGTAATTTGCATATGGTTCACATTTCCATTTCACACACACCCCTTTTTTCTACCATGTCGTTTATTTTTTGTCTGCACACTTTTTGTGTTGTGATTACTTTGCATATTGGAAGCGTCCGCGTCTTGTTTTAGCAACATCATCATTATCTGCCCCATCACCATCATCATCACCGAAGTGGCTCCATCGCCTCACTCGCTTTTACTGTCGTTTGGCGATGGGATGGGATGGGATCGGGGATGACTATATTTTTGCCAAGATCCACGCGGGCCACCACAGTCATAGTCACAGCAACATATCGTATTTAAAATAGCGTTAACATTTTAAAAGCTTTTCACTGACCCCAATTGTTGGTGTCCACACTAGAGACCCACTAGAGACTCTCCGGGTGGAGGCTGCGGCGTGGAGTAGGACATGGCACGGGCGCCAATTGATTCATGTAGACCCCAAAGAATCAGAATAATCTGAGAGCTATAGTAGTTTCTCTCAGTGTGCTTATTGATGCCGTGTTTATTTCTTGATGTGTTGCACTTTGCCATGCAAATGATGGCTAGATTACTAGAAACTTGCGCACTGGTCGAGATCCGAGAGTGGATTAAGTGGATCTGCCGATCCGATCAGCTATTCTGCGAATGGAGCTGTCACGGCTCGATGATCCCCAAGTCGTATCTAAGGCAGTGGGGGCTCCAGCGAATTCTCGACTACTTGGGGCATCGATAAAAACAATTACTATCTGGCGCGATTAATGAACTGTAAAATCGAATTCGCTCACTGGATCGGAACGAGAGTGGGCTAGACTAGGATGGGGGTACACGGTGTGAAAGGAAATTAATTTTTAACGTTTTTGGCATATTTTCCACTAATCTGCAGTGCGAACTAATGGCGAAATTATGGGTTCGTGTGCGTTAGTTAGACAATGCAAAAGTGAAAGACGAACCGTAAACGGTAAAGCGCGTTTCCTACTGTTCGAAACCCAATTCAAAAGTAACGATTGTTCGCGCCAGTGTGTATCTGTATCTGTATCTGTATCTGTATCCCTCAAAATGTGCGGCATGCTATTGTCAATGTTTGGTTTCGGGTTCCTTTGCTTTTTGGCATAGAAAAGCGGACAATGCACTTGGCATTTCATTAGCGCTTCTTCAGAAGAATTAGCCGCGAATTTCACCTAATTATGCACTCGTTGAACTCACAACACCTTTTCCTCAATTTGATATTTGTGCACTTCACTTGTCTCGAGATTCAGATTCAGTGTTTTGGAGCTGAACCTGGAGTTAACCGAACCGAGCGCGCACCTGCGACACCTGCGTCAGCCGACAGCGAACTTAAAAACCCAACTGACGGCCATCCGCTGGGCCATTCATGCGAGCGACTTGATCGGGATCGGGAGAGAAAGTGAGTGAGTGGTGCAAAAAAGAAACCGGCTCTCGCTCTATCTCTTCCCCCAAACGATCCACAACATACATACATAGCTATGTATGTACACCTTGTACATCCAAATATCGGAACCTCTCTTGGCGGAGAACCAGCAATCCACTTGCAACACTTGCGCTGCTGCAACTGCTGCAGTTGCTCACGTTTCAGTCGAGCAGGTTTTTTCGATTTTGCCCACCGCTTATCGACGCTGTGATTGTTGCTGTTGCCGTTGCCGTTGCCATTCTCATAACTAACGCAAAATTATATCATAGATCATGCCAATGGTGTATAACCGCAGTGCACGACAGATACAGATACAGATACAGATACTGCTACAGATACACAGCCGGCTGCAGCTGCCAGATACTATATCTGCATCTCTGCAACTGAATCTAAATCTGTATCTGTCTCTCTGTATTTGTATCTGTATCTGCAAGTGGCGGGGCTCTTAACATTTAACCCAAGCCTCAAAACTACCGCCATGGCGTTGCAAGTTCAAGAGCTGCCCCAGCCCCTGCTATAGCTCCAGCTACAGCCCCACTCCAGACCACTCCACTCCACTCCACTCCACTCCAGTATAGCCTGTAAAATAATAAACCAAGAAAGTAAGACCAAACAGACTCACCTCAGGTGTAACTTGAGCCTGGCGTATGGGATTTTGTGAATCTTTATCTGTATCTGGTTCGTTTTTAGCTTTTGTTTCTCCTGCTGATTTAGCCGGGTTCGTTGTGGGTTTCTTTGGCTTTTGGCCTGGTTCGTTGGGGTTCGTTTTGGGTTTCGTTGTCGCTGGCATTTTGGCTTCATTCTGCTTTTGTTTCTTGGGACCCTGCAATGCCAACAAGTCCTTCCTCAGTTGTCCTATATTACGTTCTTTGGTTTTGATTTCCTCTAGCTGCAAATTTAATTTAAAATATGATATTACTAAAAGTATATTTTAATCAAAATAATTAAGATCAAAGTTCTGCAAACTTCTCAAATGAGTTGCCACAACTTTTAAGCTTAATAGTAGATTTATTTTTCTCTTTTTTGTTGCCTAAAAAACTGCATGTATGAATTTTAATATGAAAAGTTGTCAGTCCGCTTATGAACCGCTGGGTTCCATTCCATCCACCGCTTTTTTCCCCCTGGTCTCCTATTTATTTGGTGACCCGTTAGCAGCCGCTACGCACAACTTACCAAACGTGTTATTTCAATTTTGGCTGATTTCTGTATGTGAGTCAATCGGTTTTCGTACGCGTTCTTCAATTGCCGCATATCGGCAGCCTTGAGTCTATCAGCCTGCCCCATAATCTGGAAGAAATGGTCAAAATCGTATACGCGTTTTGCCAATAACAGTACGCCTGGCGGGGAACGCCCGATGGGGCGGGACAAGGAGCTAAAACATCCAATTCCATGCTGTTAGTTTGCATTAGCGTTGGGGTCTTGCCACATCCATTAGCCAAACGAGACAAAAAACACACAGAATAGTGGAAAAAATTGAAAGCACAAATGGGTCTCGTCGGAAAAGTCGAAGACTCTATTACCCTTGCGGCTTTATCTCAATAATAGGGGTTAAAAAATAAGATTATTAATTTCCTACGCATACGGCCGGGGCATGTTTTAAAGCAAATGTAAAATTTTTAGTTCAAACATTAAGGATTTACTTTTAGTTAAAACAAATTAAGAAAAACATGCTTAACATTAAACGCATAGGAAGGAGGTAACATAAAAATCAATTAAGTCAAAGCTCTCGCCGGATAGAGTATAAGATATGGCACAATATTTGCTTTTCGTCCTCCGCTGATAGGACGAGCATTAGTGAAATTGCCATATCGAAATGGGTTACGGGTATAAAAACAAAGGTGCCATTGGATTGGCAAACAGTTTCCTTAGCCATGGCCGTTCTGAGCCTGAAGAAGCTGGTGATCCTTCTACTCCTCGTCCTGGCGGGCGTGGCAACCAAGAGTCACATACGGGTTAAGGTCAAGAAGAGTTCCCATCTGATGGTCAAAGTAAGTGAGATTCTGTGCAAGGCGCGGATCAAGGTACTGTTCGTGTACTTCGAGAACGTCAGTTCGCACCAACACACGGGCCAGATTCTTCAGGAGGTGACCAAATGCAACATATCCTACATTTCCCTAAGGTAGGTCCTCAGATGATAATGTACTTCATGGGTTAAGTCTTTGCCTGTTGTTATACTTATTAGGAACCAACTGAAACCTCTGGAAGCCGTCAAGGATGACGGAATCCTCATGTATATGACCATGATAATCACCAACATCTCGCAGCCCCTGGAACTGTCCCTCATCCGTAAAAAATCAGCCGCCAAACACTTGTCCCACGTATTCCTTCTCGTCAGAGATGCCCAAACAGTTTCCGATGCATGGATGCGAGCCAGTTTCCGGCAGTTCTGGAAGATCTGGCTGCTGAACATCGTCATCCTGTACTGGCGGGATAAGCGCCTGCATGCATACCGATACAATCCGTTCACGGACAATTATTTGATTCCCGTAGAGCACGAACCGGACGGACTGCCGACATTGGCGCAGCTCTTTCCCAAAAGCATTCCCAACATGCAGCGGAAGCCGCTTAGGATGTGCATCTACAAGGACGATGTGCGGGCGATCTTCTTTAGGCAGGGCATCATCCTTGGAACCGATGGACTTCTGTCCAACTACTTGGCCGAGAGGCTGAACGCCACCATGATGATTACCCGGCCGCACTCCTACAACAACCACAACCTCAGCTCGGACATCTGCTTCCTGGAGGTCGCCAAGGAATATGTGGACGTGGCCATGAACATACGCTTCCTGGTGCCCGACACTTTCAAGAAGTTGGCCGAGAACACCGTGTCCCACATGCGCGATGATCTCTGTGTGATTGTACCCAAGGGAAAGCCGGCCCCCACCTTCTGGAACATATTTCGATCGTTTGGCCCATTAGTCTGGGCCCTCATCCTCGCTTCTGTTATCCTCGGAAATATATTCTGTTACATACTGCAGTCGGGGGTGGGCGGGGCGCCGATGCAGCTCTTTGCCGGGGCTCTCACCATGCCCCTCACCAACATTCCCCGCAACCATGCCACTCGGCTGTTCCTAATCTTCTGGCTCTACTTCGGCCTGCTCATCTGCTCGGCCTTCAGAGGGAACTTGACCAGCATGATGGTCTTTCAGCCGTATCTGCCGGACATCAACGGCCTCGATTCCCTGGCAAAGTCCCACTACCCCATTCTGATCCGCCCCAGACACCTGAAGCACATCCAGCACTTTCTCTCCCTGGGCCACCAATACGAAGCAAGGATTCGGAAACTAATGAGGGTGATGTCTGACACCGAGGTGTACGAAATGCTAGAAAACAACAATCGGGAGTAAGAGGGTTGGTCCTTTATTGTTCACATCCTACTAATTATCTCGATCTCTTGATCAACAGCTACGCCTATCTGGAGAAATACCACATCGCCCGCTTTCAGGTCAACAACAGGATACACATGCACCTGGGACGCCCCCTATTCCACCTGATGAGAAGCTGTCTGGTTCCATTCCACGCCGTGTACATTGTGCCCTATGGATCGCCCTACCTGGGCTTCTTGAACTCCTTGATCCGGAGTGCCCATGAGTTCGGTTTCGAACGCTACTGGGACCGCATCATGAACTCGGCGTTCATCACTTCGGGAACAAAGGTTGTGAACCGAAGGCGCGGAAGGAGTGGCGATGATCGAGTTGTCCTGAAGCTGGAGCACTTTCACGCCGTCTTCTCACTATGGCTGGTGGGGATCGGAATGGCATGCATGGTGCTGCTCGGAGAACTCGTGACCCACAATTGGCGCAGGGTCTTGGCAAAGCTATTGCATAAGCTCTCGGGCGGCGGCATGCAACACGCAACGAGCGGATTGGGGCACTAATGTGACTATTTACCTGGGACTTCTCCTCCTTTGTTCGGTTAGCTTCCTTAAGCACGGCAATCTCGTTAGTCAGTCTTTGGATTTCATAGTTCATGAGGCCGTCGGCGGTCACGTAGGTGCCGCTCGATTCAGGGCCCGATTCGATGGGTTTCTTTAGCCCATTGCTCTTCTTGGCAACTTCTAAAGTGTGCTGTAGCTTCTTGACTTCACTCTTCCAGCGGCGGCTATCCGCGTCATTTTGTGCCCTGAAATTTATATTATGATATGTGAATATTACAAAATTAACAGAGAAGCTAACTGAGGAGGGAGGAACTGAAGGCGAAGCTCAATTAGTCGTTTTAGATAAGCTTAGATGCTTACATAAGATACATAAGCTTTTATTCGTAGGAAAACGAAAACTTTGACGGACTTGATCAAATATATCATTAAAAAAATTCCAAAGAAATATAAAATTTGTATCTTTTAATTGAAATATAAAGGAATCTCACAAAAGAAATGTTCCTAATATCGTATAGTGAAGTAGTGATTAGAAGTTAAGTGGGGTGACCCAGATAACAAAGGAAAGTATTTCAAAGTCGAACTCTAGTATCCTCAACTTTGATAATCCTATACAACTACTAAAGAGTCTTTCCTTCTCAAGCTTCCACTTTAAAGTCCTAGAAGAAAGGTGTTCTCACCTCAGGGCTCGTACTGCTCCTCGTTCCGTGATCAGGTTCGACTTGAGTTCATTCACCTCCAGTCGAAGCTGTTCAGTGAGGGCGTTTAGTTTCTGAATGGTGTCCAGATTCTCCTGGAGCTTCCGTTTGATCCGCTGGGGCGGTGCTGCTGTGGTCACGCCCCCAATTATCACAGGGCGTTCTCTTTCTCGCTCTTTTTCGTGTTTTCCTGCCGACTTTGTGGATCCTGCCGGCAGTACCTTGACATCCTCGAAGGACTGTGTGTCCTTGGGCCGCAGCTTGCCGCGGCAGTGTAATTGGATGCCCTCGATGCGGGTGCGCTTCTCCTGATTCACTGTGTCCCCCACCGATGTCAGTGAGGCGCTCAGGTTCTTCTTGCGCTTCAGTTTGTTTTTGGCTATAACTTGCCATTCTTCAGTATCGCGTTTGCTCGCCTTTTCTCTCTGGAAGCTTTCATTGGACTTGGAGCCAGGATCCGGCCTGTGCTTCAACGGTCCATTGTGTGGCACTAGGATGTGGGCGGTCCTGCTTCCGTCGCATCCCTTGCTAGAGGTCGTTTTTGTTTGGGTATCAGCCATTTTTATGTAACTTTAGTATATAAAAATGTTGCCGTCGTTATATTTTGTTTTTATTTTCCTTATTTTATACGTTTTTCATATGCGGTGTGGTCCGACCGAAAGTCTCTGCTATACTTCACTAGGTCATCCATGGATTGTCCTGTCTGGAATAAAAATAATAGAAAAATTTGATAAGTTTTAAAAAAGAAATGAACAGAAAGTGTATAGATCAAAGTCCCCCAACAACTCATCGGCAATTAATATACAATTATATTGTAGCTTCTTTGTGATCTACTTATTGTGATCAACTTTAATTGAATTCAATGTGGGGACCAGCTGTACAAGTATATTATTACACATTTTATAAGTAGTATTTCCTTGGAAAATTGCAAAAGTTTTTAGTCAAAACTCCAGACCCTGTTCGCGGGTCCATCTGTGTTTCGTCTATTTTTTATAAACTTTTCTACAATAATAAGTAATTAGAAGACTCGCATTGTTTGTACAGACTACAAGTTACGAAAATAAAACAACAAATGTATGTATATTTATGTACATATTTCCCGTTTTAGGCTTTTGGCCCTGAAAAATCGTCCATTACCATACCACTAGAGACAAGTGAGAAATGTTCCAAAATAATATATGTTCAGGGCATATACACTCCTCACTTGTTTAGAGAAACATGTAAAAAAGATTTATGTCCCATCCAGTCTTCTTTATGGAAGACCCCTTTGTTGGCGCGATTTTATGGCTTCTGTTTCGCCATTGATTTCTGGGCTCTTCTGTGGCCTGTCGCCTCTAGCCAATCAACAAGTATCCCCATCGCACCTATTATTGATTTTCTCGAAAGAGCTTTTACTTTCCGTTCTCCACAATGGAATGGGGAACACATGAATGAAAAAACGCAGAGGTGCCCAGGGATTACGAAATAAACTGGTCCCTATTGGCGGTTCCCAGTGACGTTATAGGGTGCGCCATTGTGAAAACTTTGGGACATGTGTGTATTTTCCGGAACCCCCAAGGGCTCTTTGCACGCAATAAACCCGTAATTCAGCAACGTCTTGCCCACCCCTCGCTAAAATAGAGCAGAATTCTTTGCATTGCTCCCACATCCGCTCGAAAGATTATAACAAAGCATCCATATACGTATACTATATGCTGCGGGGTGCACATTCGAGGCCCTCGGTTCATAAAATGCTCCCAGAACGAACTGCCCGATCATCGTTATCAAGGCCGCGATCTACATATATATGTTGTATATATAGAACACCAGATGTATGTACTTAGCAACATTCTGCCGCTTTATTGGAATTTGATTTGTTTTTCCAACATGCCGCCCATAAGGTGTGAATGCAAAGTGATCTTAAGTGTTCACTAAGCTCTAATAAGTAATGATTGGCCCTCAAAGTTAATGTAATGAAAACAAGAGGTCCCTGGATGCAAAGTATGGTATGTATCATTTAAATTAATTTAATTAAAAGCCTCTGCCCCCAGTCATCTGTTTAATAAAGTGTTTCGCGCCGACACACGACATGGTGACATCACAACCTTGGTGTGACCGGCTTGGCTTGGATGGGTTTTATGCCAGCAAAGACACCCACTCAATTTCCATCCAACATTCACATCAGTAAATGAAAGTTTCTTTTTTGCTCTTAAATTATTTATATTTTCAGACATTTCTCATATCGAAATATTGCCAAACGAGACGGATGAGTCGGACAAACGTTGAATGTACAGTTCTTTTTGCGCCCGCCGACTGATTCATTGAAGATCACGTATACGCACCATTAGCTCTGAAATCCTAGGGCGTATTCGACCAAAGTTTGGCATGCCCCGATGTCAGTACAAACTGTGTGTATATTCACTCACTCCTCTTCACTCCGACGATTTTGTAATGTAAACAGTTCATTTACTGCTTGTTTACCACAGTTTCTAGCAGTGTAACTTGTGCAATGACGTAAATACGCTAATATTCTATTATTTTTATCGCGCACAATGTTAGATATTTTGTCGGTATGTGGAGCAGTTCTTCGACAATTGATTCACAATATTTTAATAAATATTTTCGTTGATTCGTTTCACAAATCGAATAAATCACCAAGTTCGTCACACTTTGTTCTTTGTTTCGTAAAAATCACGCAGTTAGTCGAATATAAGTTAAGTTCGGAGGGAGTGATTAAATTAGTTTAAATCAGATTAAATTAATTAAATTATTCTAATAATATTTCGTTTGCTGGGCTAGCAGAGATTCTTTCGTTTCGGCCGGACACCGACTGAATGAAATAATGGCGAAGAAACTCAAAATTGTACCAGCACCCCTCTCTTTACCCGATTCGCACCGATTGGGAGAGCTTTCACAAGCTCTTTCATTTGCCTCCATTTCCATTTAATTAAAGAGAGCTTTGCCATTTATTGATGCAGTCCAAGCATTCGCCTGTGTGAGTATTTCGAGAGGGGGTGGCAAAACTTCGCCCGCTGTGCGTGCCAGAAGAACGCCTGACCGAGAAGCCGGAAGCGTCATTTTATTGCCAGCGGTCTTCTGTTTCTCCTATTCATAACAAAAACACAATTTCCTCGCATATTAATATGGGAAATGTGGCGCAATTTCAAGTAATAGGACTGAATACTTTTAATTTGAAAGGATAATGGGAACATTTTCTTTGTTAAGTAATTCAGTTTTGAAAAGGTTTTGAAAACTTATTAATAAAAGAACAAAACACAAATTATTGTGTTACTTTAATAAAAATAACTTTATAGTGTTTTGTTTACTTTAATCTGTTACTCAAAATATTATTCACTAAATTATTTATAGTGAAACCATCAAAAAAAGATAAAAATGAACCCCAATTTGTAAAACTTTCAACATTAGACAAGACATGAATGATGGACACAATTAGAACACGCTCAGATTTCATTCCATCGCGTATTTTTATAGCTCAAATTTACACTTTAACTTACTCATTATTTAATTTTATCGTTGTCGAGTCAAATCCCAATCCTGTTCAGTTTCGTAATCACTCCACGGTGTTCGAATGCGTTTGCATTTTATGTGATCTGATGTCGTCGATTGGAGGAGCCTTGAGCAACTAAATTCCAATTCCACATGGCCGAATTAGATTTAACTGTCTGTTTCCCTTTCAACCCAATTTTCTTTTGGGCTGTTTTCAAAACTCATTTTTTATCGTTGCTCGGGTGCAACTCACTCAAGTTGAGCGGTCGAAACAAACTGAAGATGCGGTGCACATTCTAAAATGGAATAAGCGACGTGCGTGCGTGCATGTAAGAGTCGTGGATCGCCAAATTTATATAAATAGAAATAATCACAAAATCTATATTTGAAGTTAGAAGAATTTTCAAATCGCGCTTTACGTTTAACAGTAACGTCAATATATCGGGGCGTTTATCGATAGTTTACGTTATTTAAATTTTAATTTTCAAAAACAAAAAAAAGTTCCAAGTTAAATCAATTTGGGAAATGTATTTTTCTTTCTGTTATCATAAGTGATTTTAAAGTAAAAAGTTCTGTTACACTTAAAACAAAATTAGTGACAAGAAAAATTGGTTCTGACAGTTTTAGTTTCCAGTATGATGACTAATATTTTTATATTATGTTCAGCAGTGAAAAAAGTGAAAAACCCCATTACGATTTTTTTCTGTTTTGAAATATTGAAAAAGAGGCGCCATATTACCTTATCTTGTTTCACCACCTTTTTATTAAAAAGTCTGGGCAGACTGTTTCAACTGGTTAAATTTAAATCGATAGTACCGGCTCCTCCATCGATATCTTTGACATCACCGACCAAAAACGTGAACTAAAGGCTGCCCTGTCTACTGTCTGCTAGTAAATTGACAGTTTTTATCTTTACCAACGTTGAAAGAGCCCTCCCATCACACAAAAATGGTAAGTTAGGCCGCAAATAACCATTTTGACCCCACCGCAGGCCGAGACATGGATTCCGTCTCAAGCGGCACGCGAATGTAAACATAACCTGCAAAGAAGCTTCTCGCAAGCCGAAGACATCTGCTGACTAATCGCTGTATTTCGCTACACTCCTTTGCTCCCTAGCAACCGCAAATCGTGCTCCTGAAGGAAGGCACCGATACGTCCCAGGGCAAGCCGCAACTGGTGTCGAACATCAATGCCTGTCAGTCGATCGTGGACGCGGTTCGGACCACCTTGGGTCCTCGCGGTATGGATAAGCTCATTGTGGACTCGCAAGGCAAGGCCACGATCTCTAACGATGGCGCCACTATCATGAAGCTATTGGAGATTGTCCATCCCGCTGCCAAAACCTTGGTGGACATTGCCAAGTCACAAGATGCAGAGGTAATCGAATGCGACTGCTGACAACTGAAGCACGTGACTACATACAGCTTGTTTATTTTAGGTGGGTGATGGAACCACTAGCGTTGTCCTGCTGGCCGGCGAATTCCTTAAGCAGGTCAAGCCTTTCGTGGAGGAGGGCGTTCACCCACGTGTGATAATCAAAGCCATTCGCAAGGCACTCCAGCTCTGCATGGAGAAAATCAGCGAAATCTCTGTGCAGATTGTCAAGCAATCCAAGGAGGAGCAACGCGCTCTGCTGGAGAAGTGCGCCGCCACCGCGATGTCGTCCAAGCTGATCCACCAGCAGAAGGACTTTTTCTCAAAGATCGTTGTGGATGCCGTTCTGTCCTTGGATGATCTGTTGCCGCTTAACATGATTGGCATCAAGAAAGTTACTGGTGGATCCCTCGAGGAGTCCCAGTTGATTTCTGGTGTGGCTTTCAAGAAGACCTTCTCCTACGCCGGTTTCGAGATGGCACCCAAGTCGTATGACAAGTGCAAGATCGCCCTTCTTAACATTGAGTTGGAGCTGAAGGCAGAACGAGACAATGCCGAGATCCGCGTAGACAACGTTAAGGAGTACCAGAAGGTCGTCGACGCCGAGTGGCAGATTCTGTACAACAAGCTGGCCAAGATCCACGAGTCTGGCGCCAACGTAGTACTCTCAAAGCTGCCCATCGGCGACGTGGCCACACAGTATTTCGCCGACCGTGACATTTTCTGTGCGGGCCGTGTTCCTGAGGAGGATCTCAAGCGTACAATGAAGGCTTGCGGCGGCGCCGTTATGACCACCGCCAATGACATCAACGCCAAGGTGCTTGGCCTCTGCGAGCATTTCGAGGAGCGCCAGGTTGGCGGAGAACGCTTCAACTTGTTCCAAGGTATTATATCTAAGCTTATATTGAAGTTTTAACCACAAACACAACATTATTTTCCTGAAAACAGGATGCCCGAATGCCAAGACTAGCACTCTGATTCTGCGTGGTGGCGCCGAGCAGTTTTTGGAGGAGACGGAGCGCTCCCTGCACGATGCCATCATGATTGTCCGTCGCACCATCAAACACGATTCCGTAGTTGCTGGAGGCGGTGCCATTGAAATGGAGCTGTCGAAACTGCTGCGCGACTACTCGCGCACCATCGCTGGCAAGGAGCAGCTGCTGATTGCCGCCATCGCAAAGGGCTTGGAGGTTATTCCGCGCCAGCTGTGCGACAACGCCGGCTTCGATGCCACCAACATTCTCAACAAGCTGCGCCAGAAACATGCCCAGGGTGAGTAATCAAACTTCTTCATACAAGTGGTAGCTTTCAGACTTCATGACTTATTCGTATTTCCAATGGGAGATTTCTAAATAATAGAAATAGGATTTATGGCTTCAGTATAAAGATGTCAGTTATTCCAATTGGAATTCGCATTAGAACTCGGTTCAATGGATGTAATACCTTAGGGATCTAAAGACCTTATGGGAAACCATAAAGGAAACAACTCTTAAAAGCTTTAAGTTAAAACCTTTACTTTTATTTCTCACTTTTTTAGTTGGTCATGCCATAGACGGAAGCAGGGTTCCTGGCAAAGACCAGGCTTGTCCGGGCAAGAGTTGCACATAAACTTGCTGAACTGCAGCATTCCACCTTTGTGGCAATTGCGACAGTTTTTCTTTGCCGGCTTTCCATTGTGCTGAATGAGTACGGCTTCGTGACGGCTGCTCGGCGGCGTTACTGGCTTCTTTTCCTTCACTTTCTCTATTGGTTCCTCGAGCTTCCTGGGGCTGATTGCCACGGGCTCGGCAACCTGCTCCTCCCGCAACAGGGACTTAATAATGACCATACGGAACTCCGAATAGCTCTTGAGGCGTCCTCCCCTGGCATTTTGGGCATTGGCCACGTATAGCAGATGAGCGTTGTAGACTAGGACGTTGATCAGGAAGATGGCCAGCTTTTTGTCCGTGGGAAGTTCGTGGCAACCTGGCTGGTATTGGATGAGCTGCTGCCGACTCAGGTTGCCCGCTTTCAGCTGCCAATCCAGCTCCTGGATCAGTTTGGGCCTGGCGTTGGTCTTCTGCATTGACATTTCCTTGGCATATATTGCCAAGCAGTCGGAACTGAAGAAGTAGAGGCTCTTTTCCCTCCGCCGCCACTTCCCCATCATCAGGGGCGAGGCATAACTAGTGATGATGCGATTGGGCTCCAGGTGTTGGTGCACCAGGGCCTTGCTGTTGCCGTACCTATTCCTGTCCAGCAGCCCAGTGCAGTAGGTCTCTCGCTTGGCCAACTCGTAGGCCAGACCATAGCTGCCATAGAACTTCGATGCATACACAGTGCGTCCGCCTTGGTGATCTCCCATCAACTTCAGGGCCACGCCGATTCTGTGCTGCACCAACTGCCGGGAATTCCGTACCCATGCCGCCGAGTCTTCGCGCCGCACAATTTCTGGCAGGAGCTTCACCACCAGACCACTTTGCTCCGTCAGCATGTGGAGAACCATGGAGTTGCAACGGAACCGGCAAGGCAGATCCTCCAGGTAGCTGAATGTTCCTTTCCAAAGCACCACTGGGTCGTTGAGCACCAACTGCTGGCCGCACACGTACAACTCATCCATCCGCTCGTTTATGAAATTCAGGAGGGGAATAGTGTCTTTTTCTTTGCCTCTATCGTTGGGCAGACAATCGAAATTGAGCCACTGCAGCAACTTGAGATATCGGTCTTCGGCCATCTTATCGGAGAAACCAGCAAATCCGAAAAACGTGTTATTTTTCCAGTAATCTGCCAGGTCATGAAGCTTCAAATCGCTCATCAGAAGAGAAAGGCCAACAAAGGTTTCCATTTCTTCGGGACTGGTGGGCGCTGTTCCTCCACGAAGGTTCACACCTTGAGCCAGGGCAGCAAAGAACTTGGAGCGGTTTCCCACGAGTAGATTAAAGTATTGCTGGGGGCATTGAAAGCGTTTCGCTCCCTTCAGGCCAGTTTGCTGCAAGGGCGTATGAAATTTAAAGAGTAGCCTTGTACTCGACTGCTGGGAGGTCCACTCGGGGTCGAACTCATCCGGCTCATCTATTTTTCAAGAAGTTACGTAAGTGGCGGACACTACATTTATGGAAGGTGGTGGACTTACCCTGACAAAAGACATCTGACGATTGGTAGTTCAGTTCCGAATAGCCGTCTTCGTCGGAGTCGCTCTCCTGGCGGTTCAAGTCGCTGAGATGGGGTTTGACGCCGGTACGCTGCTCGGTTGCGAGTTGGAGGTGCAGCTCCGTGAGGTCCGGCTTGATGTCTGCCGTGCTGAGGTCGTAGTCCGCCAGTGCCGGGTACGAGTCTAAGGGCTCCTTTTTGATGTCGACGCTGCGTCGCTTCACGGGCGATCGGTGGTCGTCCTGTCGTGGTTTCAACTGTTGTTTGCGCTTTCTCCCTGAGCTGGACATCCTTTATTTTGAATTATTTTTGTAGTAAGCTAAAAAATCAGAGGAACGTAAAGAAAATGCAGCGCGTGTTTTTCGGCTCCCTCTCTCTCTCTCGCTCGTCAACAGAGTGCTGTAGTGTGTGCTCTTTTGCACAGCAGAAAAAAGTCGTTTCGCGGGCTGTTGGTAGTGTTGCCACATTGTCATGAATTTAGCAGTTACAAATTGTATTTTAAATATATAGTGTGTAAATTTAAAAAACTTTATTTTTAAACTTTTTTTGTTTTCTTTAAACAGGTGGTCAGTGGTTTGGTGTGGACATTACCAAGGAAGACATTTCGGACAACTTTGAGCAGTGCGTGTGGGAACCATCGATCATTAAGATCAACGCCTTAACAGCTGCCGCCGAGGCAGCCTGCATGGTTCTGTCCGTGGACGAGACAATAAAGAGCCCGAAGGCCGGCGAACCTCCTATGGCTGGTGGTGGGCCCATGGGAATGGGCCGCGGCATGGGCAGGCCCATGTAAAACTCATCCAGAACTTCAGAAAGCACACTAATCATCTACTCACTTGCATTTCTATCCTAATTTAACACGAACACGTATTAGTCGGTCATACTTTCGCATTTTCGAAACGCACTACAGAACAACAGTAATAATAATACACTGACCTATCTGTATATGTTTAATAATAAATAAAAAAAATTTAAAAGATTTGTATAACAATTCAAAATTTGTTTTAATCGCAACGTGGTGGCAACTCCATTAGGGTTCTGTTATTTGTCTGTAAAAAACAGCTGTGCTGTTAAGCGCACTTCCGAAATAGTTCCATCCGTCACGTAAATAAACAACTTAAAATGGGAAATCACAAGGTTCTGAGAACCGCGGGATCCAATCTTCGATATTCCATGTACGAATTCATCAAGGCGGTCCACAAGCATTCCATAATTTGGGAGCGTCGTCACCCTAACTTTCACAACCGGGAACTGAGGGATCTAGCCTGGCAAGAAATTGGTCAGGAGCTGTGCAATGATTTCGAGGAGGCCAGCGAGCCAGAGAAGCAGGAAATCGGTATGTTTTGTCTAAGCTTTTTGTATATATCCATAATAAAGTATTAAATCAGTTAGAACCTTGCTGAAACGCTGGAAAAACACGCGGGATAGCTACTTGCGTGTAAACCGGCTGCGCCAAAGTGGCGAAGAAGTGGCCAGACCTTCCTACATATATGAGAAGGAGCTTAGCTTTCTGTTGGGCGTTAAAGCAGAGACTGATGAGGACGAAGAACCTGTGAAGGAGGAGCCCAATGTGCCTGTCAAGCGAAGACGCCTACCGGCTAGTCAAAGATCACCCAAGAAGCGACGACGTTCTTCTGGCCAAGAAACGGACCAAGAGCCCTCTTCCCCGCAGCCCGAAAATCTGAACTTGCTTTTGGATGATATACCGCCTGTCGCCCCTGAAATAGGGTCACCGCAAGGCGACCCAAATATCAATACATACTCCACTCCCGCCTGTTCACCCACTTCCAATTCCTCATCTGATCCTGATCAGGCCTTTTTTGACAGCATCAAGCCTCACATGCAGCGGATGTGTGCCGACCGCAAGCTCGACTTTCAAATCGAAGTGCTCAAGATACTCCGTAACTTCAAGCCCAATTAAACATAGATTAAAAAAAAAGAAATCTGTATTATTGGGTGGCAATGGGGATAGCGATGACCATAATAATTATTATCGATATCGGTTCAACAATTTTGCGCTTAAATTTGAAAATTCCAATGTGGTTTTTGTTTAATGTTTACAGAATAACTATGTACCTACAAAGCATTAAATTAATCGTTTTTAATGATAAATTTGACTGACTAAGTCGGAATTGATGTATTGCCTTTACAAGGGTTCCCGTTGGAAAAAATTTGATAAATTAAAAAACTATTTTTATGCCATGTTTTATATAAGGATAGTCGCCTCTGGGTTCCCTGATTACAAAAAGGTACTTTATTTTCTGATCGGATACATTTCATGTATCATGTACCCCACTGGAAGAAGCAAAAGTGGGGAAATTGGGAAAATTCACATTTTCATGGGGGTACCCCTTGGAAAAAATTCGAAAAATTTAAAATCAATATTTAAGCAATGTTTCGAATAGGGAAAGTTATGGGTTCGCTGATTACAAAATGGTACTTTATTTCCTGATCGGATACAAATTGGGAGAGAAAAAAGAAAAAAGGAAAATTCACATTTTATGGGGATAGGCCATGGAAAAAATTCGAAAAATTTAAAATCAATATTTAAGCAATGTTTTGAATAGGGAAAATTACTTCTGGGTTTGTATCCGCCAATTTGTATCCGATCAGGAAATAAAGTACCATTTTGTAATCAAGCGAACGCAGAAGCAACTTTCCCTATTCCAAATATTGCTTAAATATTGATTTTAAATTTTTCGCAATTTTTTCCAAGGGGTCACATCCCCATGAAAATGTGAATTTTCCCAATTTCCCCACTTTTGTTTTTTCCTGGCTATTTGCCAATTTGTATCCGATCAGGAAATAAAGTACCATTTTGTAATCAGCGAACCCAGAAGCAACTTTCCCTATTCCAAATATTGCTTAAATATTGATTTTAAATTTTTCGAATTTTTTCCAAGGGGTACCCCCATGAAAATGTGAATTTTCCCAATTTCCCCACTTTTGCTTCTTCCAGTGGCCATAGCTCTGCCAATTTGTATCCGATCAGGAAATAAAGTACCATTTTGTAATCAGCGAACCCAAAAGCAACTTTCCCCATTCAAAACATTGCTTAAATATTGATTTGAAATTTTTCGAATTTTTCCTAGGGGATACCCCCATGAAAATGTGAATTTTCCCAATTTCCCCACTTTTGCTTCTTCCAGTGGCCATAGCTCTGCCAATTTGTATCCGATCAGAAAATAAAGTACCATTTTGTAATCAGCGAACCCAGAAGTAATTTTCCCCATTCAAAACATTGCTTAAATATTGATTTGAAATTTTTCGAATTTTTTCCAAGGGGTACCCCCATGAAAATGTGAATTTTCCCAATTTCCCCACTTTTGCTTCTTCCAGTGGCCATAGCTCTGCCAATTTGTATCCGATCAGGAAATAAAGTACCATTTTGTAATCAGCGAACCCAGAAGCAACTTTCCCTATTAAAAACATTGCTTAAATATTGATTTTAAATTTTTCGAATTTTTTCCAAGGGGTACCCCCATGAAAATGTGAATTTTCCCAATTTCCCCACTTTTGCTTCTTCCAGTGGCCATAGCTCTGCCAATTTGTATCCGATCAGGAAATAAAGTACCATTTTGTAATCAGTGAACCCAAAAGCAACTTTCCCCATTCAAATCATTGCTTAAATATTGATTTTAAATTTGTCGAATTTTTTCCAAGGGGTACCCCCATGAAAATGTGAATTTTCCCAATTTCCCCACTTTTGCTTCTTCCAGTGGCCATAGCTCTGCCAATTTGTATCCGATCTGGAAATAAAGTACCATTTTGTAATCAGCGAACCCAGAAGCAACTTTCCCTATTCAAAACATTGCTTAAATATTGATTTTACATTTTTCGAATTTTTCCAAGGGGTACCCCCATGAAAATGTGAATTTTCCCAATTTCCCCACTTTTGCTTCTTCCAGTGGCAATAGCTCTGCCAATTTGTATCCGATCAGGAAATAAAGTACCATTTTGTAATCAGCAAACCCAGAAGCAACTTTTCCTGTTCAAAATATTGCTTAAATATTGATTTTAAATTTTTCGAATTTTTTCCAAGGGGTACCCCCATGAAAATGTGAATTTTCCCAATTTCCCCACTTTTGCTTCTTCCAGTGGCCATAGCTCTGCCAATTTGTATCCGATCAGGAAATAAAGTACCATTTTGTAATCAGCAAACCCAGAAGCAACTTTCCCCATTCAAAACATTGCTTAAATATTGATTTTAAATTTTTCGAATTTTTTCCAAGGGGTACCCCCATGAAAATGTGAATTTTCCCAATTTCCCCACTTTTGCTTCTTCCAGTGGCCATAGCTCTGCCAATTTGTATCCGATCAGGAAATAAAGTACCATTTTGTAATCAGCGAACCCAGAAGCAACTTTCCCTATTCAAAACATTGCTTAAATATTGATTTTAAATTTTTCGAATTTTTTCCAAGGGGTACCCCCATGAAAATGTGAATTTTCCCAATTTCCCCACTTTTGCTTCTTCCAGTGGCCATAGCTCTGCCAATTTGTATCCGATCAGAAAATAAAGTACCATTTTGTAATCAGCGAACCCAGAAGTAATTTTCCCCATTCAAAACATTGCTTAAATATTGATTTGAAATTTTTCGAATTTTTTCCAAGGGGTACCCCCCATGAAAATGTGAATTTTCCCAATTTCCCCACTTTTGCTTCTTCCAGTGGCCATAGCTCTGCCAATTTGTATCCGATCAGAAAATAAAGTACCATTTTGTAATCAGCGAACCCAGAAGTAATTTTCCCCATTCAAAACATTGCTTAAATATTGATTTGAAATTTTTCGAATTTTTTCCAAGGGGTACCCCCATGAAAATGTGAATTTTCCCAATTTCCCCACTTTTGCTTCTTCCAGTGGCCATAGCTCTGCCAATTTGTATCCGATCAGGAAATAAAGTACCATTTTGTAATCAGTGAACCCAGAAGCAACTTTCCCTATTAAAACATTGCTTAAATATTGATTTTAAATTTTTCGAATTTTTTCCAAGGGGTACCCCCATGAAAATTTGAATTTTCCCAATTTCCCCACTTTTGCTGCTTCCAGTGGCCATAGCTCTGCCAATTTGTATCCGATCTGGAAATAAAGTACCATTTTGTAATCAGCGAACCCAGAAGCAACTTTCCCTATTCAAAACATTGCTTAAATATTGATTTTACATTTTTCGAATTTTTTCCAAGGGGTACCCCCATGAAAATGTGAATTTTCCCAATTTCCCCACTTTTGCTTCTTCCAGTGGCAATAGCTCTGCCAATTTGTATCCGATCAGGAAATAAAGTACCATTTTGTAATCAGCAAACCCAGAAGCAACTTTTCCTGTTCAAAATATTGCTTAAATATTGATTTTAAATTTTTCGAATTTTTTCCAAGGGGTACCCCCATGAAAATGTGAATTTTCCCAATTTCCCCACTTTTGCTTCTTCCAGTGGTCATAGCTCTGCCAATTTGTATCCGATCAGGAAATAAAGTACCATTTTGTAATCAGCGAACCCAGAAGCAACTTTCCCCATTCAAAACATTGCTTAAATATTGATTTGAAATTTTTCGAATTTTTTCCAAGGGGTACCCCCATGAAAATGTGAATTTTCCCAATTTCCCCACTTTTGCTTCTTCCAGTGGCCATAGCTCTGCCAATTTGTATCCGATCAGAAAATAAAGTACCATTTTGTAATCAGCGAACCCAGAAGCAACTTTCCCTATTAAAAACATTGCTTAAATATTGATTTTAAATTTTTCGAATTTTTTCCAAGGGGTACCCCCATGAAAATGTGAATTTTCCCAATTTCCCCACTTTTGCTTCTTCCAGTGGCCATAGCTCTGCCAATTTGTATCCGATCAGAAAATAAAGTACCATTTTGTAATCAGCGAACCCAAAAGCAACTTTCCCCATTCAAAACATTGCTTAAATATTGATTTGAAATTTTTCGAATTTTTTCCTAAGGGGTACCCCCATGAAAATGTGAATTTTCCCAATTTCCCCACTTTTGCTTCTTCCAGTGGCCATAGCTCTGCCAATTTGTATCCGATCAGAAAATAAAGTACCATTTTGTAATCAGCGAACCCAGAAGTAATTTTCCCCATTCAAAACATTGCTTAAATATTGATTTGAAATTTTTCGATTTTTTCCAAGGGGTACCCCCATGAAAATGTGAATTTTCCCAATTTCCCCACTTTTGCTTCTTCCAGTGGCCATAGCTCTGCCAATTTGTATCCGATCAGGAAATAAAGTACCATTTTGTAATCAGCGAACCCAAAAGCAACTTTCCCCATTCAAATCATTGCTTAAATATTGATTTTAAATTTTTCGAATTTTTTCCAAGGGGTACCCCCATGAAAATGTGAATTTTCCCAATTTCCCCACTTTTGCTTCTTCCAGTGGCCATAGCTCTGCCAATTTGTATCCGATCAGGAAATAAAGTACCATTTTGTAATCAGCGAACCCAGAAGCAACTTTCCCTATTCAAAACATTGCTTAAATATTGATTTTAAATTTTTCGAATTTTTTCCTAAGGGGGTACCCCCATGAAAATGTGAATTTTCCCAATTTCCCCACTTTTGCTTCTTCCAGTGGCCATAGCTCTGCCAATTTGTATCCGATCAGAAAATAAAGTACCATTTTGTAATCAGCGAACCCAAAAGCAACTTTCCCCATTCAAAACATTGCTTAAATATTGATTTGAAATTTTTCGAATTTTTTCCAAGGGGTACCCCCATGAAAATGTGAATTTTCCCAATTTCCCCACTTTTGCTTCTTCCAGTGGCCATAGCTCTGCCAATTTGTATCCGATCAGGAAATAAAGTACCATTTTGTAATCAGCGAACCCAGAAGTAACTTTCCCCATTCAAAACATTGCTTAAATATTGATTTGAAATTTTTCGAATTTTTTCCAAGGGGTACCCCCATGAAAATGTGAATTTTCCCAATTTCCCCACTTTTGCTTCTTCCAGTGGCCATAGCTCTGCCAATTTGTATCCGATCAGAAAATAAAGTACCATTTTGTAATCAGCGAACCCAGAAGCAATTTTCCCCATTCAAAACATTGCTTAAATATTGATTTTAAATTTTTCGAATTTTTTCCAAGGGGTACCCCCATGAAAATGTGAATTTTCCCAATTTCCCCACTTTTGCTTCTTCCAGTGGCCATAGCTCTGCCAATTTGTATCCGATCAGGAAATAAAGTACCATTTTGTAATCAGCGAACCCAGAAGCAACTTTCCCCATTCAAAACATTGCTTAAATATTGATTTTAAATTTTTCGAATTTTTTCCAAGGGGTACCCCCATGAAAATGTGAATTTTCCCAATTTCCCCACTTTTGCTTCTTCCAGTGGCCATAGCTCTGCCAATTTGTATCCGATCAGGAAATAAAGTACCATTTTGTAATCAGCGAACCCAGAAGCAACTTTCCCCATTCAAAACATTGCTTAAATATTGATTTTAAATTTTTCGAATTTTTTCCAAGGGGTACCCCCATGAAAATGTGAATTTTCCCAATTTCCCCACTTTTGCTTCTTCCAGTGGCCATAGCTCTGCCAATTTGTATCCGATCAGGAAATAAAGTACCATTTTGTAATCAGCGAACCCAGAAGCAACTTTCCCCATTCAAAACATTGCTTAAATATTGATTTTAAATTTTTCGAATTTTTTCCAAGGGGTACCCCCATGAAAATGTGAATTTTCCCAATTTCCCCACTTTTGCTTCTTCCAGTGGCCATAGCTCTGCCAATTTGTATCCGATCAGGAAATAAAGTACCATTTTGTAATCAGCGAACCCAGAAGCAACTTTCCCTATTCAAAACATTGCTTAAATATTGATTTTAAATTTTTCGAATTTTTTCCAAGGGGTACCCCCATGAAAATGTGAATTTTCCCAATTTCCCCACTTTTGCTTCTTCCAGTGGCCATAGCTCTGCCAATTTGTATCCGATCAGGAAATAAAGTACCATTTTGTAATCAGCGAACCCAGAAGCAACTTTCCCTATTCAAAACATTGCTTAAATATTGATTTTAAATTTTTCGAATTTTTTCCAAGGGGTACCCCCATGAAAATGTGAATTTTCCCAATTTCCCCACTTTTGCTTCTTCCAGTGGCCATAGCTCTGCCAATTTGTATCCGATCAGGAAATAAAGTACCATTTTGTAATCAGCGAACCCAGAAGCAACTTTCCCCTATTCAAAACATTGCTTAAATATTGATTTTAAATTTTTCGAATTTTTTCCAAGGGGTACCCCCATGAAAATGTGAATTTTCCCAATTTCCCCACTTTTGCTTCTTCCAGTGGCCATAGCTCTGCCAATTTGTATCCGATCAGAAAATAAAGTACCATTTTGTAATCAGCGAACCCAAAAGCAACTTTCCCCATTCAAAACATTGCTTAAATATTGATTTGAAATTTTTCGAATTTTTTCCAAGGGGTACCCCCATGAAAATGTGAATTTTCCCAATTTCCCCACTTTTGCTTCTTCCAGTGGCCATAGCTCTGCCAATTTGTATCCGATCAGAAAATAAAGTACCATTTTGTAATCAGCGAACCCAGAAGCAAATTTCCCCATTCAAAACATTGCTTAAATATTGATTTGAAATTTTTCGAATTTTTTCCAAGGGGTACCCCCATGAAAATGTGAATTTTCCCAATTTCCCCACTTTTGCTTCTTCCAGTGGCCATAGCTCTGCCAATTTGTATCCGATCAGAAAATAAAGTACCATTTTGTAATCAGCGAACCCAGAAGTAATTTTCCCCATTCAAAACATTGCTTAAATATTGATTTGAAATTTTTCGAATTTTTTCCAAGGGGTACCCCCATGAAAATGTGAATTTTCCCAATTTCCCCACTTTTGCTTCTTCCAGTGGCCATAGCTCTGCCAATTTGTATCCGATCAGGAAATAAAGTACCATTTTGTAATCAGCGAATCCAAAAGCAACTTTCCCCATTCAAATCATTGCTTAAATATTGATTTTAAATTTTTCGAATTTTTTCCAAGGGGTACCCCCATGAAAATGTGAATTTTCCCAATTTCCCCACTTTTGCTTCTTCCAGTGGCCATAGCTCTGCCAATTTGTATCCGATCAGGAAATAAAGTACCATTTTGTAATCAGCGAACCCAAAAGCAACTTTCCCCATTCAAATCATTGCTTAAATATTGATTTTAAATTTTTCGAATTTTTTCCAAGGGGTACCCCCATGAAAATGTGAATTTTCCCAATTTCCCCACTTTTGCTTCTTCCAGTGGCCATAGCTCTGCCAATTTGTATCCGATCTGGAAATAAAGTACCATTTTGTAATCAGCGAACCCAGAAGCAACTTTCCCTATTCAAAACATTGCTTAAATATTGATTTGACATTTTTCGAATTTTTCCAAGGGGTACCCCCATGAAAATGTGAATTTTCCCAATTTCCCCACTTTTGCTTCTTCCAGTGGCAATAGCTCTGCCAATTTGTATCCGATCAGGAAATAAAGTACCATTTTGTAATCAGCAAACCCAGAAGCAACTTTTCCTGTTCAAAATATTGCTTAAATATTGATTTTAAATTTTTCGAATTTTTTCCAAGGGGTACCCCCATGAAAATGTGAATTTTCCCAATTTCCCCACTTTTGCTTCTTCCAGTGGCCATAGCTCTGCCAATTTGTATCCGATCAGGAAATAAAGTACCATTTTGTAATCAGCGAACCCAGAAGCAACTTTCCCCATTCAAAACATTGCTTAAATATTGATTTGAAATTTTTCGAATTTTTTCCAAGGGGGTACCCCCATGAAAATGTGAATTTTCCCAATTTCCCCACTTTTGCTTCTTCCAGTGGCCATAGCTCTGCCAATTTGTATCCGATCAGGAAATAAAGTACCATTTTGTAATCAGCGAACCCAGAAGCAACTTTCCCTATTAAAAACATTGCTTAAATATTGATTTTAAATTTTTCGAATTTTTTCCAAGGGGTACCCCCATGAAAATGTGAATTTTCCCAATTTCCCCACTTTTGCTTCTTCCAGTGGCCATAGCTCTGCCAATTTGTATCCGATCAGGAAATAAAGTACCATTTTGTAATCAGCGAACCCAAAAGCAACTTTCCCCATTCAAAACATTGCTTAAATATTGATTTGAAATTTTTCGAATTTTTTCCAAGGGGTACCCCCATGAAAATGTGAATTTTCCCAATTTCCCCACTTTTGCTTCTTCCAGTGGCCATAGCTCTGCCAATTTGTATCCGATCAGAAAATAAAGTACCATTTTGTAATCAGCGAACCCAGAAGTAATTTTCCCCATTCAAAACATTGCTTAAATATTGATTTGAAATTTTTCGAATTTTTTCCAAGGGGTACCCCCATGAAAATGTGAATTTTCCCAATTTCCCCACTTTTGCTTCTTCCAGTGGCCATAGCTCTGCCAATTTGTATCCGATCAGGAAATAAAAGTACCATTTTGTAATCAGCGAACCCAAAAGCAACTTTCCCCATTCAAATCATTGCTTAAATATTGATTTTAAATTTTTCGAATTTTTTCCAAGGGGTACCCCCATGAAAATGTGAATTTTCCCAATTTCCCCACTTTTGCTTCTTCCAGTGGCCATAGCTCTGCCAATTTGTATCCGATCAGGAAATAAAGTACCATTTTGTAATCAGCGAACCCAGAAGCAACTTTCCCTATTAAAAACATTGCTTAAATATTGATTTTAAATTTTTCGAATTTTTTCCAAGGGGTACCCCCATGAAAATGTGAATTTTCCCAATTTCCCCACTTTTGCTTCTTCCAGTGGCCATAGCTCTGCCAATTTGTATCCGATCAGAAAATAAAGTACCATTTTGTAATCAGCGAACCCAAAAGCAACTTTCCCCATTCAAAACATTGCTTAAATATTGATTTGAAATTTTTCGAATTTTTTCCTAGGGATACCCCCATGAAAATGTGAATTTTCCCAATTTCCCCACTTTTGCTTCTTCCAGTGGCCATAGCTCTGCCAATTTGTATCCGATCAGAAAATAAAGTACCATTTTGTAATCAGCGAACCCAGAAGTAATTTTCCCCATTCAAAACATTGCTTAAATATTGATTTGAAATTTTTCGAATTTTTTCCAAGGGGTACCCCCATGAAAATGTGAATTTTCCCAATTTCCCCACTTTTGCTTCTTCCAGTGGCCATAGCTCTGCCAATTTGTATCCGATCAGGAAATAAAGTACCATTTTGTAATCAGCGAACCCAAAAGCAACTTTCCCCATTCAAATCATTGCTTAAATATTGATTTTAAATTTTTCGAATTTTTTCCAAGGGGTACCCCCATGAAAATGTGAATTTTCCCAATTTCCCCACTTTTGCTTCTTCCAGTGGCCATAGCTCTGCCAATTTGTATCCGATCAGAAAATAAAGTACCATTTTGTAATCAGCGAACCCAGAAGTAATTTTCCCCATTCAAAACATTGCTTAAATATTGATTTGAAATTTTTCGAATTTTTTCCAAGGGGTACCCCCATGAAAATGTGAATTTTCCCAATTTCCCCACTTTTGCTTCTTCCAGTGGCCATAGCTCTGCCAATTTGTATCCGATCAGAAAATAAAGTACCATTTTGTAATCAGCGAACCCAGAAGTAATTTTCCCCATTCAAAACATTGCTTAAATATTGATTTGAAATTTTTCGAATTTTTTCCAAGGGGTACCCCCATGAAAATGTGAATTTTCCCAATTTCCCCACTTTTGCTTCTTCCAGTGGCCATAGCTCTGCCAATTTGTATCCGATCAGGAAATAAAGTACCATTTTGTAATCAGCGAACCCAGAAGCAACTTTCCCCATTCAAAACATTGCTTAAATATTGATTTGAAATTTTTCGAATTTTTTCCAAGGGGTACCCCCATGAAAATGTGAATTTTCCCAATTTCCCCACTTTTGCTTCTTCCAGTGGCCATAGCTCTGCCAATTTGTATCCGATCAGAAAATAAAGTACCATTTTGTAATCAGCGAACCCAGAAGTAATTTTCCCCATTCAAAACATTGCTTAAATATTGATTTGAAATTTTTCGAATTTTTTCCAAGGGAAATGAAAATGTGAATTTTCCCAATTTCCCCACTTTTGCTTCTTCCAGTGGCCATAGCTCTGCCAATTTGTATCCGATCAGGAAATAAAGTACCATTTTGTAATCAGCGAACCCAGAAGCAACTTGCCCTATTCAAAACATTGCTTAAATATTGATTTTAAATTTTTCGAATTTTTTCCAAGGGGTACCCCCATGAAAATGTGAATTTTCCCAATTTCCCCACTTTTGCTTCTTCCAGTGGCCATAGCTCTGCCAATTTGTATCCGATCAGGAAATAAAGTACCATTTTGTAATCAGCGAACCCAGAAGCAACTTTCCCTATTCAAAACATTGCTTAAATATTGATTTTAAATTTTTCGAATTTTTTCCAAGGGGTACCCCCATGAAAATGTGAATTTTCCCAATTTCCCCACTTTTGCTTCTTCCAGTGGCCATAGCTCTGCCAATTTGTATCCGATCAGAAAATAAAGTACCATTTTGTAATCAGCGAACCCAAAAGCAACTTTCCCCATTCAAAACATTGCTTAAATATTGATTTGAAATTTTTCGAATTTTTTCCTAGGGATACCCCCATGAAAATGTGAATTTTCCCAATTTCCCCACTTTTGCTTCTTCCAGTGGCCATAGCTCTGCCAATTTGTATCCGATCAGGAAATAAAGTACCATTTTGTAATCAGCGAACCCAGAAGCAACTTTCCCCATTCAAAACATTGCTTAAATATTGATTTTAAATTTTTCGAATTTTTTCCTAGGGATACCCCCATGAAAATGTGAATTTTCCCAATTTCCCCACTTTTGCTTCTTCCAGTGGCCATAGCTCTGCCAATTTGTATCCGATCAGGAAATAAAGTACCATTTTGTAATCAGCGAACCCAAGAAGCAACTTTCCCTATTCAAAACATTGCTTAAATATTGATTTTAAATTTTTCGAATTTTTTCCAAGGGGTACCCCCATGAAAATGTGAATTTTCCCTACTTTGTTCTTCCATGGCCATAGTTGCAATTTGTATCCGATCAGAAATAAGTATTTTTAAATTTTCCCATTCAAAAATTGCTTAAATATTGATTTAAATTTAATTTTTCCAAGGAAAATGTGAATTTTCCCAATTTCCCCACTTTTGCTTCTTCCAGTGGCCATAGCTCTGCCAATTTGTATCCGATCAGGAAATAAAGTACCATTTTGTAATCAGCGAACCCAGAAGCAACTTTCCCCATTCAAAACATTGCTTAAATATTGATTTTAAATTTTTCGAATTTTTTCCAAGGGGTACCCCCATGAAAATGTGAATTTTCCCAATTTCCCCACTTTTGCTTCTTCCAGTGGCCATAGCTCTGCCAATTTGTATCCGATCAGGAAATAAAGTACCATTTTGTAATCAGCGAACCCAGAAGCAACTTTCCCTATTCAAAACATTGCTTAAATATTGATTTTAAATTTTTCGAATTTTTTCCAAGGGGAACCCCCATGAAAATGTGAATTTTCCCAATTTCCCCACTTTTGCTTCTTCCAGTGGCCATAGCTCTGCCAATTTGTATCCGATCAGAAAATAAAGTACCATTTTGTAATCAGCGAACCCAGAAGCAACTTTCCCTATTCAAAACATTGCTTAAATATTGATTTGACATTTTTCGAATTTTTCCAAGGGGTACCCCCATGAAAATGTGAATTTTCCCAATTTCCCCACTTTTGCTTCTTCCAGTGGCCATAGCTCTGCCAATTTGTATCCGATCAGGAAATAAAGTACCATTTTGTAATCAGCGAACCCAGAAGCAACTTTCCCTATTCAAAACATTGCTTAAATATTGATTTTAAATTTTTCGAATTTTTTCCAAGGGGTACCCCCATGAAAATGTGAATTTTCCCAATTTCCCCACTTTTGCTTCTTCCAGTGGCCATAGCTCTGCCAATTTGTATCCGATCAGGAAATAAAGTACCATTTTGTAATCAGCGAACCCAGAAGCAACTTTCCCTATTCAAAACATTGCTTAAATATTGATTTTAAATTTTTCGAATTTTTTCCAAGGGGTACCCCCATGAAAATGTGAATTTTCCCAATTTCCCCACTTTTGCTTCTTCCAGTGGCCATAGCTCTGCCAATTTGTATCCGATCAGGAAATAAAGTACCATTTTGTAATCAGCGAACCCAGAAGCAACTTTCCCTATTCAAAACATTGCTTAAATATTGATTTTAAATTTTTCGAATTTTTTCCAAGGGGTACCCCCATGAAAATGTGAATTTTCCCAATTTCCCCACTTTTGCTTCTTCCAGTGGCCATAGCTCTGCCAATTTGTATCCGATCAGGAAATAAAGTACCATTTTGTAATCAGCGAACCCAGAAGCAACTTTCCCTATTCAAAACATTGCTTAAATATTGATTTTAAATTTTTCGAATTTTTTCCAAGGGGTACCCCCATGAAAATGTGAATTTTCCCAATTTCCCCACTTTTGCTTCTTCCAGTGGCCATAGCTCTGCCAATTTGTATCCGATCAGGAAATAAAGTACCATTTTGTAATCAGCGAACCCAGAAGCAACTTTCCCCATTCAAAACATTGCTTAAATATTGATTTTAAATTTTTCGAATTTTTTCCTAGGGATACCCCCATGAAAATGTGAATTTTCCCAATTTCCCCACTTTTGCTTCTTCCAGTGGCCATAGCTCTGCCAATTTGTATCCGATCAGGAAATAAAGTACCATTTTGTAATCAGCGAACCCAGAAGCAACTTTCCCTATTCAAAACATTGCTTAAATATTGATTTTAAATTTTTCGAATTTTTTCCAAGGGGTACCCCCATGAAAATGTGAATTTTCCCAATTTCCCCACTTTTGCTTCTTCCAGTGGCCATAGCTCTGCCAATTTGTATCCGATCAGGAAATAAAAGTACCATTTTGTAATCAGCGAACCCAAAAGCAACTTTCCCCATTCAAAACATTGCTTAAATATTGATTTTAAATTTTTCGAATTTTTTCCAAGGGGTACCCCCATGAAAATGTGAATTTTCCCAATTTCCCCACTTTTGCTTCTTCCAGTGGCCATAGCTCTGCCAATTTGTATCCGATCAGGAAATAAAGTACCATTTTGTAATCAGCGAACCCAGAAAGCAACTTTCCCCATTCAAAACATTGCTTAAATATTGATTTTAAATTTTTCGAATTTTTTCCAAGGGGTACCCCCATGAAAATGTGAATTTTCCCAATTTCCCCACTTTTGCTTCTTCCAGTGGCCATAGCTCTGCCAATTTGTATCCGATCAGGAAATAAAGTACCATTTTGTAATCAGCGAACCCAAAAGCAACTTTCCCCATTCAAAACATTGCTTAAATATTGATTTTAAATTTTTCGAATTTTTCCAAGGGGTACCCCCATGAAAATGTGAATTTTCCCAATTTCCCCACTTTTGCTTCTTCCAGTGGCCATAGCTCTGCCAATTTGTATCCGATCAGGAAATAAAGTACCATTTTGTAATCAGCGAACCCAGAAGCAACTTTCCCCATTCAAAACATTGCTTAAATATTGATTTTAAATTTTTCGAATTTTTTCCAAGGGGTACCCCCATGAAAATGTGAATTTTCCCAATTTCCCCACTTTTGCTTCTTCCAGTGGCCATAGCTCTGCCAATTTGTATCCGATCAGGAAATAAAGTACCATTTTGTAATCAGCGAACCCAAAAGCAACTTTCCCCATTCAAAACATTGCTTAAATATTGATTTTAAAATTTTTCGAATTTTTTCTAGGGGATACCCCCATGAAAATGTGAATTTTCCCAATTTCCCCACTTTTGCTTCTTCCAGTGGCCATAGCTCTGCCAATTTGTATCCGATCAGGAAATAAAGTACCATTTTGTAATCAGCGAACCCAGAAGTAATTTTCCCCATTCAAAACATTGCTTAAATATTGATTTGAAATTTTTCGAATTTTTTCCAAGGGGTACCCCCATGAAAATGTGAATTTTCCCAATTTCCCCACTTTTGCTTCTTCCAGTGGCCATAGCTCTGCCAATTTGTATCCGATCAGGAAATAAAGTACCATTTTGTAATCAGCGAACCCAAAAGCAACTTTCCCCATTCAAAACATTGCTTAAATATTGATTTTAAATTTTTCGAATTTTTTCCAAGGGGTACCCCCAGGAAAATGTGAATTTTCCCAATTTCCCCACTTTTGCTTCTTCCAGTGGCCATAGCTCTGCCAATTTGTATCCGATCAGAAAATAAAGTACCATTTTGTAATCAGCGAACCCAGAAGCAACTTTCCTCCCCATTCAAAACATTGCTTAAATATTGATTTTAAATTTTTCGAATTTTTTCCAAAGGGGTACCCCCCCCATGAAAATGTGAATTTTCCCAATTTCCCCACTTTTGCTTCTTCCAGTGGCAATAGCTCTGCCAATTTCTATCCGATCAGGAAATAAAGTACCATTTTGTAATCAGCGAACCCAAAAGCAACTTTCCCCATTCAAAACATTGCTTAAATATTGATTTGAAATTTTTCGAATTTTTTTCTAGGGATACCCCCATGAAAATGTGAATTTTCCCAATTTCCCCACTTTTGCTTCTTCCAGTGGCCATAGCTCTGCCAATTTGTATCCGATCAGGAAATAAAGTACCATTTTGTAATCAGCGAACCCAGAAGCAACTTTTCCTATTCAAAACATTGCTTAAATATTGATTTTAAATTTTTCGAATTTTTTCCAAGGGGTACCCCCATGAAAATGTGAATTTTCCCAATTTCCCCACTTTTGCTTCTTCCAGTGGCCATAGCTCTGCCAATTTGTATCCGATCAGGAAATAAAGTACCATTTTGTAATCAGCGAATCCCAGAAGCAACTTTCCCTATTCAAAACATTGCTTAAATATTGATTTTAAATTTTTCGAATTTTTTCCTAGGGGTACCCCCATGAAAATGTGAATTTTCCCAATTTCCCCACTTTTGCTTCTTCCAGTGGCCATAGCTCTGCCAATTTGTATCCGATCAGGAAATAAAGTACCATTTTGTAATCAGCGAACCCAGAAGCAACTTTCCCTATTCAAAACATTGCTTAAATATTGATTTTAAATTTTTCGAATTTTTTCCAAGGGGTACCCCCATGAAAATGTGAATTTTCCCAATTTCCCCACTTTTGCTTCTTCCAGTGGCAATAGCTCTGCCAATTTGTATCCGATCAGGAAATAAAGTACCATTTTGTAATCAGCGAACCCAAAAGCAACTTTCCCCATTCAAAACATTGCTTAAATATTCATTTGAAATTTTTCGAATTTTTCCCAAGGGATACCCCCATGAAAATGTGAATTTTCCCAATTTCCCCCACTTTTGCTTCTTCCAGTGGCCATAGCTCTGCCAATTTGTATCCGATCAGGAAATAAAGTACCATTTTGTAATCAGCGAACCCAGAAGCAACTTTCCCTATTCAAAACATTGCTTAAATATTGATTTTAAATTTTTCGAATTTTTTCCAAGGGGTACCTCCATGAAAATGTGAATTTTCCCAATTTCCCCACTTTTGCTTCTTCCAGTGGCCATAGCTCTGCCAATATGTATCCGATCTGGAAATAAAGTACCATTTTGTAATCAGCGAACCCAGAAGCAACTTTCCCTATTCAAAACATTGCTTAAATATTGATTTGAAATTTTTCGAATTTTTTCCAAGGGGTACATCCATGAAAATTTGAATTTTCCCAATTTCCCCACTTTTGCTGCTTCCAGTGGCCATAGCTCTGCCAATTTGTATCCGATCAGGAAATAAAGTACCATTTTGTAATCAGCGAACCCAGAAGCAACTTTCCCTATTCAAAACATTGCTTAAATATTGATTTTAAATTTTTCGAATTTTTTCCAAGGGGTACCCCCATGAAAATGTGAATTTTCCCAATTTCCCCACTTTTGCTTCTTCCAGTGGCCATAGCTCTGCCAATTTGTATCCGATCAGGAAATAAAGTACCATTTTGTAATCAGCGAACCCAGAAGCAACTTTCCCTATTCAAAACATTGCTTAAATATTGATTTTAAATTTTTCGAATTTTTTCCAAGGGGTACATCCATGAAAATGTGAATTTTCCCAATTTCCCCACTTTTGCTGCTTCCAGTGGCCATAGCTCTGCCAATTTGTATCCGATCAGGAAATAAAGTACCATTTTGTAATCAGCGAACCCAGAAGCAACTTTCCCTATTCAAAACATTGCTTAAATATTGATTTTAAATTTTTCGAATTTTTTCCAAGGGATACCCCCATGAAAATGTGAATTTTCCCAATTTCCCCACTTTTGCTTCTTCCAGTGGCCATAGCTCTGCCAATTTGTATCCGATCAGGAAATAAAGTACCATTTTGTAATCAGCGAACCCAGAAGCAACTTTCCCTATTCAAAACATTGCTTAAATATTGATTTTAAATTTTTCGAATTTTTTCCAAGGGGTACCCCCATGAAAATGTGAATTTTCCCAATTTCCCCACTTTTGCTTCTTCCAGTGGCCATAGCTCTGCCAATTTGTATCCGATCAGGAAATAAAGTACCATTTTGTAATCAGCGAACCCAGAAGCAACTTTCCCTATTCAAAACATTGCTTAAATATTGATTTTAAATTTTTCGAATTTTTTCCAAGGGATACCCCCATGAAAATGTGAATTTTCCCAATTTCCCCACTTTTGCTTCTTCCAGTGGCCATAGCTCTGCCAATTTGTATCCGATCAGGAAATAAAGTACCATTTTGTAATCAGCGAACCCAGAAGCAACTTTTCCTATTCAAAATATTGCTTAAATATTGATTTTAAATTTTTCGAATTTTTTCCAAGGGGTACCCCCATGAAAATGTGAATTTTCCCAATTTCCCCACTTTTGCTTCTTCCAGTGGCCATAGCTCTGCCAATTTGTATCCGATCAGGAAATAAAGTACCATTTTGTAATCAGCGAACCCAGAAGCAACTTTCCCTATTCAAAACATTGCTTAAATATTGATTTTAAATTTTTCGAATTTTTTCCAAAGGGGTACCCCACCTGAAAATGTGAATTTTCCCAATTTCCCCACTTTTGCTTCTTCCAGTGGCAATAGCTCTGCCAATTTGTATCCGATCAGGAAATAAAGTACCATTTTGTAATCAGCAAACCCAGTAGCAACTTTCCCTATTCCAAATATTGCTTAAATATTGATTTTAAATTTTTCGAATTTTTTCCAAGGGATACCCCCATGAAAATGTGAATTTTCCCAATTTCCCCACTTTTGCTTCTTCCAGTGGCCATAGCTCTGCCAATTTGTATCCGATCAGGAAATAAAGTACCAATTTGTAATCAGCGAACCCAGAAGTAATTTTCCCTATTCAAAACATTGCTTAAATATTGATTTTAAATTTTTCGAATTTTTTCCAAGGGGTACCCCCATGAAAATGTGAATTTTCCCAATTTCCCCACTTTTGCTTCTTCCAGTGGCAATAGCTCTGCCAATTTGTATCCGATCAGGAAATAAAGTACCATTTTGTAATCAGCAAACCCAGAAGCAACTTTCCCTATTCCAAATATTGCTTAAATATTGATTTTAAATTTTTCGAATTTTTTCCAAGGGGTACCCCCATGAAAATGTGAATTTTCCCAATTTCCCCACTTTTGCTTCTTCCAGTGGCCATAGCTCTGCCAATTTGTATCCGATCAGGAAATAAAGTACCATTTTGTAATCAGCAAACCCAGAAGCAACTTTCCCTATTCACAACATTGCTTAAATATTGATTTTAAATTTTTCGTATTTTTTCCAAGGGAAATGAAAATGTGAATTCCCCATGAAAATGTGAATTTTCCCAATTTCCCCACTTTTGCTACTTCCAGTGGCCATAGCTCTGCCAATTTGTATCCGATCAGGAAATAAAGTACCACTTTGTAATCAGCGAACCCAGAAGAAACTTTCCCTATTCAAAACATTGCTTAAATATTGATTTTAAATTTTTCGAATTTTTTCCAAGGGGTACCCCCATGAAAATGTGAATTTTCCCAATTTCCCCACTTTTGCTTCTTCCAGTGGCCATAGCTCTGCCAATTTGTATCCGATCAGGAAATAAAGTACCATTTTGTAATCAGCGAACCCAGAAGCAACTTTCCCTATTCAAAACATTGCTTAAATATTGATTTTAAATTTTTCGAATTTTTTCCAAGGGGTACCCCCATGAAAATGTGAATTTTCCCAATTTCCCCACTTTTGCTTCTTCCAGTGGCCATAGCTCTGCCAATTTGTATCCGATCAGGAAATAAAGTACCATTTTGTAATCAGCGAACCCAGAAGCAACTTTCCCTATTCAAAACATTGCTTAAATATTGATTTTAAATTTTTCGAATTTTTCCAAGGGGTACCTCCATGAAAATGTGAATTTTCCCAATTTCCCCACTTTTGCTTCTTCCAGTGGCCATAGCTCTGCCAATTTGTATCCGATCAGGAAATAAAGTACCATTTTGTAATCAGTGAACCCAGAAGCAACTTTCCCTATTCAAAACAAAATTTCCTTAAATATTGATTTTAAATTTTTCGAATTTTTTCCAAGGGGTACCCACATGAAAATGTGAATTTTCCCAATCTCCCCCCTTTTTTCTCCCAGTGGCCATAGCTCTGCCAATTTGTATCCGATCAGGAAATAAAAGTACCATTTTGTAATCAGCGAACCCAGAAGCAACTTTCCCAATTCAAAACATTGCTTAAATATTGATTTTAAATTTTTCGAATTTTTTCCAAGGGGTACCCCCATGAAAATGTGAATTTTCCCAATTTCCCCACTTTTGCTGCTTCCAGTGGCCATAGCTCTGCCAATTTGTATCCGATCAGGAAATAAAGTACCATTTTGTAATCAGTGAACCCAGAAGCAACTTTCCCTATTAAAACATTGCTTAAATATTGATTTTAAATTTTTAATTTTTTTCTTCAAATTTTTTATTTTTTGAAAATGTGAATTTTCCCAATTTCCCCACTTTTGCTTCTTCCAGTGGCCATAGCTCTGCCAATTTGTATGATCGATGGAAATAAAGTACCATTTTGTAATCACCCCCAAGCAACTTTCCCCTATTAAAACATTGCTTAAATATTGATTTTAAATTTTTCGATTTTTTTCCAAGGGGTACCCCATGAAAATGTGAATTTTCCCAATTTCCCCCCTTTTGCTTCTTCCAGTGGGCATCGCTTTGCCAATTTTTATTCGATCAGGAAATAAAGTACCATTTTGTAATCAGCGAACCCAAGAAGCAACTTTCCCTATTCAAAACATTGCTTAAATATTGATTTTAAATTTTTCGAATTTTTCTTCAAAGGGGTACCCCATGAAAATGTGAATTTTCCCAATTTCCCCCCTTTGCTTCTTCCAGTGGCCATAGCTCTGCCAATTTGTATCCGATCAGGAAATAAAGTACCATTTTGTAATCAGCGAACCCAAAAGCAACTTTCCCCATTCAAAACATTGCTTAAATATTGATTTTAAATTTTTCGAATTTTTTCCACTGGAAGAAGCAAAAGTGGGGAAATTGGGAAAATTCACATTTCATGGGGGTACCTTTTGGGAAAAATTCGAAAATTTAAAATCAATATTTAAGCAATGTTTTGAATAGGAATTCCAAATTTTGCTGCTTCTGGGTTCGCTGATTACAAAATGGTACTTTATTTCCTGATCGGATACAAATTGGCAGAGCTATGGCCACTGGAAGAAGCAAAAGTGGGGAAATTGGGAAAATTCACATTTTCATGGGGGTACCCCCTTGGAAAAAATTCGAAAAATTTAAAATCAATATTTAAGCAATGTTTTGAATAGGGAAAGTTGCTTTTGGGTTCGCTGATTACAAAATGGTACTTTATTTCCTGATCGGATACAAATTGGCAGAGCTATGGCCACTGGAAGAAGCAAAAGTGGGGAAATTGGGAAAATTCACATTTTCATGGGGGTACCCCTTGGAAAAATTATTGAAAATTTAAAATCAATATTTAAGCAATGTTTTGAATAGGGAGAGTTGCTTTTGGGTTCGCTGATTACAAAATGGTACTTTATTTCCTGATCGGATACAAATTGGCAGAGCTATGGTCACTGGAAGAAGCAAAAGAGGGGAAATTGGGAAAATTCACATTTTCATGGGGGTACCCCTTGGAAAAAATTCGAAAAATTTAAAATCAATATTTAAGCAATGTTTTGAATGGGGAAAGTTGCTTCTGGGTTCGCTGATTACAAAATGGTACTTTATTTCCTGATCGGATACAAATTGGCAGAGCTATGGCCACTGGAAGAAGCAAAAGTGGAAATTGGGAAAATTCCATTTTCATGGGGGTACCCCTTGGAAAAAATTCGAAAAATGTAAAATCAATATTTAAGCAATGTTTTGAATAGGGAAAGTTGCTTTGGGTGCTTGCAGTGGACAAAATGGTACTTTATTTCCTGATCGGATAAAAATTGGCAGAGCTATGGCCACTGGAAGAAGCAAAAGTGGGGAAATTGGGAAAATTCACATTTTCATGGGGGTACCCTGAAAAATTGAAAAATTATTAAAATCAATATTTAAGCAATGTTTTGAATAGGGAAAGTTGTTTTTTGGTTTCTGTTGATTACAAAATGGTACTTTATTTCCTGATCGGATACAAATTGGCAGAGCCACTGGAAGAAGCAAAAGTGGGGAAATTGGGAAAATTCACATTTTCATGGGGGTACCCCTGGGAAAAAATTCGAAAAATTTAAAATCAATATTTAAGCAATGTTTTGAATAGGGAAAGTTTTTTGGGTTCGCTGATTACAAAATGGTACTTTATTTCCTGATCGGATACAAATTGGCAGAGCTATGGCCACTGGAAGAAGCAAAAGTGGGGAAATTGGGAAAATTCACATTTTCATGGGGGGTACCCCTTGGGAAAAAATTCGAAAAATTTAAAATCAATATTTAAGCAATGTTTTGAATAGGGAAAGTTGCTTTTGGGTTCGCTGATTACAAAATGGTACTTTATTTCCTGATCGGATACAAATTGGCAGAGCTATGGCCACTGGAAGAAGCAAAAGTGGGGAAATTGGGAAAATTCACATTTTCATGGGGGTACCCCTTGGGAAAAAATTCGAAAAATTTAAAATCAATATTTAAGCAATGTTTTGAATAGGGAAAGTTGCTTTTGGGTTCGCTGATTACAAAATGGTACTTTATTTCCTGATCGGATACAAATTGGCAGAGCTATGGCCACTGGAAGAAGCAAAAGTGGGGAAATTGGGAAAATTCACATTTTCATGGGGGTACCCCTTGAAAAAATTCGAAAAATTTAAAATCAATATTTAAGCAATGTTTTGAATAGGGAAAGTTGCTTCTGGGTTCGCTGATTACAAAATGGTACTTTATTTCCTGATCGGATACAAATTGGCAGAGCTATGGCCACTGGAAGAAGCAAAAGTGGGGAAATTGGGAAAATTCACATTTTCATGGGGGTACCCCTTGGAAAAAATTCGAAAAATTTAAAATCAATATTTAAGCAATGTTTTGAATAGGGAAAGTTGCTTTTGGGTTCGCTGATTACAAAATGGTACTTTATTTCCTGATCGGATACAAATTGGCAGAGCTATGGCCACTGGAAGAAGCAAAAGTGGGGAAATTGGGAAAATTCACATTTTCATGGGGGTACCCCTTGGAAAAATTCGAAAAATTTAAAATCAATATTTAAGCAATGTTTTGAATAGGGAAAGTTGCTTTTGGGTTCGCTGATTACAAAATGGTACTTTATTTCCTGATCGGATACAAATTGGCAGAGCTATGGCCACTGGAAGAAGCAAAAGTGGGGAAATTGGGAAAATTCACATTTTCATGGGGGTACCCCTTGGAAAAAATTCGAAAAATTTAAAATCAATATTTAAGCAATGTTTTGAATAGGGAAAGTTGCTTCTGGGTTCGCTGATTACAAAATGGTACTTTATTTCCTGATCGGATACAAATTGGCAGAGCTATGGCCACTGGAAGAAGCAAAAGTGGGGAAATTGGGAAAATTCACATTTTCATGGGGGTACCCCTTGGAAAAAATTCGAAAAATTTAAAATCAATATTTAAGCAATGTTTTGAATAGGGAAAGTTGCTTTTGGGTTCGCTGATTACAAAATGGTACTTTATTTCCTGATCGGATACAAATTGGCAGAGCTATGGCCACTGGAAGAAGCAAACGTGGGGAAATTGGGAAAATTCACATTTTCATGGGGGTACCCCTTGGAAAAAATTCGAAAAATTTAAAATCAATATTTAAGCAATGTTTTGAATAGGGAAAGTTGCTTTTGGGTTCGCTGATTACAAAATGGTACTTTATTTCCTGATCGGATACAAATTGGCAGAGCTATGGCCACTGGAAGAAGCAAAAGTGGGGAAATTGGGAAAATTCACATTTTCATGGGGGTACCCCCTTGGAAAAAATTCGAAAAATTTAAAATCAATATTTAAGCAATGTTTTGAATAGGGAAAGTTGCTTTTGGGTTCGCTGATTACAAAATGGTACTTTATTTCCTGATCGGATACAAATTGGCAGAGCTATGGCCACTGGAAGAAGCAAAAGTGGGGAAATTGGGAAAATTCACATTTTCATGGGGGTACCCCTTGGAAAAAATTCGAAAAATATAAAATCAATATTTAAGCAATGTTTTGAATAGGGAAAGTTGCTTTTGGGTTCGCTGATTACAAAATGGTACTTTATTTCCTGATCGGATACAAATTGGCAGAGCTATGGCCACTGGAAGAAGCAAACGTGGGGAAATTGGGAAAATTCACATTTTCATGGGGGTACCCCTTGGAAAAATTCGAAAAATTTAAAATCAATATTTAAGCAATGTTTTGAATAGGGAAAGTTGCTTTCTGGGTTCGCTGATTACAAAATGGTACTTTATTTCCTGATCGGATACAAATTGGCAGAGCTATGGCCACTGGAAGAAGCAAAAGTGGGGAAATTGGGAAAATTCACATTTTCATGGAGGTACCCCTTGGAAAAATTCGAAAAATTTAAAATCAATATTTAAGCAATGTTTTGAATAGGGAAAGTTGCTTTTGGGTTCGCTGATTACAAAATGGTACTTTATTTCCTGATCGGATACAAATTGGCAGAGCTATGGCCACTGGAAGAAGCAAAAGTGGGGAAATTGGGAAAATTCACATTTTCATGGAGGTACCCCTTGGAAAAATTCGAAAAATTTAAAATCAATATTTAAGCAATGTTTTGAATAGGGAAAGTTGCTTCTGGGTTCGCTGATTACAAAATGGTACTTTATTTCCTGATCGGATACAAATTGGCAGAGCTATGGCCACTGGAAGAAGCAAAAGTGGGGAAATTGGGAAAATTCACATTTTCATGGGGGTACCCCTTGGAAAAAATTCGAAAAATTTAAAATCAATATTTAAGCAATGTTTTGAATAGGGAAAGTTGCTTTTGGGTTCGCTGATTACAAAATGGTACTTTATTTCCTGATCGGATACAAATTGGCAGAGCTATGGCCACTGGAAGAAGCAAAAGTGGGGAAATTGGGAAAATTCACATTTTCATGGGGGTACCCCTTGGAAAAATTCGAAAAATGTCAAATCAATATTTAAGCAATGTTTTGAATAGGGAAAGTTGCTTTTGGGTTCGCTGATTACAAAATGGTACTTTATTTCCTGATCGGATACAAATTGGCAGAGCTATGGCCACTGGAAGAAGCAAAAGTGGGGAAATTGGGAAAATTCACATTTTCATGGGGGTACCCCTTGGAAAAAATTCGAAAAATATAAAATCAATATTTAAGCAATGTTTTGAATAGGGAAAGTTGCTTTTGGGTTCGCTGATTACAAAATGGTACTTTATTTCCTGATCGGATACAAATTGGCAGAGCTATGGCCACTGGAAGAAGCAAACGTGGGGAAATTGGGAAAATTCACATTTTCATGGGGGTACCCCTTGGAAAAAATTCGAAAAATTTAAAATCAATATTTAAGCAATGTTTTGAATAGGGAAAGTTGCTTTTGGGTTCGCTGATTACAAAATGGTACTTTATTTCCTGATCGGATACAAATTGGCAGAGCTATGGCCACTGGAAGAAGCAAAAGTGGGGAAATTGGGAAAATTCACATTTTCATGGGGGTACCCCTTGGAAAAAATTCGAAAAATTTAAAATCAATATTTAAGCAATGTTTTGAATAGGGAAAGTTGCTTTTGGGTTCGCTGATTACAAAATGGTACTTTATTTCCTGATCGGATACAAATTGGCAGAGCTATGGCCACTGGAAGAAGCAAAAGTGGGGAAATTGGGAAAATTCACATTTTCATGGGGGTACCCCTTGGAAAAAATTCGAAAAATTTAAAATCAATATTTAAGCAATGTTTTGAATAGGGAAAGTTGCTTCTGGGTTCGCTGATTACAAAATGGTACTTTATTTCCTGATCGGATACAAATTGGCAGAGCTATGGCCACTGGAAGAAGCAAAAGTGGGGAAATTGGGAAAATTCACATTTTCATGGGGGTACCCCTTGGAAAAATTCGAAAAATTTAAAATCAATATTTAAGCAATGTTTTGAATAGGGAAAGTTGCTTTTGGGTTCGCTGATTACAAAATGGTACTTTATTTCCTGATCGGATACAAATTGGCAGAGCTATGGCCACTGGAAGAAGCAAAAGTGGGGAAATTGGGAAAATTCACATTTTCATGGGGGTACCCCTTGGAAAAAATTCGAAAAATTAAAAATCAATATTTAAGCAATGTTTTGAATAGGGAAAGTTGCTTTTGGGTTCGCTGATTACAAAATGGTACTTTATTTCCTGATCGGATACAAATTGGCAGAGCTATGGCCACTGGAAGAAGCAAAAGTGGGGAAATTGGGAAAATTCACATTTTCATGGGGGTACCCCTTGGAAAAAATTCGAAAAATTTAAAATCAATATTTAAGCAATGTTTTGAATAGGGAAAGTTGCTTTTGGGTTCGCTGATTACAAAATGGTACTTTATTTCCTGATCGGATACAAATTGGCAGAGCTATGGCCACTGGAAGAAGCAAAAGTGGGGAAATTGGGAAAATTCACATTTTCATGGGGGTACCCCTTGGAAAAAATTCGAAAAATTTAAAATCAATATTTAAGCAATGTTTTGAATAGGGAAAGTTGCTTTTGGGTTCGCTGATTACAAAATGGTACTTTATTTCCTGATCGGATACAAATTGGCAGAGCTATGGCCACTGGAAGAAGCAAAAGTGGGGAAATTGGGAAAATTCACATTTTCATGGGGGTACCCCTTGGAAAAAATTCGAAAAATTTAAAATCAATATTTAAGCAATGTTTTGAATAGGGAAAGTTGCTTTTGGGTTCGCTGATTACAAAATGGTACTTTATTTCCTGATCGGATACAAATTGGCAGAGCTATGGCCACTGGAAGAAGCAAAAGTGGGGAAATTGGGAAAATTCACATTTTCATGGGGGTACCCCTTGGAAAAAATTCGAAAAATTTAAAATCAATATTTAAGCAATGTTTTGAATAGGGAAAGTTGCTTCTGGGTTCGCTGATTACAAAATGGTACTTTATTTCCTGATCGGATACAAATTGGCAGAGCTATGGCCACTGGAAGAAGCAAAAGTGGGGAAATTGGGAAAATTCACATTTTCATGGGGGTACCCCTTGGAAAAAATTCGAAAAATTTAAAATCAATATTTAAGCAATGTTTTGAATAGGGAAAGTTGCTTCTGGGTTCGCTGATTACAAAATGGTACTTTATTTCCTGATCGGATACAAATTGGCAGAGCTATGGCCACTGGAAGAAGCAAAAGTGGGGAAATTGGGAAAATTCACATTTTCATGGGGGTACCCCCTTGGAAAAAATTCGAAAAATTTAAAATCAATATTTAAGCAATGTTTTGAATAGGGAAAGTTGCTTCTGGGTTCGCTGATTACAAAATGGTACTTTATTTCCTGATCGGATACAAATTGGCAGAGCTATGGCCACTGGAAGAAGCAAAAGTGGGGAAATTGGGAAAATTCACATTTTCATGGGGGTACCCCTTGGAAAAAAATTCGAAAAATTTAAAATCAATATTTAAGCAATGTTTTGAATAGGGAAAGTTGCTTTTGGGTTCGCTGATTACAAAATGGTACTTTATTTCCTGATCGGATACAAATTGGCAGAGCTATGGCCACTGGAAGAAGCAAAAGTGGGGAAATTGGGAAAATTCACATTTTCATGGGGGTACCCCTTGGAAAAAATTCGAAAAATTTAAAATCAATATTTAAGCAATGTTTTGAATAGGGAAAGTTGCTTTTGGGTTCGCTGATTACAAAATGGTACTTTATTTCCTGATCGGATACAAATTGGCAGAGCTATGGCCACTGGAAGAAGCAAAAGTGGGGAAATTGGGAAAATTCACATTTTCATGGGGGTACCCCTTGGAAAAAATTCGAAAAATTTAAAATCAATATTTAAGCAATGTTTTGAATAGGGAAAGTTGCTTTTGGGTTCGCTGATTACAAAATGGTACTTTATTTCCTGATCGGATACAAATTGGCAGAGCTATGGCCACTGGAAGAAGCAAAAGTGGGGAAATTGGGAAAATTCACATTTTCATGGGGGTACCCCTTGGAAAAAATTCGAAAAATTTAAAATCAATATTTAAGCAATGTTTTGAATAGGGAAAGTTGCTTTTGGGTTCGCTGATTACAAAATGGTACTTTATTTCCTGATCGGATACAAATTGGCAGAGCTATGGCCACTGGAAGAAGCAAAAGTGGGGAAATTGGGAAAATTCACATTTTCATGGGGGTACCCCTTGGAAAAAATTCGAAAAATTTAAAATCAATATTTAAGCAATGTTTTGAATAGGGAAAGTTGCTTCTGGGTTCGCTGATTACAAAATGGTACTTTATTTCCTGATCGGATACAAATTGGCAGAGCTATGGCCACTGGAAGAAGCAAAAGTGGGGAAATTGGGAAAATTCACATTTTCATGGGGGTACCCCTTGGAAAAAATTCGAAAAATTTAAAATCAATATTTAAGCAATGTTTTGAATAGGGAAAGTTGCTTTTGGGTTCGCTGATTACAAAATGGTACTTTATTTCCTGATCGGATACAAATTGGCAGAGCTATGGCCACTGGAAGAAGCAAAAGTGGGGAAATTGGGAAAATTCACATTTTCATGGGGGTACCCCTTGGAAAAAATTCGAAAAATTTAAAATCAATATTTAAGCAATGTTTTGAATAGGGAAAGTTGCTTTTGGGTTCGCTGATTACAAAATGGTACTTTATTTCCTGATCGGATACAAATTGGCAGAGCTATGGCCACTGGAAGAAGCAAAAGTGGGGAAATTGGGAAAATTCACATTTTCATGGGGGTACCCCTTGGAAAAAATTCGAAAAATTTAAAATCAATATTTAAGCAATGTTTTGAATAGGGAAAGTTGCTTCTGGGTTCGCTGATTACAAAATGGTACTTTATTTCCTGATCGGATACAAATTGGCAGAGCTATGGCCACTGGAAGAAGCAAAAGTGGGGAAATTGGGAAAATTCACATTTTCATGGGGGTACCCCTTGAAAAAATTCGAAAAATTTAAAATCAATATTTAAGCAATGTTTTGAATAGGGAAAGTTGCTTTTGGGTTCGCTGATTACAAAATGGTACTTTATTTCCTGATCGGATACAAATTGGCAGAGCTATGGCCACTGGAAGAAGCAAAAGTGGGGAAATTGGGAAAATTCACATTTTCATGGGGGGTACCCTTGGAAAAAATTCGAAAAATTTAAAATCAATATTTAAGCAATGTTTTGAATAGGGAAAGTTGCTTCTGGGTTCGCTGATTACAAAATGGTACTTTATTTCCTGATCGGATACAAATTGGCAGAGCTATGGCCACTGGAAGAAGCAAAAGTGGGGAAATTGGGAAAATTCACATTTTCATGGGGGTACCCCTTGGAAAAATTCGAAAAATTTAAAATCAATATTTAAGCAATGTTTTGAATAGGGAAAGTTGCTTTTGGGTTCGCTGATTACAAAATGGTACTTTATTTCCTGATCGGATACAAATTGGCAGAGCTATGGCCACTGGAAGAAGCAAAAGTGGGGAAATTGGGAAAATTCACATTTTCATGGGGGTACCCCTTGGAAAAAATTCGAAAAATTTAAAATCAATATTTAAGCAATGTTTTGAATAGGGAAAGTTGCTTTTGGGTTCGCTGATTACAAAATGGTACTTTATTTCCTGATCGGATACAAATTGGCAGAGCTATGGCCACTGGAAGAAGCAAAAGTGGGGAAATTGGGAAAATTCACATTTTCATGGGGGTACCCCTTGGAAAAAATTCGAAAAATTTAAAATCAATATTTAAGCAATGTTTTGAATAGGGAAAGTTGCTTCTGGGTTCGCTGATTACAAAATGGTACTTTATTTCCTGATCGGATACAAATTGGCAGAGCTATGGCCACTGGAAGAAGCAAAAGTGGGGAAATTGGGAAAATTCACATTTTCATGGGGGTACCCCTTGGAAAAAATTCGAAAAATTTAAAATCAATATTTAAGCAATGTTTTGAATAGGGAAAGTTGCTTTCTGGGTTCGCTGATTACAAAATGGTACTTTATTTCCTGATCGGATACAAATTGGCAGAGCTATGGCCACTGGAAGAAGCAAAAGTGGGGAAATTGGGAAAATTCACATTTTCATGGGGGTACCCCTTGGAAAAATTCGAAAAATTTAAAATCAATATTTAAGCAATGTTTTGAATAGGGAAAGTTGCTTTTGGGTTCGCTGATTACAAAATGGTACTTTATTTCCTGATCGGATACAAATTGGCAGAGCTATGGCCACTGGAAGAAGCAAAAGTGGGGAAATTGGGAAAATTCACATTTTCATGGGGGTACCCCTTGGGAAAAAATTCGAAAAATTTAAAATCAATATTTAAGCAATGTTTTGAATAGGGAAAGTTGCTTTTGGGTTCGCTGATTACAAAATGGTACTTTATTTCCTGATCGGATACAAATTGGCAGAGCTATGGCCACTGGAAGAAGCAAAAGTGGGGAAATTGGGAAAATTCACATTTTCATGGGGGTACCCCTTGGAAAAAATTCGAAAAATTTAAAATCAATATTTAAGCAATGTTTTGAATAGGGAAAGTTGCTTCTGGGTTCGCTGATTACAAAATGGTACTTTATTTCCTGATCGGATACAAATTGGCAGAGCTATGGCCACTGGAAGAAGCAAAAGTGGGGAAATTGGGAAAATTCACATTTTCATGGGGGTACCCCTTGGAAAAAATTCGAAAAATTTAAAATCAATATTTAAGCAATGTTTTGAATAGGGAAAGTTGCTTTTGGGTTCGCTGATTACAAAATGGTTACTTTATTTCCTGATCGGATACAAATTGGCAGAGCTATGGCCACTGGAAGAAGCAAAAGTGGGGAAATTGGGAAAATTCACATTTTCATGGGGGTACCCCTTGGAAAAATTCGAAAAATTTAAAATCAATATTTAAGCAATGTTTTGAATAGGGAAAGTTGCTTCTGGGTTCGCTGATTACAAAATGGTACTTTATTTCCTGATCGGATACAAATTGGCAGAGCTATGGCCACTGGAAGAAGCAAAAGTGGGGAAATTGGGAAAATTCACATTTTCATGGGGGTACCCCCTTGGAAAAAATTCGAAAAATTTAAAATCAATATTTAAGCAATGTTTTGAATAGGGAAAGTTGCTTTTGGGTTCGCTGATTACAAAATGGTACTTTATTTCCTGATCGGATACAAATTGGCAGAGCTATGGCCACTGGAAGAAGCAAAAGTGGGGAAATTGGGAAAATTCACATTTTCATGGGGGTACCCCTTGGAAAAAATTCGAAAAATTTAAAATCAATATTTAAGCAATGTTTTGAATAGGGAAAGTTGCTTTTGGGTTCGCTGATTACAAAATGGTACTTTATTTCCTGATCGGATACAAATTGGCAGAGCTATGGCCACTGGAAGAAGCAAAAGTGGGGAAATTGGGAAAATTCACATTTTCATGGGGGTACCCCTTGGAAAAAATTCGAAAAATTTAAAATCAATATTTAAGCAATGTTTTGAATAGGGAAAGTTGCTTCTGGGTTCGCTGATTACAAAATGGTACTTTATTTCCTGATCGGATACAAATTGGCAGAGCTATGGCCACTGGAAGAAGCAAAAGTGGGGAAATTGGGAAAATTCACATTTTCATGGGGGTACCCCTTGGAAAAATTCGAAAAATTTAAAATCAATATTTAAGCAATGTTTTGAATAGGGAAAGTTGCTTTTGGGTTCGCTGATTACAAAATGGTACTTTATTTCCTGATCGGATACAAATTGGCAGAGCTATGGCCACTGGAAGAAGCAAAAGTGGGGAAATTGGGAAAATTCACATTTTCATGGGGGTACCCCTTGGAAAAAATTCGAAAAATTTAAAATCAATATTTAAGCAATGTTTTGAATAGGGAAAGTTGCTTCTGGGTTCGCTGATTACAAAATGGTACTTTATTTCCTGATCGGATACAAATTGGCAGAGCTATGGCCACTGGAAGAAGCAAAAGTGGGGAAATTGGGAAAATTCACATTTTCATGGGGGTACCCCTTGGAAAAAATTCGAAAAATTTAAAATCAATATTTAAGCAATGTTTTGAATAGGGAAAGTTGCTTTTGGGTTCGCTGATTACAAAATGGTACTTTATTTCCTGATCGGATACAAATTGGCAGAGCTATGGCCACTGGAAGAAGCAAAAGTGGGGAAATTGGGAAAATTCACATTTTCATGGGGGTACCCCTTGGAAAAAATTCGAAAAATTTAAAATCAATATTTAAGCAATGTTTTGAATAGGGAAAGTTGCTTTTGGGTTCGCTGATTACAAAATGGTACTTTATTTCCTGATCGGATACAAATTGGCAGAGCTATGGCCACTGGAAGAAGCAAAAGTGGGGAAATTGGGAAAATTCACATTTTCATGGGGGTACCCCTTGGAAAAAATTCGAAAAATTTAAAATCAATATTTAAGCAATGTTTTGAATAGGGAAAGTTGCTTCTGGGTTCGCTGATTACAAAATGGTACTTTATTTCCTGATCGGATACAAATTGGCAGAGCTATGGCCACTGGAAGAAGCAAAAGTGGGGAAATTGGGAAAATTCACATTTTCATGGGGGTACCCCTTGGAAAAAATTCGAAAAATTTAAAATCAATATTTAAGCAATGTTTTGAATAGGGAAAGTTGCTTTTGGGTTCGCTGATTACAAAATGGTACTTTATTTCCTGATCGGATACAAATTGGCAGAGCTATGGCCACTGGAAGAAGCAAAAGTGGGGAAATTGGGAAAATTCACATTTTCATGGGGGTACCCCTTGGAAAAAATTCGAAAAATTTAAAATCAATATTTAAGCAATGTTTTGAATAGGGAAAGTTGCTTCTGGGTTCGCTGATTACAAAATGGTACTTTATTTCCTGATCGGATACAAATTGGCAGAGCTATGGCCACTGGAAGAAGCAAAAGTGGGGAAATTGGGAAAATTCACATTTTCATGGGGGTACCCCTTGGAAAAAATTCGAAAAATTTAAAATCAATATTTAAGCAATGTTTTGAATAGGGAAAGTTGCTTCTGGGTTCGCTGATTACAAAATGGTACTTTATTTCCTGATCGGATACAAATTGGCAGAGCTATGGCCACTGGAAGCATCAAAAGTGGGGAAATTGGGAAAATTCACATTTTCATGGGGGTACCCCTTGGAAAAAATTCGAAAAATTTAAAATCAATATTTAAGCAATGTTTTGAATAGGGAAAGTTGCTTTTGGGTTCGCTGATTACAAAATGGTACTTTATTTCCTGATCGGATACAAATTGGCAGAGCTATGGCCACTGGAAGAAGCAAAAGTGGGGAAATTGGGAAAATTCACATTTTCATGGGGGTACCCCTTGGAAAAAATTCGAAAAATTTAAAATCAATATTTAAGCAATGTTTTGAATAGGGAAAGTTGCTTCTGGGTTCGCTGATTACAAAATGGTACTTTATTTCCTGATCGGATACAAATTGGCAGAGCTATGGCCACTGGAAGAAGCAAAAGTGGGGAAATTGGGAAAATTCACATTTTCATGGGGGTACCCCTTGGAAAAAATTCGAAAAATTTAAAATCAATATTTAAGCAATGTTTTGAATAGGGAAAGTTGCTTCTGGGTTCGCTGATTACAAAATGGTACTTTATTTCCTGATCGGATACAAATTGGCAGAGCTATGGCCACTGGAAGAAGCAAAAGTGGGGAAATTGGGAAAATTCACATTTTCATGGGGGTACCCCTTGGAAAAAATTCGAAAAATTTAAAATCAATATTTAAGCAATGTTTTGAATAGGGAAAGTTGCTTCTGGGTTCGCTGATTACAAAATGGTACTTTATTTCCTGATCGGATACAAATTGGCAGAGCTATGGCCACTGGAAGAAGCAAAAGTGGGGAAATTGGGAAAATTCACATTTTCATGGGGGTACCCCTTGGAAAAAATTCGAAAAATTTAAAATCAATATTTAAGCAATGTTTTGAATAGGGAAAGTTGCTTCTGGGTTCGCTGATTACAAAATGGTACTTTATTTCCTGATCGGATACAAATTGGCAGAGCTATGGCCACTGGAAGAAGCAAAAGTGGGGAAATTGGGAAAATTCACATTTTCATGGGGGTACCCCTTGGAAAAAATTCGAAAAATTTAAAATCAATATTTAAGCAATGTTTTGAATAGGGAAAGTTGCTTTTGTGTTCGCTGATTACAAAATGGTACTTTATTTCCTGATCGGATACAAATTGGCAGAGCTATGGCCACTGGAAGAAGCAAAAGTGGGGAAATTGGGAAAATTCACATTTTCATGGGGGTACCCCTTGGAAAAAAATTCGAAAAATTTAAAATCAATATTTAAGCAATGTTTTGAATAGGGAAAGTTGCTTCTGGGTTCGCTGATTACAAAATGGTACTTTATTTCCTGATCGGATACAAATTGGCAGAGCTATGGCCACTGGAAGAAGCAAAAGTGGGGAAATTGGGAAAATTCACATTTTCATGGGGGTACCCCTTGGAAAAAATTCGAAAAATTTAAAATCAATATTTAAGCAATGTTTTGAATAGGGAAAGTTGCTTCTGGGTTCGCTGATTACAAAATGGTACTTTATTTCCTGATCGGATACAAATTGGCAGAGCTATGGCCACTGGAAGAAGCAAAAGTGGGGAAATTGGGAAAATTCACATTTTCATGGGGGTACCCCTTGGAAAAAATTCGAAAAATTTAAAATCAATATTTAAGCAATGTTTTGAATAGGGAAAGTTGCTTTTGGGTTCGCTGATTACAAAATGGTACTTTATTTCCTGATCGGATACAAATTGGCAGAGCTATGGCCACTGGAAGAAGCAAAAGTGGGGAAATTGGGAAAATTCACATTTTCATGGGGGTACCCCTTGGAAAAAATTCGAAAAATTTAAAATCAATATTTAAGCAATGTTTTGAATAGGGAAAGTTGCTTCTGGGTTCGCTGATTACAAAATGGTACTTTATTTCCTGATCGGATACAAATTGGCAGAGCTATGGCCACTGGAAGAAGCAAAAGTGGGGGAAATTGGGAAAATTCACATTTTCATGGGGGTACCCCTTGGAAAAAATTCGAAAAATTTAAAATCAATATTTAAGCAATGTTTTGAATAGGGAAAGTTGCTTTTGGGTTCGCTGATTACAAAATGGTACTTTATTTCCTGATCGGATACAAATTGGCAGAGCTATGGCCACTGGAAGAAGCAAAAGTGGGGAAATTGGGAAAATTCACATTTTCATGGGGGTACCCCTTGGAAAAAATTCGAAAAATTTAAAATCAATATTTAAGCAATGTTTTGAATAGGGAAAGTTGCTTCTGGGTTCGCTGATTACAAAATGGTACTTTATTTCCTGATCGGATACAAATTGGCAGAGCTATGGCCACTGGAAGAAGCAAAAGTGGGGAAATTGGGAAAATTAACATTTTCATGGGGGTACCCCTTGAAAAAATTCGAAAAATTTAAAATCAATATTTAAGCAATGTTTTGAATAGGGAAAGTTGCTTCTGGGTTCGCTGATTACAAAATGGTACTTTATTTCCTGATCGGATACAAATTGGCAGAGCTATGGCCACTGGAAGCAGCAAAAGTGGGGAAATTGGGAAAATTCACATTTTCATGGGGGTACCCCTTGGAAATAATTCGAAAAATTTAAAGTCAATATTTAAGCAATGTTTTGAATATGGAAAGTTGCTTCTGGGTTCGCTGATTACAAAATGGTACTTTATTTCCTGATCGGATACAAATTGGCAGAGCTATGGCCACTGGAAGAAGCAAAAGTGGGGAAATTGGGAAAATTCACATTTTCATGGGGGTACCCCTTGGAAAAAATTCGAAAAATTTAAAATCAATAATTAAGCAATGTTTTGAATAGGGAAAGTTGCTTCTGGGTTCGCTGATTACAAAATGGTACTTTATTTCCTGATCGGATACAAATTGGCAGAGCTATGGCCACTGGAAGAAGCAAAAGTGGGGAAATTGGGAAAATTCACATTTTCATGGGGGTACCCCTTGGAAATAATTCGAAAAATTTAAAGTCAATATTTAAGCAATGTTTTGAATATGGAAAGTTGCTTCTGGGTTCGCTGATTACAAAATGGTACTTTATTTCCTGATCGGATACAAATTGGCAGAGCTATGGCCACTGGAAGAAGAAAAATTGGGAAATTGGGAAAATTCACATTTTTATGTGGGTACCCCTTGAAAATAATTCGAAAAATTTAAAATCAATATTTAAGCAATGTTTTGAATAGGGAAAGTTGCTTTTGGGTTCGCTGATTACAAAATGGTACTTTATTTCTTGATCGGATACAAATTGGCAGAGCTATGGCCACTGGAAGCAGCAGAAGAGGGGAAATTGGGAAAATTCACATTTTCATGGGGGTACCCCTTGAAAATAATTCGAAAAATTTAAAATCAATATTTAAGCAATGTTTTGAATAGGGAAAGTTGCTTTTGGGTTCGCTGATTACAAAATGGTACTTTATTTCTTGATCGGATACAAATTGGCAGAGCTATGGCCACTGGAAGCAGCAGAAGAGGGGAAATTGGGAAAATTCACATTTTCATGGGGGTACCCTTTGGAAAAAATTCGAAAAATTTAAAATCAATAATTAAGCAATGTTTTGAATAGGGAAAGTTGCTTCTGGGTTCGCTGATTACAAAATGGTACTTTATTTCCTGATCGGATACAAATTGGCAGAGCTATGGCCACTGGAAGAAGCAAAAGTGGGGAAATTGGGAAAATTCACATTTTCATGGGGAACCCCTTGGAAAAAATTCGAAAAATTTAAAATCAATATTTAAGCAATGTTTTGAATAGGGAAAGTTGCTTCTGGGTTCGCTGATTACAAAATGGTACTTTATTTCCTGATCGGATACAAATTGGCAGAGCTATGGCCACTGGAAGAAGCAAAAGTGGGGAAATTGGGAAAATTCACATTTTCATGGGGGTACCCCTTGGAAAAAATTCGATAAATGTCAAATCAATATTTAAGCAATGTTTTGAATAGGGAAAGTTGCTTCTGGGTTCGCTGATTACAAAATGGTACTTTATTTCCTGATCGGATACAAATTGGCAGAGCTATGGCCACTGGAAGAAGCAAAAGTGGGGAAATTGGGAAAATTCACATTTTCATGGGGGTACCCCTTGGAAAAAATTCGAAAAATTTAAAATCAATATTTAAGCAATGTTTTGAATAGGGAAAGTTGCTTCTGGGTTCGCTGATTACAAAATGGTACTTTATTTCCTGATCGGATACAAATTGGCAGAGCTATGGCCACTGGAAGAAGCAAAAGTGGGGAAATTGGGAAAATTCACATTTTCATGGGGGTACCCCTTGGAAAAAATTCGAAAAATTTAAAATCAATATTTAAGCAATGTTTTGAATAGGGAAAGTTGCTTCTGGGTTCGCTGATTACAAAATGGTACTTTATTTCCTGATCGGATACAAATTGGCAGAGCTATGGCCACTGGAAGAAGCAAAAGTGGGGAAATTGGGAAAATTCACATTTTCATGGGGGTACCCCTTGGAAAAAATTCGAAAAATTTAAAATCAATATTTAAGCAATGTTTTGAATAGGGAAAGTTGCTTCTGGGTTCGCTGATTACAAAATGGTACTTTATTTCCTGATCGGATACAAATTGGCAGAGCTATGGCCACTGGAAGAAGCAAAAGTGGGGAAATTGGGAAAATTCACATTTTCATGGGGGTACCCCTTGGAAAAAATTCGAAAAATTTAAAATCAATATTTAAGCAATGTTTTGAATAGGGAAAGTTGCTTCTGGGTTCGCTGATTACAAAATGGTACTTTATTTCCTGATCGGATACAAATTGGCAGAGCTATGGCCACTGGAAGAAGCAAAAGTGGGGAAATTGGGAAAATTCACATTTTCATGGGGGTACCCCTTGGAAAAAATTCGAAAAATTTAAAATCAATATTTAAGCAATGTTTTGAATAGGGAAAGTTGCTTCTGGGTTCGCTGATTACAAAATGGTACTTTATTTCCTGATCGGATACAAATTGGCAGAGCTATGGCCACTGGAAGAAGCAAAAGTGGGGAAATTGGGAAAATTCACATTTTCATGGGGGTACCCCTTGGAAAAAATTCGAAAAATTTAAAATCAATATTTAAGCAATGTTTTGAATAGGGAAAGTTGCTTCTGGGTTCGCTGATTACAAAATGGTACTTTATTTCCTGATCGGATACAAATTGGCAGAGCTATGGCCACTGGAAGAAGCAAAAGTGGGGAAATTGGGAAAATTCACATTTTCATGGGGGTACCCCTTGGAAAAAATTCGAAAAATTTAAAATCAATATTTAAGCAATGTTTTGAATAGGGAAAGTTGCTTTTGGGTTCGCTGATTACAAAATGGTACTTTATTTCCTGATCGGATACAAATTGGCAGAGCTATGGCCACTGGAAGAAGCAAAAGTGGGGAAATTGGGAAAATTCACATTTTCATGGGGGTACCCCTTGGAAAAAATTCGAAAAATTTAAAATCAATATTTAAGCAATGTTTTGAATAGGGAAAGTTGCTTCTGGGTTCGCTGATTACAAAATGGTACTTTATTTCCTGATCGGATACAAATTGGCAGAGCTATGGCCACTGGAAGAAGCAAAAGTGGGGAAATTGGGAAAATTCACATTTTCATGGGGGTACCCCTTGGAAAAAATTCGAAAAATTTAAAATCAATATTTAAGCAATGTTTTGAATAGGGAAAGTTGCTTTTGGGTTCGCTGATTACAAAATGGTACTTTATTTCCTGATCGGATACAAATTGGCAGAGCTATGGCCACTGGAAGAAGCAAAAGTGGGGAAATTGGGAAAATTCACATTTTCATGGGGGTACCCCTTGGAAAAAATTCGAAAAATTTAAAATCAATATTTAAGCAATGTTTTGAATAGGGAAAGTTGCTTCTGGGTTCGCTGATTACAAAATGGTACTTTATTTCCTGATCGGATACAAATTGGCAGAGCTATGGCCACTGGAAGAAGCAAAAGTGGGGAAATTGGGAAAATTCACATTTTCATGGGGGTACCCCTTGGAAAAAATTCGAAAAATTTAAAATCAATATTTAAGCAATGTTTTGAATAGGGAAAGTTGCTTCTGGGTTCGCTGATTACAAAATGGTACTTTATTTCCTGATCGGATACAAATTGGCAGAGCTATGGCCACTGGAAGAAGCAAAAGTGGGGAAATTGGGAAAATTCACATTTTCATGGGGGTACCCCTTGGAAAAAATTCGAAAAATTTAAAATCAATATTTAAGCAATGTTTTGAATAGGGAAAGTTGCTTTTGGGTTCGCTGATTACAAAATGGTACTTTATTTCCTGATCGGATACAAATTGGCAGAGCTATGGCCACTGGAAGAAGCAAAAGTGGGGAAATTGGGAAAATTCACATTTTCATGGGGGTACCCCTTGGAAAAAATTCGAAAAATTTAAAATCAATATTTAAGCAATGTTTTGAATAGGGAAAGTTGCTTCTGGGTTCGCTGATTACAAAATGGTACTTTATTTCCTGATCGGATACAAATTGGCAGAGCTATGGCCACTGGAAGAAGCAAAAGTGGGGAAATTGGGAAAATTCACATTTTCATGGGGGTACCCCTTGGAAAAAATTCGAAAAATTTAAAATCAATATTTAAGCAATGTTTTGAATAGGGAAAGTTGCTTTTGGGTTCGCTGATTACAAAATGGTACTTTATTTCCTGATCGGATACAAATTGGCAGAGCTATGGCCACTGGAAGAAGCAAAAGTGGGGAAATTGGGAAAATTCACATTTTCATGGGGGTACCCCTTGGAAAAAATTCGAAAAATTTAAAATCAATATTTAAGCAATGTTTTGAATAGGGAAAGTTGCTTTTGGGTTCGCTGATTACAAAATGGTACTTTATTTCCTGATCGGATACAAATTGGCAGAGCTATGGCCACTGGAAGAAGCAAAAGTGGGGAAATTGGGAAAATTCACATTTTCATGGGGGTACCCCTTGGAAAAAATTCGAAAAATTTAAAATCAATATTTAAGCAATGTTTTGAATAGGGAAAGTTGCTTTTGGGTTCGCTGATTACAAAATGGTACTTTATTTCCTGATCGGATACAAATTGGCAGAGCTATGGCCACTGGAAGAAGCAAAAGTGGGGAAATTGGGAAAATTCACATTTTCATGGGGGTACCCCTTGGAAAAAATTCGAAAAATTTAAAATCAATATTTAAGCAATGTTTTGAATAGGGAAAGTTGCTTTTGGGTTCGCTGATTACAAAATGGTACTTTATTTCCTGATCGGATACAAATTGGCAGAGCTATGGCCACTGGAAGAAGCAAAAGTGGGGAAATTGGGAAAATTCACATTTTCATGGGGGTACCCCTTGGAAAAAATTCGAAAAATTTAAAATCAATATTTAAGCAATGTTTTGAATAGGGAAAGTTGCTTCTGGGTTCGCTGATTACAAAATGGTACTTTATTTCCTGATCGGATACAAATTGGCAGAGCTATGGCCACTGGAAGCAGCAAAAGTGGGGAAATTGGGAAAATTCACATTTTCATGGGGGTACCCCTTGGAAAAAATTCGAAAAATTTAAAATCAATATTTAAGCAATGTTTTGAATAGGGAAAGTTGCTTTTGGGTTCGCTGATTACAAAATGGTACTTTATTTCCTGATCGGATACAAATTGGCAGAGCTATGGCCACTGGAAGAAGCAAAAGTGGGGAAATTGGGAAAATTCACATTTTCATGGGGGTACCCCTTGGAAAAAATTCGAAAAATTTAAAATCAATATTTAAGCAATGTTTTGAATAGGGAAAGTTGCTTTTGGGTTCGCTGATTACAAAATGGTACTTTATTTCCTGATCGGATACAAATTGGCAGAGCTATGGCCACTGGAAGAAGCAAAAGTGGGGAAATTGGGAAAATTCACATTTTCATGGGGGTACCCCTTGGGAAAAAATTCGAAAAATTTAAAATCAATATTTAAGCAATGTTTTGAATAGGGAAAGTTGCTTTTGGGTTCGCTGATTACAAAATGGTACTTTATTTCCTGATCGGATACAAATTGGCAGAGCTATGGCCACTGGAAGAAGCAAAAGTGGGGAAATTGGGAAAATTCACATTTTCATGGGGGTACCCCTTGGAAAAAATTCGAAAAATTTAAAATCAATATTTAAGCAATGTTTTGAATAGGGAAAGTTGCTTCTGGGTTCGCTGATTACAAAATGGTACTTTATTTCCTGATCGGATACAAATTGGCAGAGCTATGGCCACTGGAAGAAGCAAAAGTGGGGAAATTGGGAAAATTCACATTTTCATGGGGGTACCCCTTGGAAAAAATTCGAAAAATTTAAAATCAATATTTAAGCAATGTTTTGAATAGGGAAAGTTGCTTTTGGGTTCGCTGATTACAAAATGGTACTTTATTTCCTGATCGGATACAAATTGGCAGAGCTATGGCCACTGGAAGAAGCAAAAGTGGGGAAATTGGGAAAATTCACATTTTCATGGGGGTACCCCTTGGAAAAAATTCGAAAAATTTAAAATCAATATTTAAGCAATGTTTTGAATAGGGAAAGTTGCTTCTGGGTTCGCTGATTACAAAATGGTACTTTATTTCCTGATCGGATACAAATTGGCAGAGCTATGGCCACTGGAAGCATCAAAAGTGGGGAAATTGGGAAAATTCACATTTTCATGGGGGTACCCCTTGGAAAAAATTCGAAAAATTTAAAATCAATATTTAAGCAATGTTTTGAATAGGGAAAGTTGCTTTTGGGTTCGCTGATTACAAAATGGTACTTTATTTCCTGATCGGATACAAATTGGCAGAGCTATGGCCACTGGAAGAAGCAAAAGTGGGGAAATTGGGAAAATTCACATTTTCATGGGGGTACCCCTTGGAAAAAATTCGAAAAATTTAAAATCAATATTTAAGCAATGTTTTGAATAGGGAAAGTTGCTTCTGGGTTCGCTGATTACAAAATGGTACTTTATTTCCTGATCGGATACAAATTGGCAGAGCTATGGCCACTGGAAGAAGCAAAAGTGGGGAAATTGGGAAAATTCACATTTTCATGGGGGTACCCCTTGGAAAAAATTCGAAAAATTTAAAATCAATATTTAAGCAATGTTTTGAATAGGGAAAGTTGCTTTTGGGTTCGCTGATTACAAAATGGTACTTTATTTCCTGATCGGATACAAATTGGCAGAGCTATGGCCACTGGAAGAAGCAAAAGTGGGGAAATTGGGAAAATTCACATTTTCATGGGGGTACCCCTTGGAAAAAATTCGAAAAATTTAAAATCAATATTTAAGCAATGTTTTGAATAGGGAAAGTTGCTTCTGGGTTCGCTGATTACAAAATGGTACTTTATTTCCTGATCGGATACAAATTGGCAGAGCTATGGCCACTGGAAGCATCAAAAGTGGGGAAATTGGGAAAATTCACATTTTCATGGGGGTACCCCTTGGAAAAAATTCGAAAAATTTAAAATCAATATTTAAGCAATGTTTTGAATAGGGAAAGTTGCTTTTGGGTTCGCTGATTACAAAATGGTACTTTATTTCCTGATCGGATACAAATTGGCAGAGCTATGGCCACTGGAAGAAGCAAAAGTGGGGAAATTGGGAAAATTCACATTTTCATGGGGGTACCCCTTGGAAAAAATTCGAAAAATTTAAAATCAATATTTAAGCAATGTTTTGAATAGGGAAAGTTGCTTCTGGGTTCGCTGATTACAAAATGGTACTTTATTTCCTGATCGGATACAAATTGGCAGAGCTATGGCCACTGGAAGAAGCAAAAGTGGGGAAATTGGGAAAATTCACATTTTCATGGGGGTACCCCTTGGAAAAAATTCGAAAAATTTAAAATCAATATTTAAGCAATGTTTTGAATAGGGAAAGTTGCTTTTGGGTTCGCTGATTACAAAATGGTACTTTATTTCCTGATCGGATACAAATTGGCAGAGCTATGGCCACTGGAAGAAGCAAAAGTGGGGAAATTGGGAAAATTCACATTTTCATGTGGGTACCCCTTGGAAAAAATTCGAAAAATTTAAAATCAATATTTAAGCAATGTTTTGAATAGGGAAAGTTGCTTCTGGGTTCGCTGATTACAAAATGGTACTTTATTTCCTGATCGGATACAAATTGGCAGAGCTATGGCCACTGGAAGAAGCAAAAGTGGGGAAATTGGGAAAATTCACATTTTCATGTGGGTACCCCTTGGAAAAAATTCGAAAAATTTAAAATCAATATTTAAGCAATGTTTTGAATAGGGAAAGTTGCTTTTGGGTTCGCTGATTACAAAATGGTACTTTATTTCCTGATCGGATACAAATTGGCAGAGCTATGGCCACTGGAAGAAGCAAAAGTGGGGAAATTGGGAAAATTCACATTTTCATGGGGGTACCCCTTGGAAAAAATTCGAAAAATTTAAAATCAATATTTAAGCAATGTTTTGAATAGGGAAAGTTGCTTCTGGGTTCGCTGATTACAAAATGGTACTTTATTTCCTGATCGGATACAAATTGGCAGAGCTATGGCCACTGGAAGAAGCAAAAGTGGGGAAATTGGGAAAATTCACATTTTCATGGGGGTACCCCTTGGAAAAAATTCGAAAAATTTAAAATCAATATTTAAGCAATGTTTTGAATAGGGAAAGTTGCTTTTGGGTTCGCTGATTACAAAATGGTACTTTATTTCCTGATCGGATACAAATTGGCAGAGCTATGGCCACTGGAAGAAGCAAAAGTGGGGAAATTGGGAAAATTCACATTTTCATGGGGGTACCCCTTGGAAAAAATTCGAAAAATTTAAAATCAATATTTAAGCAATGTTTTGAATAGGGAAAGTTGCTTCTGGGTTCGCTGATTACAAAATGGTACTTTATTTCCTGATCGGATACAAATTGGCAGAGCTATGGCCACTGGAAGAAGCAAAAGTGGGGAAATTGGGAAAATTCACATTTTCATGGGGGTACCCCTTGGAAAAAATTCGAAAAATTTAAAATCAATATTTAAGCAATGTTTTGAATAGGGAAAGTTGCTTCTGGGTTCGCTGATTACAAAATGGTACTTTATTTCCTGATCGGATACAAATTGGCAGAGCTATGGCCACTGGAAGAAGCAAAAGTGGGGAAATTGGGAAAATTCACATTTTCATGGGGGTACCCCTTGGAAAAAATTTGAAAAATTTAAAATCAATATTTAAGCAATGTTTTGAATAGCGAAAGTTGCTTCTGGGTTCGCTGATTACAAAATGGTACTTTATTTCCTGATCGGATACAAATTGGCAGAGCTATGGCCACTGGAAGAAGCAAAAGTGGGGAAATTGGGAAAATTCACATTTTCATGGGGGTACCCCTTGGAAAAAATTCGAAAAATTTAAAATCAATATTTAAGCAATGTTTTGAATAGGGAAAGTTGCTTTCTGGGTTCGCTGATTACAAAATGGTACTTTATTTCCTGATCGGATACAAATTGGCAGAGCTATGGCCACTGGAAGAAGCAAAAGTGGGGAAATTGGGAAAATTCACATTTTCATGGGGGTACCCCTTGGAAAAAATTCGAAAAATTTAAAATCAATATTTAAGCAATGTTTTGAATAGGGAAAGTTGCTTTTGGGTTCGCTGATTACAAAATGGTACTTTATTTCCTGATCGGATACAAATTGGCAGAGCTATGGCCACTGGAAGAAGCAAAAGTGGGGAAATTGGGAAAATTCACATTTTCATGGGGGTACCCCTTGGAAAAAATTCGAAAAATTTAAAATCAATATTTAAGCAATGTTTTGAATAGGGAAAGTTGCTTCTGGGTTCGCTGATTACAAAATGGTACTTTATTTCCTGATCGGATACAAATTGGCAGAGCTATGGCCACTGGAAGAAGCAAAAGTGGGGAAATTGGGAAAATTCACATTTTCATGGGGGTACCCCTTGGAAAAAATTCGAAAAATTTAAAATCAATATTTAAGCAATGTTTTGAATAGGGAAAGTTGCTTCTGGGTTCGCTGATTACAAAATGGTACTTTATTTCCTGATCGGATACAAATTGGCAGAGCTATGGCCACTGGAAGAAGCAAAAGTGGGGAAATTGGGAAAATTCACATTTTCATGGGGGTACCCCTTGGAAAAAATTCGAAAAATTTAAAATCAATATTTAAGCAATGTTTTGAATAGGGAAAGTTGCTTTTGGGTTCGCTGATTACAAAATGGTACTTTATTTCCTGATCGGATACAAATTGGCAGAGCTATGGCCACTGGAAGAAGCAAAAGTGGGGAAATTGGGAAAATTCACATTTTCATGGGGGTACCCCTTGGAAAAAATTCGAAAAATTTAAAATCAATATTTAAGCAATGTTTTGAATAGGGAAAGTTGCTTCTGGGTTCGCTGATTACAAAATGGTACTTTATTTCCTGATCGGATACAAATTGGCAGAGCTATGGCCACTGGAAGAAGCAAAAGTGGGGAAATTGGGAAAATTCACATTTTCATGGGGGTACCCCTTGAAAAAAATTCGAAAAATTTAAAATCAATATTTAAGCAATGTTTTGAATAGGGAAAGTTGCTTTTGGGTTCGCTGATTACAAAATGGTACTTTATTTCCTGATCGGATACAAATTGGCAGAGCTATGGCCACTGGAAGAAGCAAAAGTGGGGAAATTGGGAAAATTCACATTTTCATGGGGGTACCCCTTGGAAAAAATTCGAAAAATTTAAAATCAATATTTAAGCAATGTTTTGAATAGGGAAAGTTGCTTCTGGGTTCGCTGATTACAAAATGGTACTTTATTTCCTGATCGGATACAAATTGGCAGAGCTATGGCCACTGGAAGAAGCAAAAGTGGGGAAATTGGGAAAATTCACATTTTCATGGGGGTACCCCTTGGAAAAAATTCGAAAAATTTAAAATCAATATTTAAGCAATGTTTTGAATAGGGAAAGTTGCTTTTGGGTTCGCTGATTACAAAATGGTACTTTATTTCCTGATCGGATACAAATTGGCAGAGCTATGGCCACTGGAAGAAGCAAAAGTGGGGAAATTGGGAAAATTCACATTTTCATGGGGGTACCCCTTGGAAAAAATTCGAAAAATTTAAAATCAATATTTAAGCAATGTTTTGAATAGGGAAAGTTGCTTCTGGGTTCGCTGATTACAAAATGGTACTTTATTTCCTGATCGGATACAAATTGGCAGAGCTATGGCCACTGGAAGCATCAAAAGTGGGGAAATTGGGAAAATTCACATTTTCATGGGGGTACCCCTTGGAAAAAATTCGAAAAATTTAAAATCAATATTTAAGCAATGTTTTGAATAGGGAAAGTTGCTTTTCTGGGTTCGCTGATTACAAAATGGTACTTTATTTCCTGATCGGATACAAATTGGCAGAGCTATGGCCACTGGAAGAAGCAAAAGTGGGGAAATTGGGAAAATTCACATTTTCATGGGGGTACCCCTTGGGAAAAAATTCGAAAAATTTAAAATCAATATTTAAGCAATGTTTTGAATAGGGAAAGTTGCTTCTGGGTTCGCTGATTACAAAATGGTACTTTATTTCCTGATCGGATACAAATTGGCAGAGCTATGGCCACTGGAAGAAGCAAAAGTGGGGAAATTGGGAAAATTCACATTTTCATGGGGGTACCCCTTGAGAAAAAATTAATAAAAATCAATATTTAAGCAATGTTTTGAATAGGGAAAGTTGCTTTTGGGTTCGCTGATTACAAAATGGTACTTTATTTCCTGATCGGATACAAATTGGCAGAGCTATGGCCACTGGAAGAAGCAAAAGTGGGGAAATTGGGAAAATTCACATTTTCATGGGGGTACCCCTTGGAAAAAATTGAAAAATTTAAAATCAATATTTAAGCAATGTTTTGAATAGGGAAAGTTGCTTCTGGGTTCGCTGATTACAAAATGGTACTTTATTTCCTGATCGGATACAAATTGGCAGAGCTATGGCCACTGGAAGAAGCAAAAGTGGGGAAATTGGGAAAATTCACATTTTCATGGGGGTACCCCTTGGAAAAAATTCGAAAAATTTAAAATCAATATTTAAGCAATGTTTTGAATAGGGAAAGTTGCTTTTGGGTTCGCTGATTACAAAATGGTACTTTATTTCCTGATCGGATACAAATTGGCAGAGCTATGGCCACTGGAAGAAGCAAAAGTGGGGAAATTGGGAAAATTCACATTTTCATGGGGGTACCCCTTGAAAAAATTCGAAAAATTTAAAATCAATATTTAAGCAATGTTTTGAATAGGGAAAGTTGCTTTTGGGTTCGCTGATTACAAAATGGTACTTTATTTCCTGATCGGATACAAATTGGCAGAGCTATGGCCACTGGAAGAAGCAAAAGTGGGGAAATTGGGAAAATTCACATTTTCATGGGGGTACCCCTTGGAAAAATTCGAAAAATTTAAAATCAATATTTAAGCAATGTTTTGAATAGGGAAAGTTGCTTCTGGGTTCGCTGATTACAAAATGGTACTTTATTTCCTGATCGGATACAAATTGGCAGAGCTATGGCCACTGGAAGAAGCAAAAGTGGGGAAATTGGGAAAATTCACATTTTCATGGGGGTACCCCTTGGAAAAAATTCGAAAAATTTAAAATCAATATTTAAGCAATGTTTTGAATAGGGAAAGTTGCTTTTGGGTTCGCTGATTACAAAATGGTACTTTATTTCCTGATCGGATACAAATTGGCAGAGCTATGGCCACTGGAAGAAGCAAAAGTGGGGAAATTGGGAAAATTCACATTTTCATGGGGGTACCCCTTGGAAAAAATTCGAAAAATTTAAAATCAATATTTAAGCAATGTTTTGAATAGGGAAAGTTGCTTTTGGGTTCGCTGATTACAAAATGGTACTTTATTTCCTGATCGGATACAAATTGGCAGAGCTATGGCCACTGGAAGAAGCAAAAGTGGGGAAATTGGGAAAATTCACATTTTCATGGGGGTACCCCTTGGAAAAAATTCGAAAAATTTAAAATCAATATTTAAGCAATGTTTTGAATAGGGAAAGTTGCTTCTGGGTTCGCTGATTACAAAATGGTACTTTATTTCCTGATCGGATACAAATTGGCAGAGCTATGGCCACTGGAAGAAGCAAAAGTGGGGAAATTGGGAAAATTCACATTTTCATGGGGGTACCCCTTGGAAAAAATTCGAAAAATTTAAAATCAATATTTAAGCAATGTTTTGAATAGGGAAAGTTGCTTCTGGGTTCGCTGATTACAAAATGGTACTTTATTTCCTGATCGGATACAAATTGGCAGAGCTATGGCCACTGGAAGAAGCAAAAGTGGGGAAATTGGGAAAATTCACATTTTCATGGGGGTACCCCTTGGAAAAAATTCGAAAAATTTAAAATCAATATTTAAGCAATGTTTTGAATAGGGAAAGTTGCTTTCTGGGTTCGCTGATTACAAAATGGTACTTTATTTCCTGATCGGATACAAATTGGCAGAGCTATGGCCACTGGAAGAAGCAAAAGTGGGGAAATTGGGAAAATTCACATTTTCATGGGGGTACCCCTTGGAAAAAATTCGAAAAATTTAAAATCAATATTTAAGCAATGTTTTGAATAGGGAAAGTTGCTTCTGGGTTCGCTGATTACAAAATGGTACTTTATTTCCTGATCGGATACAAATTGGCAGAGCTATGGCCACTGGAAGAAGCAAAAGTGGGGAAATTGGGAAAATTCACATTTTCATGGGGGTACCCCTTGGAAAAAATTCGAAAAATTTAAAATCAATATTTAAGCAATGTTTTGAATAGGGAAAGTTGCTTCTGGGTTCGCTGATTACAAAATGGTACTTTATTTCCTGATCGGATACAAATTGGCAGAGCTATGGCCACTGGAAGAAGCAAAAGTGGGGAAATTGGGAAAATTCACATTTTCATGGGGGTACCCCTTGGAAAAAATTCGAAAAATTTAAAATCAATATTTAAGCAATGTTTTGAATAGGGAAAGTTGCTTCTGGGTTCGCTGATTACAAAATGGTACTTTATTTCCTGATCGGATACAAATTGGCAGAGCTATGGCCACTGGAAGCAGCAAAAGTGGGGAAATTGGGAAAATTCACATTTTCATGGGGGTACCCCTTGGAAAAAATTCGAAAAATTTAAAATCAATATTTAAGCAATGTTTTGAATAGGGAAAGTTGCTTCTGGGTTCGCTGATTACAAAATGGTACTTTATTTCCTGATCGGATACAAATTGGCAGAGCTATGGCCACTGGAAGAAGCAAAAGTGGGGAAATTGGGAAAATTCACATTTTCATGGGGGGTACCCCTTGGAAAAAATTCGAAAAATGTCAAATCAATATTTAAGCAATGTTTTGAATAGGGAAAGTTGCTTTTGGGTTCGCTGATTACAAAATGGTACTTTATTTCCTGATCGGATACAAATTGGCAGAGCTATGGCCACTGGAAGAAGCAAAAGTGGGGAAATTGGGAAAATTCACATTTTCATGGGGGTACCCCTTGGAAAAAATTCGAAAAATTAAAAATCAATATTTAAGCAATGTTTTGAATAGGGAAAGTTGCTTCTGGGTTCGCTGATTACAAAATGGTACTTTATTTCCTGATCGGATACAAATTGGCAGAGCTATGGCCACTGGAAGAAGCAAAAGTGGGGAAATTGGGAAAATTCACATTTTCATGGGGGTACCCCTTGGAAAAAATTCGAAAAATTTAAAATCAATATTTAAGCAATGTTTTGAATAGGGAAAGTTGCTTTTGGGTTCGCTGATTACAAAATGGTACTTTATTTCCTGATCGGATACAAATTGGCAGAGCTATGGCCACTGGAAGAAGCAAAAGTGGGGAAATTGGGAAAATTCACATTTTCATGGGGGTACCCCTTGGAAAAAATTCGAAAAATTTAAAATCAATATTTAAGCAATGTTTTGAATAGGGAAAGTTGCTTCTGGGTTCGCTGATTACAAAATGGTACTTTATTTCCTGATCGGATACAAATTGGCAGAGCTATGGCCACTGGAAGAAGCAAAAGTGGGGAAATTGGGAAAATTCACATTTTCATGGGGGTACCCCTTGGAAAAAATTCGAAAAATGTCAAATCAATATTTAAGCAATGTTTTGAATAGGGAGAGTTGCTTTTGGGTTCGCTGATTACAAAATGGTACTTTATTTCCTGATCGGATACAAATTGGCAGAGCTATGGCCACTGGAAGAAGCAAAAGTGGGGAAATTGGGAAAATTCACATTTTCATGGGGGTACCCCTTGGAAAAAATTCGAAAAATTTAAAATCAATATTTAAGCAATGTTTTGAATAGGGAAAGTTGCTTCTGGGTTCGCTGATTACAAAATGGTACTTTATTTCCTGATCGGATACAAATTGGCAGAGCTATGGCCACTGGAAGAAGCAAAAGTGGGGAAATTGGGAAAATTCACATTTTCATGGGGGTACCCCTTGGAAAAAATTCGAAAAATTTAAAATCAATATTTAAGCAATGTTTTGAATAGGGAAAGTTGCTTTTGGGTTCGCTGATTACAAAATGGTACTTTATTTCCTGATCGGATACAAATTGGCAGAGCTATGGCCACTGGAAGAAGCAAAAGTGGGGAAATTGGGAAAATTCACATTTTCATGGGGGTACCCCTTGGAAAAAATTCGAAAAATTTAAAATCAATATTTAAGCAATGTTTTGAATAGGGAAAGTTGCTTCTGGGTTCGCTGATTACAAAATGGTACTTTATTTCCTGATCGGATACAAATTGGCAGAGCTATGGCCACTGGAAGAAGCAAAAGTGGGGAAATTGGGAAAATTCACATTTTCATGGGGGTACCCCTTGGAAAAAATTCGAAAAATTTAAAATCAATATTTAAGCAATGTTTTGAATAGGGAAAGTTGCTTTTGGGTTCGCTGATTACAAAATGGTACTTTATTTCCTGATCGGATACAAATTGGCAGAGCTATGGCCACTGGAAGAAGCAAAAGTGGGGAAATTGGGAAAATTCACATTTTCATGGGGGTACCCCTTGGAAAAAATTCGAAAAATTTAAAAATCAATATTTAAGCAATGTTTTGAATAGGGAAAGTTGCTTCTGGGTTCGCTGATTACAAAATGGTACTTTATTTCCTGATCGGATACAAATTGGCAGAGCTATGGCCACTGGAAGAAGCAAAAGTGGGGAAATTGGGAAAATTCACATTTTCATGGGGGTACCCCTTGGAAAAAATTCGAAAAATTTAAAATCAATATTTAAGCAATGTTTTGAATAGGGAAAGTTGCTTTTGGGTTCGCTGATTACAAAATGGTACTTTATTTCCTGATCGGATACAAATTGGCAGAGCTATGGCCACTGGAAGAAGCAAAAGTGGGGAAATTGGGAAAATTCACATTTTCATGGGGGTACCCCTTGGAAAAATTCGAAAAATTTAAAATCAATATTTAAGCAATGTTTTGAATAGGGAAAGTTGCTTCTGGGTTCGCTGATTACAAAATGGTACTTTATTTCCTGATCGGATACAAATTGGCAGAGCTATGGCCACTGGAAGAAGCAAAAGTGGGGAAATTGGGAAAATTCACATTTTCATGGGGGTACCCCTTGGAAAAAATTCGAAAAATTTAAAATCAATATTTAAGCAATGTTTTGAATAGGGAAAGTTGCTTTTGGGTTCGCTGATTACAAAATGGTACTTTATTTCCTGATCGGATACAAATTGGCAGAGCTATGGCCACTGGAAGAAGCAAAAGTGGGGAAATTGGGAAAATTCACATTTTCATGGGGGTACCCCTTGGGAAAAAATTCGAAAAATTTAAAATCAATATTTAAGCAATGTTTTGAATAGGGAAAGTTGCTTCTGGGTTCGCTGATTACAAAATGGTACTTTATTTCCTGATCGGATACAAATTGGCAGAGCTATGGCCACTGGAAGAAGCAAAAGTGGGGAAATTGGGAAAATTCACATTTTCATGGGGGTACCCCTTGGAAAAAATTCGAAAAATTTAAAATCAATATTTAAGCAATGTTTTGAATAGGGAAAGTTGCTTCTGGGTTCGCTGATTACAAAATGGTACTTTATTTCCTGATCGGATACAAATTGGCAGAGCTATGGCCACTGGAAGAAGCAAAAGTGGGGAAATTGGGAAAATTCACATTTTCATGGGGGTACCCCTTGGAAAAAATTCGAAAAATTTAAAATCAATATTTAAGCAATGTTTTGAATAGGGAAAGTTGCTTTTGGGTTCGCTGATTACAAAATGGTACTTTATTTCCTGATCGGATACAAATTGGCAGAGCTATGGCCACTGGAAGAAGCAAAAGTGGGGAAATTGGGAAAATTCACATTTTCATGGGGGTACCCCTTGGAAAAAATTCGAAAAATTTAAAATCAATATTTAAGCAATGTTTTGAATAGGGAAAGTTGCTTCTGGGTTCGCTGATTACAAAATGGTACTTTATTTCCTGATCGGATACAAATTGGCAGAGCTATGGCCACTGGAAGAAGCAAAAGTGGGGAAATTGGGAAAATTCACATTTTCATGGGGGTACCCCTTGGAAAAAATTCGAAAAATTTAAAATCAATATTTAAGCAATGTTTTGAATAGGGAAAGTTGCTTTTGGGTTCGCTGATTACAAAATGGTACTTTATTTCCTGATCGGATACAAATTGGCAGAGCTATGGCCACTGGAAGAAGCAAAAGTGGGGAAATTGGGAAAATTCACATTTTCATGGGGGTACCCCTTGGAAAAAATTCGAAAAATTTAAAATCAATATTTAAGCAATGTTTTGAATAGGGAAAGTTGCTTCTGGGTTCGCTGATTACAAAATGGTACTTTATTTCCTGATCGGATACAAATTGGCAGAGCTATGGCCACTGGAAGCAGCAAAAGTGGGGAAATTGGGAAAATTCACATTTTCATGGGGGTACCCCTTGGAAAAAATTCGAAAAATTTAAAATCAATATTTAAGCAATGTTTTGAATAGGGAAAGTTGCTTTTGGGTTCGCTGATTACAAAATGGTACTTTATTTCCTGATCGGATACAAATTGGCAGAGCTATGGCCACTGGAAGAAGCAAAAGTGGGGAAATTGGGAAAATTCACATTTTCATGGGGGTACCCCTTGGAAAAAATTCGAAAAATTTAAAATCAATATTTAAGCAATGTTTTGAATAGGGAAAGTTGCTTCTGGGTTCGCTGATTACAAAATGGTACTTTATTTCCTGATCGGATACAAATTGGCAGAGCTATGGCCACTGGAAGAAGCAAAAGTGGGGAAATTGGGAAAATTCACATTTTCATGGGGGTACCCCTTGGAAAAAATTCGAAAAATTTAAAATCAATATTTAAGCAATGTTTTGAATAGGGAAAGTTGCTTTTGGGTTCGCTGATTACAAAATGGTACTTTATTTCCTGATCGGATACAAATTGGCAGAGCTATGGCCACTGGAAGAAGCAAAAGTGGGGAAATTGGGAAAATTCACATTTTCATGGGGGTACCCCTTGGAAAAAATTTGAAAAATTTAAAATCAATATTTAAGCAATGTTTTGAATAGGGAAAGTTGCTTCTGGGTTCGCTGATTACAAAATGGTACTTTATTTCCTGATCGGATACAAATTGGCAGAGCTATGGCCACTGGAAGAAGCAAAAGTGGGGAAATTGGGAAAATTCACATTTTCATGGGGGTACCCCTTGGAAAAAATTTGAAAAATTAAAAATCAATTTTTAAGCAATGTTTTGAATAGGGAAAGTTGCTTCTGGGTTCGCTGATTACAAAATGGTACTTTATTTCCTGATCGGATACAAATTGGCAGAGCTATGGCCACTGGAAGAAGCAAAAGTGGGGAAATTGGGAAAATTCACATTTTCATGGGGGTACCCCTTGGAAAAAATTCGAAAAATTTAAAATCAATATTTAAGCAATGTTTTGAATAGGGAAAGTTGCTTCTGGGTTCGCTGATTACAAAATGGTACTTTATTTCCTGATCGGATACAAATTGGCAGAGCTATGGCCACTGGAAGAAGCAAAAGTGGGGAAATTGGGAAAATTCACATTTTCATGGGGGTACCCCTTGGAAAAAATTCGAAAAATTTAAAATCAATATTTAAGCAATGTTTTGAATAGGGAAAGTTGCTTTTGGGTTCGCTGATTACAAAATGGTACTTTATTTCCTGATCGGATACAAATTGGCAGAGCTATGGCCACTGGAAGAAGCAAAAGTGGGGAAATTGGGAAAATTAACATTTTCATGGGGGTACCCCTTGGAAAAAATTCGAAAAATTTAAAATCAATATTTAAGCAATGTTTTGAATAGGGAAAGTTGCTTCTGGGTTCGCTGATTACAAAATGGTACTTTATTTCCTGATCGGATACAAATTGGCAGAGCTATGGCCACTGGAAGAAGCAAAAGTGGGGAAATTGGGAAAATTCACATTTTCATGGGGGTACCCCTTGGAAAAAATTCGAAAAATTTAAAATCAATATTTAAGCAATGTTTTGAATAGGGAAAGTTGCTTCTGGGTTCGCTGATTACAAAATGGTACTTTATTTCCTGATCGGATACAAATTGGCAGAGCTATGGCCACTGGAAGAAGCAAAAGTGGGGAAATTGGGAAAATTCACATTTTCATGGGGGGTACCCCTTGGAAAAAATTCGAAAAATTTAAAATCAATATTTAAGCAATGTTTTGAATAGGGAAAGTTGCTTCTGGGTTCGCTGATTACAAAATGGTACTTTATTTCCTGATCGGATACAAATTGGCAGAGCTATGGCCACTGGAAGAAGCAAAAGTGGGGAAATTGGGAAAATTCACATTTTCATGGGGGTACCCCTTGGAAAAAATTTTGAAAAATTTAAAATCAATATTTAAGCAATGTTTTGAATAGGGAAAGTTGCTTTTGGGTTCGCTGATTACAAAATGGTACTTTATTTCCTGATCGGATACAAATTGGCAGAGCTATGGCCACTGGAAGAAGCAAAAGTGGGGAAATTGGGAAAATTCACATTTTCATGGGGGTACCCCTTGGAAAAAATTCGAAAAATTTAAAATCAATATTTAAGCAATGTTTTGAATAGGGAAAGTTGCTTTTGGGTTCGCTGATTACAAAATGGTACTTTATTTCCTGATCGGATACAAATTGGCAGAGCTATGGCCACTGGAAGAAGCAAAAGTGGGGAAATTGGGAAAATTCACATTTTCATGGGGGTACCCCTTGGAAAAAATTCGAAAAATTTAAAATCAATATTTAAGCAATGTTTTGAATAGGGAAAGTTGCTTTCTGGGTTCGCTGATTACAAAATGGTACTTTATTTCCTGATCGGATACAAATTGGCAGAGCTATGGCCACTGGAAGAAGCAAAAGTGGGGAAATTGGGAAAATTCACATTTTCATGGGGGTACCCCTTGGAAAAAATTCGAAAAATTTAAAATCAATATTTAAGCAATGTTTTGAATAGGGAAAGTTGCTTTTGGGTTCGCTGATTACAAAATGGTACTTTATTTCCTGATCGGATACAAATTGGCAGAGCTATGGCCACTGGAAGAAGCAAAAGTGGGGAAATTGGGAAAATTCACATTTTCATGGGGGTACCCCTTGGAAAAAATTCGAAAAATTTAAAATCAATATTTAAGCAATGTTTTGAATAGGGAAAGTTGCTTTCTGGGTTCGCTGATTACAAAATGGTACTTTATTTCCTGATCGGATACAAATTGGCAGAGCTATGGCCACTGGAAGAAGCAAAAGTGGGGAAATTGGGAAAATTCACATTTTCATGGGGGTACCCCTTGGAAAAAATTCGAAAAATTTAAAATCAATATTTAAGCAATGTTTTGAATAGGGAAAGTTGCTTTTGGGTTCGCTGATTACAAAATGGTACTTTATTTCCTGATCGGATACAAATTGGCAGAGCTATGGCCACTGGAAGAAGCAAAAGTGGGGAAATTGGGAAAATTCACATTTTCATGGGGGTACCCCTTGGAAAAAATTCGAAAAATTTAAAATCAATATTTAAGCAATGTTTTGAATAGGGAAAGTTGCTTCTGGGTTCGCTGATTACAAAATGGTACTTTATTTCCTGATCGGATACAAATTGGCAGAGCTATGGCCACTGGAAGAAGCAAAAGTGGGGAAATTGGGAAAATTCACATTTTCATGGGGGTACCCCTTGGAAAAAATTCGAAAAATTTAAAATCAATATTTAAGCAATGTTTTGAATAGGGAAAGTTGCTTCTGGGTTCGCTGATTACAAAATGGTACTTTATTTCCTGATCGGATACAAATTGGCAGAGCTATGGCCACTGGAAGAAGCAAAAGTGGGGAAATTGGGAAAATTCACATTTTCATGGGGGTACCCCTTGGAAAAAATTCGAAAAATTTAAAATCAATATTTAAGCAATGTTTTGAATAGGGAAAGTTGCTTTTGGGTTCGCTGATTACAAAATGGTACTTTATTTCCTGATCGGATACAAATTGGCAGAGCTATGGCCACTGGAAGAAGCAAAAGTGGGGAAATTGGGAAAATTCACATTTTCATGGGGGTACCCCTTGGAAAAAATTCGAAAAATTTAAAATCAATATTTAAGCAATGTTTTGAATAGGGAAAGTTGCTTTTGGGTTCGCTGATTACAAAATGGTACTTTATTTCCTGATCGGATACAAATTGGCAGAGCTATGGCCACTGGAAGAAGCAAAAGTGGGGAAATTGGGAAAATTCACATTTTCATGGGGGTACCCCTTTGGAAAAAATTCGAAAAATTTAAAATCAATATTTAAGCAATGTTTTGAATAGGGAAAGTTGCTTCTGGGTTCGCTGATTACAAAATGGTACTTTATTTCCTGATCGGATACAAATTGGCAGAGCTATGGCCACTGGAAGAAGCAAAAGTGGGGAAATTGGGAAAATTCACATTTTCATGGGGGTACCCCTTGGGAAAAAATTCGAAAAATTTAAAATCAATATTTAAGCAATGTTTTGAATAGGGAAAGTTGCTTCTGGGTTCGCTGATTACAAAATGGTACTTTATTTCCTGATCGGATACAAATTGGCAGAGCTATGGCCACTGGAAGAAGCAAAAGTGGGGAAATTGGGAAAATTCACATTTTCATGGGGGTACCCCTTGGAAAAAATTCGAAAAATTTAAAATCAATATTTAAGCAATGTTTTGAATAGGGAAAGTTGCTTCTGGGTTCGCTGATTACAAAATGGTACTTTATTTCCTGATCGGATACAAATTGGCAGAGCTATGGCCACTGGAAGAAGCAAAAGTGGGGGAAATTGGGAAAATTTAAAATCAATATTTAAGCAATGTTTTGAATAGGGAAAGTTGCTTTTGGGTTCGCTGATTACAAAATGGTACTTTATTTCCTGATCGGATACAAATTGGCAGAGCTATGGCCACTGGAAGAAGCAAAAGTGGGGAAATTGGGAAAAATTCGAAAAATTTAAAATCAATATTTAAGCAATGTTTTGAATAGAGAAAGTTGCTTCTGTGTTCGCTGATTACAAAATGGTACTTTATTTCCTGATCGGATACAAATTGGCAGAGCTATGGCCACTGGAAGAAGCAAAAGTGGGGAAATTGGGAAAATTCACATTTTCATGGGGGTACCCCTTGGAAAAAATTCGAAAAATTTAAAAATCAATATTTAAGCAATGTTTTGAATAGGGAAAGTTGCTTCTGGGTTCGCTGATTACAAAATGGTACTTTATTTCCTGATCGGATACAAATTGGCAGAGCTATGGCCACTGGAAGAAGCAAAAGTGGGGAAATTGGGAAAATTTACATTTTCATGGGGGTACCCCTTGGAAAAAATTTTAAAAATTAAAAATAAATTTTTAAGCAATGTTTTGAATAGGGAAAGTTGCTTTTGGGTTCGCTGATTACAAAATGGTACTTTATTTCCTGATCGGATACAAATTGGCAGAGCTATGGCCACTGGAAGAAGCAAAAGTGGGGAAATTGGGAAAATTCACATTTTCATGGGGGTACCCCTTGGAAAAAATTCGAAAAATTTAAAATCAATATTTAAGCAATGTTTTGAATAGGGAAAGTTGCTTCTGGGTTCGCTGATTACAAAATGGTACTTTATTTCCTGATCGGATACAAATTGGCAGAGCTATGGCCACTGGAAGAAGCAAAAGTGGGGAAATTGGGAAAATTCACATTTTCATGGGGGTACCCCTTGGAAAAAATTCGAAAAATGTCAAATCAATATTTAAGCAATGTTTTGAATAGGGAAAGTTGCTTTTGGGTTCGCTGATTACAAAATGGTACTTTATTTCCTGATCGGATACAAATTGGCAGAGCTATGGCCACTGGAAGAAGCAAAAGTGGGGAAATTGGGAAAATTCACATTTTCATGGGGGTACCCCTTGGAAAAAATTCGAAAAATTTAAAATCAATATTTAAGCAATGTTTTGAATAGGGAAAGTTGCTTCTGGGTTCGCTGATTACAAAATGGTACTTTACTTCCTGATCGGATACAAATTGGCAGAGCTATGGCCACTGGAAGAAGCAAAAGTGGGGAAATTGGGAAAATTCACATTTTCATGGGGGTACCCCTTGGAAAAAATTCGAAAAATTTAAAATCAATATTTAAGCAATGTTTTGAATAGGGAAAGTTGCTTTTGGGTTCGCTGATTACAAAATGGTACTTTATTTCCTGATCGGATACAAATTGGCAGAGCTATGGCCACTGGAAGAAGCAAAAGTGGGGAAATTGGGAAAATTCACATTTTCATGGGGGTACCCCTTGGAAAAAATTCGAAAAATTTCAAATCAATATTTAAGCAATGTTTTGAATAGGGAAAGTTGCTTCTGGGTTCGCTGATTACAAAATGGTACTTTATTTCCTGATCGGATACAAATTGGCAGAGCTATGGCCACTGGAAGAAGCAAAAGTGGGGAAATTGGGAAAATTCACATTTTCATGGGGGTACCCCTTGGAAAAAATTCGAAAAATTTAAAATCAATATTTAAGCAATGTTTTGAATAGGGAAAGTTGCTTTTGGGTTCGCTGATTACAAAATGGTACTTTATTTCCTGATCGGATACAAATTGGCAGAGCTATGGCCACTGGAAGAAGCAAAAGTGGGGAAATTGGGAAAATTCACATTTTCATGGGGGTACCCCTTGGAAAAAATTCGAAAAATTTAAAATCAATATTTAAGCAATGTTTTGAATAGGGAAAGTTGCTTTTGGGTTCGCTGATTACAAAATGGTACTTTATTTCCTGATCGGATACAAATTGGCAGAGCTATGGCCACTGGAAGAAGCAAAAGTGGGGAAATTGGGAAAATTCACATTTTCATGGGGGTACCCCTTGGAAAAAATTCGAAAAATTTAAAATCAATATTTAAGCAATGTTTTGAATAGGGAAAGTTGCTTTTGGGTTCGCTGATTACAAAATGGTACTTTATTTCCTGATCGGATACAAATTGGCAGAGCTATGGCCACTGGAAGAAGCAAAAGTGGGGAAATTGGGAAAATTCACATTTTCATGGGGGTACCCCTTGGAAAAAATTCGAAAAATTTAAAATCAATATTTAAGCAATGTTTTGAATAGGGAAAGTTGCTTTCTGGGTTCGCTGATTACAAAATGGTACTTTATTTCCTGATCGGATACAAATTGGCAGAGCTATGGCCACTGGAAGAAGCAAAAGTGGGGAAATTGGGAAAATTCACATTTTCATGGGGGTACCCCTTGGAAAAAATTCGAAAAATTTAAAATCAATATTTAAGCAATGTTTTGAATAGGGAAAGTTGCTTTTGGGTTCGCTGATTACAAAATGGTACTTTATTTCCTGATCGGATACAAATTGGCAGAGCTATGGCCACTGGAAGAAGCAAAAGTGGGGAAATTGGGAAAATTCACATTTTCATGGGGGTACCCCTTGGAAAAAATTCGAAAAATTTAAAATCAATATTTAAGCAATGTTTTGAATAGGGAAAGTTGCTTCTGGGTTCGCTGATTACAAAATGGTACTTTATTTCCTGATCGGATACAAATTGGCAGAGCTATGGCCACTGGAAGAAGCAAAAGTGGGGAAATTGGGAAAATTCACATTTTCATGGGGGTACCCCTTGGAAAAAATTCGAAAAATTTAAAATCAATATTTAAGCAATGTTTTGAATAGGGAAAGTTGCTTTTGGGTTCGCTGATTACAAAATGGTACTTTATTTCCTGATCGGATACAAATTGGCAGAGCTATGGCCACTGGAAGAAGCAAAAGTGGGGAAATTGGGAAAATTCACATTTTCATGGGGGTACCCCTTGGAAAAAATTCGAAAAATTTAAAATCAATATTTAAGCAATGTTTTGAATAGGGAAAGTTGCTTTTGGGTTCGCTGATTACAAAATGGTACTTTATTTCCTGATCGGATACAAATTGGCAGAGCTATGGCCACTGGAAGAAGCAAAAGTGGGGAAATTGGGAAAATTCACATTTTCATGGGGGGTACCCCTTGGAAAAAATTCGAAAAATTTAAAATCAATATTTAAGCAATGTTTTGAATAGGGAAAGTTGCTTTTGGGTTCGCTGATTACAAAATGGTACTTTATTTCCTGATCGGATACAAATTGGCAGAGCTATGGCCACTGGAAGAAGCAAAAGTGGGGAAATTGGGAAAATTCACATTTTCATGGGGGTACCCCTTGGAAAAAATTCGAAAAATTTAAAATCAATATTTAAGCAATGTTTTGAATAGGGAAAGTTGCTTCTGGGTTCGCTGATTACAAAATGGTACTTTATTTCCTGATCGGATACAAATTGGCAGAGCTATGGCCACTGGAAGCATCAAAAGTGGGGAAATTGGGAAAATTCACATTTTCATGGGGGTACCCCTTGGAAAAAATTCGAAAAATGTCAAATCAATATTTAAGCAATGTTTTGAATAGGGAGAGTTGCTTTTGGGTTCGCTGATTACAAAATGGTACTTTATTTCCTGATCGGATACAAATTGGCAGAGCTATGGCCACTGGAAGAAGCAAAAGTGGGGAAATTGGGAAAATTCACATTTTCATGGGGGTACCCCTTGGAAAAAATTCGAAAAATTTAAAATCAATATTTAAGCAATGTTTTGAATAGGGAAAGTTGCTTCTGGGTTCGCTGATTACAAAATGGTACTTTATTTCCTGATCGGATACAAATTGGCAGAGCTATGGCCACTGGAAGAAGCAAAAGTGGGGAAATTGGGAAAATTCACATTTTCATGGGGGTACCCCTTGGAAAAAATTCGAAAAATTTAAAATCAATATTTAAGCAATGTTTTGAATAGGGAAAGTTGCTTCTGGGTTCGCTGATTACAAAATGGTACTTTATTTCCTGATCGGATACAAATTGGCAGAGCTATGGCCACTGGAAGAAGCAAAAGTGGGGAAATTGGGAAAATTCACATTTTCATGGGGGTACCCCTTGGAAAAAATTCGAAAAATTTAAAATCAATATTTAAGCAATGTTTTGAATAGGGAAAGTTGCTTCTGGGTTCGCTGATTACAAAATGGTACTTTATTTCCTGATCGGATACAAATTGGCAGAGCTATGGCCACTGGAAGAAGCAAAAGTGGGGAAATTGGGAAAATTCACATTTTCATGGGGGTACCCCTTGGAAAAAATTCGAAAAATTTCAAATCAATATTTAAGCAATGTTTTGAATAGGGAAAGTTGCTTTTGGGTTCGCTGATTACAAAATGGTACTTTATTTCCTGATCGGATACAAATTGGCAGAGCTATGGCCACTGGAAGAAGCAAAAGTGGGGAAATTGGGAAAATTCACATTTTCATGGGGGTACCCCTTGGAAAAAATTCGAAAAATTTAAAATCAATATTTAAGCAATGTTTTGAATAGGGAAAGTTGCTTTCTGGGTTCGCTGATTACAAAATGGTACTTTATTTCCTGATCGGATACAAATTGGCAGAGCTATGGCCACTGGAAGAAGCAAAAGTGGGGAAATTGGGAAAATTCACATTTTCATGGGGGTACCCCTTGGGAAAAAATTCGAAAAATTTAAAATCAATATTTAAGCAATGTTTTGAATAGGGAAAGTTGCTTCTGGGTTCGCTGATTACAAAATGGTACTTTATTTCCTGATCGGATACAAATTGGCAGAGCTATGGCCACTGGAAGAAGCAAAAGTGGGGAAATTGGGAAAATTCACATTTTCATGGGGGTACCCCTTGGAAAAAATTCGAAAAATTTAAAATCAATATTTAAGCAATGTTTTGAATAGGGAAAGTTGCTTTTGGGTTCGCTGATTACAAAATGGTACTTTATTTCCTGATCGGATACAAATTGGCAGAGCTATGGCCACTGGAAGAAGCAAAAGTGGGGAAATTGGGAAAATTCACATTTTCATGGGGGTACCCCTTGGAAAAAATTCGAAAAATTTAAAATCAATATTTAAGCAATGTTTTGAATAGGGAAAGTTGCTTCTGGGTTCGCTGATTACAAAATGGTACTTTATTTCCTGATCGGATACAAATTGGCAGAGCTATGGCCACTGGAAGAAGCAAAAGTGGGGAAATTGGGAAAATTCACATTTTCATGGGGGTACCCCTTGGAAAAAATTCGAAAAATTTAAAATCAATATTTAAGCAATGTTTTGAATAGGGAAAGTTGCTTTCTGGGTTCGCTGATTACAAAATGGTACTTTATTTCCTGATCGGATACAAATTGGCAGAGCTATGGCCACTGGAAGAAGCAAAAGTGGGGAAATTGGGAAAATTCACATTTTCATGGGGGTACCCCCTTGGAAAAAATTCGAAAAATTTAAAATCAATATTTAAGCAATGTTTTGAATAGGGAAAGTTGCTTCTGGGTTCGCTGATTACAAAATGGTACTTTATTTCCTGATCGGATACAAATTGGCAGAGCTATGGCCACTGGAAGAAGCAAAAGTGGGGAAATTGGGAAAATTCACATTTTCATGGGGGTACCCCTTGGAAAAAATTCGAAAAATTTAAAATCAATATTTAAGCAATGTTTTGAATAGGGAAAGTTGCTTTTGGGTTCGCTGATTACAAAATGGTACTTTATTTCCTGATCGGATACAAATTGGCAGAGCTATGGCCACTGGAAGAAGCAAAAGTGGGGAAATTGGGAAAATTCACATTTTCATGGGGGTACCCCTTGGGAAAAAATTCGAAAAATTTAAAATCAATATTTAAGCAATGTTTTGAATAGGGAAAGTTGCTTTCTGGGTTCGCTGATTACAAAATGGTACTTTATTTCCTGATCGGATACAAATTGGCAGAGCTATGGCCACTGGAAGAAGCAAAAGTGGGGAAATTGGGAAAATTCACATTTTCATGGGGGTACCCCTTGGAAAAAATTCGAAAAATTTAAAATCAATATTTAAGCAATGTTTTGAATAGGGAAAGTTGCTTCTGGGTTCGCTGATTACAAAATGGTACTTTATTTCCTGATCGGATACAAATTGGCAGAGCTATGGCCACTGGAAGAAGCAAAAGTGGGGAAATTGGGAAAATTCACATTTTCATGGGGGTACCCCTTGGAAAAAATTCGAAAAATTTAAAATCAATATTTAAGCAATGTTTTGAATAGGGAAAGTTGCTTTTGGGTTCGCTGATTACAAAATGGTACTTTATTTCCTGATCGGATACAAATTGGCAGAGCTATGGCCACTGGAAGAAGCAAAAGTGGGGAAATTGGGAAAATTCACATTTTCATGGGGGTACCCCTTGGAAAAAATTCGAAAAATTTAAAATCAATATTTAAGCAATGTTTTGAATAGGGAAAGTTGCTTCTGGGTTCGCTGATTACAAAATGGTACTTTATTTCCTGATCGGATACAAATTGGCAGAGCTATGGCCACTGGAAGAAGCAAAAGTGGGGAAATTGGGAAAATTCACATTTTCATGGGGGTACCCCTTGGAAAAAATTCGAAAAATTTAAAATCAATATTTAAGCAATGTTTTGAATAGGGAAAGTTGCTTCTGGGTTCGCTGATTACAAAATGGTACTTTATTTCCTGATCGGATACAAATTGGCAGAGCTATGGCCACTGGAAGAAGCAAAAGTGGGGAAATTGGGAAAATTCACATTTTCATGGGGGTACCCCTTGGAAAAAATTCGAAAAATTTAAAATCAATATTTAAGCAATGTTTTGAATAGGGAAAGTTGCTTCTGGGTTCGCTGATTACAAAATGGTACTTTATTTCCTGATCGGATACAAATTGGCAGAGCTATGGCCACTGGAAGAAGCAAAAGTGGGGAAATTGGGAAAATTCACATTTTCATGGGGGTACCCCTTGGAAAAAATTCGAAAAATGTCAAATCAATATTTAAGCAATGTTTTGAATAGGGAAAGTTGCTTTTGGGTTCGCTGATTACAAAATGGTACTTTATTTCCTGATCGGATACAAATTGGCAGAGCTATGGCCACTGGAAGAAGCAAAAGTGGGGAAATTGGGAAAATTCACATTTTCATGGGGGGTACCCCTTGGAAAAAATTCGAAAAATTAAAAATCAATATTTAAGCAATGTTTTGAATAGGGAAAGTTGCTTCTGGGTTCGCTGATTACAAAATGGTACTTTATTTCCTGATCGGATACAAATTGGCAGAGCTATGGCCACTGGAAGAAGCAAAAGTGGGGAAATTGGGAAAATTCACATTTTCATGGGGGGTACCCCTTGGAAAAAATTCGAAAAATTTAAAATCAATATTTAAGCAATGTTTTGAATAGGGAAAGTTGCTTCTGGGTTCGCTGATTACAAAATGGTACTTTATTTCCTGATCGGATACAAATTGGCAGAGCTATGGCCACTGGAAGAAGCAAAAGTGGGGAAATTGGGAAAATTCACATTTTCATGGGGGGTACCCCTTGGAAAAAATTCGAAAAATTTAAAATCAATATTTAAGCAATGTTTTGAATAGGGAAAGTTGCTTCTGGGTTCGCTGATTACAAAATGGTACTTTATTTCCTGATCGGATACAAATTGGCAGAGCTATGGCCACTGGAAGAAGCAAAAGTGGGGAAATTGGGAAAATTCACATTTTCATGGGGGTACCCCTTGGAAAAAATTCGAAAAATTTAAAATCAATATTTAAGCAATGTTTTGAATAGGGAAAGTTGCTTCTGGGTTCGCTGATTACAAAATGGTACTTTATTTCCTGATCGGATACAAATTGGCAGAGCTATGGCCACTGGAAGAAGCAAAAGTGGGGAAATTGGGAAAATTCACATTTTCATGGGGGTACCCCTTGGAAAAAATTCGAAAAATTTAAAATCAATATTTAAGCAATGTTTTGAATAGGGAAAGTTGCTTCTGGGTTCGCTGATTACAAAATGGTACTTTATTTCCTGATCGGATACAAATTGGCAGAGCTATGGCCACTGGAAGAAGCAAAAGTGGGGAAATTGGGAAAATTCACATTTTCATGGGGGTACCCCTTGGAAAAAATTCGAAAAATTTAAAATCAATATTTAAGCAATGTTTTGAATAGGGAAAGTTGCTTCTGGGTTCGCTGATTACAAAATGGTACTTTATTTCCTGATCGGATACAAATTGGCAGAGCTATGGCCACTGGAAGAAGCAAAAGTGGGGAAATTGGGAAAATTCACATTTTCATGGGGGTACCCCTTGGAAAAAATTCGAAAAATTTAAAATCAATATTTAAGCAATGTTTTGAATAGGGAAAGTTGCTTCTGGGTTCGCTGATTACAAAATGGTACTTTATTTCCTGATCGGATACAAATTGGCAGAGCTATGGCCACTGGAAGAAGCAAAAGTGGGGAAATTGGGAAAATTCACATTTTCATGGGGGTACCCCTTGGGAAAAAATTCGAAAAATTTAAAATCAATATTTAAGCAATGTTTTGAATAGGGAAAGTTGCTTTTGGGTTCGCTGATTACAAAATGGTACTTTATTTCCTGATCGGATACAAATTGGCAGAGCTATGGCCACTGGAAGAAGCAAAAGTGGGGAAATTGGGAAAATTCACATTTTCATGGGGGTACCCCTTGGAAAAAATTCGAAAAATTTAAAATCAATATTTAAGCAATGTTTTGAATAGGGAAAGTTGCTTCTGGGTTCGCTGATTACAAAATGGTACTTTATTTCCTGATCGGATACAAATTGGCAGAGCTATGGCCACTGGAAGAAGCAAAAGTGGGGGAAATTGGGAAAATTCACATTTTCATGGGGGTACCCCTTGGAAAAAATTCGAAAAATTTAAAATCAATATTTAAGCAATGTTTTGAATAGGGAAAGTTGCTTTTGGGTTCGCTGATTACAAAATGGTACTTTATTTCCTGATCGGATACAAATTGGCAGAGCTATGGCCACTGGAAGAAGCAAAAGTGGGGAAATTGGGAAAATTCACATTTTCATGGGGGTACCCCTTGGAAAAAATTCGAAAAATTTAAAATCAATATTTAAGCAATGTTTTGAATAGGGAAAGTTGCTTCTGGGTTCGCTGATTACAAAATGGTACTTTATTTCCTGATCGGATACAAATTGGCAGAGCTATGGCCACTGGAAGAAGCAAAAGTGGGGAAATTGGGAAAATTCACATTTTCATGGGGGTACCCCTTGGAAAAATTCGAAAAATTTAAAATCAATATTTAAGCAATGTTTTGAATAGGGAAAGTTGCTTTTGGGTTCGCTGATTACAAAATGGTACTTTATTTCCTGATCGGATACAAATTGGCAGAGCTATGGCCACTGGAAGAAGCAAAAGTGGGGAAATTGGGAAAATTCACATTTTCATGGGGGTACCCCTTGGAAAAAATTCGAAAAATTTAAAATCAATATTTAAGCAATGTTTTGAATAGGGAAAGTTGCTTCTGGGTTCGCTGATTACAAAATGGTACTTTATTTCCTGATCGGATACAAATTGGCAGAGCTATGGCCACTGGAAGAAGCAAAAGTGGGGAAATTGGGAAAATTCACATTTTCATGGGGGTACCCCTTGGAAAAAATTCGAAAAATGTCAAATCAATATTTAAGCAATGTTTTGAATAGGGAGAGTTGCTTTTGGGTTCGCTGATTACAAAATGGTACTTTATTTCCTGATCGGATACAAATTGGCAGAGCTATGGCCACTGGAAGAAGCAAAAGTGGGGAAATTGGGAAAATTCACATTTTCATGGGGGTACCCCTTGGAAAAAATTCGAAAAATTTAAAATCAATATTTAAGCAATGTTTTGAATAGGGAAAGTTGCTTCTGGGTTCGCTGATTACAAAATGGTACTTTATTTCCTGATCGGATACAAATTGGCAGAGCTATGGCCACTGGAAGAAGCAAAAGTGGGGAAATTGGGAAAATTCACATTTTCATGGGGGTACCCCTTGGAAAAAATTCGAAAAATGTCAAATCAATATTTAAGCAATGTTTTGAATAGGGAGAGTTGCTTTTGGGTTCGCTGATTACAAAATGGTACTTTATTTCCTGATCGGATACAAATTGGCAGAGCTATGGCCACTGGAAGAAGCAAAAGTGGGGAAATTGGGAAAATTCACATTTTCATGGGGGGTACCCCTTGGAAAAAATTCGAAAAATTTAAAATCAATATTTAAGCAATGTTTTGAATAGGGAAAGTTGCTTCTGGGTTCGCTGATTACAAAATGGTACTTTATTTCCTGATCGGATACAAATTGGCAGAGCTATGGCCACTGGAAGAAGCAAAAGTGGGGAAATTGGGAAAATTCACATTTTCATGGGGGTACCCCTTGGAAAAAATTCGAAAAATTTAAAATCAATATTTAAGCAATGTTTTGAATAGGGAAAGTTGCTTCTGGGTTCGCTGATTACAAAATGGTACTTTATTTCCTGATCGGATACAAATTGGCAGAGCTATGGCCACTGGAAGAAGCAAAAGTGGGGAAATTGGGAAAATTCACATTTTCATGGGGGTACCCCTTGGAAAAATTCGAAAAATGTAAAATCAATATTTAAGCAATGTTTTGAATAGGGAAAGTTGCTTTCTGGGTTCGCTGATTACAAAATGGTACTTTATTTCCTGATCGGATACAAATTGGCAGAGCTATGGCCACTGGAAGAAGCAAAAGTGGGGAAATTGGGAAAATTCACATTTTCATGGGGGTACCCCTTGGAAAAAATTCGAAAAATTTAAAATCAATATTTAAGCAATGTTTTGAATAGGGAAAGTTGCTTCTGGGTTCGCTGATTACAAAATGGTACTTTATTTCCTGATCGGATACAAATTGGCAGAGCTATGGCCACTGGAAGAAGCAAAAGTGGGGAAATTGGGAAAATTCACATTTTCATGGGGGTACCCCTTGGAAAAAATTCGAAAAATTTAAAATCAATATTTAAGCAATGTTTTGAATAGGGAAAGTTGCTTCTGGGTTCGCTGATTACAAAATGGTACTTTATTTCCTGATCGGATACAAATTGGCAGAGCTATGGCCACTGGAAGAAGCAAAAGTGGGGAAATTGGGAAAATTCACATTTTCATGGGGGTACCCCTTGGAAAAAATTCGAAAAATTTAAAATCAATATTTAAGCAATGTTTTGAATAGGGAAAGTTGCTTCTGGGTTCGCTGATTACAAAATGGTACTTTATTTCCTGATCGGATACAAATTGGCAGAGCTATGGCCACTGGAAGAAGCAAAAGTGGGGAAATTGGGAAAATTCACATTTTCATGGGGGTACCCCTTGGAAAAAATTCGAAAAATTTAAAATCAATATTTAAGCAATGTTTTGAATAGGGAAAGTTGCTTCTGGGTTCGCTGATTACAAAATGGTACTTTATTTCCTGATCGGATACAAATTGGCAGAGCTATGGCCACTGGAAGAAGCAAAAGTGGGGAAATTGGGAAAATTCACATTTTCATGGGGGTACCCCTTGGAAAAAATTCGAAAAATTTAAAATCAATATTTAAGCAATGTTTTGAATAGGGAAAGTTGCTTCTGGGTTCGCTGATTACAAAATGGTACTTTATTTCCTGATCGGATACAAATTGGCAGAGCTATGGCCACTGGAAGAAGCAAAAGTGGGGAAATTGGGAAAATTCACATTTTCATGGGGGTACCCCTTGGAAAAAATTCGAAAAATTTAAAATCAATATTTAAGCAATGTTTTGAATAGGGAAAGTTGCTTCTGGGTTCGCTGATTACAAAATGGTACTTTATTTCCTGATCGGATACAAATTGGCAGAGCTATGGCCACTGGAAGAAGCAAAAGTGGGGAAATTGGGAAAATTCACATTTTCATGGGGGTACCCCTTGGAAAAAATTCGAAAAATTTAAAATCAATATTTAAGCAATGTTTTGAATAGGGAAAGTTGCTTCTGGGTTCGCTGATTACAAAATGGTACTTTATTTCCTGATCGGATACAAATTGGCAGAGCTATGGCCACTGGAAGAAGCAAAAGTGGGGAAATTGGGAAAATTCACATTTTCATGGGGGGTACCCCTTGGAAAAAATTCGAAAAATTTAAAATCAATATTTAAGCAATGTTTTGAATAGGGAAAGTTGCTTCTGGGTTCGCTGATTACAAAATGGTACTTTATTTCCTGATCGGATACAAATTGGCAGAGCTATGGCCACTGGAAGAAGCAAAAGTGGGGAAATTGGGAAAATTCACATTTTCATGGGGGTACCCCTTGGAAAAAATTCGAAAAATTTAAAATCAATATTTAAGCAATGTTTTGAATAGGGAAAGTTGCTTCTGGGTTCGCTGATTACAAAATGGTACTTTATTTCCTGATCGGATACAAATTGGCAGAGCTATGGCCACTGGAAGAAGCAAAAGTGGGGAAATTGGGAAAATTCACATTTTCATGGGGGTACCCCTTGGAAAAAATTCGAAAAATTTAAAATCAATATTTAAGCAATGTTTTGAATAGGGAAAGTTGCTTTTGGGTTCGCTGATTACAAAATGGTACTTTATTTCCTGATCGGATACAAATTGGCAGAGCTATGGCCACTGGAAGAAGCAAAAGTGGGGAAATTGGGAAAATTCACATTTTCATGGGGGTACCCCTTGGAAAAAATTCGAAAAATTTAAAATCAATATTTAAGCAATGTTTTGAATAGGGAAAGTTGCTTCTGGGTTCGCTGATTACAAAATGGTACTTTATTTCCTGATCGGATACAAATTGGCAGAGCTATGGCCACTGGAAGAAGCAAAAGTGGGGAAATTGGGAAAATTCACATTTTCATGGGGGTACCCCTTGGAAAAAATTCGAAAAATTTAAAATCAATATTTAAGCAATGTTTTGAATAGGGAAAGTTGCTTTTGGGTTCGCTGATTACAAAATGGTACTTTATTTCCTGATCGGATACAAATTGGCAGAGCTATGGCCACTGGAAGAAGCAAAAGTGGGGAAATTGGGAAAATTCACATTTTCATGGGGGTACCCCTTGGAAAAAATTCGAAAAATTTAAAATCAATATTTAAGCAATGTTTTGAATAGGGAAAGTTGCTTCTGGGTTCGCTGATTACAAAATGGTACTTTATTTCCTGATCGGATACAAATTGGCAGAGCTATGGCCACTGGAAGAAGCAAAAGTGGGGAAATTGGGAAAATTCACATTTTCATGGGGGTACCCCTTGGAAAAAATTAAAAAATTCGAAAAAAAATCAATATTTAAGCAATGTTTTGAATAGGGAAAGTTGCTTCTGGGTTCGCTGATTACAAAATGGTACTTTATTTCCTGATCGGATACAAATTGGCAGAGCTATGGCCACTGGAAGAAGCAAAAGTGGGGAAATTGGGAAAATTCACATTTTCATGGGGGTACCCCTTGGAAAAAATTCGAAAAATTTAAAATCAATATTTAAGCAATGTTTTGAATAGGGAAAGTTGCTTCTGGGTTCGCTGATTACAAAATGGTACTTTATTTCCTGATCGGATACAAATTGGCAGAGCTATGGCCACTGGAAGAAGCAAAAGTGGGGAAATTGGGAAAATTCACATTTTCATGGGGGTACCCCTTGGAAAAAATTCGAAAAATTTAAAATCAATATTTAAGCAATGTTTTGAATAGGGAAAGTTGCTTCTGGGTTCGCTGATTACAAAATGGTACTTTATTTCCTGATCGGATACAAATTGGCAGAGCTATGGCCACTGGAAGAAGCAAAAGTGGGGAAATTGGGAAAATTCACATTTTCATGGGGGTACCCCTTGGAAAAAATTCGAAAAATTTAAAATCAATATTTAAGCAATGTTTTGAATAGGGAAAGTTGCTTCTGGGTTCGCTGATTACAAAATGGTACTTTATTTCCTGATCGGATACAAATTGGCAGAGCTATGGCCACTGGAAGAAGCAAAAGTGGGGAAATTGGGAAAATTCACATTTTCATGGGGGTACCCCTTGGAAAAAATTCGAAAAATTTAAAATCAATATTTAAGCAATGTTTTGAATAGGGAAAGTTGCTTTTGGGTTCGCTGATTACAAAATGGTACTTTATTTCCTGATCGGATACAAATTGGCAGAGCTATGGCCACTGGAAGAAGCAAAAGTGGGGAAATTGGGAAAATTCACATTTTCATGGGGGTACCCCTTGGAAAAAATTCGAAAAATTTAAAATCAATATTTAAGCAATGTTTTGAATAGGGAAAGTTGCTTCTGGGTTCGCTGATTACAAAATGGTACTTTATTTCCTGATCGGATACAAATTGGCAGAGCTATGGCCACTGGAAGAAGCAAAAGTGGGGAAATTGGGAAAATTCACATTTTCATGGGGGTACCCCTTGGAAAAATTCGAAAAATTTAAAATCAATATTTAAGCAATGTTTTGAATAGGGAAAGTTGCTTCTGGGTTCGCTGATTACAAAATGGTACTTTATTTCCTGATCGGATACAAATTGGCAGAGCTATGGCCACTGGAAGAAGCAAAAGTGGGGAAATTGGGAAAATTCACATTTTCATGGGGGTACCCCTTGGAAAAAATTCGAAAAATTTAAAATCAATATTTAAGCAATGTTTTGAATAGGGAAAGTTGCTTCTGGGTTCGCTGATTACAAAATGGTACTTTATTTCCTGATCGGATACAAATTGGCAGAGCTATGGCCACTGGAAGAAGCAAAAGTGGGGAAATTGGGAAAATTCACATTTTCATGGGGGTACCCCTTGGAAAAAATTCGAAAAATTTAAAATCAATATTTAAGCAATGTTTTGAATAGGGAAAGTTGCTTCTGGGTTCGCTGATTACAAAATGGTACTTTATTTCCTGATCGGATACAAATTGGCAGAGCTATGGCCACTGGAAGAAGCAAAAGTGGGGAAATTGGGAAAATTCACATTTTCATGGGGGGTACCCCTTGGAAAAAATTCGAAAAATTTAAAATCAATATTTAAGCAATGTTTTGAATAGGGAAAGTTGCTTCTGGGTTCGCTGATTACAAAATGGTACTTTATTTCCTGATCGGATACAAATTGGCAGAGCTATGGCCACTGGAAGAAGCAAAAGTGGGGAAATTGGGAAAATTCACATTTTCATGGGGGTACCCCCTTGGAAAAAATTCGAAAAATTTAAAATCAATATTTAAGCAATGTTTTGAATAGGGAAAGTTGCTTCTGGGTTCGCTGATTACAAAATGGTACTTTATTTCCTGATCGGATACAAATTGGCAGAGCTATGGCCACTGGAAGAAGCAAAAGTGGGGAAATTGGGAAAATTCACATTTTCATGGGGGTACCCCTTGGAAAAAATTCGAAAAATTTAAAATCAATATTTAAGCAATGTTTTGAATAGGGAAAGTTGCTTCTGGGTTCGCTGATTACAAAATGGTACTTTATTTCCTGATCGGATACAAATTGGCAGAGCTATGGCCACTGGAAGAAGCAAAAGTGGGGAAATTGGGAAAATTCACATTTTCATGGGGGTACCCCTTGGAAAAAATTCGAAAAATTTAAAATCAATATTTAAGCAATGTTTTGAATAGGGAAAGTTGCTTCTGGGTTCGCTGATTACAAAATGGTACTTTATTTCCTGATCGGATACAAATTGGCAGAGCTATGGCCACTGGAAGCAGCAAAAGTGGGGAAATTGGGAAAATTCACATTTTCATGGGGGTACCCCTTGGAAAAAATTCGAAAAATTTAAAATCAATATTTAAGCAATGTTTTGAATAGGGAAAGTTGCTTCTGGGTTCGCTGATTACAAAATGGTACTTTATTTCCTGATCGGATACAAATTGGCAGAGCTATGGCCACTGGAAGAAGCAAAAGTGGGGAAATTGGGAAAATTCACATTTTCATGGGGGTACCCCTTGGAAAAAATTCGAAAAATTTAAAATCAATATTTAAGCAATGTTTTGAATAGGGAAAGTTGCTTCTGGGTTCGCTGATTACAAAATGGTACTTTATTTCCTGATCGGATACAAATTGGCAGAGCTATGGCCACTGGAAGAAGCAAAAGTGGGGAAATTGGGAAAATTCACATTTTCATGGGGGTACCCCTTGGAAAAAATTCGAAAAATTTAAAATCAATATTTAAGCAATGTTTTGAATAGGGAAAGTTGCTTCTGGGTTCGCTGATTACAAAATGGTACTTTATTTCCTGATCGGATACAAATTGGCAGAGCTATGGCCACTGGAAGAAGCAAAAGTGGGGAAATTGGGAAAATTCACATTTTCATGGGGGTACCCCTTGGAAAAAATTCGAAAAATTTAAAATCAATATTTAAGCAATGTTTTGAATAGGGAAAGTTGCTTCTGGGTTCGCTGATTACAAAATGGTACTTTATTTCCTGATCGGATACAAATTGGCAGAGCTATGGCCACTGGAAGAAGCAAAAGTGGGGAAATTGGGAAAATTCACATTTTCATGGGGGGTACCCCTTGGAAAAAATTCGAAAAATTTAAAATCAATATTTAAGCAATGTTTTGAATAGGGAAAGTTGCTTCTGGGTTCGCTGATTACAAAATGGTACTTTATTTCCTGATCGGATACAAATTGGCAGAGCTATGGCCACTGGAAGAAGCAAAAGTGGGGAAATTGGGAAAATTCACATTTTCATGGGGGTACCCCTTGGAAAAAATTCGAAAAATTTAAAATCAATATTTAAGCAATGTTTTGAATAGGGAAAGTTGCTTCTGGGTTCGCTGATTACAAAATGGTACTTTATTTCCTGATCGGATACAAATTGGCAGAGCTATGGCCACTGGAAGAAGCAAAAGTGGGGAAATTGGGAAAATTCACATTTTCATGGGGGTACCCCTTGGAAAAAATTCGAAAAATTTAAAATCAATATTTAAGCAATGTTTTGAATAGGGAAAGTTGCTTCTGGGTTCGCTGATTACAAAATGGTACTTTATTTCCTGATCGGATACAAATTGGCAGAGCTATGGCCACTGGAAGAAGCAAAAGTGGGGAAATTGGGAAAATTCACATTTTCATGGGGGTACCCCTTGGAAAAAATTCGAAAAATTTAAAATCAATATTTAAGCAATGTTTTGAATAGGGAAAGTTGCTTCTGGGTTCGCTGATTACAAAATGGTACTTTATTTCCTGATCGGATACAAATTGGCAGAGCTATGGCCACTGGAAGAAGCAAAAGTGGGGAAATTGGGAAAATTCACATTTTCATGGGGGTACCCCTTGGAAAAAATTCGAAAAATTTAAAATCAATATTTAAGCAATGTTTTGAATAGGGAAAGTTGCTTCTGGGTTCGCTGATTACAAAATGGTACTTTATTTCCTGATCGGATACAAATTGGCAGAGCTATGGCCACTGGAAGAAGCAAAAGTGGGGAAATTGGGAAAATTCACATTTTCATGGGGGTACCCCTTGGAAAAAATTCGAAAAATTTAAAATCAATATTTAAGCAATGTTTTGAATAGGGAAAGTTGCTTCTGGGTTCGCTGATTACAAAATGGTACTTTATTTCCTGATCGGATACAAATTGGCAGAGCTATGGCCACTGGAAGAAGCAAAAGTGGGGAAATTGGGAAAATTCACATTTTCATGGGGGTACCCCTTGGAAAAAATTCGAAAAATTTAAAATCAATATTTAAGCAATGTTTTGAATAGGGAAAGTTGCTTCTGGGTTCGCTGATTACAAAATGGTACTTTATTTCCTGATCGGATACAAATTGGCAGAGCTATGGCCACTGGAAGAAGCAAAAGTGGGGAAATTGGGAAAATTCACATTTTCATGGGGGGTACCCCTTGGAAAAAATTCGAAAAATTTAAAATCAATATTTAAGCAATGTTTTGAATAGGGAAAGTTGCTTCTGGGTTCGCTGATTACAAAATGGTACTTTATTTCCTGATCGGATACAAATTGGCAGAGCTATGGCCACTGGAAGAAGCAAAAGTGGGGAAATTGGGAAAATTCACATTTTCATGGGGGTACCCCTTGGAAAAAATTCGAAAAATTTAAAATCAATATTTAAGCAATGTTTTGAATAGGGAAAGTTGCTTCTGGGTTCGCTGATTACAAAATGGTACTTTATTTCCTGATCGGATACAAATTGGCAGAGCTATGGCCACTGGAAGAAGCAAAAGTGGGGAAATTGGGAAAATTCACATTTTCATGGGGGTACCCCTTGGAAAAAATTCGAAAAATTTAAAATCAATATTTAAGCAATGTTTTGAATAGGGAAAGTTGCTTTTGGGTTCGCTGATTACAAAATGGTACTTTATTTCCTGATCGGATACAAATTGGCAGAGCTATGGCCACTGGAAGAAGCAAAAGTGGGGAAATTGGGAAAATTCACATTTTCATGGGGGTACCCCTTGGAAAAAATTCGAAAAATTTAAAATCAATATTTAAGCAATGTTTTGAATAGGGAAAGTTGCTTCTGGGTTCGCTGATTACAAAATGGTACTTTATTTCCTGATCGGATACAAATTGGCAGAGCTATGGCCACTGGAAGAAGCAAAAGTGGGGAAATTGGGAAAATTCACATTTTCATGGGGGTACCCCTTGGAAAAAATTCGAAAAATTTAAAATCAATATTTAAGCAATGTTTTGAATAGGGAAAGTTGCTTCTGGGTTCGCTGATTACAAAATGGTACTTTATTTCCTGATCGGATACAAATTGGCAGAGCTATGGCCACTGGAAGAAGCAAAAGTGGGGAAATTGGGAAAATTCACATTTTCATGGGGGTACCCCTTGGGAAAAAATTCGAAAAATTTAAAATCAATATTTAAGCAATGTTTTGAATAGGGAAAGTTGCTTCTGGGTTCGCTGATTACAAAATGGTACTTTATTTCCTGATCGGATACAAATTGGCAGAGCTATGGCCACTGGAAGAAGCAAAAGTGGGGAAATTGGGAAAATTCACATTTTCATGGGGGTACCCCTTGGAAAAAATTCGAAAAATTTAAAATCAATATTTAAGCAATGTTTTGAATAGGGAAAGTTGCTTCTGGGTTCGCTGATTACAAAATGGTACTTTATTTCCTGATCGGATACAAATTGGCAGAGCTATGGCCACTGGAAGAAGCAAAAGTGGGGAAATTGGGAAAATTCACATTTTCATGGGGGTACCCCTTGGAAAAAATTCGAAAAATTTAAAATCAATATTTAAGCAATGTTTTGAATAGGGAAAGTTGCTTCTGGGTTCGCTGATTACAAAATGGTACTTTATTTCCTGATCGGATACAAATTGGCAGAGCTATGGCCACTGGAAGAAGCAAAAGTGGGGAAATTGGGAAAATTCACATTTTCATGGGGGTACCCCTTGGAAAAAATTCGAAAAATTTAAAATCAATATTTAAGCAATGTTTTGAATAGGGAAAGTTGCTTCTGGGTTCGCTGATTACAAAATGGTACTTTATTTCCTGATCGGATACAAATTGGCAGAGCTATGGCCACTGGAAGAAGCAAAAGTGGGGAAATTGGGAAAATTCACATTTTCATGGGGGTACCCCTTGGAAAAAATTCGAAAAATTTAAAATCAATATTTAAGCAATGTTTTGAATAGGGAAAGTTGCTTTTGGGTTCGCTGATTACAAAATGGTACTTTATTTCCTGATCGGATACAAATTGGCAGAGCTATGGCCACTGGAAGAAGCAAAAGTGGGGAAATTGGGAAAATTCACATTTTCATGGGGGTACCCCTTGGAAAAAATTCGAAAAATTTAAAATCAATATTTAAGCAATGTTTTGAATAGGGAAAGTTGCTTCTGGGTTCGCTGATTACAAAATGGTACTTTATTTCCTGATCGGATACAAATTGGCAGAGCTATGGCCACTGGAAGAAGCAAAAGTGGGGAAATTGGGAAAATTCACATTTTCATGGGGGTACCCCTTGGAAAAAATTCGAAAAATTTAAAATCAATATTTAAGCAATGTTTTGAATAGGGAAAGTTGCTTCTGGGTTCGCTGATTACAAAATGGTACTTTATTTCCTGATCGGATACAAATTGGCAGAGCTATGGCCACTGGAAGAAGCAAAAGTGGGGAAATTGGGAAAATTCACATTTTCATGGGGGTACCCCTTGGAAAAAATTCGAAAAATTTAAAATCAATATTTAAGCAATGTTTTGAATAGGGAAAGTTGCTTCTGGGTTCGCTGATTACAAAATGGTACTTTATTTCCTGATCGGATACAAATTGGCAGAGCTATGGCCACTGGAAGAAGCAAAAGTGGGGAAATTGGGAAAATTCACATTTTCATGGGGGTACCCCTTGGGAAAAAATTCGAAAAATTTAAAATCAATATTTAAGCAATGTTTTGAATAGGGAAAGTTGCTTCTGGGTTCGCTGATTACAAAATGGTACTTTATTTCCTGATCGGATACAAATTGGCAGAGCTATGGCCACTGGAAGAAGCAAAAGTGGGGAAATTGGGAAAATTCACATTTTCATGGGGGTACCCCTTGGAAAAAATTCGAAAAATTTAAAATCAATATTTAAGCAATGTTTTGAATAGGGAAAGTTGCTTCTGGGTTCGCTGATTACAAAATGGTACTTTATTTCCTGATCGGATACAAATTGGCAGAGCTATGGCCACTGGAAGAAGCAAAAGTGGGGAAATTGGGAAAATTCACATTTTCATGGGGGGTACCCCTTGGAAAAATTCGAAAAATTTAAAATCAATATTTAAGCAATGTTTTGAATAGGGAAAGTTGCTTCTGGGTTCGCTGATTACAAAATGGTACTTTATTTCCTGATCGGATACAAATTGGCAGAGCTATGGCCACTGGAAGAAGCAAAAGTGGGGAAATTGGGAAAATTCACATTTTCATGGGGGTACCCCTTGGAAAAAATTCGAAAAATTTAAAATCAATATTTAAGCAATGTTTTGAATAGGGAAAGTTGCTTCTGGGTTCGCTGATTACAAAATGGTACTTTATTTCCTGATCGGATACAAATTGGCAGAGCTATGGCCACTGGAAGAAGCAAAAGTGGGGAAATTGGGAAAATTCACATTTTCATGGGGGGTACCCCTTGGAAAAAATTCGAAAAATTTAAAATCAATATTTAAGCAATGTTTTGAATAGGGAAAGTTGCTTCTGGGTTCGCTGATTACAAAATGGTACTTTATTTCCTGATCGGATACAAATTGGCAGAGCTATGGCCACTGGAAGAAGCAAAAGTGGGGAAATTGGGAAAATTCACATTTTCATGGGGGGTACCCCTTGGAAAAAATTCGAAAAATTTAAAATCAATATTTAAGCAATGTTTTGAATAGGGAAAGTTGCTTCTGGGTTCGCTGATTACAAAATGGTACTTTATTTCCTGATCGGATACAAATTGGCAGAGCTATGGCCACTGGAAGAAGCAAAAGTGGGGAAATTGGGAAAATTCACATTTTCATGGGGGTACCCCTTGGAAAAAATTCGAAAAATGTAAAATCAATATTTAAGCAATGTTTTGAATAGGGAAAGTTGCTTCTGGGTTCGCTGATTACAAAATGGTACTTTATTTCCTGATCGGATACAAATTGGCAGAGCTATGGCCACTGGAAGAAGCAAAAGTGGGGAAATTGGGAAAATTCACATTTTCATGGGGGTACCCCTTGGAAAAAATTCGAAAAATTTAAAATCAATATTTAAGCAATGTTTTGAATAGGGAAAGTTGCTTCTGGGTTCGCTGATTACAAAATGGTACTTTATTTCCTGATCGGATACAAATTGGCAGAGCTATGGCCACTGGAAGAAGCAAAAGTGGGGAAATTGGGAAAATTCACATTTTCATGGGGGTACCCCTTGGAAAAAATTCGAAAAATTTAAAATCAATATTTAAGCAATGTTTTGAATAGGGAAAGTTGCTTCTGGGTTCGCTGATTACAAAATGGTACTTTATTTCCTGATCGGATACAAATTGGCAGAGCTATGGCCACTGGAAGAAGCAAAAGTGGGGAAATTGGGAAAATTCACATTTTCATGGGGGGTACCCCTTGGAAAAATTCGAAAAATTTAAAATCAATATTTAAGCAATGTTTTGAATAGGGAAAGTTGCTTCTGGGTTCGCTGATTACAAAATGGTACTTTATTTCCTGATCGGATACAAATTGGCAGAGCTATGGCCACTGGAAGAAGCAAAAGTGGGGGAAATTGGGAAAATTCACATTTTCATGGGGGGTACCCCTTGGAAAAAATTCGAAAAATTTAAAATCAATATTTAAGCAATGTTTTGAATAGGGAAAGTTGCTTCTGGGTTCGCTGATTACAAAATGGTACTTTATTTCCTGATCGGATACAAATTGGCAGAGCTATGGCCACTGGAAGAAGCAAAAGTGGGGAAATTGGGAAAATTCACATTTTCATGGGGGTACCCCTTGGAAAAAATTCGAAAAATTTAAAATCAATATTTAAGCAATGTTTTGAATAGGGAAAGTTGCTTCTGGGTTCGCTGATTACAAAATGGTACTTTATTTCCTGATCGGATACAAATTGGCAGAGCTATGGCCACTGGAAGAAGCAAAAGTGGGGAAATTGGGAAAATTCACATTTTCATGGGGGTACCCCTTGGAAAAAATTCGAAAAATTTAAAATCAATATTTAAGCAATGTTTTGAATAGGGAAAGTTGCTTTTGGGTTCGCTGATTACAAAATGGTACTTTATTTCCTGATCGGATACAAATTGGCAGAGCTATGGCCACTGGAAGAAGCAAAAGTGGGGGAAATTGGGAAAATTCACATTTTCATGGGGGTACCCCTTGGAAAAAATTCGAAAAATTTAAAATCAATATTTAAGCAATGTTTTGAATAGGGAAAGTTGCTTCTGGGTTCGCTGATTACAAAATGGTACTTTATTTCCTGATCGGATACAAATTGGCAGAGCTATGGCCACTGGAAGAAGCAAAAGTGGGGAAATTGGGAAAATTCACATTTTCATGGGGGTACCCCTTGGAAAAAATTCGAAAAATTTAAAATCAATATTTAAGCAATGTTTTGAATAGGGAAAGTTGCTTCTGGGTTCGCTGATTACAAAATGGTACTTTATTTCCTGATCGGATACAAATTGGCAGAGCTATGGCCACTGGAAGAAGCAAAAGTGGGGAAATTGGGAAAATTCACATTTTCATGGGGGTACCCCTTGGAAAAAATTCGAAAAATTTAAAATCAATATTTAAGCAATGTTTTGAATAGGGAAAGTTGCTTCTGGGTTCGCTGATTACAAAATGGTACTTTATTTCCTGATCGGATACAAATTGGCAGAGCTATGGCCACTGGAAGAAGCAAAAGTGGGGAAATTGGGAAAATTCACATTTTCATGGGGGTACCCCTTGGAAAAAATTCGAAAAATTTAAAATCAATATTTAAGCAATGTTTTGAATAGGGAAAGTTGCTTCTGGGTTCGCTGATTACAAAATGGTACTTTATTTCCTGATCGGATACAAATTGGCAGAGCTATGGCCACTGGAAGAAGCAAAAGTGGGGAAATTGGGAAAATTCACATTTTCATGGGGGTACCCCTTGGAAAAAATTCGAAAAATTTAAAATCAATATTTAAGCAATGTTTTGAATAGGGAAAGTTGCTTCTGGGTTCGCTGATTACAAAATGGTACTTTATTTCCTGATCGGATACAAATTGGCAGAGCTATGGCCACTGGAAGAAGCAAAAGTGGGGGAAATTGGGAAAATTCACATTTTCATGGGGGTACCCCTTGGAAAAATTCGAAAAATTTAAAATCAATATTTAAGCAATGTTTTGAATAGGGAAAGTTGCTTCTGGGTTCGCTGATTACAAAATGGTACTTTATTTCCTGATCGGATACAAATTGGCAGAGCTATGGCCACTGGAAGAAGCAAAAGTGGGGGAAATTGGGAAAATTCACATTTTCATGGGGGTACCCCTTGGAAAAATTCGAAAAATTTAAAATCAATATTTAAGCAATGTTTTGAATAGGGAAAGTTGCTTCTGGGTTCGCTGATTACAAAATGGTACTTTATTTCCTGATCGGATACAAATTGGCAGAGCTATGGCCACTGGAAGAAGCAAAAGTGGGGAAATTGGGAAAATTCACATTTTCATGGGGGTACCCCTTGGAAAAAATTCGAAAAATTTAAAATCAATATTTAAGCAATGTTTTGAATAGGGAAAGTTGCTTCTGGGTTCGCTGATTACAAAATGGTACTTTATTTCCTGATCGGATACAAATTGGCAGAGCTATGGCCACTGGAAGAAGCAAAAGTGGGGAAATTGGGAAAATTCACATTTTCATGGGGGTACCCCTTGGAAAAAATTCGAAAAATTTAAAATCAATATTTAAGCAATGTTTTGAATAGGGAAAGTTGCTTCTGGGTTCGCTGATTACAAAATGGTACTTTATTTCCTGATCGGATACAAATTGGCAGAGCTATGGCCACTGGAAGAAGCAAAAGTGGGGAAATTGGGAAAATTCACATTTTCATGGGGGTACCCCCTTGGAAAAAATTCGAAAAATTTAAAATCAATATTTAAGCAATGTTTTGAATAGGGAAAGTTGCTTCTGGGTTCGCTGATTACAAAATGGTACTTTATTTCCTGATCGGATACAAATTGGCAGAGCTATGGCCACTGGAAGAAGCAAAAGTGGGGAAATTGGGAAAATTCACATTTTCATGGGGGTACCCCTTGGAAAAAATTCGAAAAATTTAAAATCAATATTTAAGCAATGTTTTGAATAGGGAAAGTTGCTTCTGGGTTCGCTGATTACAAAATGGTACTTTATTTCCTGATCGGATACAAATTGGCAGAGCTATGGCCACTGGAAGAAGCAAAAGTGGGGAAATTGGGAAAATTCACATTTTCATGGGGGTACCCCTTGGAAAAAATTCGAAAAATTTAAAATCAATATTTAAGCAATGTTTTGAATAGGGAAAGTTGCTTCTGGGTTCGCTGATTACAAAATGGTACTTTATTTCCTGATCGGATACAAATTGGCAGAGCTATGGCCACTGGAAGAAGCAAAAGTGGGGAAATTGGGAAAATTCACATTTTCATGGGGGTACCCCTTGGAAAAAATTCGAAAAATTTAAAATCAATATTTAAGCAATGTTTTGAATAGGGAAAGTTGCTTTTGGGTTCGCTGATTACAAAATGGTACTTTATTTCCTGATCGGATACAAATTGGCAGAGCTATGGCCACTGGAAGAAGCAAAAGTGGGGAAATTGGGAAAATTCACATTTTCATGGGGGGTACCCCTTGGAAAAAATTCGAAAAATTTAAAATCAATATTTAAGCAATGTTTTGAATAGGGAAAGTTGCTTCTGGGTTCGCTGATTACAAAATGGTACTTTATTTCCTGATCGGATACAAATTGGCAGAGCTATGGCCACTGGAAGAAGCAAAAGTGGGGAAATTGGGAAAATTCACATTTTCATGGGGGTACCCCTTGGAAAAAATTCGAAAAATTTAAAATCAATATTTAAGCAATGTTTTGAATAGGGAAAGTTGCTTCTGGGTTCGCTGATTACAAAATGGTACTTTATTTCCTGATCGGATACAAATTGGCAGAGCTATGGCCACTGGAAGAAGCAAAAGTGGGGAAATTGGGAAAATTCACATTTTCATGGGGGTACCCCTTGGAAAAAATTCGAAAAATTTAAAATCAATATTTAAGCAATGTTTTGAATAGGGAAAGTTGCTTCTGGGTTCGCTGATTACAAAATGGTACTTTATTTCCTGATCGGATACAAATTGGCAGAGCTATGGCCACTGGAAGAAGCAAAAGTGGGGAAATTGGGAAAATTCACATTTTCATGGGGGTACCCCTTGGAAAAAATTCGAAAAATTTAAAATCAATATTTAAGCAATGTTTTGAATAGGGAAAGTTGCTTCTGGGTTCGCTGATTACAAAATGGTACTTTATTTCCTGATCGGATACAAATTGGCAGAGCTATGGCCACTGGAAGAAGCAAAAGTGGGGAAATTGGGAAAATTCACATTTTCATGGGGGTACCCCTTGGAAAAAATTCGAAAAATTTAAAATCAATATTTAAGCAATGTTTTGAATAGGGAAAGTTGCTTCTGGGTTCGCTGATTACAAAATGGTACTTTATTTCCTGATCGGATACAAATTGGCAGAGCTATGGCCACTGGAAGAAGCAAAAGTGGGGAAATTGGGAAAATTCACATTTTCATGGGGGTACCCCTTGGAAAAAATTCGAAAAATTTAAAATCAATATTTAAGCAATGTTTTGAATAGGGAAAGTTGCTTCTGGGTTCGCTGATTACAAAATGGTACTTTATTTCCTGATCGGATACAAATTGGCAGAGCTATGGCCACTGGAAGAAGCAAAAGTGGGGAAATTGGGAAAATTCACATTTTCATGGGGGTACCCCTTGGAAAAAATTCGAAAAATTTAAAATCAATATTTAAGCAATGTTTTGAATAGGGAAAGTTGCTTCTGGGTTCGCTGATTACAAAATGGTACTTTATTTCCTGATCGGATACAAATTGGCAGAGCTATGGCCACTGGAAGAAGCAAAAGTGGGGAAATTGGGAAAATTCACATTTTCATGGGGGTACCCCTTGGAAAAAATTCGAAAAATTTAAAATCAATATTTAAGCAATGTTTTGAATAGGGAAAGTTGCTTCTGGGTTCGCTGATTACAAAATGGTACTTTATTTCCTGATCGGATACAAATTGGCAGAGCTATGGCCACTGGAAGAAGCAAAAGTGGGGAAATTGGGAAAATTCACATTTTCATGGGGGTACCCCTTGGAAAAAATTCGAAAAATTTAAAATCAATATTTAAGCAATGTTTTGAATAGGGAAAGTTGCTTCTGGGTTCGCTGATTACAAAATGGTACTTTATTTCCTGATCGGATACAAATTGGCAGAGCTATGGCCACTGGAAGAAGCAAAAGTGGGGAAATTGGGAAAATTCACATTTTCATGGGGGTACCCCTTGGAAAAAATTCGAAAAATTTAAAATCAATATTTAAGCAATGTTTTGAATAGGGAAAGTTGCTTCTGGGTTCGCTGATTACAAAATGGTACTTTATTTCCTGATCGGATACAAATTGGCAGAGCTATGGCCACTGGAAGAAGCAAAAGTGGGGAAATTGGGAAAATTCACATTTTCATGGGGGTACCCCTTGGAAAAAATTCGAAAAATTTAAAATCAATATTTAAGCAATGTTTTGAATAGGGAAAGTTGCTTCTGGGTTCGCTGATTACAAAATGGTACTTTATTTCCTGATCGGATACAAATTGGCAGAGCTATGGCCACTGGAAGAAGCAAAAGTGGGGAAATTGGGAAAATTCACATTTTCATGGGGGTACCCCTTGGAAAAATTCGAAAAATTTAAAATCAATATTTAAGCAATGTTTTGAATAGGGAAAGTTGCTTCTGGGTTCGCTGATTACAAAATGGTACTTTATTTCCTGATCGGATACAAATTGGCAGAGCTATGGCCACTGGAAGAAGCAAAAGTGGGGAAATTGGGAAAATTCACATTTTCATGGGGGTACCCCTTGGAAAAAATTCGAAAAATTTAAAATCAATATTTAAGCAATGTTTTGAATAGGGAAAGTTGCTTCTGGGTTCGCTGATTACAAAATGGTACTTTATTTCCTGATCGGATACAAATTGGCAGAGCTATGGCCACTGGAAGAAGCAAAAGTGGGGAAATTGGGAAAATTCACATTTTCATGGGGGTACCCCTTGGAAAAATTCGAAAAATTAAAATCAATTTTAAGCAATGTTTTGAATAGGGAAAGTTGTGGTTCGCTGATTAATGGTACTTTTTTCTTAATTAAAAATTTGGGAAAATTCCATTTTCTGGTTTTAAAAATTTCAATATTTAAGCAATGTTTTGAATAGGGAAAGTTGCTTCTGGGTTCGCTGATTACAAAATGGTACTTTATTTCCTGATCGGATACAAATTGGCAGAGCTATGGCCACTGGAAGAAGCAAAAGTGGGGAAATTGGGAAAATTCACATTTTCATGGGGGTACCCCTTGGAAAAAATTCGAAAAATTTAAAATCAATATTTAAGCAATGTTTTGAATAGGGAAAGTTGCTTCTGGGTTCGCTGATTACAAAATGGTACTTTATTTCCTGATCGGATACAAATTGGCAGAGCTATGGCCACTGGAAGAAGCAAAAGTGGGGAAATTGGGAAAATTCACATTTTCATGGGGGTACCCCTTGGAAAAATTCGAAAAATTTAAAATCAATATTTAAGCAATGTTTTGAATAGGGAAAGTTGCTTCTGGGTTCGCTGATTACAAAATGGTACTTTATTTCCTGATCGGATACAAATTGGCAGAGCTATGGCCACTGGAAGAAGCAAAAGTGGGGAAATTGGGAAAATTCACATTTTCATGGGGGTACCCCTTGGAAAAAATTCGAAAAATTTAAAATCAATATTTAAGCAATGTTTTGAATAGGGAAAGTTGCTTCTGGGTTCGCTGATTACAAAATGGTACTTTATTTCCTGATCGGATACAAATTGGCAGAGCTATGGCCACTGGAAGAAGCAAAAGTGGGGAAATTGGGAAAATTCACATTTTCATGGGGGTACCCCCTTGGAAAAAATTCGAAAAATTTAAAATCAATATTTAAGCAATGTTTTGAATAGGGAAAGTTGCTTCTGGGTTCGCTGATTACAAAATGGTACTTTATTTCCTGATCGGATACAAATTGGCAGAGCTATGGCCACTGGAAGAAGCAAAAGTGGGGAAATTGGGAAAATTCACATTTTCATGGGGGTACCCCTTGGAAAAAATTCGAAAAATTTAAAATCAATATTTAAGCAATGTTTTGAATAGGGAAAGTTGCTTCTGGGTTCGCTGATTACAAAATGGTACTTTATTTCCTGATCGGATACAAATTGGCAGAGCTATGGCCACTGGAAGAAGCAAAAGTGGGGAAATTGGGAAAATTCACATTTTCATGGGGGTACCCCTTGGAAAAAATTCGAAAAATTTAAAATCAATATTTAAGCAATGTTTTGAATAGGGAAAGTTGCTTCTGGGTTCGCTGATTACAAAATGGTACTTTATTTCCTGATCGGATACAAATTGGCAGAGCTATGGCCACTGGAAGAAGCAAAAGTGGGGAAATTGGGAAAATTCACATTTTCATGGGGGTACCCCTTGGAAAAAATTCGAAAAATTTAAAATCAATATTTAAGCAATGTTTTGAATAGGGAAAGTTGCTTCTGGGTTCGCTGATTACAAAATGGTACTTTATTTCCTGATCGGATACAAATTGGCAGAGCTATGGCCACTGGAAGAAGCAAAAGTGGGGAAATTGGGAAAATTCACATTTTCATGGGGGTACCCCTTGGAAAAAATTCGAAAAATTTAAAATCAATATTTAAGCAATGTTTTGAATAGGGAAAGTTGCTTCTGGGTTCGCTGATTACAAAATGGTACTTTATTTCCTGATCGGATACAAATTGGCAGAGCTATGGCCACTGGAAGAAGCAAAAGTGGGGAAATTGGGAAAATTCACATTTTCATGGGGGTACCCCTTGGAAAAAATTCGAAAAATTTAAAATCAATATTTAAGCAATGTTTTGAATAGGGAAAGTTGCTTCTGGGTTCGCTGATTACAAAATGGTACTTTATTTCCTGATCGGATACAAATTGGCAGAGCTATGGCCACTGGAAGAAGCAAAAGTGGGGAAATTGGGAAAATTCACATTTTCATGGGGGTACCCCTTGGAAAAAATTCGAAAAATTTAAAATCAATATTTAAGCAATGTTTTGAATAGGGAAAGTTGCTTCTGGGTTCGCTGATTACAAAATGGTACTTTATTTCCTGATCGGATACAAATTGGCAGAGCTATGGCCACTGGAAGAAGCAAAAGTGGGGAAATTGGGAAAATTCACATTTTCATGGGGGTACCCCTTGGAAAAAATTCGAAAAATTTAAAATCAATATTTAAGCAATGTTTTGAATAGGGAAAGTTGCTTCTGGGTTCGCTGATTACAAAATGGTACTTTATTTCCTGATCGGATACAAATTGGCAGAGCTATGGCCACTGGAAGAAGCAAAAGTGGGGAAATTGGGAAAATTCACATTTTCATGGGGGTACCCCTTGGAAAAAATTCGAAAAATTTAAAATCAATATTTAAGCAATGTTTTGAATAGGGAAAGTTGCTTCTGGGTTCGCTGATTACAAAATGGTACTTTATTTCCTGATCGGATACAAATTGGCAGAGCTATGGCCACTGGAAGAAGCAAAAGTGGGGAAATTGGGAAAATTCACATTTTCATGGGGGTACCCCTTGGAAAAAATTCGAAAAATTTAAAATCAATATTTAAGCAATGTTTTGAATAGGGAAAGTTGCTTCTGGGTTCGCTGATTACAAAATGGTACTTTATTTCCTGATCGGATACAAATTGGCAGAGCTATGGCCACTGGAAGAAGCAAAAGTGGGGAAATTGGGAAAATTCACATTTTCATGGGGGTACCCCTTGGAAAAAATTCGAAAAATTTAAAATCAATATTTAAGCAATGTTTTGAATAGGGAAAGTTGCTTCTGGGTTCGCTGATTACAAAATGGTACTTTATTTCCTGATCGGATACAAATTGGCAGAGCTATGGCCACTGGAAGAAGCAAAAGTGGGGAAATTGGGAAAATTCACATTTTCATGGGGGTACCCCTTGGAAAAATTCGAAAAATTTAAAATCAATATTTAAGCAATGTTTTGAATAGGGAAAGTTGCTTCTGGGTTCGCTGATTACAAAATGGTACTTTATTTCCTGATCGGATACAAATTGGCAGAGCTATGGCCACTGGAAGAAGCAAAAGTGGGGAAATTGGGAAAATTCACATTTTCATGGGGGTACCCCTTGGAAAAAATTCGAAAAATTTAAAATCAATATTTAAGCAATGTTTTGAATAGGGAAAGTTGCTTCTGGGTTCGCTGATTACAAAATGGTACTTTATTTCCTGATCGGATACAAATTGGCAGAGCTATGGCCACTGGAAGAAGCAAAAGTGGGGAAATTGGGAAAATTCACATTTTCATGGGGGTACCCCTTGGAAAAAATTCGAAAAATTTAAAATCAATATTTAAGCAATGTTTTGAATAGGGAAAGTTGCTTCTGGGTTCGCTGATTACAAAATGGTACTTTATTTCCTGATCGGATACAAATTGGCAGAGCTATGGCCACTGGAAGAAGCAAAAGTGGGGAAATTGGGAAAATTCACATTTTCATGGGGGTACCCCTTGGAAAAAATTCGAAAAATTTAAAATCAATATTTAAGCAATGTTTTGAATAGGGAAAGTTGCTTCTGGGTTCGCTGATTACAAAATGGTACTTTATTTCCTGATCGGATACAAATTGGCAGAGCTATGGCCACTGGAAGAAGCAAAAGTGGGGAAATTGGGAAAATTCACATTTTCATGGGGGTACCCCTTGGAAAAATTCGAAAAATTTAAAATCAATATTTAAGCAATGTTTTGAATAGGGAAAGTTGCTTCTGGGTTCGCTGATTACAAAATGGTACTTTATTTCCTGATCGGATACAAATTGGCAGAGCTATGGCCACTGGAAGAAGCAAAAGTGGGGAAATTGGGAAAATTCACATTTTCATGGGGGTACCCCTTGGAAAAAATTCGAAAAATTTAAAATCAATATTTAAGCAATGTTTTGAATAGGGAAAGTTGCTTCTGGGTTCGCTGATTACAAAATGGTACTTTATTTCCTGATCGGATACAAATTGGCAGAGCTATGGCCACTGGAAGAAGCAAAAGTGGGGAAATTGGGAAAATTCACATTTTCATGGGGGTACCCCTTGGAAAAAATTCGAAAAATTTAAAATCAATATTTAAGCAATGTTTTGAATAGGGAAAGTTGCTTCTGGGTTCGCTGATTACAAAATGGTACTTTATTTCCTGATCGGATACAAATTGGCAGAGCTATGGCCACTGGAAGAAGCAAAAGTGGGGAAATTGGGAAAATTCACATTTTCATGGGGGTACCCCTTGGAAAAAATTCGAAAAATTTAAAATCAATATTTAAGCAATGTTTTGAATAGGGAAAGTTGCTTCTGGGTTCGCTGATTACAAAATGGTACTTTATTTCCTGATCGGATACAAATTGGCAGAGCTATGGCCACTGGAAGAAGCAAAAGTGGGGAAATTGGGAAAATTCACATTTTCATGGGGGTACCCCTTGGAAAAAATTCGAAAAATTTAAAATCAATATTTAAGCAATGTTTTGAATAGGGAAAGTTGCTTCTGGGTTCGCTGATTACAAAATGGTACTTTATTTCCTGATCGGATACAAATTGGCAGAGCTATGGCCACTGGAAGAAGCAAAAGTGGGGAAATTGGGAAAATTCACATTTTCATGGGGGTACCCCTTGGAAAAAATTCGAAAAATTTAAAATCAATATTTAAGCAATGTTTTGAATAGGGAAAGTTGCTTCTGGGTTCGCTGATTACAAAATGGTACTTTATTTCCTGATCGGATACAAATTGGCAGAGCTATGGCCACTGGAAGAAGCAAAAGTGGGGAAATTGGGAAAATTCACATTTTCATGGGGGTACCCCTTGGAAAAAAATTCGAAAAATTTAAAATCAATATTTAAGCAATGTTTTGAATAGGGAAAGTTGCTTTTGGGTTCGCTGATTACAAAATGGTACTTTATTTCCTGATCGGATACAAATTGGCAGAGCTATGGCCACTGGAAGAAGCAAAAGTGGGGAAATTGGGAAAATTCACATTTTCATGGGGGTACCCCTTGGAAAAAATTCGAAAAATTTAAAATCAATATTTAAGCAATGTTTTGAATAGGGAAAGTTGCTTCTGGGTTCGCTGATTACAAAATGGTACTTTATTTCCTGATCGGATACAAATTGGCAGAGCTATGGCCACTGGAAGAAGCAAAAGTGGGGAAATTGGGAAAATTCACATTTTCATGGGGGTACCCCTTGGAAAAAATTCGAAAAATTTAAAATCAATATTTAAGCAATGTTTTGAATAGGGAAAGTTGCTTCTGGGTTCGCTGATTACAAAATGGTACTTTATTTCCTGATCGGATACAAATTGGCAGAGCTATGGCCACTGGAAGAAGCAAAAGTGGGGAAATTGGGAAAATTCACATTTTCATGGGGGTACCCCTTGGAAAAAATTCGAAAAATTTAAAATCAATATTTAAGCAATGTTTTGAATAGGGAAAGTTGCTTCTGGGTTCGCTGATTACAAAATGGTACTTTATTTCCTGATCGGATACAAATTGGCAGAGCTATGGCCACTGGAAGAAGCAAAAGTGGGGAAATTGGGAAAATTCACATTTTCATGGGGGTACCCCTTGGAAAAAATTCGAAAAATTTAAAATCAATATTTAAGCAATGTTTTGAATAGGGAAAGTTGCTTCTGGGTTCGCTGATTACAAAATGGTACTTTATTTCCTGATCGGATACAAATTGGCAGAGCTATGGCCACTGGAAGAAGCAAAAGTGGGGAAATTGGGAAAATTCACATTTTCATGGGGGTACCCCTTGGAAAAATTCGAAAAATTTAAAATCAATATTTAAGCAATGTTTTGAATAGGGAAAGTTGCTTTTGGGTTCGCTGATTACAAAATGGTACTTTATTTCCTGATCGGATACAAATTGGCAGAGCTATGGCCACTGGAAGAAGCAAAAGTGGGGAAATTGGGAAAATTCACATTTTCATGGGGGTACCCCTTGGAAAAAATTCGAAAAATTTAAAATCAATATTTAAGCAATGTTTTGAATAGGGAAAGTTGCTTCTGGGTTCGCTGATTACAAAATGGTACTTTATTTCCTGATCGGATACAAATTGGCAGAGCTATGGCCACTGGAAGAAGCAAAAGTGGGGAAATTGGGAAAATTCACATTTTCATGGGGGTACCCCTTGGAAAAATTCGAAAAATTTAAAATCAATATTTAAGCAATGTTTTGAATAGGGAAAGTTGCTTTTGGGTTCGCTGATTACAAAATGGTACTTTATTTCCTGATCGGATACAAATTGGCAGAGCTATGGCCACTGGAAGAAGCAAAAGTGGGGAAATTGGGAAAATTCACATTTTCATGGGGGTACCCCTTGGAAAAAATTCGAAAAATTTAAAATCAATATTTAAGCAATGTTTTGAATAGGGAAAGTTGCTTCTGGGTTCGCTGATTACAAAATGGTACTTTATTTCCTGATCGGATACAAATTGGCAGAGCTATGGCCACTGGAAGAAGCAAAAGTGGGGAAATTGGGAAAATTCACATTTTCATGGGGGTACCCCTTGGAAAAAATTCGAAAAATTTAAAATCAATATTTAAGCAATGTTTTGAATAGGGAAAGTTGCTTCTGGGTTCGCTGATTACAAAATGGTACTTTATTTCCTGATCGGATACAAATTGGCAGAGCTATGGCCACTGGAAGAAGCAAAAGTGGGGAAATTGGGAAAATTCACATTTTCATGGGGGTACCCCTTGGAAAAAATTCGAAAAATTTAAAATCAATATTTAAGCAATGTTTTGAATAGGGAAAGTTGCTTCTGGGTTCGCTGATTACAAAATGGTACTTTATTTCCTGATCGGATACAAATTGGCAGAGCTATGGCCACTGGAAGAAGCAAAAGTGGGGAAATTGGGAAAATTCACATTTTCATGGGGGTACCCCCTTGGAAAAAATTCGAAAAATTTAAAATCAATATTTAAGCAATGTTTTGAATAGGGAAAGTTGCTTCTGGGTTCGCTGATTACAAAATGGTACTTTATTTCCTGATCGGATACAAATTGGCAGAGCTATGGCCACTGGAAGAAGCAAAAGTGGGGAAATTGGGAAAATTCACATTTTCATGGGGGGTACCCCTTGGAAAAAATTCGAAAAATTTAAAATCAATATTTAAGCAATGTTTTGAATAGGGAAAGTTGCTTCTGGGTTCGCTGATTACAAAATGGTACTTTATTTCCTGATCGGATACAAATTGGCAGAGCTATGGCCACTGGAAGAAGCAAAAGTGGGGAAATTGGGAAAATTCACATTTTCATGGGGGTACCCCTTGGAAAAAATTCGAAAAATTTAAAATCAATATTTAAGCAATGTTTTGAATAGGGAAAGTTGCTTCTGGGTTCGCTGATTACAAAATGGTACTTTATTTCCTGATCGGATACAAATTGGCAGAGCTATGGCCACTGGAAGAAGCAAAAGTGGGGAAATTGGGAAAATTCACATTTTCATGGGGGTACCCCTTGGAAAAAATTCGAAAAATTTAAAATCAATATTTAAGCAATGTTTTGAATAGGGAAAGTTGCTTCTGGGTTCGCTGATTACAAAATGGTACTTTATTTCCTGATCGGATACAAATTGGCAGAGCTATGGCCACTGGAAGAAGCAAAAGTGGGGAAATTGGGAAAATTCACATTTTCATGGGGGTACCCCTTGGAAAAAATTCGAAAAATTTAAAATCAATATTTAAGCAATGTTTTGAATAGGGAAAGTTGCTTCTGGGTTCGCTGATTACAAAATGGTACTTTATTTCCTGATCGGATACAAATTGGCAGAGCTATGGCCACTGGAAGAAGCAAAAGTGGGGAAATTGGGAAAATTCACATTTTCATGGGGGTACCCCTTGGAAAAAATTCGAAAAATTTAAAATCAATATTTAAGCAATGTTTTGAATAGGGAAAGTTGCTTCTGGGTTCGCTGATTACAAAATGGTACTTTATTTCCTGATCGGATACAAATTGGCAGAGCTATGGCCACTGGAAGAAGCAAAAGTGGGGGAAATTGGGAAAATTCACATTTTCATGGGGGTACCCCTTGGAAAAAATTCGAAAAATTTAAAATCAATATTTAAGCAATGTTTTGAATAGGGAAAGTTGCTTCTGGGTTCGCTGATTACAAAATGGTACTTTATTTCCTGATCGGATACAAATTGGCAGAGCTATGGCCACTGGAAGAAGCAAAAGTGGGGAAATTGGGAAAATTCACATTTTCATGGGGGTACCCCTTGGAAAAAATTCGAAAAATTTAAAATCAATATTTAAGCAATGTTTTGAATAGGGAAAGTTGCTTTCTGGGTTCGCTGATTACAAAATGGTACTTTATTTCCTGATCGGATACAAATTGGCAGAGCTATGGCCACTGGAAGAAGCAAAAGTGGGGAAATTGGGAAAATTCACATTTTCATGGGGGTACCCCTTGGAAAAAATTCGAAAAATTTAAAATCAATATTTAAGCAATGTTTTGAATAGGGAAAGTTGCTTCTGGGTTCGCTGATTACAAAATGGTACTTTATTTCCTGATCGGATACAAATTGGCAGAGCTATGGCCACTGGAAGAAGCAAAAGTGGGGAAATTGGGAAAATTCACATTTTCATGGGGGGTACCCCTTGGAAAAATTCGAAAAATTTAAAATCAATATTTAAGCAATGTTTTGAATAGGGAAAGTTGCTTCTGGGTTCGCTGATTACAAAATGGTACTTTATTTCCTGATCGGATACAAATTGGCAGAGCTATGGCCACTGGAAGAAGCAAAAGTGGGGAAATTGGGAAAATTCACATTTTCATGGGGGTACCCCTTGGAAAAAATTCGAAAAATTTAAAATCAATATTTAAGCAATGTTTTGAATAGGGAAAGTTGCTTCTGGGTTCGCTGATTACAAAATGGTACTTTATTTCCTGATCGGATACAAATTGGCAGAGCTATGGCCACTGGAAGAAGCAAAAGTGGGGAAATTGGGAAAATTCACATTTTCATGGGGGTACCCCTTGGAAAAAATTCGAAAAATTTAAAATCAATATTTAAGCAATGTTTTGAATAGGGAAAGTTGCTTCTGGGTTCGCTGATTACAAAATGGTACTTTATTTCCTGATCGGATACAAATTGGCAGAGCTATGGCCACTGGAAGAAGCAAAAGTGGGGAAATTGGGAAAATTCACATTTTCATGGGGGTACCCCTTGGAAAAAATTCGAAAAATTTAAAATCAATATTTAAGCAATGTTTTGAATAGGGAAAGTTGCTTCTGGGTTCGCTGATTACAAAATGGTACTTTATTTCCTGATCGGATACAAATTGGCAGAGCTATGGCCACTGGAAGAAGCAAAAGTGGGGAAATTGGGAAAATTCACATTTTCATGGGGGTACCCCTTGGAAAAAATTCGAAAAATTTAAAATCAATATTTAAGCAATGTTTTGAATAGGGAAAGTTGCTTCTGGGTTCGCTGATTACAAAATGGTACTTTATTTCCTGATCGGATACAAATTGGCAGAGCTATGGCCACTGGAAGAAGCAAAAGTGGGGAAATTGGGAAAATTCACATTTTCATGGGGGTACCCCTTGGAAAAAATTCGAAAAATTTAAAATCAATATTTAAGCAATGTTTTGAATAGGGAAAGTTGCTTCTGGGTTCGCTGATTACAAAATGGTACTTTATTTCCTGATCGGATACAAATTGGCAGAGCTATGGCCACTGGAAGAAGCAAAAGTGGGGAAATTGGGAAAATTCACATTTTCATGGGGGTACCCCTTGGAAAAAAATTCGAAAAATTTAAAATCAATATTTAAGCAATGTTTTGAATAGGGAAAGTTGCTTCTGGGTTCGCTGATTACAAAATGGTACTTTATTTCCTGATCGGATACAAATTGGCAGAGCTATGGCCACTGGAAGAAGCAAAAGTGGGGAAATTGGGAAAATTCACATTTTCATGGGGGTACCCCCTTGGAAAAAATTCGAAAAATTTAAAATCAATATTTAAGCAATGTTTTGAATAGGGAAAGTTGCTTCTGGGTTCGCTGATTACAAAATGGTACTTTATTTCCTGATCGGATACAAATTGGCAGAGCTATGGCCACTGGAAGAAGCAAAAGTGGGGAAATTGGGAAAATTCACATTTTCATGGGGGTACCCCTTGGAAAAAATTCGAAAAATTTAAAATCAATATTTAAGCAATGTTTTGAATAGGGAAAGTTGCTTTTGGGTTCGCTGATTACAAAATGGTACTTTATTTCCTGATCGGATACAAATTGGCAGAGCTATGGCCACTGGAAGAAGCAAAAGTGGGGAAATTGGGAAAATTCACATTTTCATGGGGGTACCCCTTGGAAAAAATTCGAAAAATTTAAAATCAATATTTAAGCAATGTTTTGAATAGGGAAAGTTGCTTCTGGGTTCGCTGATTACAAAATGGTACTTTATTTCCTGATCGGATACAAATTGGCAGAGCTATGGCCACTGGAAGAAGCAAAAGTGGGGAAATTGGGAAAATTCACATTTTCATGGGGGTACCCCTTGGAAAAAATTCGAAAAATTTAAAATCAATATTTAAGCAATGTTTTGAATAGGGAAAGTTGCTTCTGGGTTCGCTGATTACAAAATGGTACTTTATTTCCTGATCGGATACAAATTGGCAGAGCTATGGCCACTGGAAGAAGCAAAAGTGGGGAAATTGGGAAAATTCACATTTTCATGGGGGTACCCCTTTGAAAAAATTCGAAAAATTTAAAATCAATATTTAAGCAATGTTTTGAATAGGGAAAGTTGCTTCTGGGTTCGCTGATTACAAAATGGTACTTTATTTCCTGATCGGATACAAATTGGCAGAGCTATGGCCACTGGAAGAAGCAAAAGTGGGGAAATTGGGAAAATTCACATTTTCATGGGGGTACCCCTTGGAAAAAATTCGAAAAATTTAAAATCGATATTTAAGCAATGTTTTGAATAGGGAAAGTTGCTTCTGGGTTCGCTGATTACAAAATGGTACTTTATTTCCTGATCGGATACAAATTGGCAGAGCTATGGCCACTGGAAGAAGCAAAAGTGGGGAAATTGGGAAAATTCACATTTTCATGGGGGTACCCCTTGGAAAAAATTCGAAAAATTTAAAATCAATATTTAAGCAATGTTTTGAATAGGGAAAGTTGCTTCTGGGTTCGCTGATTACAAAATGGTACTTTATTTCCTGATCGGATACAAATTGGCAGAGCTATGGCCACTGGAAGAAGCAAAAGTGGGGAAATTGGGAAAATTCACATTTTCATGGGGGTACCCCTTGGAAAAAATTCGAAAAATTTAAAATCAATATTTAAGCAATGTTTTGAATAGGGAAAGTTGCTTCTGGGTTCGCTGATTACAAAATGGTACTTTATTTCCTGATCGGATACAAATTGGCAGAGCTATGGCCACTGGAAGAAGCAAAAGTGGGGAAATTGGGAAAATTCACATTTTCATGGGGGTACCCCTTGGAAAAAATTCGAAAAATTTAAAATCAATTTTTAAGCAATGTTTTGAATAGGGAAAGTTGCTTCTGGGTTCGCTGATTACAAAATGGTACTTTATTTCCTGATCGGATACAAATTGGCAGAGCTATGGCCACTGGAAGAAGCAAAAGTGGGGAAATTGGGAAAATTCACATTTTCATGGGGGAACCCCTTGGAAAAAATTCGAAAAATTTAAAATCAATATTTAAGCAATGTTTTGAATAGGGAAAGTTTCTTCTGGGTTCGCTGATTACAAAATGGTACTTTATTTCCTGATCGGATACAAATTGGCAGAGCTATGGCCACTGGAAGCATCAAAAGTGGGGAAATTGGGAAAATTCACATTTTCATGGGGGTACCCCTTGGAAAAAATTCGAAAAATTAAAAATCAATATTTAAGCAATGTTCTGAATAGGGAGAGTTGCTTTTGGGTTCGCTGATTACAAAATGGTACTTTATTTCCTGATCGGATACAAATTGGCATATCTATGGCCACTGGAAGAAGCAAAAGTGGGGAAATTGGGAAAATTCACATTTTCATGTGGGTACCCCTTGGAAAAAATTTGAAAAATTAAAAATCAATTTTTAAGCAACGTTTTGAATAGGGAAAGTTGCTTCTGGGTTCGCTGATTACAAAATGGTACTTTATTTCCTGATCGGATACAAATTGGCAGAGCTATGGCCACTGGAAGAAGCAAAAGTGGGGAAATTGGGAAAATTCACATTTTCATGGGGTTCCCCTTGGAAAAAATTCGAAAAATTTAAAATCAATATTTAAGCAATGTTTTGAATAGGGAAAGTTGCTTCTGGGTTCGCTGATTACAAAATGGTACTTTATTTCCTGATCGGATACAAATTGGCAGAGCTATGGCCACTGGAAGAAGCAAAAGTGGGGAAATTGGGAAAATTCACATTTTCATGGGGGTACCCCTTGGAAAAAATTCGAAAAATTTAAAATCAATATTTAAGCAATGTTTTGAATAGGGAAAGTTGCTTCTGGGTTCGCTGATTACAAAATGGTACTTTATTTCCTGATCGGATACAAATTGGCAGAGCTATGGCCACTGGAAGAAGCAAAAGTGGGGAAATTGGGAAAATTCACATTTTCATGGGGGTACCCCTTGGAAAAAATTCGAAAAATTTAAAATCAATATTTAAGCAATGTTTTGAATAGGGAAAGTTGCTTCTGGGTTCGCTGATTACAAAATGGTACTTTATTTCCTGATCGGATACAAATTGGCAGAGCTATGGCCACTGGAAGAAGCAAAAGTGGGGAAATTGGGAAAATTCACATTTTCATGGGGGTACCCCTTGGAAAAAATTCGAAAAATTTAAAATCAATATTTAAGCAATGTTTTGAATAGGGAAAGTTGCTTCTGGGTTCGCTGATTACAAAATGGTACTTTATTTCCTGATCGGATACAAATTGGCAGAGCTATGGCCACTGGAAGAAGCAAAAGTGGGGAAATTGGGAAAATTCACATTTTCATGGGGGTACCCCTTGGAAAAAATTCGAAAAATTTAAAATCAATATTTAAGCAATGTTTTGAATAGGGAAAGTTGCTTCTGGGTTCGCTGATTACAAAATGGTACTTTATTTCCTGATCGGATACAAATTGGCAGAGCTTTGGCCACTGGAAGAAGCAAAAGTGGGGAAATTGGGAAAATTCACATTTTCATGGGGGTACCCCTTGGAAAAAATTCGAAAAATTTAAAATCAATATTTAAGCAATGTTTTGAATAGGGAAAGTTGCTTCTGGGTTCGCTGATTACAAAATGGTACTTTATTTCCTGATCGGATACAAATTGGCAGAGCTATGGCCACTGGAAGAAGCAAAAGTGGGGAAATTGGGAAAATTCACATTTTCATGGGGGTACCCCTTGGAAAAAATTCGAAAAATTTAAAATCAATATTTAAGCAATGTTTTGAATAGGGAAAGTTGCTTCTGGGTTCGCTGATTACAAAATGGTACTTTATTTCCTGATCGGATACAAATTGGCAGAGCTATGGCCACTGGAAGAAGCAAAAGTGGGGAAATTGGGAAAATTCACATTTTCATGGGGGTACCCCTTGGAAAAAATTCGAAAAATTTAAAATCAATATTTAAGCAATGTTTTGAATAGGGAAAGTTGCTTCTGGGTTCGCTGATTACAAAATGGTACTTTATTTCCTGATCGGATACAAATTGGCAGAGCTATGGCCACTGGAAGAAGCAAAAGTGGGGAAATTGGGAAAATTCACATTTTCATGGGGGTACCCCTTGGAAAAAATTCGAAAAATTTAAAATCAATATTTAAGCAATGTTTTGAATAGGGAAAGTTGCTTCTGGGTTCGCTGATTACAAAATGGTACTTTATTTCCTGATCGGATACAAATTGGCAGAGCTATGGCCACTGGAAGAAGCAAAAGTGGGGAAATTGGGAAAATTCACATTTTCATGGGGGTACCCCTTGGAAAAAATTCGAAAAATTTAAAATCAATATTTAAGCAATGTTTTGAATAGGGAAAGTTGCTTCTGGGTTCGCTGATTACAAAATGGTACTTTATTTCCTGATCGGATACAAATTGGCAGAGCTATGGCCACTGGAAGAAGCAAAAGTGGGGAAATTGGGAAAATTCACATTTTCATGGGGGTACCCCTTGGAAAAATTCGAAAAATTTAAAATCAATATTTAAGCAATGTTTTGAATAGGGAAAGTTGCTTCTGGGTTCGCTGATTACAAAATGGTACTTTATTTCCTGATCGGATACAAATTGGCAGAGCTATGGCCACTGGAAGAAGCAAAAGTGGGGAAATTGGGAAAATTCACATTTTCATGGGGGTACCCCTTGGAAAAAATTCGAAAAATTTAAAATCAATATTTAAGCAATGTTTTGAATAGGGAAAGTTGCTTCTGGGTTCGCTGATTACAAAATGGTACTTTATTTCCTGATCGGATACAAATTGGCAGAGCTATGGCCACTGGAAGAAGCAAAAGTGGGGAAATTGGGAAAATTCACATTTTCATGGGGGTACCCCTTGGAAAAAATTCGAAAAATTTAAAATCAATATTTAAGCAATGTTTTGAATAGGGAAAGTTGCTTCTGGGTTCGCTGATTACAAAATGGTACTTTATTTCCTGATCGGATACAAATTGGCAGAGCTATGGCCACTGGAAGAAGCAAAAGTGGGGAAATTGGGAAAATTCACATTTTCATGGGGGTACCCCTTGGAAAAAATTCGAAAAATTTAAAATCAATATTTAAGCAATGTTTTGAATAGGGAAAGTTGCTTCTGGGTTCGCTGATTACAAAATGGTACTTTATTTCCTGATCGGATACAAATTGGCAGAGCTATGGCCACTGGAAGAAGCAAAAGTGGGGAAATTGGGAAAATTCACATTTTCATGGGGGTACCCCTTGGAAAAAATTCGAAAAATTTAAAATCAATATTTAAGCAATGTTTTGAATAGGGAAAGTTGCTTCTGGGTTCGCTGATTACAAAATGGTACTTTATTTCCTGATCGGATACAAATTGGCAGAGCTATGGCCACTGGAAGAAGCAAAAGTGGGGAAATTGGGAAAATTCACATTTTCATGGGGGTACCCCTTGGAAAAAATTCGAAAAATTTAAAATCAATATTTAAGCAATGTTTTGAATAGGGAAAGTTGCTTCTGGGTTCGCTGATTACAAAATGGTACTTTATTTCCTGATCGGATACAAATTGGCAGAGCTATGGCCACTGGAAGAAGCAAAAGTGGGGAAATTGGGAAAATTCACATTTTCATGGGGGTACCCCTTGGAAAAAATTCGAAAAATGTCAAATCAATATTTAAGCAATGTTTTGAATAGGGAAAGTTGCTTCTGGGTTCGCTGATTACAAAATGGTACTTTATTTCCTGATCGGATACAAATTGGCAGAGCTATGGCCACTGGAAGAAGCAAAAGTGGGGAAATTGGGAAAATTCACATTTTCATGGGGGTACCCCTTGGAAAAAATTCGAAAAATTTAAAATCAATATTTAAGCAATGTTTTGAATAGGGAAAGTTGCTTCTGGGTTCGCTGATTACAAAATGGTACTTTATTTCCTGATCGGATACAAATTGGCAGAGCTATGGCCACTGGAAGAAGCAAAAGTGGGGAAATTGGGAAAATTCACATTTTCATGGGGGTACCCCTTGGAAAAAATTCGAAAAATTTAAAATCAATATTTAAGCAATGTTTTGAATAGGGAAAGTTGCTTCTGGGTTCGCTGATTACAAAATGGTACTTTATTTCCTGATCGGATACAAATTGGCAGAGCTATGGCCACTGGAAGAAGCAAAAGTGGGGAAATTGGGAAAATTCACATTTTCATGGGGGTACCCCTTGGAAAAAAATTCGAAAAATTTAAAATCAATATTTAAGCAATGTTTTGAATAGGGAAAGTTGCTTCTGGGTTCGCTGATTACAAAATGGTACTTTATTTCCTGATCGGATACAAATTGGCAGAGCTATGGCCACTGGAAGAAGCAAAAGTGGGGAAATTGGGAAAATTCACATTTTCATGGGGGTACCCCTTGGAAAAAATTCGAAAAATGTAAAATCAATATTTAAGCAATGTTTTGAATAGGGAAAGTTGCTTCTGGGTTCGCTGATTACAAAATGGTACTTTATTTCCTGATCGGATACAAATTGGCAGAGCTATGGCCACTGGAAGAAGCAAAAGTGGGGAAATTGGGAAAATTCACATTTTCATGGGGGTACCCCTTGGAAAAAATTCGAAAAATTTAAAATCAATATTTAAGCAATGTTTTGAATAGGGAAAGTTGCTTCTGGGTTCGCTGATTACAAAATGGTACTTTATTTCCTGATCGGATACAAATTGGCAGAGCTATGGCCACTGGAAGAAGCAAAAGTGGGGAAATTGGGAAAATTCACATTTTCATGGGGGTACCCCTTGGAAAAAATTCGAAAAATTTAAAATCAATATTTAAGCAATGTTTTGAATAGGGAAAGTTGCTTCTGGGTTCGCTGATTACAAAATGGTACTTTATTTCCTGATCGGATACAAATTGGCAGAGCTATGGCCACTGGAAGAAGCAAAAGTGGGGAAATTGGGAAAATTCACATTTTCATGGGGGTACCCCTTGGAAAAAATTCGAAAAATGTCAAATCAATATTTAAGCAATGTTTTGAATAGGGAAAGTTGCTTCTGGGTTCGCTGATTACAAAATGGTACTTTATTTCCTGATCGGATACAAATTGGCAGAGCTATGGCCACTGGAAGAAGCAAAAGTGGGGAAATTGGGAAAATTCACATTTTCATGGGGGTACCCCTTGGAAAAAATTCGAAAAATGTCAAATCAATATTTAAGCAATGTTTTAAATAGGGAAAGTTGCTTTTGGGTTCGCTGATTACAAAATGGTACTTTATTTCCTGATCGGATACAAATTGGCAGAGCTATGGCCACTGGAAGAAGCAAAAGTGGGGAAATTGGGAAAATTCACATTTTCATGGGGGTACCCCTTGGAAAAAATTCGAAAAATTTAAAATCAATAATTAAGCAATGTTTTGAATAGGGAAAGTTGCTTCTGGGTTCGCTGATTACAAAATGGTACTTTATTTCCTGATCGGATACAAATTGGCAGAGCTATGGCCACTGGAAGAAGCAAAAGTGGGGAAATTGGGAAAATTCACATTTTCATGGGGGTACCCCTTGGAAAAAATTCGAAAAATTTAAAATCAATATTTAAGCAATGTTTTGAATAGGGAAAGTTGCTTCTGGGTTCGCTGATTACAAAATGGTACTTTATTTCCTGATCGGATACAAATTGGCAGAGCTATGTCCACTGGAAGAAGCAAAAGTGGGGAAATTGGGAAAATTCACATTTTCATGGGGGTACCCCTTGGAAAAAATTCTAAAAATTTCAAATCAATATTTAAGCAATGTTTTGAATAGGGAAAGTTGCTTCTGGGTTCGCTGATTACAAAATGGTACTTTATTTCCTGATCGGATACAAATTGGCAGAGCTATGGCCACTGGAAGAAGCAAAAGTGGGGAAATTGGGAAAATTCACATTTTCATGGGGGTACCCCTTGGAAAAAATTCGAAAAATTTCAAATCAATATTTAAGCAATGTTTTGAATAGGGAAAGTTGCTTCTGGGTTCGCTGATTACAAAATGGTACTTTATTTCCTGATCGGATACAAATTGGCAGAGCTATGGCCACTGGAAGAAGCAAAAGTGGGGAAATTGGGAAAATTCACATTTTCATGGGGGTACCCCTTGGAAAAAATTCGAAAAATGTAAAATCAATATTTAAGCAATGTTTTGAATAGGGAAAGTTGCTTCTGGGTTCGCTGATTACAAAATGGTACTTTATTTCCTGATCGGATACAAATTGGCAGAGCTATGGCCACTGGAAGAAGCAAAAGTGGGGAAATTGGGAAAATTCACATTTTCATGGGGGTACCCCTTGGAAAAAATTCGAAAAATTTAAAATCAATATTTAAGCAATGTTTTGAATAGGGAAAGTTGCTTCTGGGTTCGCTGATTACAAAATGGTACTTTATTTCCTGATCGGATACAAATTGGCAGAGCTATGGCCACTGGAAGAAGCAAAAGTGGGGAAATTGGGAAAATTCACATTTTCATGGGGGTACCCCTTGGAAAAAATTCGAAAAATTTAAAATCAATATTTAAGCAATGTTTTGAATAGGGAAAGTTGCTTCTGGGTTCGCTGATTACAAAATGGTACTTTATTTCCTGATCGGATACAAATTGGCAGAGCTATGGCCACTGGAAGAAGCAAAAGTGGGGAAATTGGGAAAATTCACATTTTCATGGGGGTACCCCTTGGAAAAAATTCGAAAAATGTAAAATCAATATTTAAGCAATGTTTTGAATAGGGAAAGTTGCTTCTGGGTTCGCTGATTACAAAATGGTACTTTATTTCCTGATCGGATACAAATTGGCAGAGCTATGGCCACTGGAAGAAGCAAAAGTGGGGAAATTGGGAAAATTCACATTTTCATGGGGGTACCCCTTGGAAAAAATTCGAAAAATGTAAAATCAATATTTAAGCAATGTTTTGAATAGGGAAAGTTGCTTCTGGGTTCGCTGATTACAAAATGGTACTTTATTTCCTGATCGGATACAAATTGGCAGAGCTATGGCCACTGGAAGAAGCAAAAGTGGGGAAATTGGGAAAATTCACATTTTCATGGGGGTACCCCTTGGAAAAAATTCGAAAAATTTAAAATCAATATTTAAGCAATGTTTTGAATAGGGAAAGTTGCTTCTGGGTTCGCTGATTACAAAATGGTACTTTATTTCCTGATCGGATACAAATTGGCAGAGCTATGGCCACTGGAAGAAGCAAAAGTGGGGAAATTGGGAAAATTCACATTTTCATGGGGGTACCCCTTGGAAAAAATTCGAAAAATTTAAAATCAATAATTAAGCAATGTTTTGAATAGGGAAAGTTGCTTCTGGGTTCGCTGATTACAAAATGGTACTTTATTTCCTGATCGGATACAAATTGGCAGAGCTATGTCCACTGGAAGCAGCAAAAGTGGGGAAATTGGGAAAATTCACATTTTCATGTGGGTACCCCTTGGAAAAAATTCGAAAAATTTAAAATCAATATTTAAGCAATATTTGGAATAGGGAAAGTTGCTTCTGGGTTCGCTGATTACAAAATGGTACTTTATTTCCTGATCGGATACAAATTGGCAGAGCTATGACCACTGGAAGAAGCAAAAGTGGGGAAATTGGGAAAATTCACATTTTCATGGGGGTACCCCTTGGAAAAAATTCGAAAAATGTCAAATCAATATTTAAGCAATGTTTTGAATAGGGAAAGTTGCTTTTGGGTTCGCTGATTACAAAATGGTACTTTATTTCCTGATCGGATACAAATTGGCAGAGCTATGGCCACTGGAAGAAGCAAAAGTGGGGAAATTGGGAAAATTCACATTTTCATGGGGGTACCCCTTGGAAAAAATTCGATAAATGTCAAATCAATATTTAAGCAATGTTTTGAATAGGGAAAGTTGCTTCTGGGTTCGCTGATTACAAAATGGTACTTTATTTCCTGATCGGATACAAATTGGCAGAGCTATGGCCACTGGAAGAAGCAAAAGTGGGGAAATTGGGAAAATTCACATTTTCATGGGGGTACCCCTTGGAAAAAATTCGAAAAATTTAAAATCAATTTTAAAGCAATGTTTTGAATAGGGAAAGTTGCTTCTGGGTTCGCTGATTACAAAATGGTACTTTATTTCCTGATCGGATACAAATTGGCAGAGCTATGGCCACTGGAAGAAGCAAAAGTGGGGAAATTGGGAAAATTCACATTTTCATGGGGGTACCCCTTGGAAAAAATTCGAAAAATTTAAAATCAATATTTAAGCAATATTTTGAATAGGGAAAGTTGCTTCTGGGTTCGCTGATTACAAAATGGTACTTTATTTCCTGATCGGATACAAATTGGCAGAGCTATGACCACTGGAAGAAGAAAAAGTGGGGAAATTGGGAAAATTCACATTTTCATGGGGGTACCCCTTGGAAAAAATTCGAAAAATGTCAAATCAATATTTAAGCAATGTTTTGAATAGGGAAAGTTGCTTTTGGGTTCGCTGATTACAAAATGGTACTTTATTTCCTGATCGGATACAAATTGGCAGAGCTATGGCCACTGGAAGAAGCAAAAGTGGGGAAATTGGGAAAATTCACATTTTCATGGGGGTACCCCTTGGAAAAAATTCGATAAATGTCAAATCAATATTTAAGCAATCTTTTGAATAGGGAAAGTTGCTTCTGGATTCGCTGATTACAAAATGGTACTTTATTTCCTGATCGGATACAAATTGGCAGAGCTATGGCCACTGGAAGAAGCAAAAGTGGGGAAATTGGGAAAATTCACATTTTCATGGGGGTACCCCTTGGAAAAAATTCGAAAAATTTAAAATCAATATTTAAGCAATGTTTTGAATAGGGAAAGTTGCTTCTGGGTTCGCTGATTACAAAATGGTACTTTATTTCCTGATCGGATACAAATTGGCAGAGCTATGTCCACTGGAAGAAGCAAATGTGGGGAAATTGGGAAAATTCACATTTTTATGTGGGTACCCCTTGGAAAAAATTCTAAAAATTTCAAATCAATATTTAAGCAATGTTTTGAATAGGGAAAGTTGCTTCTGGGTTCGCTGATTACAAAATGGTACTTTATTTCCTGATCGGATACAAATTGGCAGAGCTATGGCCACTGGAAGAAGCAAAAGTGGGGAAATTGGGAAAATTCGCATTTTCATGGGGGTACCCCTTGGAAAAAAATTCGAAAAATTTAAAATCAATAATTAAGCAATGTTTTGAATAGGGAAAGTTGCTTCTGGGTTCGCTGATTACAAAATGGTACTTTATTTCCTGATCGGATACAAATTGGCAGAGCTATGACCACTGGAAGAAGCAAAAAGTGGGGAAATTGGGAAAATTCCCATTTTCATGGGGGTACCCCTTGGAAAAAATTCGAAAAATGTCAAATCAATATTTAAGCAATGTTTTGAATAGGGAAAGTTGCTTCTGGGTTCGCTGATTACAAAATGGTACTTTATTTCCTGATCGGATACAAATTGGCAGAGCTATGTCCACTGGAAGAAGCAAATGTGGGGAAATTGGGAAAATTCACATTTTTATGTGGGTACCCCTTGCAAAAAATTCTAAAAATTTCAAATCAATATTTAAGCAATGTTTTGAATAGGGAAAGTTGCTTTTGGGTTCGCTGATTACAAAATGGTACTTTATTTCCTGATCGGATACAAATTGGCAGAGCTATGGCCACTGGAAGAAGCAAAAGTGGGGAAATTGGGAAAATTCACATTTTCATGGGGGTACCCCTTGGAAAAAATTCGAAAAATTTAAAATCAATTATTAAGCAATGTTTTGAATAGGGAAAGTAGCTTCTGGGTTCGCTGATTACAAAATGGTACTTTATTTCCTGATCGGATACAAATTGGCAGAGCTATGGCCACTGGAAGAAGCAAAAGTGGGGAAATTGGGAAAATTTACATTTTCATGGGGGTACCCCTTGGAAAAAATTCGAAAAATTTAAAATCAATAATTAAGCAATGTTTTGAATAGGGAAAGTTGCTTCTGGGTTCGCTGATTACAAAATGGTACTTTATTTCCTGATCGGATACAAATTGGCAGAGCTATGTCCACTGGAAGAAGCAAATGTGGGGAAATTGGGAAAATTCACATTTTTATGTGGGTACCCCTTGGAAAAAATTCTAAAAATTTCAAATCAATATTTAAGCAATGTTTTGAATAGGGAAAGTTGCTTCTGGGTTCGCTGATTACAAAATGGTACTTTATTTCCTGATCGGATACAAATTGGCAGAGCTATGGCCACTGGAAGAAGCAAAAGTGGGGAAATTGGGAAAATTCACATTTTCATGGGGGTACCCCTTGGAAAAAATTCGAAAAATGTCAAATCAATATTTAAGCAATGTTTTAAATAGGGAAAGTTGCTTTTGGGTTCGCTGATTACAAAATGGTACTTTATTTCCTGATCGGATACAAATTGGCAGAGCTATGGCCACTGGAAGAAGCAAAAGTGGGGAAATTGGGAAAATTCACATTTTCATGGGGGTACCCCTTGGAAAAAATTCGAAAAATTTAAAATCAATAATTAAGCAATGTTTTGAATAGGGAAAGTTGCTTCTGGGTTCGCTGATTACAAAATGCTACTTTATTTCCTGATCGGATACAAATTGGCAAAGCTATGGCCACTGGAAGAAGCAAAAGTGGGGAAATTGGGAAAATTCGCATTTTCATGGGGGTACCCCTTGGAAAAAATTCGAAAAATTTAAAATCAATAATTAAGCAATGTTTTGAATAGGGAAAGTTGCTTCTGGGTTCGCTGATTACAAAATGGTACTTTATTTCCTGATCGGATACAAATTGGCAGAGCTATGTCCACTGGAAGCAGCAAAAGTGGGGAAATTGGGAAAATTCACATTTTCCTTGGAAAAAATTCGAAAAATTTAAAATCAATAATTAAGCAATGTTTTGAATAGGGAAAGTTGCTTCTGGGTTCGCTGATTACAAAATGGTACTTTATTTCCTGATCGGATACAAATTGGCAGAGCTATGTCCACTGGAAGAAGCAAATGTGGGGAAATTGGGAAAATTCACATTTTTATGTGGGTACCCCTTGGAAAAAATTCTAAAAATTTCAAATCAATATTTAAGCAATGTTTTGAATAGGGAAAGTTGCTTCTGGGTTCGCTGATTACAAAATGGTACTTTATTTCCTGATCGGATACAAATTGGCAGAGCTATGGCCACTGGAAGAAGCAAAAGTGGGGAAATTGGGAAAATTCGCATTTTCATGGGGGTACCCCTTTGGAAAAAATTCGAAAAATTTAAAATCAATAATTAAGCAATGTTTTGAATAGGGAAAGTTGCTTCTGGGTTCGCTGATTACAAAATGGTACTTTATTTCCTGATCGGATACAAATTGGCAGAGCTATGTCCACTGGAAGAAGCAAAAGTGGGGAAATTGGGAAAATTCACATTTTTATGTGGGTACCCCTTGGAAAAAATTCTAAAAATTTCAAATCAATATTTAAGCAATGTTTTGAATAGGGAAAGTTGCTTCTGGGTTCGCTGATTACAAAATGGTACTTTATTTCCTGATCGGATACAAATTGGCAGAGCTATGGCCACTGGAAGAAGCAAAAGTGGGGAAATTGGGAAAATTCACATTTTCATGGGGGTACCCCTTGGAAAAAATTCGAAAAATGTCAAATCAATATTTAAGCAATGTTTTAAATAGGGAAAGTTGCTTTTGGGTTCGCTGATTACAAAATGGTACTTTATTTCCTGATCGGATACAAATTGGCAGAGCTATGGCCACTGGAAGAAGCAAAAGTGGGGAAATTGGGAAAATTCACATTTTCATGGGGGTACCCCTTGGAAAAAATTCCAAAAATTTAAAATCAATAATTAAGCAATGTTTTGAATAGGGAAAGTTGCTTCTGGGTTCGCTGATTACAAAATGCTACTTTATTTCCTGATCGGATACAAATTGGCAGAGCTATGGCCACTGGAAGAAGCAAAAGTGGGGAAATTGGGAAAATTCGCATTTTCATGGGGGTACCCCTTGGAAAAAATTCGAAAAATTTAAAATCAATAATTAAGCAATGTTTTGAATAGGGAAAGTTGCTTCTGGGTTCGCTGATTACAAAATGGTACTTTATTTCCTGATCGGATACAAATTGGCAGAGCTATGTCCACTGGAAGCAGCAAAAGTGGGGAAATTGGGAAAATTCACATTTTCATGGGGGTACCCCTTGGAAAAAATTCGAAAAATTTTAAATCAATAATTAAGCAATGTTTTGAATAGGGAAAGTTGCTTCTGGGTTCGCTGATTACAAAATGGTACTTTATTTCCTGATCGGATACAAATTGGCAGAGCTATGGCCACTGGAAGAAGCAAAAGTGGGGAAATTGGGAAAATTCACATTTTCATGGGGGTACCCCTTGGAAAAAATTCGAAAAATTTAAAATCAATATTTAAGCAATGTTTTGAATAGGGAAAGTTGCTTTTGGGTTCGCTGATTACAAAATGGTACTTTATTTCCTGATCGGATACAAATTGGCAGAGCTATGGCCACTGGAAGAAGCAAAAGTGGGGAAATTGGGAAAATTCACATTTTCATGGGGGTACCCCTTGGAAAAAATTCGAAAAATTTAAAATCAATAATTAAGCAATGTTTTGAATAGGGAAAGTTGCTTCTGGGTTCGCTGATTACAAAATGGTACTTTATTTCCTGATCGGATACAAATTGGCAGAGCTATGTTGGGGTACCCCTTGGAAAAAATTCGAAAAATGTCAAATCAATATTTAAGCAATGTTTTAAATAGGGAAAGTTGCTTTTGGGTTCGCTGATTACAAAATGGTACTTTATTTCCTGATCGGATACAAATTGGCAGAGCTATGGCCACTGGAAGAAGCAAAAGTGGGGAAATTGGGAAAATTCACATTTTCATGGGGGTACCCCTTGGAAAAAATTCCAAAAATTTAAAATCAATAATTAAGCAATGTTTTGAATAGGGAAAGTTGCTTCTGGGTTCGCTGATTACAAAATGGTACTTTATTTCCTGATCGGATACAAATTGGCAGAGCTATGGCCACTGGAAGAAGCAAAAGTGGGGAAATTGGGAAAATTCACATTTTCATGGGGGTACCCCTTGGAAAAAATTCGAAAAATTTAAAATCAATAATTAAGCAATGTTTTGAATAGGGAAAGTTGCTTCTGGGTTCGCTGATTACAAAATGGTACTTTATTTCCTGATCGGATACAAATTGGCAGAGCTATGTCCACTGGAAGCAGCAAAAGTGGGGAAATTGGGAAAATTCACATTTTCATGGGGGTACCCCTTGGAAAAAATTCCAAAAATTTTAAATCAATAATTAAGCAATGTTTTGAATAGGGAAAGTTGCTTCTGGGTTCGCTGATTACAAAATGGTACTTTATTTCCTGATCGGATACAAATTGGCAGAGCTATGTCCACTGGAAGCAGCAAAAGTGGGGAAATTGGGAAAATTCACATTTTCATGGGGGTACCCCTTGGAAAAAATTCCAAAAATTTTAAATCAATATTTAAGCAATGTTTTGAATAGGGAAAGTTGCTTCTGGGTTCGCTGATTACAAAATGGTACTTTATTTCCTGATCGGATACAAATTGGCAGAGCTATGGCCACTGGAAGAAGCAAAAGTGGGGAAATTGGGAAAATTCACATTTTCATGGGGGTACCCCTTGGAAAAAATTCTAAAAATTTAAAATCAATATTTAAGCAATGTTTTGAATAGGGAAAGTTGCTTTTGGGTTCGCTGATTACAAAATGGTACTTTATTTCCTGATCGGATACAAATTGGCAGAGCTATGGCCACAGGAAGAAGCAAAAGTGGGGAAATTGGGAAAATTCACATTTTCATGGGGGTACCCCTTGGAAAAAATTCGAAAAATTTAAAATCAATATTTAAGCAATGTTTTGAATAGGGAAAGTTGCTTCTGGGTTCGCAGATTACAAAATGGTACTTTATTTCCTGATCGGATACAAATTGGCAGAGCTATGGCCACTGGAAGAAGAAAAAGTGGGGAAATTGGGAAAATTCACATTTTCATGGGGGTACCCCTAGGAAAAAATTCAAAAAATTTAAAATCAATATTTAAGCAATGTTTTGAATAGGAAAAGTTGCTTTTGGGTTCGCTGATTACAAAATGGTACTTTATTTCCTGATCGGATACAAATTGGCAAAGCTATGGCCACTGGAAGAAGAAAAATTGGGAAAATTAGTGAGCTATGGCCAGCGGAAGGAACAAAAGTGGGGAAATTGGGAAAATTCACTTTTTTTAGTATAAATGTGTATAATGATGGGTTAGGTTTTTATATATTTATTTTAAAAAAAAAAATAATAATTTTCAGTGTGTATATCATTTGAAAGGTATCCCCTTGGAAAAAAATTCGAAAAATTTAAAATCAATAATTAAGCAATGTTTTGAATAGGGAAAGTTGCTTCTGGGTTCGCTGATTACAAAATGGTACTTTATTTCCTGATCGGATACAAATTGGCAGAGCTATGTCCACTGGAAGCAGCAAAAGTGGGGAAATTGGGAAAATTCACATTTTCCTTGGAAAAAATTCGAAAAATTTAAAATCAATAATTAAGCAATGTTTTGAATAGGGAAAGTTGCTTCTGGGTTCGCTGATTACAAAATGGTACTTTATTTCCTGATCGGATACAAATTGGCAGAGCTATGTCCACTGGAAGAAGCAAATGTGGGGAAATTGGGAAAATTCACATTTTTATGTGGGTACCCCTTGGAAAAAATTCTAAAAATTTCAAATCAATATTTAAGCAATGTTTTGAATAGGGAAAGTTGCTTCTGGGTTCGCTGATTACAAAATGGTACTTTATTTCCTGATCGGATACAAATTGGCAGAGCTATGGCCACTGGAAGAAGCAAAAGTGGGGAAATTGGGAAAATTCGCATTTTCATGGGGGTACCCCTTGGAAAAAATTCGAAAAATTTAAAATCAATAATTAAGCAATGTTTTGAATAGGGAAAGTTGCTTCTGGGTTCGCTGATTACAAAATGGTACTTTATTTCCTGATCGGATACAAATTGGCAGAGCTATGTCCACTGGAAGAAGCAAATGTGGGGAAATTGGGAAAATTCACATTTTTATGTGGGTACCCCTTGGAAAAAATTCTAAAAATTTCAAATCAATATTTAAGCAATGTTTTGAATAGGGAAAGTTGCTTCTGGGTTCGCTGATTACAAAATGGTACTTTATTTCCTGATCGGATACAAATTGGCAGAGCTATGTCCACTGGAAGAAGCAAAAGTGGGGAAATTGGGAAAATTCACATTTTTATGTGGGTACCCCTTGGAAAAAATTCTAAAAATTTCAAATCAATATTTAAGCAATGTTTTGAATAGGGAAAGTTGCTTCTGGGTTCGCTGATTACAAAATGGTACTTTATTTCCTGATCGGATACAAATTGGCAGAGCTATGGCCACTGGAAGAAGCAAAAGTGGGGAAATTGGGAAAATTCGCATTTTCATGGGGGTACCCCTTGGAAAAAATTCGAAAAATTTAAAATCAATAATTAAGCAATGTTTTGAATAGGGAAAGTTGCTTCTGGGTTCGCTGATTACAAAATGGTACTTTATTTCCTGATCGGATACAAATTGGCAGAGCTATGGCCACTGGAAGAAGCAAAAGTGGGGAAATTGGGAAAATTCGCATTTTCATGGGGGTACCCCTTGGAAAAAATTCGGAAAAATTTAAAATCAATAATTAAGCAATGTTTTGAATAGGGAAAGTTGCTTCTGGGTTCGCTGATTACAAAATGGTACTTTATTTCCTGATCGGATACAAATTGGCAGAGCTATGTCCACTGGAAGCAGCAAAAGTGGGGAAATTAGGAAAATTCACATTTTCATGGGGGTACCCCTTGGAAAAAATTCCAAAAATTTTAAATCAATATTTAAGCAATGTTTTGAATAAGGAAAGTTGCTTCTGGGTTCGCTGATTACAAAATGGTACTTTATTTCCTGATCGGATACAAATTGGCAGAGCTATGGCCACTGGAAGAAGCAAAAGTGGGGAAATTGGGAAAATTCACATTTTCATGGGGGTACCCCTTGGAAAAAATTCTAAAAATTTAAAATCAATATTTAAGCAATGTTTTGAATAGGGAAAGTTGCTTTTGGGTTCGCTGATTACAAAATGGTACTTTATTTCCTGATCGGATACAAATTGGCAGAGCTATGGCCACTGGAAGAAGCAAAAGTGGGGAAATTGGGAAAATTCACATTTTCATGGGGGGTACCCCTTGGAAAAAATTCGAAAAATTTAAAATCAATATTTAAGCAATGTTTTGAATAGGGAAAGTTGCTTCTGGGTTCGCTGATTACAAAATGGTACTTTATTTCCTGATCGGATACAAATTGGCAGAGCTATGGCCACTGGAAGAAGAAAAAGTGGGGAAATTGGGAAAATTCACATTTTCATGGGGGTACCCCTAGGAAAAATTTCAAAAAATTTAAAATCAATATTTAAGCAATGTTTTGAATAGGGAAAGTTGCTTTTGGGTTCGCTGATTACAAAATGGTACTTTATTTCCTGATCGGATACAAATTGGCAAAGCTATGGCCACTGGAAGAAGCAAAAGTGGTGAAATTGGGAAAATTCACATTTTCATGGGGGTACCCCTTGGAAAAAATTCGAAAAATTTAAAATCAATAATTAAGCAATGTTTTGAATAGGGAAAGTTGCTTCTGGGTTCGCTGATTACAAAATGCTACTTTATTTCCTGATCGGATACAAATTGGCAGAGCTATGGCCACTGGAAGAAGCAAAAGTGGGGAAATTGGGAAAATTCGCATTTTCATGGGGGTACCCCTTGGAAAAAATTCGAAAAATTTAAAATCAATAATTAAGCAATGTTTTGAATAGGGAAAGTTGCTTCTGGGTTCGCTGATTACAAAATGCTACTTTATTTCCTGATCGGATACAAATTGGCAGAGCTATGGCCACTGGAAGAAGCAAAAGTGGGGAAATTGGGAAAATTCACATTTTCATGGGGGTACCCCTTGGAAAAAATTCGAAAAATGTCAAATCAATATTTAAGCAATGTTTTAAATAGGGAAAGTTGCTTTTGGGTTCGCTGATTACAAAATGGTACTTTATTTCCTGATCGGATACAAATTGGCAGAGCTATGGCCACTGGAAGAAGCAAAAGTGGGGAAATTGGGAAAATTCACATTTTCATGGGGGTACCCCTTGGAAAAAATTCCAAAAATTTAAAATCAATAATTAAGCAATGTTTTGAATAGGGAAAGTTGCTTCTGGGTTCGCTGATTACAAAATGCTACTTTATTTCCTGATCGGATACAAATTGGCAGAGCTATGGCCACTGGAAGAAGCAAAAGTGGGGAAATTGGGAAAATTCGCATTTTCATGGGGGTACCCCTTGGAAAAAATTCGAAAAATTTAAAATCAATAATTAAGCAATGTTTTGAATAGGGAAAGTTGCTTCTGGGTTCGCTGATTACAAAATGGTACTTTATTTCCTGATCGGATACAAATTGGCAGAGCTATGTCCACTGGAAGCAGCAAAAGTGGGGAAATTGGGAAAATTCACATTTTCATGGGGGTACCCCTTGGAAAAAATTCTAAAAATTTAAAATCAATATTTAAGCAATGTTTTGAATAGGGAAAGTTGCTTCTGGGTTCGCTGATTACAAAATGGTACTTTATTTCCTGATCGGATACAAATTGGCAGAGCTATGGCCACTGGAAGAAGCAAAAGTGGGGAAATTGGGAAAATTCACATTTTCATGGGGGTACCCCTTGGAAAAAATTCGAAAAATTTAAAATCAATAATTAAGCAATGTTTTGAATAGGGAAAGTTGCTTCTGGGTTCGCTGATTACAAAATGGTACTTTATTTCCTGATCGGATACAAATTGGCAGAGCTATGTCCACTGGAAGCAGCAAAAGTGGGGAAATTGGGAAAATTCACATTTTCATGGGGGTACCCCTTGGAAAAAATTCCAAAAATTTTAAATCAATATTTAAGCAATGTTTTGAATAGGGAAAGTTGCTTCTGGGTTCGCTGATTACAAAATGGTACTTTATTTCCTGATCGGATACAAATTGGCAGAGCTATGGCCACTGGAAGAAGCAAAAGTGGGGAAATTGGGAAAATTCGCATTTTCATGGGGGTACCCCTTGGAAAAAATTCGAAAAATGTCAAATCAATATTTAAGCAATGTTTTAAATAGGGAAAGTTGCTTTTGGGTTCGCTGATTACAAAATGGTACTTTATTTCCTGATCGGATACAAATTGGCAGAGCTATGGCCACTGGAAGAAGCAAAAGTGGGGAAATTGGGAAAATTCACATTTTCATGGGGGTACCCCTTGGAAAAAATTCGAAAAATTTAAAATCAATAATTAAGCAATGTTTTGAATAGGGAAAGTTGCTTCTGGGTTCGCTGATTACAAAATGCTACTTTATTTCCTGATCGGATACAAATTGGCAGAGCTATGGCCACTGGAAGAAGCAAAAGTGGGGAAATTGGGAAAATTCGCATTTTCATGGGGGTACCCCTTGGAAAAAATTCGAAAAATTTAAAATCAATAATTAAGCAATGTTTTGAATAGGGAAAGTTGCTTCTGGGTTCGCTGATTACAAAATGGTACTTTATTTCCTGATCGGATACAAATTGGCAGAGCTATGTCCACTGGAAGCAGCAAAAGTGGGGAAATTGGGAAAATTCACATTTTCATGGGGGTACCCCTTGGAAAAAATTCCAAAAATTTTAAATCAATATTTAAGCAATGTTTTGAATAGGGAAAGTTGCTTCTGGGTTCGCTGATTACAAAATGGTACTTTATTTCCTGATCGGATACAAATTGGCAGAGCTATGGCCACTGGAAGAAGCAAAAGTGGGGAAATTGGGAAAATTCACATTTTCATGGGGGTACCCCTTGGAAAAAATTCTAAAAATTTAAAATCAATATTTAAGCAATGTTTTGAATAGGGAAAGTTGCTTTTGGGTTCGCTGATTACAAAATGGTACTTTATTTCCTGATCAGATACAAATTGGCAGAGCTATGGCCACAGGAAGAAGCAAAAGTGGGGAAATTGGGAAAATTCACATTTTCATGGGGGTACCCCTTGGAAAAAATTCGAAAAATTTAAAATCAATATTTAAGCAATGTTTTGAATAGGGAAAGTTGCTTCTGGGTTCGCAGATTACAAAATGGTACTTTATTTCCTGATCGGATACAAATTGGCAGAGCTATGGCCACTGGAAGAAGAAAAAGTGGGGAAATTGGGAAAATTCACATTTTCATGGGGGTACCCCTAGGAAAAATTTCAAAAAATTTAAAATCAATATTTAAGCAATGTTTTGAATAGGAAAAGTTGCTTTTGGGTTCGCTGATTACAAAATGGTACTTTATTTCCTGATCGGATACAAATTGGCAAAGCTATGGCCACTGGAAGAAGCAAAAGTGGGGAAATTGGGAAAATTAGCTGAGCTATGGCCATCGGAAGGAACAAAAGTGGGGAAATTGGGAAAACACACTTTTTTATAGTATAAATGTGTATACTGATGGTTAGGCTTATAGTATATACATTATGAAGTCAAATATAATCGTATCTGGCAGTGCTGTATATCATTTGAAAGGTATCACCTTTGTCTAAGGTGAATTCGCATTTTCATGGGGGTACCCCTTGGAAAAAAATTCGAAAAATTTAAAATCAATAATTAAGCAATGTTTTGAATAGGGAAAGTTGCTTCTGGGTTCGCTGATTACAAAATGGTACTTTATTTCCTGATCGGATACAAATTGGCAGAGCTATGTCCACTGGAAGCAGCAAAAGTGGGGAAATTGGGAAAATTCACATTTTCCTTGGAAAAAATTCGAAAAATTTAAAATCAATAATTAAGCAATGTTTTGAATAGGGAAAGTTGCTTCTGGGTTCGCTGATTACAAAATGGTACTTTATTTCCTGATCGGATACAAATTGGCAGAGCTATGGCCACTGGAAGAAGCAAAAGTGGGGAAATTGGGAAAATTCGCATTTTCATGGGGGTACCCCTTGGAAAAAATTCGAAAAATTTAAAATCAATAATTAAGCAATGTTTTGAATAGGGAAAGTTGCTTCTGGGTTCGCTGATTACAAAATGGTACTTTATTTCCTGATCGGATACAAATTGGCAGAGCTATGTCCACTGGAAGAAGCAAATGTGGGGAAATTGGGAAAATTCACATTTTTATGTGGGTACCCCTTGGAAAAAATTCGAAAAATTTAAAATCAATAATTAAGCAATGTTTTGAATAGGGAAAGTTGCTTCTGGGTTCGCTGATTACAAAATGGTACTTTATTTCCTGATCGGATACAAATTGGCAGAGCTATGTCCACTGGAAGAAGCAAATGTGGGGAAATTGGGAAAATTCACATTTTTATGTGGGTACCCCTTGGAAAAAATTCTAAAAATTTCAAATCAATATTTAAGCAATGTTTTGAATAGGGAAAGTTGCTTCTGGGTTCGCTGATTACAAAATGGTACTTTATTTCCTGATCGGATACAAATTGGCAGAGCTATGGCCACTGGAAGAAGCAAAAGTGGGGAAATTGGGAAAATTCACATTTTCATGGGGGAACCCCTTGGAAAAAATTCGAAAAATGTCAAATCAATATTTAAGCAATGTTTTAAATAGGGAAAGTTGCTTTTGGGTTCGCTGATTACAAAATGGTACTTTATTTCCTGATCGGATACAAATTGGCAGAGCTATGGCCACTGGAAGAAGCAAAAGTGGGGAAATTGGGAAAATTCACATTTTCATGGGGGTACCCCTTGGAAAAAATTCCAAAAATTTAAAATCAATAATTAAGCAATGTTTTGAATAGGGAAAGTTGCTTCTGGGTTCGCTGATTACAAAATGGTACTTTATTTCCTGATCGGATACAAATTGGCAGAGCTATGGCCACTGGAAGAAGCAAAAGTGGGGAAATTGGGAAAATTCGCATTTTCATGGGGGTACCCCTTGGAAAAAATTCGGAAAAATTTAAAATCAATAATTAAGCAATGTTTTGAATAGGGAAAGTTGCTTCTGGGTTCGCTGATTACAAAATGGTACTTTATTTCCTGATCGGATACAAATTGGCAGAGCTATGTCCACTGGAAGCAGCAAAAGTGGGGAAATTAGGAAAATTCACATTTTCATGGGGGTACCCCTTGGAAAAAATTCCAAAAATTTTAAATCAATATTTAAGCAATGTTTTGAATAGGGAAAGTTGCTTCTGGGTTCGCTGATTACAAAATGGTACTTTATTTCCTGATCGGATACAAATTGGCAGAGCTATGGCCACTGGAAGAAGCAAAAGTGGGGAAATTGGGAAAATTCACATTTTCATGGGGGTACCCCTTGGAAAAAATTCTAAAAATTTAAAATCAATATTTAAGCAATGTTTTGAATAGGGAAAGTTGCTTTTGGGTTCGCTGATTACAAAATGGTACTTTATTTCCTGATCGGATACAAATTGGCAGAGCTATGGCCACTGGAAGAAGCAAAAGTGGGGAAATTGGGAAAATTCACATTTTCATGGGGGTACCCCTTGGAAAAAATTCGAAAAATTTAAAATCAATATTTAAGCAATGTTTTGAATAGGGAAAGTTGCTTCTGGGTTCGCTGATTACAAAATGGTACTTTATTTCCTGATCGGATACAAATTGGCAGAGCTATGGCCACTGGAAGAAGAAAAAGTGGGGAAATTGGGAAAATTCACATTTTCATGGGGGTACCCATAGGAAAAATTTCAAAAAATTTAAAATCAATATTTAAGCAATGTTTTGAATAGGGAAAGTTGCTTTTGGGTTCGCTGATTACAAAATGGTACTTTATTTCCTGATCGGATACAAATTGGCAAAGCTATGGCCACTGGAAGAAGCAAAAGTGGTGAAATTGGGAAAATTCACATTTTCATGGGGGTACCCCTTGGAAAAAATTCCAAAAATTTAAAATCAATAATTAAGCAATGTTTTGAATAGGGAAAGTTGCTTCTGGGTTCGCTGATTACAAAATGCTACTTTATTTCCTGATCGGATACAAATTGGCAGAGCTATGGCCACTGGAAGAAGCAAAAGTGGGGAAATTGGGAAAATTCGCATTTTCATGGGGGTACCCCTTGAAAAAATTCGAAAAATTTAAAATCAATAATTAAGCAATGTTTTGAATAGGGAAAGTTGCTTCTGGGTTCGCTGATTACAAAATGGTACTTTATTTCCTGATCGGATACAAATTGGCAGAGCTATGTCCACTGGAAGCAGCAAAAGTGGGGAAATTAGGAAAATTCACATTTTCATGGGGGTACCCCTTGGAAAAAATTCCAAAAATTTTAAATCAATATTTAAGCAATGTTTTGAATAGGGAAAGTTGCTTCTGGGTTCGCTGATTACAAAATGGTACTTTATTTCCTGATCGGATACAAATTGGCAGAGCTATGGCCACTGGAAGAAGCAAAAGTGGGGAAATTGGGAAAATTCACATTTTCATGGGGGTACCCCTTGGAAAAAATTCTAAAAATTTAAAATCAATATTTAAGCAATGTTTTGAATAGGGAAAGTTGCTTTTGGGTTCGCTGATTACAAAATGGTACTTTATTTCCTGATCGGATACAAATTGGCAGAGCTATGGCCACTGGAAGAAGCAAAAGTGGGGAAATTGGGAAAATTCACATTTTCATGGGGGTACCCCTTGGAAAAAATTCGAAAAATTTAAAATCAATATTTAAGCAATGTTTTGAATAGGGAAAGTTGCTTCTGGGTTCGCTGATTACAAAATGGTACTTTATTTCCTGATCGGATACAAATTGGCAGAGCTATGGCCACTGGAAGAAGAAAAAGTGGGGAAATTGGGAAAATTCACATTTTCATGGGGGTACCCATAGGAAAAATTTCAAAAAATTTAAAATCAATATTTAAGCAATGTTTTGAATAGGGAAAGTTGCTTTTGGGTTCGCTGATTACAAAATGGTACTTTATTTCCTGATCGGATACAAATTGGCAAAGCTATGGCCACTGGAAGAAGCAAAAGTGGTGAAATTGGGAAAATTCACATTTTCATGGGGGTACCCCTTGGAAAAAATTCCAAAAATTTAAAATCAATAATTAAGCAATGTTTTGAATAGGGAAAGTTGCTTCTGGGTTCGCTGATTACAAAATGCTACTTTATTTCCTGATCGGATACAAATTGGCAGAGCTATGGCCACTGGAAGAAGCAAAAGTGGGGAAATTGGGAAAATTCGCATTTTCATGGGGGTACCCCTTGGAAAAAATTCGAAAAATTTAAAATCAATAATTAAGCAATGTTTTGAATAGGGAAAGTTGCTTCTGGGTTCGCTGATTACAAAATGGTACTTTATTTCCTGATCGGATACAAATTGGCAGAGCTATGGCCACTGGAAGAAGCAAAAGTGGGGAAATTGGGAAAATTCACATTTTCATGGGGGTACCCCTTGGAAAAAATTCGAAAAATGTCAAATCAATATTTAAGCAATGTTTTAAATAGGGAAAGTTGCTTTTGGGTTCGCTGATTACAAAATGGTACTTTATTTCCTGATCGGATACAAATTGGCAGAGCTATGGCCACTGGAAGAAGCAAAAGTGGGGAAATTGGGAAAATTCACATTTTCATGGGGGTACCCCTTGGAAAAAATTCCAAAAATTTAAAATCAATAATTAAGCAATGTTTTGAATAGGGAAAGTTGCTTCTGGGTTCGCTGATTACAAAATGCTACTTTATTTCCTGATCGGATACAAATTGGCAGAGCTATGGCCACTGGAAGAAGCAAAAGTGGGGAAATTGGGAAAATTCGCATTTTCATGGGGGGTACCCCTTGGAAAAAATTCGAAAAATTTAAAATCAATAATTAAGCAATGTTTTGAATAGGGAAAGTTGCTTCTGGGTTCGCTGATTACAAAATGGTACTTTATTTCCTGATCGGATACAAATTGGCAGAGCTATGTCCACTGGAAGCAGCAAAAGTGGGGAAATTGGGAAAATTCACATTTTCATGGGGGTACCCCTTGGAAAAAATTCCAAAAATTTTAAATCAATATTTAAGCAATGTTTTGAATAGGGAAAGTTGCTTCTGGGTTCGCTGATTACAAAATGGTACTTTATTTCCTGATCGGATACAAATTGGCAGAGCTATGGCCACTGGAAGAAGCAAAAGTGGGGAAATTGGGAAAATTCACATTTTCATGGGGGTACCCCTTGGAAAAAATTCTAAAAATTTAAAATCAATATTTAAGCAATGTTTTGAATAGGGAAAGTTGCTTCTGGGTTCGCTGATTACAAAATGGTACTTTATTTCCTGATCGGATACAAATTGGCAGAGCTATGGCCACTGGAAGAAGAAAAAGTGGGGAAATTGGGAAAATTCACATTTTCATGGGGGTACCCCTAGGAAAAATTTCAAAAAATTTAAAATCAATATTTAAGCAATGTTTTGAATAGGGAAAGTTGCTTTTGGGTTCGCTGATTACAAAATGGTACTTTATTTCCTGATCGGATACAAATTGGCAAAGCTATGGCCACTGGAAGAAGCAAAAGTGGGGAAATTGGGAAAATTAGCTGAGCTATGGCCATCGGAAGGAACAAAAGTGGGGAAATTGGGAAAACACACTTTTTTATAGTATAAATGTGTATACTGATGGTTAGGCTTATGAAGTCAAATATAATCGTATCTGGCAGTGCTGTATATCATTTGAAAGGTATCACCTTTGTCTAAGGAGATACCAAACTTTCGATTCAAACCGCCGAACAGTGGTTTAGGCGATTCCGAAGTGGCAATTTTGATACCGAAACAGTGACCGTTGATACGAATAAAAGCATGGAACTAGTAGATCGAGATCGTCATGTGACTATTAGGACCATCGCAGAGGAGATGCAACTAAGCACGGAAACCGTCCAGAGGCATTTAAAGTCGGAAAATTTTTTGTCGAACCAAAAAGCTCGATCTATGGGTGCATGAAAAAAAATTCTTGTCAAAAAAACCAAAAAAAATCCAAATAAGAAAAAAAATGTCAAAAATCCATAACAACCTAATATAAGGAAATGGGATATCTTTTGCGGTACCGTATGTGGTACATATGCTGCCCCTACCTATCCCAGGCAGAGATATTTTAGTATAAACATAAACTGTCAAAATGGTAAATAAGCCGTTGGATGTTCGTTGCGACGGCCTGAAGCTGTTTGACCAGTTTTTATTAATCAAAAAAATAGTTAAACCTGTATTCATATAGCTTGTCTCTTTTGTGGCAATCGAGTTTCCATTATGTATACAGATTTCTACATGCCTTTTGTCCTATACAAAGACCCACATTTATGTATTGAGTATTTATAACTCGACACTCGAGACCCGAGACACCCCTAAAAAAAAATCACCGAAGACCGTTACGAAATTGTTAAGGGTAACTAAGTAATTCATATAAGGTTTCGCCTTACATGAGCTCCACGCCGCTCGAGGTTCCTGAGAGCCTCGAGGGGGGTACAAAACGTTACCCTCGAAAGGACGCCCCACCCTTTGTCAAGCATATGGTGTTCGTCTGTATTTTCCAAAGTCGTCACTTTATTTCCCACTTTACAGCATGTGAACTCAACACAGTGGTTGTTTTGAGTTAACGAATTTCGGCTCTGCGATCCAGGCCCTGCCCTGCACGCTCACATTAGCAACGGATCCGGCAGCTGTTGTTCGGCACTTAAATGATCCCCTATATTTTTCGATCCCTACTACCTGCATCTGCTCACTAAATGTTCCTGGCTATACGATACACTCGAAAAAATGGTATACTAAAGGACATGTTCCTCTGAAATAATTGTATTTTCTTAGGCTGTTTATTTGTCTCTGATTTTAGTGAAATACTAATTATACGCTTAACAATTGGTAGTATATTTTTGTCCCGGTGTATTTAAACTCCTCTTGGTTTGGCTTTTCCTTCCCCAGCCGTCTCCTTGTGCCCTGTACCTGTTATCTTCTATACGTTCTTGTTTTATTAGAACTGTATAATAGACAGGAAGTCCCTTCGATGGGTTTTTCTGTTTAGGAGTCCTGCTGCCTTTGGATGGTGCAGCAAAAGTCTTTGTCCTGAGGACTCTACCCTAATTCTATTCCTAAAGTGCATCTTAAGCGTGCTGTAGATCTTCTTTCTTTAAATCTCAGGCTGAGTTCTCCAAGATAACCACCTGTGAGTTTTGGTATCTCTGCCAAGCGGTCTCCGCCTTATCCAGCAACTCTCCAATTTCCTGCCGTTTGCTTGGGATATCGTATTTTTCCAGAACCAGTTTAAAGAGTACGTACTCCAAGCTGCGAGCTCCGCCGAAATTGGAGGGGTCTCGCAGGGTGTCTATAAGGATGACAAATTTCCTGAGAAGCTCTACTACCTCCCCATAGCTGGTCAAATTTTCGAGACTGGCTTCCACCGCATTGACGTATCGTAGAGTCAGCTTCAGGGTCCTGGCCAAATAGTTGCTTCTACCAGCCAACGGAGAAAGTTCTGCATTCAATTGCTGGACAACGCTCCTCGTTTCAACAACCTTTTGCAGGGTCACGTCGTTATATTGGTCCTGATCCGACCACTGTCCAATTGGCGAGGCGGTCGTAGCTTCATAGTCCACCAAGGATATCTCATTGTTCTCCACCAGAATGGTCTTGTCGATCACCTCGCTCGAGTTAGGAGGCTGTTTGACATGGAAATCCAAAGTGAAGTGGAACGTCACATTGCCCTGCGAGGAACATATAGTTAGTTGAGAAACCTCTAATATTTATTTTCTAAAACCCTGCCTGGACCAGCGAGAAAGTGCTCAGGATAATAAGAGCACTGGCAGTCAGTGCTGCGATGCAAAAAGACATCTCGACGAGGGACTATTATACGATTGACTGATTCCCGGCCAAAAAACTCCTGATCAGACCACTTAATCTCAGCTCGGGAGGCTTATCGATCGATGTGGGGTTATCACAACTATTGGGTCTGAGGTGGCAGCTCGGCAGATTCATTCATTGACAGAATTTTCTGGGGCCAGGAAAGCGGGGAGCGAGGAGACAGCCGATGTGTCACGTGGTGCCTGGGATTGGAAATACACTGAGCAGAGGTATTAATTCAGGGTAATACTTTCAACTCTTTAAATTTATAATATTTTTTAAAACCAAATATTAATTCTATCTTTTGGAGGGAAAACCTATAAATCTAAACCATGTGCTTTACCTAAAACCTCTCAAAACAAATGGTATTTCATTGAGTTTGGAAATGCTGGATCGTTACGTATAAAAAACGTGGAATCCATAAACAGAAATGTAAAACCCGCATGCTTTTTATTTCGAGTCTATGAATCATCCACTTTTTTGGGAATTAGGTATTTTGTTTGATGAAACTTCCGTTGTGAACATGGATGAAATACTTCAGGGGCTACATCTGCTCGATTTCTGGCCTTATCAGGCATTTGAAGTAACAACAGCCGCAATCGCTATTTTCTGTTTACGCGTGCAATAATAATTATATTCGTACACACTCATGGGGACCACTATAGCGATAAGGTGTGAATGTTATCGGCGTATGTATGTATGTACGAATAAAACGACTTTTGTGTAGACGAGTATGTGCCTTAATTTAGAAAATAATATCAAACCAAAGCAGGGCAGCCAGGGCGATAGGTTCAGTGGAAGAACGACATATAAAAAAAACACAAACGTCCACACAAATGTGCGAATAACAGCCCGGGGAATCAATGGAAGAAATTGCGCAGCGAAAATAAATTATTCCATAGCTTGAAAAATAACAAAAACAAAAAAGAAGAAGAAAATAAAAAAAACATTGGCACACACTCACATGATTCGCCATACAGACATATTCGTATTTAAATTCGAATTCAGGGTATATTCATTTTATTCAGAAGTATGCCAAGCCAAAGATGAAGTATCTGAAAGGGTATGACAATCTTCGGATAACTCTGAACCCACTTTAGATTTTATATTTATTTTTTGTTTTTGGCAAATACGTTCATACGTACTTACATACATATGTTTATAAAGAAAATTAAGAAAATATATTCTCAGGGGGGGTGAACGGATGAAGTGCTTGGCTGGGTGATGATACGGGGGATACGAGGCCAAGGGGTCGTTGGAGACCAACGCACAAAGCTTGTAAATACACACAAGCGAGGCCGTCGGTGAGCCACCTCGTTTCTGGCCAACAACTTTGTGTGAGTGCACGCGTGTGGCGGCTACGTGTGTGTATCTTACAGATACCATTTGCGTAGAAATATCGCATCCAACCAGTCCCACTGCGAGATCGGTTCACGCATACTGCTTGTTTTGGGCCAGCTTGTTTTGATACCCTGGGAAAAGAACCGTCAAGGGTGGTTTTTGGGTTTCATTATATATACAAAGCATATAAGATAAGAAAATAGATACATTATTACAAAAAATGATCATTTTATCAAAGTTCAGCTTGAGTAAAAAAATATATATGAATATTTTTGTTTATTAAAGGGTAGAGATAGGTTCACCCAGCTACTTTATGTCTACGTGAAAAAAGATAAAAAATATTGTTTTTGGCCAATCCACCTCCTACCCCTCGAGACTGGTACTATCGCAATTAGTTGAAGCAGAGCGCCATAAAAATAAAAAAAAGTGGCAACAGAAACAGAAATAAAAACAAAGTTGTTTACGCGTTTGATTTGACTTGGGTTTAAGTGTATGTACATATGTACTATGAATTTATGTACATACATATGTACTATGTATGTGCTCATGTCTGTACGTCTTTATCAGAAGAGGGTGGTCTGAAATCATTGAAAATGAAAAACAGAAAGGGGGAAAATAAAAGACTGCTGTCTCAACATAAAATGAAAGCAGCGGGGAAAGCTATTTCAATGTTCAAATATGGTCAGCCCACACACTTATTTTCCTGTATTCAGAGTACTTATTTTTTTTGTGTTTAATCGAAGATACATAAGTATGTATGTATCTACATGAATATGTATGAAGATACAATGTACAAACATACTTAAGACGTAGCCAAGCGGTAAACAACGACACCGAATTCAAAACCGAAACCCATTGCCAACTTTGTGAGTCGTCCACAAATCCAGTTTTCTTTTGCGACATCGTTTATAAAGAAACCCAAACGAGATGGTAAAAAACAAACAGACCTACTGCACAGCAGAAATTATAAAACTGAATTTTGTTTTAAATATGTAAAAGACTTGGATTATTCATATTTGAAAATATTTCTTAAGTACTCTTTATTATTATTTTTCAATATATATAATTAAAAATGTTGTAGAGGAATTTCTCTCTGTGCTGCGACTGGCACGATCAGAGGTGAAGCGAGGCACGTATACCACAAGCCATTTGGTTCGAGCAACCTCTAGAGAAATCCACCTAGATAATACTAGTTTGCACAGCCAGTGAGTCATGATATTTTTTCCCACTTACCTGCAAACTAATCCAAGCCACTTACTTTTCCTTTGCTCTTTTGGGATCCATGCTAGGAGTTTCAAGAACCAGTTATATCTCCAGGAGTATCTTTACTTTGATGTATTTCGGGATTTTCCATTGAAGATAATAGCTTCTTTAGTTACTTTCCATTGTTGTAGGTCCGACAGGTCCATTGAGAAGACCCATTATAGGTGGTACATTGAAAATACCCAATCTCTTTGTTCATTTCTTAGGGGATTTGGGAGGATGGATGGGATGGGTTGGGTTTTGGAGGTGTTGTAGGGCTTTTCTGGGTTCTGTGGTGGGGATATACCCATCGATTGTTTCATCGTTAGGCAATTATTTAGGATTTCTTCAGTTTTAACTTGACTGTATGCTTTCAGAGCTTTTAGTATAACTATTTCTGTCTTTTTATAGTTCATACATATATATTTCGTAATTACATTTATATAGTTATCTATTATGTGTATTGTTTTAATAAAACCTTTAATCTCTTATCGTTATCATGCTGACTGGTTGCAAAGGAATCTATCAAATTCTTTAATGATGCATATATATTTTTATATAACTCACAATCGGATATTTTTTAAGAATTCTTGCAACATGTGTCGTTTTCTCAGAAATGAAATAGAGTTTATTGTATTCTAATATTCGGGCTTGTAGGATTGCTTATGATTTTATTGTATCTTGTAGTTTGTGTGAAAGCATCTGCATTTATATTTAATGTCAATATCATTTGCCTGTTTCGATCGTAGAGTTGTTTTATTTTTATACCCTTGCAGGGAGTACTATATATTTTTTAAATCTTGGAGCAGTGAAGAATAAATTTCGGATCGGATAACTTCACATACCTTATAGTTTTTTAAAAATATAACCTGAAGACCCAATTAGCCTCCTCCTTGTGGGAATACCTGCAAGAGTATATAGGCATCGGCTCCTCTCGAAACTAGCCTTCAGTTTTCAGTTCATGTTCTAAATTTCTGGCCTAGAAATCGTACTGAAAAATAGAGCCTGAAACATGTGTCCCATGTGTTTCGATTTCTGAAATGTGCTTGCCGAGGCGTAAGATAATATAGTGTTGTTATGGCAATTAGATTCAGATTCTTATGGAAAATAAAAACACAAATTTTTGTTTTTCTTAATTATACAAGGCTTTAATAAATCACTTTACGAAAGCCGTGTACAATTGTTTATTTTTTCTATTGCTTTGTGGTTGGTTGGGGGATTTCTTTTGTTTTTTTTTCTTTTTCTTTCAAATGTTACAAGTTGACTTGGATTTTTAACACAATACCAATATTGCTTAGGGTTTTGTTTTTATCTGATTTTATTTTCACAATCGTTTCTATAAATACAGTATTGATTAGCAATTTTTCTCTTCATAATCATAATCGTACTCATCCTAATGGTCCATAGACGGCAATTGTGTGTGTGGGGTAATTGTAATTTATAAAACTTTTTCTTCAGTTTTGTATATATTCCAGGTTTAAAAATATAGCAAAGTATCACAAAAAATTGCAAATTAAATTGTAAATTAGATCAATGGGAAATTAATAAAAATATTTAGTGCTTGGCTGCTTACTTTTTCTCTTTTTCTTTTTTAAAACGACGAATCTTTTGGCTTAAACAATAAAAGGGTAAAATTAATATTCGAACTCCAATATAGTAGTTGTCGAATCGTCGTTGCGCTTTAAATTAAAATGAATTTCTTTCAAGGGACGGCGGCCGCCGCAGTTGCCTTGGAGGGCGGCACAAACGCATTGAACTCGGGTCGAGAGCCCCTGTGATCTTGGCCGGGGCTCGATAACTTTAAAATGGAAATTAATTTGTACTGATTGGTGTTGAAAAAGTCGTCGGTTCAAGGCGCATGTGCACGCAGTTCAAGGCAGAGCTGTGGCAGCTTGGCCCGGTTTTGGTCTGTTTTTAGGAGTTTCATATTTTTTCTTTTTTTTTCATAGAATTAGAATTAGGCTTTTGTATATGTTCTCTTCAATGAAATCTAAGCGCTTCTCCTCACTTTCGGCTTAAATTTAATTCCAGTAAGTAACAAACGTTAGGCTTACACTTAAAAAAATGCAAAATTCTGCGCGACAGGTTTTAGAGTTCTTCTTTGTGGTCTGTATGGAGTTGAGGAGTGGGGGGTAAATGTAGCTAGGGGCTGTTCCGGAGCACTGCTCGGGTCACCTTCGCCATATACAATACTCTAAGTAGTGGGAAGGTAGATGTATGGAGTGGGGGGTGATGGGGTGAGTGTGTGTGTGTTTGTGTGTATGTATGTAACTTGAAGATACAAGCTTTAAAGCTACCAATATATGACAAATTGTTCAGTATACCTAAACGGTGCTTGACTTTTTGGCTTTTCAACATTTTTCATTTAAAACTATTATTATCGAGAGCTCTGTGGTAGTTGGCTCTCTCTTTATGATTCTGTATCATATCTTAGCTCTTTCAGGAAGTTAAACAATATGCGCAAACAAAACTCAAGTGTGCTTATTTCTGGGCTTTTCCACTATTATTAAGGTAATGGGAGTTATTTTTTGTTTTTGGCTCATCACATTTAGGACAATTCACTTAACAAAAAAAAAACAAAAACTCACGCTGCCCTGTTCTCTCTCTCTCACTCATCTCTCGCTCTCGTTCTACGTAAAACACAAATAACTTTGGATGGGGTGGTGGGAGCGGGAGTGGGTAATGCTTAAATAATTTACATACATATCAATGTTAACAATTAATAAGTAATGCTAATAATGAAAATAAGGTACTGGGTTCAAGTGTTTCAGTATTGAGCATCAACGAATAGTTCTCAAAGTAGTTCATGTTCTTGTTTTCATTCTCTATTCTAGCGATATCTGTCTATCACTCACTACAACTTTCATTTCTTATAAAGCCTTCGCTTTGGAATTGAAACTTGAATATTTTAAGTCGTTTTCACGCCAAGCGCAAGATCAAACATACATACATATTTTTTATGGAATATAAATAAAATCTTGCTTGCTCCTCTGTTTCAAAATCGCTATTACACATTCTTAATTGCAAGTATTGATGTTACACTTTCGTTCTTATGCTTATGCTTAGGATTTTGTATTTTTTAATCGCTTTTATATAAAATTTTATTTGAACATTTAAGCATTGTTCCCTTCTATATTTACAATTCAAGAATGTTTAAATTAGAATTTGTTAAAGCCTTTCACAATTAAAGTTTAAGAATAATTATTAAAGTAAGCCTGTTTTGGGGCATAGCTCAATATTTTTTAGTTTTAGTTTTTTGTTTTGGACAACTTTTAACTAAAAATAATGGAAGTATCTAGGCAGGTCAAATTGCAATACGTGAATTTATATCTTAAGGTAGAGGAGAGGTCGTGGTGCTGCTGCTGCTGCTTCTCTGCTGCGTCGCCGTTGGCTGCTCTGCTGCTGCGGCTACGTTGAGTTTTCGTCGTTTTTGTTTTCTTTTTTTTTTTTTTGTTGTTAGAATTAGTCTTTGTGATTTGGTGGGTATACGATTTTATATTATTATTATTATTATATCTTCTTTTAGATATATATTATCGTGTCTCTCTGTTAAGTCAGCATTCTAATTTATTACAATTTTAGTTTTGTTTGTGTTTAGATTTAAGGTACGTTGCACATTTTGTCCGCTTTTAGGGGGATAAACATAAACTGTACTTTATGCTGCGCTTCTAGCGTCCATATTTTTTTGTTTTTGAATTACTCATAAATATGATTATACTTTAAATTTTACTTATTAGTTAATTTTCAAGTCTATTTGCGTATCACGTTTAAAACAATGTTCAGTTGTGAAGTATCCGTTGTTAGACATACAAAGTTTATCTTCCCTTTCATTTAATTCTCTTTCTCATTCACTCCTTTTTGTTTTTTTAGCCAGGCGTCGATTGATTGTTTTTTCCGGTTTCGGTTCCGATTTCCGAACCATTTCGGTTTTAAGTTTCAGTTTGTCGTCGATTGGCTTTTGGTTTTTAAAGTTTGCATATTGAAGTTGGCAAAGGGGTGGCTGAGGATAGTGTTCTGTTTCTGTTTCTGTTTAGCGGGGAATTTTGCATTTTTTATTGTTTATTTTTGTTGTCTTCTCGTTGTTTGTTGTTGTTGGTTTTATTGATTGTGTAAGGATAGTTGTTTGTGTATTTTGTTTACTTTCTTTTAAGCTTGAAACGGTTTTCTCCTTCTCCCATATAGCTTCTCAAATAGGGGGTTCTTGTTTTATGATACACACTTGAGATCACAAACATTACTCTTTTTAGCTTATATTTTTTTTTTTTTGTGTTTTTTGTTTAAAAAAGTTCAATTTTTTCAGTTGAAATGTTTTCGTTTTTTTTGAAGGTTTTTTTCATTTTTCTTTTTTTCTTTTATTTTATTCTTTTTTTTTTATCATTTTATTTTTCTCATCTTTTTATTTTTTTTTGCATCTCGTTGACGGGTTCGGGGTCCTCCGGGGTTCAATCCATTTCTGTCGGTCGGTCGTTTCTCAATCCACTCGCTCCGGTTCCAGTTGTCAGGACTGTGATCCTCCAGCACCAAGGTTACGACTGCACGTTGAGCAGCAGCTTCAGGTTGTGCGTGTCGAATTCGTCAAGAAGATTGCGCTTCGACGAGCGCACCGGCATCATCAGTGGCATCTGGAACTTGGGCAACGACATCGCCAACGGCCTCCCCTGCTTCTCCTCCGACTTGGACAGGGTCCAGTGCTGGGGTGGCTTGGGCAGCGCCGTAGGTGCCGGGGCGTCGAAACACTTGCTGCCCGCGAAATGCGTCAGTGCGGTGGGTATGAGTGGGTGCTGCTGCTGCATGTTCTGGGGCGAAACCTTGCCACCCAGTGGCGGGCTCTTGCGCTGCTTCCGAGCCGATCCCCCAGCGGTAGCCACCATCGTTGGCGAGAAACCTCCGCCCAGAATGGTGGCCGGCGACTGGCGCACTGCAATAGATCCCTGTGGCGACCGCCCTCCTCCATTCCGCCGATTGTTGTTGGCAAAGAAAAAGGCCCCACCGCCTCCGGCACCTTGCTGCGGCGACTGGCGCTGCTGCTGGCGGCGCTGCGATCCGGCGGACTGCGACTGTGATTGCCGGGGCCGCTGTTGCTGGTTGTTCGGCGTGGACAGGCCGGACAGGATGGGGGTGCAGTTAGTGGGCGAGGAGCTCAGCAAAGTGGAGTTGTTGGGAGTTATGTTTGTACTGCTGGCAATACTGTTGGAATGTGCAGTTACCAAGGGCGTGACTGGCGAGGATGCAGATACGGATGTTGGGGATGGGGATGATGCTACCGAGGGGGACGCAGCGGACGCCGCTGCTCCCTTTTTCAATCGTATGGACTTGGTTGCTGCTGCGGTTGTCATTCTGATGTTGTTCCTAACGCTATTGTGCGAGTATGTCATAGTAATTTCGTCGTCGGCGTCTCTCTCACTTCTCTTTTTATTAAAATTTCTGCTTTTTTGCCTTTTTTATCTTCTTCTTTGTTTTGTTTTTGGTTGCTTCGCTAAATTAATTCTTAACGTTAAATATCACACGCACTTAAATCAATTTTTTTTATAAATCGAAACCAAACTCGGTGTCTGCTGCTATCGCTTTCTTTTGTTGTTGTTGTCGCTCGTTTTTCTTCTTCTTCCTCTTTGGTTCTTATCGCTTAAGATGCTCTTCTTCTTCTTATTCAATCCTCCACAAAATCCAAAAAATTAAAAAATAGGCGAGCAAGGGCGACACGGGCAGACAGGCACGCACGTAGGCTGCTTCTGGCTCGGGCTCTGGGTCCGGTTTGGGTCTCGCTTCTTATGTACAGCTGCTGTTTACTTTATATAGTTTAACTTGTAACGTATGTATTGTTTATCAGTCTGTTGATTTATCTCTTTCTCTGGTTAAGCTATCCTTAGCTCTAATTTTGCAAATTCTCGTAGCTGCTGCTGTCGCATTTAAAGCCGTGCTGATCCTGTATCGAGAGGAGAATAAGAGAAAATATTTAAAAATAAAGAATAAAGCCATATTACAGGTAGAAATAGGGGACAAGCTAGATTTACAGTTACGTTAGGTCCTCCCCCTCTCTTAGGAAGGGAGAGTGCATGTATGTATAAGAGGGTAAAGTAAAAGAAACCCCGAAAGGAGATGGCTTGTACTATAAGACTTGTATGATTTCCAGGTAGCAACAACCTGTAACAAATGTAACAAGCCAGCAAGAAAATATCAGCCGCACGTATGCGAACGTTCTTGTTGTGTGCTATTTACGTCAACAAAAGGTATTTGTTTGGCTACATCCCCAGCCACATATGTATGTATGTACTGAGGGACGTCAGAGACATACAAACAGACACCATAGCGGAATACCTGAATTAATGAATCAACACACATGCATGCATACATACAGCGATATATGTACATATATACATGCATATGTATAACCAACACAATTGCGACTTACTTTTTCGCTGTAGACCTCTGACACGAACGCTCTCTGTGGGCTCTGTGTGTGTAGCGCAGTTATCGATTGCTCGGGGATTTTCTCGACACTTTGTTATACAGATTCCGAACGTGCCAAGCGTTATATATATATATATATTGAGATATATATATGTATATACAAAAAATGTGTTGAGTTTGGGTTAAAAGTTGCCTTGATTTTGTTGTTTATTCACTTTAAAAATGTGGCGGAAGTTGATTTTGGTTTGTGTTTTGTTGGTTTTCTTCAAATTGGATGGGTTTCTGGGTGTTTGTGTGTGTATGTGTTCGCTGTGTGTATATGTATATGTATTGTAAAATCACTTTCAAAATGGCGACGGGCTGGCTTCGTACTTTTATATATGTAATTCCGCTTAAAGCTTTCTCTCCACTCACAGACAAAGGCTCAAAAAAATCACACTTTTAACTGATTCTGATTCCGATTTAGTTAAACTCTATGTATGTACACCACCGTCTATTGCGCAGCGCTCTGTTTTGTAACTTTTGGCTCTTGTTTTTGCCTAATTCGCTCGCAAGTACCCCGTTTCTTTGTGTGCGGTTAGCTTCACTCGTTGTACTCCGACGCGTATTAAAATATTGAACGTTACACAAATATCTGGTTTTTATCACTTAACTTAAGACATTTACAATATATGATTACATATATATAATATATATATTAAGCAGAAACTTTAATCGATTCTCCCTTTTCTATCTTCTTCGCTCGTTCTTTTTTGCGCCTCGGTACGCGTCTCTCGAAATTCTCACCATGACTGGTCACATCACAGGAGGGAACACTATTTTGTCACCTTCGTTAACAATACCCTTTGGAATTTTGAACCATTAGGGGTGGTGGAAATTTCATTACCTGGTCACACTAGTTATTAAAATATCGATAGTTGGCACCAATTTTTTAACGATAGTTGCCAACTATATTTTTCTTCCGTTATAAAGCTAGATATAGCTATTTTTAAACTGAAAAAACCTATAACATTTTTTTTAAATTTATTAGCAATAAATTTGTCTTTTTCAGACATAATATAATTCTTGGAATAAATATATTTGCAACAGAATAAATATAATGATGCAAAATATTGCTAATACATAGTACAAATATATTTGGTCTCATAAAACTCCAGATTAAAATATTTATACATTAAATATTACATTTCGATTATTTTAATAGTTTACTTATAAAATTGCTCAATTATATAACTTTAATTATCTATTTAAAAAAATTGTATTGGTGCAAAAAATGCATTTAAAAATATAATGAATCCAATTTTATATAAATGGATTGATAATCTCAAAGATCCACGACCCGTCGAATATTATATATATTTATTCATATGTAAAAAGGTATGTATGTACATATATATGAAGGTATTTTCCATTCTAAAATGCTTGAAGAAACCCCACACTCTTTAAAAATAAGCAAATAAGAAATAAAAGTTAACAAATTTTAATCAAAAGTAATGTATACAAAAAGTGTAAATATATTTCGTGTATATACTATTGACAAGATTCCCACTCTGCCCTGGACTCTAAAAACAACGAATTAAGCTATTTAAGCAATTAAAGGCGTTACGAAATAATCCATTTTTGGATAAGTTCACAAGTCGAATGGGGGGAGGGATCTACGCCTTCACAATTTGCAGTTTCCAGGTTGAATCGGGTCCGAAATCGGTTAAATTTTGGGAAATGGATTTGTAAGGACCTTGATGGGCAAAGCCTGAAAAGCGTGTAATGATAACCGCATCCAACCGGCAGCCCGTGCCACCCAAACACCGCCTATGCTCAGATTTAGCCTGATCAAACCCATTATCTATCCAAATTGCTGCCCCGAGCACCATCATCTAGTTGAGTTTCTATTGTCATCCCACAGGGCAGGCACAAACAGTGCACTTTATGTTAACTTGAATGTTTTTAGTCCCCATCAATTCTTATTTGTGTGGGTTGAGGTGAGTGATACGATTCCCAGCGGATTTGCTGTACGTCTATATATTCATATATCGCCTATATGCTCTCCAGCGCTTCTGAGCTTGTATCTGTGGGAGGTCGCCTATTGTTTATGAGCCTGGCTTCGGGCTACCGTCGTATATAAAGGTGATGAATCTCGTTGTCAAACTCAGTTCACTTCTAAAGCAACGAGGAGCCGGTTTTGCAAAAGTCGATCAAATATTTTTTATTTGTGATTTCGTGGAAATTTGCTATTCAAAATGCGCTTCGCTCTGTTTGTCTTTCTGGGTAAATACTGGTTTCTTTTTGAATAAATAAAAGGGCATACATTAGAGCCTAGATTATCGCCCCAATAATCACCTGAAGTTCTATTATTTGTGTACTATTGAACAAGTTATATGACGTGTCGGGCTTAATTGTGGCTTTCTCTTAAATTATAATTTATTAATATCAATGTTTTATCATTTTACCAGCTTTCTGCCTTTTGGCAATTTCTGTGGCAATCCCAGCCAAGGACAGCAAGAAGCCCGCGGGTAATGCCTGCGTGAAATCCTGTGGTGACGCCTATGATCCCATTTGCGGTAAAGCCAAGAATACCAACAAGGAGCGCCTCATTACCTTCGGAAGCCCGTGTGTCATGTCCAACTACAACTGTAATCATGCCGACGAACGTAAGTATTCTTTTATATTATTCATTTTTAAATCAATTAACTTTTAATTTTTTTTGCAGAATTTGAACAAAAGTCGAAGGGCGAATGTGGAGGTGGAGTCAGCGTTCTTCTCTCCTAGATACCCAGTTGGACAAACTTACTTCATTTGTGCTAGATTACTTCATTCCATAATGATGCAATAAAATGAATATTTTTATTCCAACGGGAACGTTTTATTTCTCTTGAAGAAGCTTAGGTTTGCATAACAGAACATAAAATTGAATAAGCTCCTACAACTAGGACTAAAGGTCCCCTTTCAAACACATTCATACAGATCAGTTCCAGCCTTTACATAGTATCGAATTTTGTTCTATCATATACCCTCGAAGCAATCACGCGACCAATCTGAAATGAATGAAAAATCATTATTTTATCAAAAATAAATAAAAAAAAACCCAAAAGACTTTCATTAAAATTGGGTTCTGCAATCACACTACTCACCACTCTCAGATCTATAGCAAACTACGACCTAATGCCAAGTAAATATATAGTATGTATATTGTATTCTGTAGATTACTTATAATTGTGTTTAGTAGTTTATGTATTCACACTCGCCGAAGCGCTGTGCTTCTCAATGTTCAAAGATTCCAATCCACTCGCTCAGTTGCCCTGCTTCTTTTGCTGCTTGATCTTGTAGTCGGCTAAGGCGGCTTTGATGGCATCCTCGGCCAGCATGGAGCAATGCAGTTTCACAGGGGGCAAGCGCAACTCCTTGGCGATGTCAGTGTTCTTCAATTTTCCAGCCTCGTCAATAGACTTTCCCTTGACCCACTCGGTGGCCAGCGAACTACTGGCGATAGCTGAGCCGCAGCCAAAGGTTTTGAACTTGGCATCCACAATCTTGCCATTTTCGTCGACCTTGATTTGTAATTTCATCACATCGCCGCAGGCGGGAGCCCCCACTAGCCCTGTGCCTACAGTGGCATCCTTCTTGTCCAGAGATCCCACGTTCCTCGGGTTTTCGTAATGTTCAACGACCTGTCAATAAACAGACACTTGTTAGTCACTGATTAAGCCATTAGCGAGTTTATCAGCTACGTGCCCCTTATTTTCTGTTTATCAAAACGAAAACACTTCGTAGTCTATACTAGAGGTTCTAGAATCTAGATATTACGAAAGACCTTGTGCGGAAAAAGATTGGGGACTTACATTTTCATGGTACAATGCCACTGGAACGCTCTGGACGCGCTTCAACTGTGATCGCAACAATCGGGATGAGTTCCGAACCAAAGACATTTTCAATTTTGTTATTTTTCAAGCAATTAATTAGCCAAGAATCTGTTGTGAAATTCGAATTGAAAGCAAAACACACGGTTTCTGCGTGTTACTTGTCGGCGAGATATCAGCTGTTAGTGTTACCGTCTTGCGGGGGCGGTAAATTCCTCTTGTTCTTCCTATGGCCGGAATCACCCTGTTATATTAATGCGTTTTTAAAAATTTCTTTATGTTCTTAAGATTTTATAAATTAATTATCTAAAGTGAACCAATTTACAGAGTTCATTTTTTGTAACAACTTAAAACGCAGTGAATATCTTAATAAGAACAAAGAGTTTTTCCTAATCCATCTGGCCACATTGTCAACAACTTCAATGTGAATGTCAAGTTTTAGTTTGTTTACATTTTGGATCGTTTTTCATCATGAGTACTGTGAAGCGGTATCGAAGATCCTCAAAGTCCTCCGAGGATGAAGAGCCAGATAACGACGACTATGTGCCTTACGTGCCGGTGAAGGAGCGAAAGAAGCAACACATGATGAAGCTCGGCCGGGTGGTGCAGCTAGCCTCCGAAACGACGCAGCCCAAGTCGTCGAGCGAGAATGAAAACGACGACGATTCCCAGGGAGCTCACGATGCCGAGACCTGGGGCCGGAAATATAAAATAAGCTTGTTGGATCAGCACACGGAGCTGAAGAAAATCGCCGAGGCGAAGAAGCTTAGCGCCGTGGAGAAGCAGCTTCGCGAGGAGGAGAAAATCATGGAGAGCATTGCCCAGCAGAAAGCCCTGATGGGCGTGGCCGAGTTGGCCAAGGGAATACAATACGAGGAGCCCATCAAAACATCCTGGCGTCCTCCGCGATACATAGAGGCCATGCCTGAGCAGGAGCGACAAGATATCCGAAAGCAGATGCGAATCCTGGTGGAGGGGGAGAACCCCAGTCCACCTATTTGCAGTTTCCGTGAGATGAAGTTCCCCAAAGGAATTCTTAACGGGCTTGCGGCCAAGGGCATCAAAACGCCCACACCGATTCAGGTCCAAGGACTTCCCACTGTGCTCGCTGGGCGTGATCTCATTGGCATTGCTTTCACGGGTTCGGGCAAAACTTTGGTATTTGTGCTACCCATTGTCATGTTCGCCCTGGAGCAGGAGTACAGCTTGCCCTTCGAACGCAATGAGGGTCCCTACGGCTTGATCATATGCCCGTCGCGGGAGCTGGCGAAGCAGACACACGAAATCATCCAACACTACAGCAAGCATCTGCAGGCGTGCGGCATGCCCGAGGTGCGTTCCTGCTTGGCCATGGGTGGGTTGCCGGTCAGCGAGGCCTTGGACGTCATCTCCCGTGGAGTACACATTGTAGTGGCCACCCCTGGCCGCTTGATGGATATGCTCGACAAGAAAATACTCACACTAGATATGTGCCGCTACCTGTGCATGGACGAGGCGGATCGGATGATTGACATGGGCTTCGAGGAGGATGTGCGCACCATATTCTCATTTTTCAAAGGCCAGCGACAGACATTGCTCTTCTCCGCCACGATGCCCAAGAAAATTCAGAACTTTGCTCGATCTGCGCTCGTGAAGCCGGTTACAATAAATGTGGGTCGCGCTGGAGCCGCGTCCATGAACGTCACCCAGCAGGTGGAGTACGTGAAGCAAGAGGCAAAAGTGGTGTATCTACTGGACTGTTTACAAAAGACTGCCCCACCCGTACTCATCTTTGCGGAGAAGAAGCAGGATGTGGACTGCATACACGAGTATTTGCTGCTGAAGGGTGTGGAAGCAGTGGCTATTCATGGCGGTAAGGATCAGGAGGAGCGATCACGCGCCGTCGACGCATACCGCGTTGGCAAGAAGGACGTGTTGGTAGCCACCGACGTGGCATCCAAGGGTCTGGACTTTCCGAACGTACAGCATGTCATCAACTACGACATGCCCGACGACATTGAAAACTATGTCCATCGTATTGGCCGTACAGGTCGATCCAACACAAAGGGATTGGCCACCACCTTGATAAACAAAATCACCGAGCAGTCCGTCCTGTTGGATTTGAAACACCTGCTGATCGAGGCCAAGCAAGAGGTTCCCGAATTCCTGGACGAGTTGGCCCCAGAAGCCGAGCACACTTTGGATCTTGGCGACTCGCATGGATGCAGCTACTGCGGCGGTCTGGGTCATCGGATCACGGAGTGTCCCAAACTGGAGGCCGTCCAGAACAAGCAAGCTTCGAATATTGGACGTCGCGACTATCTGTCCAATACTGCAGCGGATTACTAGATCGTCTATAGCTGTAATTCTAAGGCTACTGTAACTTATGGAATAAATAGACTTGGGGAATATCTTAGCGTTCCTTTAAGCAAAACACATATGTATGTATGGAAATTAGAGGTCAGACCTTATTTCGGGATTTTTTCCTATTTGTTTTGACTCTGTTTACAGTTTTCAGTTCAAAATTGCTTCTTATCGCACGGAGCTTTGACTTATCAATCATCAGAGCGCTCGTGACCCCGGAGAGCGGACGGGCTTGCCGTGATCGCGACTCGGCTTCGAGCGGACTTTATAAAAGCGAAGACGAGCTTTACCTTTTGTTCAGTGTCTCGAGCTGCCGCCAGTCGATCGTGCATCGCTTTCGAGTATTTAGCGGGTTTCTCGGCCTGATCGTATTGACCTAAAAGTAAGTGTTTGATTGTTTGCCCCGAACTTTTGAGTCCCGCTTGGATCGGTGATAGCATCTGAAAGATCATTAGCAGAATTGAATTATACAGACCTCTTGTAAGTGGATTACACAAACAATTCAAAATACCCATCAGGCCGTCAGAACTAAAAAATTGATGAGCTAATTTCATTTAATTATCTTTTGATTGAGCTTATCAACTGTTTTGAAATGGACCAGAGGTTGAAACCTGAGGCGCATAACGGAAGCGGTTATCAGTATTTCATTTGGATTGACAGGAAATTGATTTAAAAAATAATTACGCATTTTTTCCAAACAATTTAAAGTGTAATTTCCAAAAGTGAACCCAACTAATTAATGACGGCTCTCGTTGACGTGGGTGTCTTTGATGACAGACGCTCGACTCTTTATTAATGGTGATTAATACGTTTTCTGACATTTGTTAACGACACTTATTGTTTAGTTCCATAGTTGCACATTTGTGTGAGTCGTTTGGTACGTTTTGAGAATACAGGCTTACGTACTTGATATTCGAGTCCCGTGCAAAAAATTCATATGTATACTTGGGGCCCGGGGAGAAACTTAAACTTAAACTTGAATTGGCTCAAAAAAGTCCACGAAAAAAGATATTTTTTGGCTTTTATGATAGTGACCCAGTTTCAAGGAAGGGCTGGATGGGCTTGCCACCTGGCATAAGCAATAATGATATCATTCCCAGACGCGCCTAGCAATTACAAAAAATTAATTACTTTAAAAACAATTTTGCGAAAACATGCGTGCCATCTTAGTTTCCAGCTTCGTCCGAAGCTCCACACCATGTCTACGAAAATGATATCATACGACTTAGGAGCTCCTAGGAAGAGCGACTTTTAAGTTTTAAATATATGTATGTGGATACAATTTATTAGCCATAATCGACATTTAATGAAGCCATCAAATAACGCGGCACAAACAAGTTTCGGGGGAGTTTTAATTAAAACTGCTCAGGGCAAACACATTTCACAGGAAAACTATAATTTTTTATGATAGATATGCGCACTTGGTGGAGTTCTCAGCGTTGTAGAAGCTCTTAACTAACCTGTTGACTCTCTTAATAATTACAGGTTACTTGCTCTCCACTGGGATCAGCGGGGACAATCATCTCTGTTTGAGCTGGAAACAAAAGCCAAACACGGCGATAAAAACAAAGGCAAATACATAATAACAACGAACACCCCAACAGGCATCGGGGCACACACGATATATACGCAACTTGTTATATTTATCGCAACAATAAACAAAGCTCTCGGCAGCGCCCCACTCCCTCCCCCGTACCGGCTGCGTCCACACGGGACTGAGACGAAACGCGAAATGGTAGCGCCAGGCGACTTCAGCATGGCAGTCATCTCGAGGTAATGCAAGCGAGCAGTTCGCAACCTAGTCGTATCCACTAGATTCCGGCAAATCGGGAAAAGACCAGTTCATTTGTGCAAATAATATTAATTTTGAGATTACTCATCCCGCCCAGCGAAAGCATCTCGTCAAAAGGGAAAGTAAGTGTCGTATTTTAAAAGCTTAGGAGCCTTAGCTCCTGAGCACGCGGTCTAAACTTTAGAATTCTCAAATTGGTAATTGTATTCATGGCCAAGGCTGGCCTTGTTGTCATTTTTGGCGTGGCCATTACTTTATGGCCTTTTATGGCTATGAATCATGCGCAATTAGATGACTGATGATACATATTTCTTTATCCAGAATGAGTCTATTGTAATCTACATATTGCAGGAAAAAGGGTGTCTTTTAAGAAATTTGGGAATTATTGGCGAATAGGGAAGTAGGAACTGTTACTGTGTCTATTTTATATGTCACACTTCAATCCGAAAAAGTCAATATTTACCTCGGATAACCGTTATCATTTTGCCCGTTTACAGCCTTCTGGTGTCTTTTGCCCTCTCGGCCACTCTTTGCTCAGCCGGCACTCTAAACGCCCGACCTGCATTCCCCGTACAAACCGGACAGATCCAGCCCTCCGGCCAGAACGCCAAACAGCCCGGTAGACGCATCATGCATCCCGCCTTCGCCAACGCTGGCCGCTCCGCCGGTCTGGAGATCTGGCGCATCGAGGTGAGTGGGGTCTTTTGGGGGAATTATATTTGGATATAAACATTTTAGGTATAGATTCGAAGAAAGCCAGAGCTGGTCAACTGCTTATTAAAATAATTTTTTGCCACGCGCTCTGTTTGGCTTGGAAGAATACAGCAAAGTATTGTGCTATTTTTATACTCATTATTTGACCATAAATCTGTCTGTATCTATGGATGAAATTCATAGAAACATATGCCTAATTAAACAAAAATATATGGACTTTATGCAAACGGAAGATATTGGAAGATAGCAGTGCAAGGTATCTCCAAGTCGGAAGACTCCACAAAAGTTCCCTTTTCTCTACCGGCACGAGTTCAAAGAAGCGTATAAATAGCTGGCGCTTGTTTACAGCGCTTGGAGAAAAGTTCGCCGCCCACGCACGAACGCGCTGCTCAGCCAGCAGGGTAGTAGAGCAGCGGAACAACTTCGCCGTTAAGCCAAAAGTGGCGGAGATCCACCGGACCGGACGGAAAGGGTGGTCTGGGGTGCCTGGGATTTCCCCTCCATTCGCTGTACTCACGCAATGTGGCTGCCATATGGGCGTGAACACGTCCGATATACAAAGTCTATATGCAAAATGGCTAAATTGAAAGTCGGTTTTCTCGAGCTAATTAACTCGGACATTATTGAAATTTATTAGGTCCGAAAGAAGGAGCTTTGTGTTTATAAACGAAAGCGAGAGGTTTCGTGAATGAAATGTTTTGACTGCTCGTACAAATAGAATGCACGGGAAACACATTTTACCAAATAGTATTAATATCTTTCTACTTTGTTTCTTAAACTTTCTCTAGAACTTTGAGCCAGTGGCCTACCCAAAGAATAACTACGGAAAGTTCTTCACTGGGGACTCCTTTATCATTCTGAATGTAAGTATAATTTAACTAAAGTCATACTAAAGTCACACTAGTCACACTAAAGTCATACAAAATTGGTCATTCAACCTTGTTATAAAATATCAACTTAATCGTTGAATACTTAAAACATTAGACGCCTTAAATATCACGCTTAAAAACCGCAGTTTTTATGAAATCTATTGTTTGAGTCAGTAACACCAAATATTATAGGATACATAATTGATTCTAATTTTAAAAAGCGAAAACAAACATTAGCTGGGCCTTCAACTGGGTCTCCAGGAAGTATTCCTCCCTGGGGCTCTAGAAATAAATTTTATTATTAGATTTCAATTCCCTATTTTCTTCGACAACTGGGGAAATTTCTGATTATATTTATCAAAGGAAAAAATACAGTATGAGTTAAGATCCTTTTGAGATCCAAACAACCCAGAAAATAAATGAAATACATCTTTGATTGCAGACCATCGAAAACAAGAAAGATAAGAAACTTTCCTGGGATGTCCATTTCTGGCTGGGATCCGAAACATCTACTGATGAGGCCGGTGCAGCCGCTATTCTCACCGTCCAGCTGGATGATCTCCTGAACGGAGCACCTGTTCAACATCGCGAAGTCCAGGACCACGAATCGCAGCTGTTCCTTGGCTACTTCAAAAATGGTTAGTCCGAATTATCCCATATATCCCTTTTATTAATTAAGTTGCATCCCTGCAGGCATTCGGTATGAGCAAGGCGGAGTCGGAACTGGCTTCAAACATGTGGAGACCAATGCCCAGGGCGAGAAGCGTCTCTTCCAGGTGAAGGGCAAGCGCAATGTCCGCGTCCGTCAAGTCAACCTCTCCGTGTCGTCGATGAACAAGGGAGATTGCTTCATTTTGGATGCCGGCAGCGATATCTACGTCTATGTGGGGGCCCAGGCCAAGCGCGTGGAGAAGCTGAAGGCGATCAGTGCCGCCAACCAGATCAGGGACCAGGACCACAATGGACGTGCCCGCGTTCAGATTATCGACGATTTCAGCACCGACAGCGACAAGCAGCAGTTCTTCGATGTGCTCGGATCCGGCTCGGCGGATCAAGTACCTGAGGAGTCGGTTGCTGATGAGGACGGTGCCTTCGAGAGGACCGATGCTGCGGCTGTGACCCTTTACAAGGTCAGCGATGCCAGTGGCAAGCTGCAGGTGGACACCATCGGCCAGAAACCCTTGACCCAGGCTATGCTGGACACCCGCGACTGCTTCATTCTGGACACGGGATCCGGCATCTTCGTGTGGGTTGGAAAGGGAGCCACCCAGAAGGAGAAAACCGATGCCATGGCCAAGGCTCAGGAGTTCCTGCGCACCAAGAAGTACCCGGCTTGGACCCAGATTCACCGCATCGTCGAAGGCGCCGAGTCCGCTCCATTCAAGCAATACTTCGCCACGTGGCGCGATGCTGGCATGGCCCACACTCGCCTCATCCGCTCGGCTCTGGACATCGGCTCCGACGATTCGTTGGATGTGGACGAGATTGACGCGGTTGTGACGCAGCTTAAGAAGAGTGGAGGACGCGCCATCGGTTTCATGCCTGATCATGGCCAGAACACTATCGAATCTATTACCCAGTACGTGGGCAAGGCCGGTTCCAGCGAGGTTCTGGTGAACACCGTTCCCTTCGAGGACAACCTTCCCCTGCTGGGTTTCGGCTCCTACGTTCTGTCTTACAGCTATGAAGCCAACAACGGAGACAAGGGTGCCATTGTGTACGTGTGGCAGGGAGCCAAGGCCACAGTGGCCGTAAAGGAGCGCGCCTTCCAGGAAGGCCAGAACCTCGCCGCGGAAAAGGATGCCTTGCTGGTGCTGACAACCCAGGGGCACGAGCCGCGTCACTTCTACAAGATCTTCAAGGGAAAGCTGCTGGCCTCGTACACGGCTTTGCCGGTTACTTCCCAGCTGTTCCGCATCCGCGGTACCGTGGAGAGTGACATTCACGCAAGTGAAGTGCCCGCCGACAGCTCATCGCTGGCCTCTGGCGACGCCTTCGCCCTCGTCTCGGCCAAGTCGCATAAGATCTACATTTGGAACGGTCTGGGCGCATCCGCTTTCGAAAAGAAGGCTGCTGTTGAACGATTCTCAAATTATTGGGACGATGCTGAATTGGAGCAGCTTGAGGAGGGTGCTGAGCCTGAGGAGTTCTGGGAGGAGCTGAACGGCGAGGGCCAGTACGATCGCAGCCTTGGTGATAGTGGCGCGCCCCTGCTGGAGCCCCGTCTCTTCCATTGCCGCATTACTCCCCAGGGACTTGTAAAGGTCGAGGAAGTGGCTCAGTACGAGCAGGAGGACCTGGACACCGACGACGTAATGCTTCTGGATGCTGGTGACGAGATCTACCTGTGGGTGGGCTCTGGAGCCTCTGAGGAGGAGAAATCCAAGCTTCTGGACATGGCTAAGGTTTGATTTTTAGGAAAAGCACTATTTAATCTTCGAGGACTAAGCCCTTTGTTTATCCACAGCGCTACATCCGAGTGGAGCCCACCGCCCGTACCATTGAGACCGTGAGCCTTATCAGTGTGCCCCAAGGAAAGGAGCCCCGCGTCTTCAAGCGCATGTTCCCCGCCTGGGAGGATGACTATTGGCAGGTTAGTGGGCCGAAGATTGCATAAGATATCCGTGCATACGTGCTTCTCGCTTGTTAATGTTTCATTGTTGCTAAATTGCATGAACTCATCCATGTCACTAAACACTCTGTAAAGTTTTCGTAAGTAGACTACTAATGCCAGCTTTCTATGTGACTTTCTAAATTGAAGTTCCCGCATTAATGTGTATTATGTATTTGCCTTTGAAATTTAGAACCTTCCCGCCTACGAGGACATCAAACAGCAGGTGCTCGATGCCAACAACGAGGTGTAGGACCACCCATTCAATTCTCAGCGAAACTGACCAAAAATTTGTTTGTTTTTGCCCAAATCAAACGTAACTTTATTTTAACCTTAAAATAAACGAACAAATGTTCGGTTCTATACTCAGAATCCATATTAAAGAACCCAATAAATATAAAACCTAATGAATGTAGCAAAATACTTTATTTACTCTCCCTATTAACTTGACAGGTCTAAACAGAATCGGGCCACACCGCTTGCTCTATCCAATCCAAGAACGAGGACACTCTTGTATAAACCGAAGGATAACTACTGCGGCAGAATACCCCGTAGGAGGTGACACCTATAAGGTGGTAGTGTATTCTCTGCCGCCGCCGACGACCTGGCAGATTAAGCTGCAGTGGTCCCCCCGAGTCGCCTTGGCAGGTGTCGCGGTTGAGGATGTAGTCCTGGGCACAGATCTGGCTGTCCATTACTCCGTTAGGCGTCTCCGCCAGAGCCGGCAGCTCGGTATTACATTCGGTGTTCGGCACGATGGTCAGGTTGAGATTCGTGAGGCGGTTCGTCATGGCCTTTGCAAAGCTCGTAGCTCCGTAGCCCATGGCGAAGGCAATAGTGGTGGGCAGCTCCGAGAAGATCCACAGGCGGATGGGCCTCACGAAGGCGGTTAATCTGGCGGGTTATTACAAGATTGGAGTTGAATATGGATCGCCAGGACTTGGGACTACTTACTCCACATCCCGTTCGAGGTGCAGAAGAGCAATGTCGTTGTAGTAGAAATCCTTGTTGTAGCTTGGATGAGTTATTATTTCCTGAATGCGAAACAGTTGGGGCTCCACTGTCCGTTCATCGACCACCAGGTTGAGGTCTCCGATGCGCACCCATTGAGGGACCGAGCTGTAATACAGAGAGTCTGAATCTGGGCAGGGGAATTAATGGACAGTATCTCACTCATATATGGAGGTGCAATGGGCGGCAGTCAGAACGAAGCTCTCGCTGATCAGGCTACCCCCACACTTGTAGTCCACGCTCCCGGTCTCAGTCTGGAAGCCCACGGCGGCCTGCAAGAACAGCACTACTATTCAGGACTCCCTTGCCATCCCTGGACTTCTTACCATGTGTGGGTATTGGCCCGGCCTGGCCAACACTCGTCCGTCAAAGTCGGCATCGTTCGCATCTGCTGCCACTGCCGTGTCGTTGGGGAAGATTCGCTCCACGTACTCCGAGTATTCTTTGGAACAAAGGCAGCAGCTAATGACTCACTAAAGATCGGATCTCCTCGCCGTTGAACAACTTACTCTCCTCGCAGATGCGACGCCGCTTGTGGTTCTTGTTCCTCCGCTTAAAGTCTCCTGGTGGCGGGGGGAAGGGCTGGCCCGGCCGCGGCGGTGGGTGGCTGTGCTTGTGCTTCGGCTCGGGCAGGTTCTCCGTCCGGTCGAAACTAAACTCGGTTATGCGAAACCACATACGCTCCTCTGGACCGTTTGAGTCCGGGAACAGAATGTCGCGATCCATGGGAAAATGAATCCCCATTCGGTCCGGTGGCGGTGGAGGGGGGTAGGGTGCGTGGCGCTCGGACAGGCACAGTCCAAAAATTGATATCAGTAGCGGGAACAAAAACACTTGATTCACTAAGCGGATCATCTTGAAAGCCCTGCGAACGCTGCGAGTGTCGGGAGCGGACTAAAGCTTCCACCGATCAGTGAATCCCCATCATCAGCCCCAGTCCCAGAACCAGCAGCCTTATCAACGAGCACTTAAAAATTCACAAAATTCAACAACTTTATTGTTTCAACGGGAAGCTAAATTAATTTCTGATTCCCAGGCTTTGCGGGTTGATTACATTTGCCACAAGGGGAGCGTGGACTTGGGTGGTGCCTCCGAGATGTTGGTACTGCGCGATGATGGCGCGCTGGAGCTCCTCGAGCTCGCGGTCGTTGCTGTAGCGGAGCACGGACACTGTGGGATCATTGCCAGCCGGCTGGGGAGCGGGGACGGCAAGGGCCAGAGCCACTAGGGCGAAGCAAACCAGGAGCAACTGAATGCACAAGTGTTAGGTCATCGGCGGATCAAGGACTCTATGATTGGAAACTTACGTAGAACGCCTTCATTCTGTTACGCACTTGAAATGAACTAAACAACGCGCCCGGTGCGGAACTCTCATTTATAGCCCAAAATTTTGTCAATTATGATAATTTGCAACTATGAACTTGACAAAGTTTCGGGTAAACACGTTTTGGAATACCGACGAGTCGCCAGCTAGAGCTCTGGTTTTTCAATATTCGCAGAAATCGACCTGTTTTGTTCAATAAACTTGGTCGTTTTATGGCTGACGGCTGCCGTTTGATCCGATTTTATTAAACTGGATTAAAACTGGGTGAGAGTTTATTCGGCGATTCTGGGGTCAAAACAAAGGCACGACAACCTTTGCTCTTAACAAAAAGCTCACATTAATACCTAAAGTTTTTGTGCCAAAACCTACTCGGATACCTTTATTTTAGTTTAATAAAAACGATCCTCGGTTGACTATATTCATGGTGGTGAATGCCCAAAAGTAGACAACAGATGAAAAATTAATATTTCACTAATAACAGACAAAAGTTTCAAAAATATTATTCAAAAAGTATATTCTGTATGCAGTATCTGCAGTGCATCAAAGTCAAAAATAAACAATACCATTTTATTTTATTCTTATAGTTTTCTTCAATACCTAAAGAACCAATAATGTGATCTTTATAGATATGTCTGTATCAAAGGCAGTTTGATTTAAATTTGGAAAAATATATTTGTAGCCGATTAAGTGAGCTAGAAGCGGATTAAGCGATATGGTGGGATGATGTGATGAAATTTTCGACTACACATATGGTATACATTTTATACTTGAGGCCCTTGACAAACGAAAGAATAGGTTTTTGTTAAACTCATTCAAGAACTCATCCAGTTTTTATCAAGAACGTCGTTAGAGGCAGTATAAGATTATTTTACACTGTTTATATTTATACACTTTCGGGTTTAAATGAGTTTCAAGACATACGAATAAGACTGTTTAGCACTCCCCGACCTAGGTTATACAATCTTGCATTCCTGCTGCCAGTTAGCCGGTTTCCAGTCCAGATGCACCCGGAAAGGTTGCTTAGCAAGAAAATAAGTGGCTAGACTAGTGGCCTAGGCCCTTGACAAATTACACGCTCATTTCGTCGCCGACTCCCAATTTGAATAGATTTACAAATTCTCCACCTTACGAAACTATTAGCTATTCGATCCAATTAAAATCGTCGGGCATTTTAACTGGAACACAAGTCGCCATCGAAATGCAGCGCGATCGAGTTTCCAAATCTCCGGCTGCACAATGCAATGGAATGCGTCTCTGCATCTCATCCAGGCGGAGCTCCCGAGTATAAAAGCGGCAGCAAGTGGCAATCTTGAGACAAAGGGAGCTCAAGAGCCACACAGTTCACTCTTTCTATTCCCCAACCTGCTGGTGTATAACAATCTGTTCAGGATGCGCGCTTTTCTGGTGAGAATCCTTTTGGTGCAAGCCCTTTAAAAACCCTAATCAAATTTCAATATTTGCAGATGCTTTGTTTGGTCGCTGTGGCCAGAGGACAGTACGACTATACGCCCACGTCGCATGCCGGGGATGGACGCGGTGGCTTGGTCGGAGGAGTCAGCAGTGGGCTAACTGGAGGAGTCAGCAGTGGGCTAGCTGGAGGAGTCAGCAGTGGCGCTGCCCAGCTTTCCGAGCCCATCCTGTTGCCTAATGAGTTCACCAAGGAGTTCTTCACATACAGTGCTCCTGAGCAGGAGTTCGACAACCCACAGGCCAACGAGCAGATCGCCAACTCTTTGAAGAAGAACCTGCGAGTCCTTTTCATCAAAGGACCTGAGAACACTGGCTTGGAGCAGGCTGCTCTTCAGCTGGCCACCTCCGCATCGGATGACCGTACCGCCATCTACGTCCTCAACAAGCAAGCGGACATCGGCGAGCTTACCAACAAGCTCAACCAGATCAAGCACCAGACTAGCCACAAGCCCGAGGTGCACTTCGTCAAGTACCGCACCCAGAGCGACGCCGAAAACGCCCAGCGTACTATCCAGGCTCAGTACGACACCCTGCCAGGACCCTCTAGCAATCATAATGCAGGATCCTCGGCTCCTGTTTTGGATTTCGCTTCCAAGGGTGTTTCCAGTGGAGCCACTGGCTCGGTACCTGCTCTGGGATCAGGCGACCTCAATGCACCTTTGACTAGCGCGTATTTACCACCAGGAAGGTATTAGTTTAAATAGAACACTTAGCAATTTAAGATAAATGTAAATAGACGACCATTTTCTTATCATTAAAAATGTATTTCCACAATATGACTTCCTCTTATTCCAACATTTCATTAATTTCATAAATGTTGTATGTTGTGTAAAATATGCAGAAAATGGCTAACTTGAGCGGATTACCCAAAATCGGGGAAAATGCAAAGAACGCCAATATGGTCTCCAGGAAATGCCATATCTTTGCCAATAACTATCCGATTCTTTTGCGGAATACCTTAAACGATTTGTTGGTCAATTCTCCGTCGATCTGCATCAAAGCCCAAAAACAAAATATTTTTTAGATTTTTTTTTGAAATTTTCTGATGGGTCCTCTTCAAAAATGGGGAAAATGCAAGGAACGCCAATATGGTCTCCAGGAAATGCCATATCTTTGCCAATAACCATCCGATTCTTTTGCGGAGTACCTTAAACGATTTGTAGATCAATTCTCCGTAAATCTGCATCAAAACCTAACAACCAAATATTTTTTAGATTTTCCTGAAATTTTCTGATGGGTCCCCTTCAAAAATGGAGAAAATGCAAGGAACGCCAATATGGTCCCTAGGAAATGCCATATCTTTGCCAATAACTATCCGATTCTTTCGCGGAGTACCTTAAACGTTTTGTAGATCAATTCTCCGTAGATCTGCATCAAAACCTAACAACCAAATATTTTTTAGATTTTCCTGAAATTTTCTGATGGGTCCCCTTCAATAATGGGGAAAATGCAAGGAACGCCAATATGGTCCCTAGGAAATGCCATATCTTTGCCAATAACCATCCGATTCTTTTGCGGAGTACCTTAAACGATTTGTAGGTCAATTTTCCGTAGATCTGCATCAAAACCTAGCAACAAAATATTTTTCAGATTTTTCTGAAATTTTCTGATGGGTTCCCTTCAAAAATGGGGAAAATGCAAGGAACGCCAATATGGTCCTTAGGAAATGCCATATCTTTGCCAATAACTATCCGATTCTTTCGCGGAGTACCTTAAACGATTTGTAGGTCAATTCTCCGTCGATCTGCATCAAAACCTAACAACAAAATATTTTTTAGATTCTTTTTTGAAATTTTCTGATGGGTCCCCTTCAATAATGGGGAAAATGCAAGGAACGCCAATATGGTCCCTAGGAAATGCCATATCTTTGCCAATAACCATCCGATTCTTTTGCGGAGTACCTTAAACGATTTGTAGGTCAATTTTCCGGAGATCTGCATCAAAACCTAGCAACAAAATATTTTTTAGATTTTTTTTTGAAATTTTCTGATGGGTCCCCTTCAAAAATGGGGAAAATGCAAGGAACGCCAATATGGTCCTTAGGAAATGCCATATCTTTGCCAATAACTATCCGATTCTTTTGCGGAGTACCTTAAACGATTTGTAGGTCAATTCTCCGTCGATCTGCATCAAAACCTAACAACAAAATATTTTTTAGATTCTTTTTTGAAATTTTCTGATGGCTCCTCTTCAAAAATGGGGAAAATGCAAGGAACGCCAATATGGTCCTTAGGAAATGCCATATCTTTGCCAATAACCATCCGATTCTTTTGCGGAGTACCTTAAACGATTTGTAGGTCAATTTTCCGTAGATCTGCATCAAAACCTAGCAACAAAATATTTTTCAGATTTTTCTGAAATTTTCTGATGGGTTCCCTTCAAAAATGGGGAAAATGCAAGGAACGCCAATATGGTCCTTAGGAAATGCCATATCTTTGCCAATAACTATCCGATTCTTTCGCGGAGTACCTTAAACGATTTGTAGGTCAATTCTCCGTCGATCTGCATCAAAACCTAACAACAAAATATTTTTTAGATTCTTTTTTGAAATTTTCTGATGGCTCCTCTTCAAAAATGGGGAAAATGCAAGGAACGCCAATATGGTCCTTAGGAAATGCCATATCTTTGCCAATAACCATCCGATTCTTTTGCGGAGTACCTTAAACGATTTGTAGGTCAATTTTCCGTAGATCTGCATCAAAACCTAGCAACAAAATATTTTTCAGATTTTTTTTTGAAATTTTCTGATGGGTCCCCTTCAAAAATGGGGAAAATGCAAGGAACGCCAATATGGTCCTTAGGAAATGCCATATCTTTGCCAATAACTATCCGATTCTTTCGCGGAGCACCTTAAACGATTTGTAGGTCAATTCTCCGTCGATCTGCATCAAAACCTAACAACAAAATATTTTTTAAATTTTTTTTTGAAATTTTCTGATGGGTCCCCTTCAAAAATGGGGAAAATGCAAGGAACGCCAATATGGTCCTTAGGAAATGCCATATCTTTGCCAATAACTATCCGATTCTTTTGCGGAGTACCTTAAACGATTTGTAGGTCAATTCTCCGTCGATCTGCATCAAAGCCCAAAAACAAAATATTTTTTAGATTTTTCGGAAATTTTCTGATGGGTCCCCTTCAAAAATGGGGAAAATGCAAGGAACGCCCATATGGTCCCTGGGAAATGACATATCTTTGCCAATAACCATCCGATTCTTTTGCGGAGTACCTTGAACGATTTGTAGGTCAATTTTCCGGAGATCTGCATCAAAACCTAGCAACAAAATATTTTTCAGATTTTTCTGAAATTTTCTGATGGGTTCCCTTCAAAAATGGGGAAAATGCAAGGAACGCCAATATGGTCCTTAGGAAATGCCATATCTTTGCCAATAACCATCCGATTCTTTTGCGGAGTACCTTAAACGATTTGTAGGTCAATTTTCCGTAGATCTGCATCAAAACCTAGCAACAAAATATTTTTCAGATTTTTCTGAAATTTTCTGATGGGTTCCCTTCAAAAATGGGGAAAATGCAAGGAACGCCAATATGGTCCTTAGGAAATGCCATATCTTTGCCAATAACTATCCGATTCTTTTGCGGAGTACCTTAAACGATTTGTAGGTCAATTCTCCGTCGATCTGCATCAAAGCCCAAAAACAAAATATTTTTTAGATTTTTCGGAAATTTTCTGATGGGTCCCCTTCAAAAATGGGGAAAATGCAAGGAACGCCAATATGGTCCTTAGGAAATGTCATATCTTTGCCAATAACTATCCGATTCTTTCGCGGAGTACCTTAAACGATTTGTAGGTCAATTCTCCGTCGATCTGCATCAAAACCTAACAACAAAATATTTTTTAGATTTTTTTTTGAAATTTTCTGATGGGTTCCCTTCAAAAATGGGGAAAATGCAAGGAACGCCAATATGGTCCTTAGGAAATGCCATATCTTTGCCAATAACCATCCGATTCTTTTGCGGAGTACCTTAAACGATTTGTAGGTCAATTCTCCGTCGATCTGCATCAAAGCCCAAAAACAAAATATTTTTCAGATTTTTCTGAAATTTTCTGATGGGTTCCCTTCAAAAATGGGGAAAATGCAAGGAACGCCAATATGGTCCTTAGGAAATGCCATATCTTTGCCAATAACCATCCGATTCTTTTGCGGAGTACCTTAAACGATTTGTAGGTCAATTTTCCGTAGATCTGCATCAAAACCTAGCAACAAAATATTTTTCAGATTTTTCTGAAATTTTCTGATGGGTAACCTTAAAAATTTGGGAAAATTCAAGAAAGGACAATGTGGGCTCAAGCGAAGGCCTTGTCTTTGTCAGTAATCATCCAATATTTAAGCGAAATATCTTACACGATTTGTAGATCGATCCCAAATCATTGGTAAAGATAACGCTGTTTATACAAAAGCATGGGTGTTTTGCTCACACGAATGTATTTTATAATTTAAAAGTTAATTTATGCATCGACGAGATAGCATGTTTGGATGCCAGCATCTGGCTTGAAATGCTCTCCTCATATCATCGGATGATAATGAATTCAGATCGTCCCCCACAATTTCGAAGAGTGAATATATTACTTTCTTTCTTTCATCCCCGTGTTGTTGGTCGATGCGGCGCCCTGGCGATTAATATTTTGCATTTATTTCGATTCAGTGTTGACAATAGGGAATATTAGTCGATTATTTAAATGTAGACGCTACGTTGGTGTCCATTTTAGTTATATAACAGCTGGGTCTACCCTGCCCCATGGCCGATGCATCTTCGAATATGGTTCCGTGATTTGGCAACCACTTAACGAACCGCGTTACATATTCGATGCTGTCTGGGTGACAATAGATTCCACCGTTTTATGGTAGTGCCTAAATATTTTTTCTTTCTCTGGGGAAAACGAAATGGCATTTCCAATAAGGTGCCTGCTCCAAGTTGGAGTCTTATAAAAACATTGCTATCTGCTAGTGAGGGCATCAGTCGACCTTTGCAGCTCAGACGGTTCGAAGTGAAAATGAAGCAGTTTGTGGTTCTTATGGTAAGGATTCCTATCACTATCCCTCTATATACATGTACCTGCAGTATCTAATGGATTTACTTATCCTTTCAGTGCCTTGTGGCTGTCGCCGCAGCCGCTCCCCAGGGATACAAGTACCAGGCTCAGGGGCCAGCCCTTCCCATTGGAAACCTGCGTCCTCAGACGTCCCTATCCTCCAGTGGAATATACTCGGCTCCCGCTGTCCAAATTCAGCAGCCAGCCATCCAAACTGTCCAGTCCATTGCCCCTGTATTGGCTCCCGCTCCTGCTCCCATTTCCCTGCCCGCCCCTGCCCCCGCACCTCTTCCCGTCTCGATTGCTCCCGCTCCCCTGCCAGTGGCTCTGCCCCAGCAGAATCTGATCACTACCGTCCAGCAGCCGCAGCAGCAGGTGATCTACCAGCCCCAGCCTCAGATCCAGACTCAGATCCAGCCTCAGATCCAGCAGCAGGTCCAGTACGTCCAGCGCCCAGCAATCGTCACCAAGGACATTTACATCCACTCGGCACCCGAGGAGACCGAGGAGTTCCGTCAGGACGAGCCCCAGCTGGATAGTGTGCCAATCCGCAAGAACTACCGCATCGTGTTCATCAAGGCTCCGTCCCAGAACCTTAAGTACACCGCCGCCGCCCTGAAGCGCGCCCAGTCCAGCAACGAGGAGAAGACTGTCATCTACGTGCTGTCCAAGAAGCCCGATCTCACCGAGATCCAGCAGCAGCTGCAGGTCACCCAGACCGAGTCCAAGGTGCACAAGCCCGAGGTCTACTTCATCAAGTACAAGACCCAGGAGGAGGCCCAGCGCGCCCAGCAGGAGATCCAGGCCCAGTACGATGCTTTGGGCGGAGCTACCCACATATCCGACGAGGGTGTGGCCCCCATTACTAGCGTCTCGGGTGGATCCCTCAACCTGAACAACTTCGTGCCCCAGTCCCAGGCCCAGACCATCATCCAGCAGCAGCCTCAGATCCAGACTGTGGTCCAGCAACCCCAGATCCAGACCGTGGTCCAGCAGCCCCAGATCCAGGCCCAGATCCAGCAGCAGATCGCCTCCTTCACGCCTTCCCTGCCCTCCAGGAAATATGTGCCTGCCAAGACTTTCAAATAAGAGGCTGCTAATCGCAGCTGTCGAGTCGCTTTCATTATTTTGTATCAACAACCCATTGTAGCTTACTATAATTTATTGTTCACGAGAAAGTCCAAATAAAATAAAGCAATCTTTTAAACGAAATCTTTAAAGTCTTTTACCTGCTTGGCTTGAAACCTAGATCTTTAGAACATGCTATTTGGAGAAAGCAAATCTCTAAAGTTTAATTGGTTTGGTTTTTGTCTTAAATAAGCGAGATAACTTTACGTCAGGCGACGAAATAATATATTATAATATAATTTACTTCCTTATGCAATGCTTGATGGTTTGTTTCCCGGAGACATCATAATCACTTAAGAGCTGCCTTTGTAATCAAGTTTTCATATTGCCTAATCGGTGTTATTCAACCCGAATCATATGCTAATTAGTGCGACCGGTTTCCCCGCTCCGGCTCCCGCACAGTCTGCGTTGTCTATTGATTACTGGATCAATGGGCTAATGGGTGTCGTAATATGGGCAATAGAAAATATATACTTTTTTGTAACATTTTTTGGGCATCACGAGCCATAAATTTGCGGCCGCCGAGCTCCAATCTCTTTTTTATTTGATAATTGCAACACTGTGATACGGATGGGTTGGCAATTCAAAGTCAAGTTAATTTATCTAAATATATACAACAACTGGGAACTTAAAGATACGGCAGTCCTTTTAGCTTGGCATCGGAAACTCAATCGCCTAAGTGCGAAGGTGGGCGGGCAGGTACTTGCTGGGCAGGGTGCCGCCCGTCAGACCCCCGAGGGCAGCGCCTCCGGTAGCTGGGTTGTCCAGGACACCGATGACCGAGGTCACGGGTGCCACCCCCTCATCAGACACCTGGGAGGTGCCTCCCAGCTGGTCGTATTGAGCTGAAAAATTACCAAGTATGGAGGTTAGTTTGTCATAGAAGCTCTAGATGGATTGACGGATTCGCAGTTGGTGACAAATGATTTGAGCCACAAGGCCCAACACTTGAGAAAAGCCGTAACAAAAACACCGCAGTGCCCATGGCGAAGATTGTCGCATACTGATGAGGCTTTCAAGAGCGGATCGGCCAAGATGTGGGTGCTGCTTACCTTGGATGGTGCGCTGCGCATGTGCTGCTTCCTCCTGAGTCTTGTATTTGATAAAGAAGACCTCCGGCTTGCTGGGCTGCTTGGGGGCGATCTCCTCGATGGCCGTCTGCAGGTCCAGGGGATCGGGCTTCTTGGTCAGGACGTAGATGATGGTCTTCTCCTCCACGGGAGCCTGCTTGATGCGCAGAGCCGCCTTACTCACGCTGGGCGTGGGCGCCTTGATAAACACAATGCGGTAGTGCTTGCGAGGAGGTGCTGGAGGAAGGACGGGCTGTGGGTACCGCTCCTCGGGCTCCTCAGCTGGCGGCACGTGCACATATATGTCCTTGGAGACCAGGTGTTGTTGCTGCTGCTGTTGTTGCGGCTGGTAGCTCTGTTGCTGGGGCAGGGCATTGTAAGCAAAGTTGCCGGTTAGCTGCGTAGGCTGCTGCTGGTACTGCTGAGGCTGTGGCTGGTACTGCTGGGGGGCCGTGGAGTAGCTGGCACTGCCGCCGGACAACACCTGCTGCACCTTGGGGGCCTGTAGAGCCTGCTGGAGCAGAGTCTGCTCGGCAAAGCTGGCAATCTGGGGAATCTGGGGAATTCCGGGCAGCTGCAGGGGTGCGGATGGCTGCTGCTGTTGGACTTGGCTGTAGCTGTATCCTTGGGGCGCAGCCACCGTCAGGCCTAGAAGGCAAGAAACCTGGCAAGAAACAAGGCCATCAGATAAGTGCATCCACTGCGGAGTCTGAGGCGGGAGCTTACAATAAAGACACGCATTTCCAATGGAGATTGAGACTTAGATTGAGATGTCTCTGAGGTACCTGGACCCTTGGCAATCAAAATTCGACTAAATGCTAATCACTGGCTGCCCGGACTTATAAGCCGCTGACTCGAAAATGTCGCTCACGAATCTGGCCTGCTGATGAGGCGAAAAGCTTAACTGAAACTGAAACTGAGACCACAAATGCGACTTCAGACGCACGAAGATGCGGACGAAGAGCGTCTAGTAAGCCACCGCTTTTTACGAACCCGCTTGCGTTTTCACAAACAACCTTGAGATAGCGGTGTCTATTGTGGCCAGATACCAAGAAAAAAATAAAAATAATAACAAAAAACCCAAACTCCGATCTCCGAAGCCAAAGCCAAAGCCCTGCGTCATCTCTCCGCCTTGGTCAAGACAAGAAAGAGCCAAAAGCCATCTAGCCGGAAGTCATATGCGATAACTTTACATGAACACGTTGGGCTTTGTTTTGGGCCAGCAATTTCGCTGGCTTTCATCGTTGATGTGCTGATGCCCGGCTCATAACTGACGAATCTCTGGGATTAACAATCTCGCATAGCGACTTGCATAAATCACACGATAATCTCATTAGTAATGGCGTCAATTTGAAGAGCCGTCCGTAGCCGTCATCCGTGTGCGTTTTGGCGATTTTTACGTGAATTGCTTTGATTTCCGATGACCCAATTACTAAAGATCTCGGATCATTTCGGCGGGCTCCCCAACTTAATTTGGCCAAACATGGATGATATTATATAATCATAAATGCAGTAGACCCGAGGATGACTATGATACGAGCTTGACGGGCCTCTTTTGGGCAAACAATTAAGTTAATTTTTGGCAAACGGTCGCTGCCGTCCGAGTCGCCGTCGCCGCTGTCGGCTGAGGTTGGAGCTTCAATCAATGTCCATCGCTGGAAGATGTGGGTCATAATTTCGGAGTAGACCCTGCCTAGTAAGATAAATGATGATGATGTTTTGATGTATGACTGGGGATTTATCAAAAAAACATATGCATGGCGGGGGTCGAAATGAAACACAATCCCTTCAAATGACCGGGTAGCGTGTATTGTTTCCCTGCATACTTTTTGCTCCGAGAATATGTACATTGGCATCCAAGTTTTGACAGACAGGTTGTGCAATCCGCCCCTTGACGATGCCATGGAGGTGCAACCGAGTGCGTCCTTGACTCCTAGACTCCTCCCCCAACCTAATGCAAAATGTGGGAGGGATTCGTGAGCCTCATTAGCCTCTGGAGTTGGGCAACGCAATTAGCGCCATTAACGCCAATCCATCCATTCAGTTGCATCTTCAAGAGTATCTTTCTATTTCCCTTTTGAATTTCATCAATTTCTCTTTCGGGCCCATTCGTGCGTGGGAAATTAACATGGTCAAGGCTTGAGGTGCCGAGATTAGACCGCGGAGATATAAACAAAGTGAATTAAATAATTAAAATATTATAAAAACACCAATTCCAAATATTAATCAATAACCAAATCCCGCGAATGCCAAATGACCGCGGATTGCTTGATAATGGCACCCAGCAGTGTGTCTCAATACAAAAAATAAATTACTCTTTCAAATGAAATTGGTTGGTTAATTTTTGTTTAATTTTTTAATTGTGGTTTTAATTGCGAGGTATCAAAAGGGTCAGAGAAGCAGCATGGATTATGTATTGGAAGATACATTTGGTTACTGAAATAAACGGATTCGCTTTAAGTTTAGAAATAATCGAATACTCTTGTATATTTTATAATCATTTCTCAAGTATCTTATCTGATAACTCTAGTAAGACTAAAGACTCAATGATTGATAAGTATAATCTTTCTAGTAAACATATCAAAACGGAAACGGAAATGGAAACGAGTGTGACCATACTTGTATTCTTCACACCTGAACCTATCCTTATGAAAAACTAAAATTTGGTAAATCCGCAGGATCCGCTCGTGCAACAAAAGTGGTTCATACCTGTCTTATAGCATAACTAATAGATAGTTAGTTAAGATGGTGACTCTCGAATACATGCTAACCGGTATTCCTCCCGTCCCTCCGTCTCGACCTAATAAAGAAAGTGGTTTCTTAAAAAAAATAATGCTGTTGCATACTTTTATGCATCTTTGTTTTTTTTTTATTAAAGCAAAGTCGTTGTTTAATTATTAGAATTTATATATTTTACATTTTCCTTCAAACTGCTGAAATAAATCTGTTTTTAGGAAACAACGGGTGTGTTTGGTATAAATTGTGGGTATTCTGCGCTTTTTGTTAAAATATTTTTTAAGAAAATAGTTTGGCCAACTATTTTGTTATAAATCTGCTTTATAAATCTAAAATAGATAAGGCCAATCTTCTTTTATTTTATATCTTATATATCAGTTAATTTTTTTTTAAAGAAATCAAGAAATAGTATCAGTTTTTTTATTTGGCAGCTTACTTTATTTACTTTTAATTTGAAAAGTTTTTAATTTGAAAAGTTTCATTTATTTGGGCATAGTTTGCTTTTTAGGCTATATATTCTGCGTTTTAGATTTATCTTGTAATGAAGTACATATGTATAAAAACAACCTTTTTAAAAATGTTGTTTTAGACAAAATCAGTAAAATTATACATTTAATACATGTCTTAAGAAATCGGCTGTATAGCAAAATTTCTCTTTTCAATATTGGCCATTCATTGAACGGCTAACACATGTGTTTGTAATAAGCTCCGGGGAAACGTGCAACCATCATCCGACGGAGTGATTCCGAGAACTGCTATGCTTCGAAAACAAGTCGCTGATAATCGATTTTGGGTGCTGAGATGCGTAAATGAAGAGTGGACATGGCATGTTCATTAGCTGGCCACGAAGCTCGGCTGAAGGGTATGGGATCCGGGGAGGAGGAGCCCAATCGCAGTTCATTCATGTAAACGGCTCATTACACAGACCGCAAGTGTTCGAGGGGCATTTAACACGATGAGGCCCTGTCCGGGGCATAAATGGGACCCTAAACGATTTTCCGAAATACATAATCAAAAGGGTATTTGGGCCCCAGTACCCAAGAAAGTCTGAGCCCACCGCTAGACATGATAAATGGTAAATGGCCCGACTGGCAGCTGGTGAAGAAACGATCGACTTGAGGGACATAGGCAAATACTGAGCCGACTGGTCATTAATTTGGCCTGACAACCCAAAGTGGCGCAGGTCGTGCAGGTCTTCATCCAGGGGCACGAAGAAGCTGAGTGGCCGCAACACGGGCTGATTATCCGGAGACCGGACACTTGATTGACTCATCACGACGGGGTGAGAGGTGGCATTCCTAGCTGCACGGCGGACTAATACTAATACTGATTAAATGCTTATGCAATTTCTCTTTAATAATATTTAATCGATGCGCGCTGTGCGGAGTAGGTGCCTCCATTGGGCAAACGCAGACCCGGCTCCGGCGGATCACTGCCGCGGAGTATCGCTGTATGGCTATATCGGGGCTAACAATTAAGCGCTACAACAAAGACCGACCAGGGGAACCACGCTAATTGGCCATGTATTGCCAGCAACTACAAGCAAGTCTCGCCATTTAATGAGGGATGCGAACCACCGAGCCACCAAACCACCGTAGAGGCGAAGGTAAATGGTAAATGGCGAAGAAGAGCCCCGCAGAAGAAGAAGGCAAAACGAACTAAAACAAATACAATGAACATGCAACAAATCGAGGCTGTGCGCTCTTTTTGGCAGCTTTGGATCATTGTTGAACTTCACCTATTAACTTTCGAGTGTCGGCGCGTCGGAGTTGGAAAATGTGTAAGATACGAGATATGTATAAAAGACGCTACGAACCTCCGAAAGTCATACAGTTCACAGCGAGCAGTTACAGAAGCAAAACCTCCATCCTTCCTCACCCACTCAAGCAGCTCAACCAAGCCCAGAAATGCGTGGATTCATTGTAAGCCCCATAAGCGGATGAGGATAAAGGAGCCAGCCAAGGATTGCGGCTAATTAACCTTTTCTGCTTTACTCTCATCCAGGTCCTGTGTCTTGCCGCCGTGGCGCTGGCCGCCCCTCAGGGATACAACTACAACCCCGGCCCGTCTGGCTTTGGCGGCATTAGCACATCCGGCGGTGGGGCCACCTTCTTCCAGGGCGGCGCCCCGCAGCAGGTGGTGCAAGCCGCGCAGCCAGTGCAACATCAGCAAGCCTTCTACCAGCAGCCCGCTGTCCAGACTACCCACCACCAGCAGCAGCACCAGGTCCAGCAGCAGCCCCAGGCCATCGTCTCCAAGCGCTTCTTCATCCACTCTGCTCCTGAGGAGGCTGAGGACTACAAGGAGCGTCACATCACCGTCGGCGTGCCCAAGCGCAACTACAACGTGGTCTTCATCAAGTCGCCCCAGCGCAACAACAGGAAGACCATCAAGATCAGCCCCGCCGCCAACGAGGAGAAGACCGTCATCTACGTGCTGAGCAAGAAGGGCGAGAGCGACGTGAACGCCGAGGTTGTCGAGCAGTCCAGCTCCACCAGCAAGCCCGAGGTCTTCTTCATCAAGTACAAGACCAACGAGGAGGCCGCCCACGCCCAGCAGCAGATCCAGGCTCAGTACGATGCTCTGGGCGGAAGCAGCCAGCTGACCGATGAGGGAGTCGCTCCCGTTACCTCCGTGATTGGTGCCCTGGGTGGAAGCGACGGCCATGTTGAGGCTGGATCCGGCATCGGAGCCACTGGCGCTGGACAGATCGTGTCCACCGGCTCGGCTGGATCCCACACAGGCAACGCATACCTGCCACCCAATTTCTAAGCAGTTGAGCTGAGCAAGGAACACGGATCAAATTGTTGATCGTCCTGCGAATATTGTTGTTTCTAATAAATGTAAATCGTTGTTGAATTTTAAATCAAACTTTTATTTGGTTAAGATCGGGTTTTTGGCAAAACTTGGTTAAACTCAATCTTCGTGTTTTTAGAAAATAGTATTTAAAAGAAAGCCAGTCTTTTCCACAAACAAAAGTGTTATAACACAGTCTTTTGTATCACTCCAGACTCCCAAAACCAAAGCCCTTACTTTAAAGTCCTCAAATCCATTCAACTATCCTCGTTTAACATACAGATTAGTAATCTGCTATTCATTTTTAATATATATTTTGAAGCATCTTTAACGCCGTGTACTAACAGATTACTAAATTACCAAGTAGATTACTAAATCTACTAAAATGTGTAACCTACATTTTAATTTACTCTACACGAGGTAGATCGGAAAAGAGAGTACCGGGTTTCATATAAGCCAGTATACCTTGTTTTTTGTTGCAATTTCACAGTGGGAGTTCCCCTTTAATTACGCACATTGTGCGTGATGTATGAACCTAATATTCAACGCAACTCTCGCCGCATTGGATCATTAATACCTGGAATTATTTAATTGCACCACAAGCCACTATTCACCTGAAAATCATTGCCAATTCCGCTGCCAAAAATAATCAAAGCCATTGAAAAGCCATTGTTGTGATGAAACACAAAAGCTACAAATCTTTCGGTCTTGAAAATCAATAAACGAAATATTGGGGAAGCAAACATGTAATTTTTTTTCCAAGAAAAGTGTACTTTGTTATTGGTTTATACCTAATATGGTAAGGTAACAAAGCTAATGTTTTCTAATAGATTTAAAGAAATATATTTATATTAAAGTTGATTATTATATGCTCCACGTAATCTGAAATAATTAATATCCTCTTCTTATACCGTAGGCTGCAGTTTTTATGTCTCGTTCTCCAATTAGCCCCATGTATTAGCCTGGTTATAATAACCCGCAATTTTTCAATCAAAACAAATGTCACTATTATTGTGTCAACACGTCGTTTTACAGCACAAATCACGGTAATTAGTTGTAAGTTGTGAAGACACGCTGGGAAAAAAATAATTAACTAATCAATAAGACAATTAAAATATATTTGGTGGCTGGTATAACATGCGTGGTCATCCGTCCGGAATTGTCACTCCGGAAAGAAGAGCCATGGGCCGCCTGTTTCAGCTTCAGGAGAACTGCCTCCGGGCCATGGGTCACACCGGCGGCCACGAGAATAGCATCTCCGATGGGAAGTTGAGCCTCAAGCACATAGTTTCCCTGGCCTTCGTCGTGTCGGCCCAGTACCCCCTTATCTCGTACATAGTCTACAATCGCGAGGACATGGAGAAGGTCACGGCCTGCCTGAGTGTCGTGCTGACCAACATGCTGACTGTGATTAAGATCACAACCTTCCTGTCTTACAAGCAGGACTTTTGGCGAATGATTCAGCGCTTCAGGGAAATGCATCAGGAATGTAAATAGTCTACTCATCAATCTATGCACTATTTGTTTCGAACATCAAACTCTCGCCAGCAAATCAAAGGAACGCAGACGAAGACGGATACGGGTACGTGGCAGCCGCCAACAAGGTGGCTTCCTTGCTGGGACGGGCCTATTGCATCTCCTGCGGCTTCACGGGCCTGTACTTTATGCTTGGACCCATTGTTGCCATTATTGCCAGCAAATGGAGGGGCACGACATACATCCGAGAGCTGCCCATGCCGATGAAGTGAGTGAAGTGACCGCCAAGTGGGGCATTTGATTGGGGCATTCGACTTTTCCAGGTTCCCTTTCAACGATATCAACACCCCGGGCTACGAAGTGGGTTTCCTCTACACCGTTTTCGTCACCGTGGTCGTCGTTACCTACGCCTCGGCCGTGGACGGACTATTTATCTCCTTCGCCATCAATCTGCGGGCCCATTTCCAGACCCTGCAGCGGGACATTGAGAACTTCAACTATTCCTTGCCCGAGGGGGAGATTCGGGCAGCGCTACGATCTGTTGTGGACTACCATGTGGAGCTGCTCTCCATGTCCAAGCACTTGCGTGTCATCTATACCCCCATTGTCTTTGGCCAGTTTTTTATCACATCGCTGCAGGTGGGAGTCATAATCTATCAACTAGTCACGGTAAGTTCCTTAATGCCACATTGGCTTTGTTGCAGATAATTTTAGAATATAAGTATAACTATAATTACATCATAAAGTTGTAAGATAGGTAACCTATGAAGCTTCTATATTCCGATTCTTATGAGATCTCTTATAGCGATTGGACTCAGTTATGGATCTGCTAGTATACCTATCGTTTTTGGGCTCCATCATGTTGCAATTGTTTATGTACTGCTATGGGGGAGAGATCATAAAAGTAGAGGTCTGTGTCTAAGAAATACCTATTCATATTTCTCATTAAATTCAAATATTTTACTGCAGAGCTTAAAAGTTGACATTGCTGTGCGGCTATCCAACTGGCACTTGGCCACCACGACTATTCGCAAATCTCTGGCCTTCATCATCCAGCGCTCGCAGAGGGAGGTCCTGATCAAGGCTGGCTTCTATGAGGCCTCGTTGGCTAATTTCGTGGCGGTATAGTTACTTATCGTCACTATCAACAAGTTTATTGATTTAAATTCATTTCAGATTTGCAGAACTGCAATGTCGCTGATTACTCTAATAAAATCTATCGAGTAGTGATTAATCTTGTTAATTATTATTTATTCGCCAATTAAAATAATAGCTGCACAGAACCGACCTTACTTTGGACGTTTGCTTATCACCCTTTGGCGTTTTCCTTTATATTAATTTTGTGTTTAAAATTCCAACAATTACAAAGAATTAACAATCTAAAAGTATTAGCATGCAGCTTATCGTGTGCCGTCAATATATGTAAATAATAATGTTTGTTTACTTGAGTGGTTGACCTCAGCTGACTGCATCACCTTGCCATACATAGTACATACTCTGGTCGGCGACCACATGGATGCATTCGGATGCTATAGGTGCTATAAATGGGCAGCTCCTCGCTTCGGAATCGACAGTCAGCTTAATCATTCGGTGCAGCTGCGTTCAATCTTTCGATCCCCCTAACATGACCAACAGTAAGCCGCTTTGGATAACCTCCACCTAGTTCTTGACTAACCCTTCAAACCTCTCGCAGAACTCACCCTAGCACTGCTTCAGCTGCCCGTGGGCAACGATGTGGCCGCTAATGTACGGAGAGCGGTTTCCGCCGTAACACAGCTAAAGACGGATAATCCGAAGCTGCAACTGGCCATTCTGCCGGAGAGCTTCAACGCCCCCTACGGTCAGGAGCACTTTCCCAAGTTCGCCGAGTCGGTCCCTGAGGGCCCCACCTGCACCACCCTGTCGCAACTGGCTCTCAAGCTGGAAATCTACATAATAGGCGGCAGCATTGTGGAGCGCGATGCCGGTAAGCTGTACAACACATGCACCGTCTGGGGACCCGACGGGAAGCTCCTGGCCAAGCATCGAAAGATCCACCTCTTCACCATGAAAATTGAGCCCGAAAACGCCGGTGGCGTAGAATTTGATGAGGCGGCTGTCCTGACTGCCGGATCCGACCTGACTGTTGTCCAGATTGGACAGCAAAAGGTCGGCATTGGCATCTGCCACGACAAGCGATTCGAAGAACTTGCCCGGATCTACCGCAACATGGGATGCACCATGATCGTCTATCCATCCGCCTTTTGCATCTGCCAGGGGCCCATGCACTGGGAGCTCCTCCAGCGAGCCCGGGCCACGGACAACCAGCTGTACGTGGTCACCTGCTCGCCGGCCAGGGACAATATGTCCGGCTACGTGGCCTACGGGCACTCCATGATCGTTAATCCCTGGGCTCAGGTGCAGCGCGAGGCGGGCGAGGGATGCGAGTTCATAGTGGAAGAAATTGGTGAGTTGGGAATGCTTTGCAATGAAAACCTGAGTAATGGTTGCTTGTTCTCCCCCAGACTTCGACGTGGTTGAGCAAGTGCGGAGGCAGATTCCCATCTTCAAGCAGCGGCGCACAGATGTCTACGCAAAGGCCCCCAAGTTGTAGAATCTTTTTAAACGAATAAAGTACTCTTTAGAACGGCGGGAGTGTAATTTGGTGATACGGCATGAAGTGCTTATCGGCCCCGGCTCGGAAGTGCTCGCAATCAGGGGCAGCCGGAATGGGAGCACTACTCGGCAAGCTAGAGGGCTCCGATCTGGGTGCGCAGTGGCTTCGAGAGCGCGAGCAAGCCAGATCGCAAACAAAGCTTAACCATGTCAGGCAGTAAGCTCGCGGGGCTGGGCGTATCAGTGGCCCTACTGCTCAGCGTATGGGCGGGGACGAGTCAAGCCCAAGTTGGCTATGTGCGCCACCTTTCGAAGCTGCGGATCAAGGACCTGGAGGGACTGGCCATGCGCCTGCAGCGATCGATCAACCCGGAAAAGTACGCCTGCGAAAGCTACTTCGACTATGTGTGCAGCCGGAACAAGCCGCTTTTCTCCGTCATGGGTAGGTAGATTTCAAGAGTCCTGATGCATCATGCCGACTCTCGATTCCACAGGCCACATGCCGCAGATGAGTGAGCTCTTCCAGCTGATGATGGACTTGCAAAATGATCCGGAGCAGTTCGAGGCCAAGCAGAAGCTACTCGACTTCTTCATTTCCTGCAATTCGAAGCGCGCCTTAGAAGACTGCTATCGCGAAACCTTCGAGTACTTCAAGCCTCTGTTCGGATATATTATCACCAAGCCCCTATTGGAAGGCAGTTCCCACGAGCTGGACGACTTCCTGGGCGTCCTGGACCGGTTCGTCCTCACAGCCAAGAACGACTTTAGCTCCCACCCGATCGTCGCGAAGCTGAGCACCTACAAGCAGAAGTTCAAATCGCCGAGGATCTACTTCCACGCCGGGGACCTCAACCGCGAGTACCGCTCCCTGCGCATCTATCGGGAGAGCTACGAGCACAACGTTCGCAACCTGGAGCAGCACAGGAAACTGAACTCCACGTACGAGCTGGGCGTGCAGCGGACCATGTTGGACTGGAGCCTGTTTCTCCACCAGAGCCGCAACAAGCCGATGTCGTACTACTACTCCATCTTCACCGTCCACCTCTACATGACGCTTTTCAACAGTACGGAGCGGCGACGGGACTTTACGCGCTTCCGGGAGGCGGTGGAGTGCCTGAAGCTGCCGCAGTTTGTCAACGTCCTGGACGAGGCCCGGATGCTGGCCGTCATCTATCTGAAGAGCTTCCGCAATGCCTGGCGAGATTACTCGTCATGGATCGTGTCCGAGGCGCAAAACCAGGAAATCTACGACCAGGAGAACGCCATTCTCCAGAAGTATCACCTCAACAACAAGCGTCTATTCTTCACTCTCTACGCCCAGAACTTCTGTGAGTTTGGCAAGGACTTGGCCGAGCACGTCTTCTACCTCGGGCTCAACCAGAATCCGGACTTCTTCAACATATATTCGTGCGGATTCCAGACTGAGAACCCCATGAATTGCGTATAAAATTCGACTTTATTTTCTCCAGCAGTTCAAAACACATATTTTTTAAACAATGCAGTATCTTTGTAGTATAGACTTCATCCTTTAAAAATTGTTTATTTTTTGTCTGTATAACCTAATCATTATATAACTTGTATTGTAAAGAGTCCCTGAAGTGAAAGCATTCCAAATATCTGTCTCATTTTTTCTCAGGAAAAAGTGTAAATGCCAAGCCATTTACATGCTCATTATCCACCCCCTAACCTCCATGGGGCGTGGCGCGTCCTTAGCTGAGCTTCCTCGAAATTATTTCAGCTTGAAACGAGGAAAAAATAAAATTCCTCGAATCCCTCGCATTCAGACGCGGCCACCCATTAAAGCCCTCTTATTGTCCTTCCTTCCCGCCGGGGAAATCCTTTTCAGTGGCATTTCGAGTTGGATCCTTTGTGACCGCGTCTGCGGTCGCAGCAGTCTTTTCCAGCCTAAACTTTAGCACCCTCTCGAAGTAATCCGCCGCCTCTGCCCTGTGGTAGAGTTTCGCCAAGTCGATGCAGGAACTTCCAACACCATCCAGGGCCGCCAGGTCTGCGCCGTGGGTAACCAGAAGTTTGATGAGCTCCAGGTCTGCGTCCATAACCACTGAACCCCAAAAACAACTTAAAATTCCGTTTGAGAGGAACACCCCCTTCCGCGGTTCTTACCCGCTCGCATGAGGAGGGTCCAGCCGCAAGAGTCCCTGGCCTCCACCTCGGCGCCAGACTCGAGGGCAAAGTTCACCATCGCTAACTGGTTAGCGTCCACGGCGCAGTGCGCAGGGGTCATGCCATTGCTGTCCTTCGCCTCCAGGTTGGCCTTCTTGTTCAGCAGGATGCGAGCCGACGGCAAGTGTCCGTAGTAGAAGGCTAGCTGGAACGGAAACAGAGCCGGTCGGTCATTGTCGAAAGGAGAAAGCAGCCTCTACCGACATGAAGCGGGGTGCGACCATTGCCCGGGTTGCCGAGATGCACACTGCAGCCGGCGGAGAGCAGGACATCTATGATGCACATTTCTCCTTGGATGATGGCATTGGCCAACGGCAGGAATCCGTTGGGGGCCGGGTACTCTATCAGACTCGGTCGTCGGCGCAGCATCCGCTTGACCAGGAACTGTTGGCCCTTCCTGATGGCGCGACTCAGGCAGTTGGTGGAAGGTTGGGCGGCCATAGTGGAGGCCTTAAAAGTAGTATAATGAATCAAGTGTATAATAGCTAGTTCATTAAGGAACTTCTACTATTGTTTCTACTATAGATAACCTTTAGTATTATAGTCCTTCTATATACATAACTATAATTTTAACTACTACTAACTATATTTTTTATAGTTCTAAGAAAAGTAAATTTGATGTAAAATATTTACAATAACATCAGGTGATATAGACATCGCTACGTAGCGTCCTCCATCCTCGGCGAGTTGCAGAGCTTTGATACGTAGGCGGTACACAAAGTTTTCCTCCAATTTGGTCACCTCCACTGGAGAGCTGGAGGTCCACTCCACCTGCTGCCAGGAACGCCGCTTATGGTACTTCTCGATGCTGTAGACCAAGGCACTTTCCAGGGGCGTCCATTCGAGGGTAACGCTGTTGACCGTGGACTTTAATACCCGAGCCTCGAAATTAGGCCAGGCCAATTCGGTGCCATTTGATGGCCCTGGATCGGGTTTCAGAGGCTGTCCCAATTCAATTTCCAACTCACTGTCACTTTGTTCTACTTCATTGGAAGTTCGTCGATTGGCCGGAGCACTTTCATCCATGCTGCTTGCCATTCATACACATTTAGCCAATTTCCTCGCCCTATTGCTCCTGGCCAGATGCCCGCAAAGTCCTGCTTCCGCCCTGAGTCCGGTAATAGAAAAAGCAGCACCATGACAACGACCATGGTTACCGAGAGCCAAAGCTAAAGCTGTGGAAGTGGATTTTGATTTTTTTTGCTGTTAAGTCAATAAATTGGTGCAGTGCCGCTGTGTGCGGTTGTGGGCTGTTGAATCCTGATTGCCCGCTTGCTGTCCCCGACAGGCGACTCCCTTTTGTTCGCCCGGATGTGCTGATATTGCCCCTGGCCCAGCCCTCAATTGGTCGGCTTACATAGTTTTTAATGTACCCGAAAGAAACTGAAACTTTTTCGCCCCGGCGTGCGTTGGTGTTACTTACTTAACGAGCCTTTGACAATGTCCCGGCGATATGACGGTCGAGCCAGCGATGATTCGGAATATTTTTCCGGGGCCCTGGAATTTATCTGTCCGGAACATTGTGCCAGCTCATCATCGCCCCCATGGAGCTGCGGAGGAGATACGGTTTCGAGTATCTCTGCGCCAGCCGGGGCTCCACTGACATGTCAAACACAAAGCCCGACAACCGACCACCGACAGCCGACACATCCACATGCAAAAAATTATCATTTGTCAAAATCACAACATGAAACCGTTTTAAATTAAGCCACTCTGCCAGTCATACGCCCCCATCCTATTCCATCCCGTTCCTCGGCTTAAGTCCTCCCTCACTCTGTACTTTTCGTTTTCAATCCGGCAGCTTGGGTTTGGGTTTGGGATTGGGTTTGGGTTTGTGCTTTTGCGGGCCGAAATGACATTGTCTGCGGCTGAAGTGAAGAGAAGTTCAGTTGTCATCTTTGGAGCGGCTGCTGATGAATCCTCATTGATTGAAAACGACCGCAAGTGCCCCTGGAGGAGGGAGCTGGAGCTGCCTTCATTATTTCGTGACAGGCAACTTATTAATTTGATTCTGTAGATGGGTACTGTAGTCTTAACTTGAACGAAAAAGTTAGTGGAAGTAACTAGCTATTAAATGAGTAATTACACTCACTTTTGGAGACAGTTTTGAATTTTTAAAGAGTTAAGATAAAAGGGCAGTTTGAAGAAAGTTAAAAGTTGGAAAGTTTCTATTTCCTTCTGTTTTTATAAAGGGGGTATTTCTGCCTCCCGTGGGACACCTTAGAGGTAAAGATTATCCTCTGATAGGATAGGTTGGTTTAAAACCGGGTTTTCGCTGTGCAATTTTAACAAATTGTTACCAATTGGCCCCAAAGGACTTGGCTGCGTAGGCGTCCTCTGCATGATGTAACGACACATTGTTGGTTACAGCTCCGAGAAAATCTCCAGGCGAACGGAGCGCCTGGGTAGTCTCGCGGCTATCATTAGAGTCGAAATAAGCCGAAAACGGCAGCCAACCGCCAAATGTGCCCAATTTGCCTTTCGACGCGTCGACCGATGACGAGGGGAAGGAGCCGAAATGGCAAAATGGCAAGAGACAGGGCCAAAAAAAAACCATAACAAAGCCAATAGACGATGAAGTGCGCCTTACTCCGGGCTGGAGGATGGAGGGAAACGACAGGAAGCATGATGAGGCCGCGAGGATTGAGCCCAAGGAGCAGAATACCATAACAGGTGGCATAAAGTAAAATGGGTTTGATTCTAATCAAAGTAATGGGCCCCGCCACCGCATGATGACGTGTATGGCTTAATTAAATAATTTATATAAATTACTTATACGTCCCTCGCACGCACACACCCTCAGGAATTTGTGTCCCAAACAGTTCCACATTCCTGCCTCTGAAGGCGGAGCCTGCACGCCTACGCCTAGCAGGAAGGGAGACATATCCTGGAGGCTCAGGTAAACAAGTCGACGTTATCAGGGCCCCGCTAACACTCGACATCTTCCGGCTGGTGCGTCGTTGCTGGCGGAACGTCGCCATAAAAGCACCGACGCACCCACACACGGCTCCCCCAACAGAAATTAGCGAACGCTAACCTGTCACCGGTTCCGTATCCGAATCTGGCCATAAAGCAATTTGTTTATCGGACCACGGAAGCTGCTAGGCTTATGTAAGCATATGGATGGTGCCCCTTCTAGCCCGGTCTGACGGGGCGGGGCGGGGGGAAAGTTTGTTATTAGCTGGGAGCTTTCAGTGGGCAAGCTTTTGCCTTGTTTTGGGGGTCAGCTGTCAAAACTGACAGAAGCAGCAGCAGCAGAAGCGGAAGAGCTCGGGAAAGCGAGAGAGGGTGCTCTGGCTTGGCCGCTCTCTTTCTCCCTACCTCTCTCTCTGTCTCTCTCGCATGGCTAAAACATTTTACATTGCCTACATTTTGGCATATTCCCCATTTCGTCCTTTTTCGGCAATTTCGTGTAGTTTTCGGCCAAAAGCAACGACTGTGGCAGTGGCAGAGCCAGATTCTGGGGCAGCGACGGCGGCAGCGACAACTTTTTCGGTATGTATACGTCGACGTGGAGCTCTCAGTCAGTGTAATGTCGCTGTTGTGCCGCGCGAGTGCGCCAAGTGGGAAATACACGGAATATTTGTAGTTTAACTGTGCCTTCGACGGTTGTAGGTAAGGCCGCCAGCGTCAGTGGATTGGAACTCGCAATCACACTTTCTTTGTGCCATCAAAGACACTCTGTCTCCGGGTAGACTCCGTCCCCATCACCCACACTCCCCCTCCAAGCCTCTTAAAGGCAAAAAACACCACCCCATCAGCCGCCATCTGCCATCTGCCACCCGTCAGCCGTCAGCAAAGTGGACTGCAATGCCCTGGAGACCAGGACGTGACGTGACTTAAGCAGGGAGCCAAGCCAGAAGTAATAAGCAATTTGTGGCGAAAAAGTTAAATCGCACACTGCAGCTCTCGTTGGTTGAAATATAATTGATTGGTATATAAACCAGAGTGGAGACACATCCTGATAAGGGGGAGAGCGTGCTGCCAGCCCCTGTCTGCTGCGAAAACTATAATTGATTGAGTGGAAAACAATCCAGTCAAGTTTTGTCCAGTGGCCTTTGGCGAGGATGGACTTGTGTAGCACTAATTAGAAATCTAGAGCTCTGCTCTAGCCTCTGTTGCAGTTGCCACGGCCAAATGCCGCGCACTGGCCGCCGGCGGACGTGGCCAGAACTTGCCAATTTCCTCCTCTCAAGCTGCGGGCTTCCTGAGCTGTGGCTGTGGGTCCCTGCCACTACATATGCAAACTCACACACCACACCGAAATGGCAACTGACATGCGAACAAAGGACAGGGCGGCTGATAGCGGATGCGCCTGATAGTGTGACGGGGTGAGAGGGTGGAGGGTAACGGCTTCCACAACTCGTTAGCAATGGAACAAAGGCGATAACAGGCTCAGGCGGCTGGAGCGTTATCAGCAGCGTTTGGCCTTTTGCAAAAATCACAAGACCCGAATCATCCGAATCCGAATCCCAATCCGAGTCCGAATCCGAATACGAATCAATACCATCGTATCGGCAGGGCGCAGGCGTCGGCCCACAGAAGTAGGCAATACATCGCTGTTGGATTTCAAAGTCAAAAAGTCAAGATAGGGAGAAAGAGAGAGGCTCGGGTGCTCGAGTGCGACTGCCAGGGACGAAAGGAGAAAAGGAGAGAGGGAGTGAGCCAGCGAGTGAGTCGCGAGAATAATTGAAGCCGAGGAGATGACGAGGGGAGCCAAATTATGTAATAGACAAAAAGTAGAAGCGCAAAAATAGATTATTAGTAGAACCGAAAGGCAGAAAGCCAACTGGCATTACATAAAGGCAGAGCGCCATGTCCGTTCAGCTTTTAGCGGCTTGAGTGGAATTTCCATCTTCCATCATGGGAGAAAGCAGGGCGGCAAGAGTTGGCTCGGCTTTTTCGCTCGCTTTCACTCAGAAAACGGCAAAAAGCACTCAGACCCAGGCCAGCTGGGACTGGGGCAAGCTTCGTGGATTCTTTATTGGATTTTAGGGGCGCGGGGGGCCGACGGTGGCTGCTGCCGCTGTCGACGTCGGCTGCTGCTTCGGTTGCCGTTGCCGTCGCTGCCGCTGCTTGCGCTGTGTGCGCCGCAGCAGCCCCCAGTCGAGCCCCAAGTCTTCCATGTAGGGAACTCGGCAGTGGCGTCCAGAAGAGTGCGAACATAGCATGAAGTAAGAAGCGCCGAATGAAACATGGCGACGGCCTAGGTGTAAAGTGGAAAACCAAAAAGTATTAAGCACACACACCCGCACACCCTGGGCCCTACACACTCACACACTGCCTTACACACACAGCCACACATACACACAGTGGAAAGCGAGTGCGGAGTTGAGCGAGTAAACGTGTACATAACGGTCTCTATGCATATTCGCCTCCTTATGGTTATTCAAACAAAAAACTGGTTAAAAACGGAAACAAAAGCCCCAGTCCGAGACGCAATGGCCGCCCTCTGGTCTCCCAGAACAGCCTAAAGAAAATCTAATTTAATTATAAGCAGCAGAATCTGTCGAGCTAATTCAATTACGCGACCAGTTAACTGAGTGCTTTATGTAATCGGTGCGAAAAAAAACAAGAAATTCGGCCAAAAAGACTACGCCGTACTGAAAGATGCATATAAGCTGTCGGGACCCAACAACACACAATCGAATTTGTTTGCTGCGCGTGTTACGTAAAATTTTTGTTTGTTTGCGACCCCCCGTTCCACCCTCGACCTCCCTCCGGCCTACCCATCCACAGCCATAATGGGCACTTACGTGCACGCTCCCATAAAAGAAACCCTAATAAAGAAATATCGATAAAAGCAACAAAGCCAGCGACAACACAACAACAACAGAAACACAAACACAAACACAAACCCAAACACAAACACAATAACAAATAACAGTAACACAATGCGCCTCTTGGGGAAGAGGGAGCGGTAGCGGAAGAGGAAGAGGAAGCGTGTATGGGTCCCATATTTTTAAATTAAGCGCCATTCGAGTTTAGTTATCGGGGCGCCGAACAGAATATATCTATCATGCACGAATCTGCAATCGATATGGTTCTCATGAGTCTTCTGCCTCTGCTCTTTGCCTTTCAGAAACCCTGTCCGTCTAATGCTCGCTCTCCTCTGCGGATTTCTTTAAAACAAAAACACTTCAACGCCAGCCATTTCTCCAACTTTGCTACTTCAACAACAAAAACACTGACAGCCCAGCCCACTCACACACAGCCATCGGTGGCCATCTGAAAAGGAATATTTGCTGAACGGAGCCCAGGTAAGTGAGTCTCAAGTCCCGGGCCCAACCTATCAGAAAAGTGTCCAAAGAATGCGACAAGTATGCTCCAAACTTTTACGCATTTCACGTTAAATGTTTGTGCAAACTTTCTCGCAGCTTGCACATTTTTGTCCACATTTTGACGCGCTCCAACCTGCGGTGCTATTATAAATCCCTCAAATTCCTAAAGAGCAGCGAGATTTCATTTGGGGGACCTTCTTCTTTGACGCTAACTTTTCCAGGTTGCAGCCAACACGGCGCATACTTGATATTGTTGCTTAGTCCTCTTTGTAGTGTACTCGCTGACCCTATTCCTGGCTAGAATGTGGCTATGGAAGGGGTACGGTCCGGTTAGAGTCAGGCAACAATACTATACCGAATACCGAACCGAACGCAGCTTATTTGCGTGTTTATTGGCTTTGGCTTTCATACTGGTTCCTGTATTAGAAAACTTCAAACGTAATTGGATAGCCAGGCCACAGCCGAGCGGCGTTTGTTTGTAAAGGGGAAAGGGGAAAGCGGATAGGGGACGAACGGATCTTGTTCTTGTCGGGCTGTTCTGTTCAGGGGACCACACCTTGGCCCACCTGACCATAAAATTCTAAGCACGAATGCCATAAATTTTCGCTTCTATTTACATATATTAAGTCAGGCATGCTCTTCCTGCCCGAGCCCGAGCGTTCCTGCCGGAGCGTAGAAAACCCGTTTCCTTGCCTAATTTTCTCGGCCAGGCTGGTGGAGATTAAAGTGAATTTTCCAAAATGTAAATGCTCTGGCCAATAAACAATTCAACTGTCTGTCCTGTGCTGACTGACTGGACTGACGAAAGGACTGCCTGCGGGAGAGGACTCTGCAGCATCAGCTTAATTCATTAGCTTAGACCGAAAATGGGGGCTGGACGGAGGATGGAGGGCACAGCGCACAAGTCAGCAACAAAATACGGACTACGGTCCTGCCTCGTCCTTTGGCGCGTCCTTCTCGTAAATGCTTTTTATGTCAATCTAATTTCGTTGCTCGTTTGCTGGTGTTGTTTTAATTTGCGCAGATAGTCGGAAAGCAAGTTGCCGCCTTCAGCTTAAGTTCGTTAGCCCAATTTGCGCAAATATTAATACATGGTTACATACAAAGCACACAGACCCCGGCAGAGGCAAGGCCAGCGGCAAGAGGATGTTCGGCCAGAGAGCCGGATTCGAATTCGGAGCCGGAGTCGGAGTCGGAGTCTGAGTCCGTAACCGGAGCTGCTGATGCTGCTGTTGCTGCTTCCCCAGCCGGAGGCAATAATAAAATTGAAAATTTTTGGCCGGGAGGCTTCGTGCCCACATTCATTACGGCATTATTGTACTAGAGGGCCCAGCCAGAGATATTAGATTTCCCCGAATTAAGTACACCACCACGGGCCGGGGGAGAGTCGCAGCTGCAATTGATGAGACTTGAAACGAGTCGGGACTCGAAAAGAATTGTCTCAACAAGGACCAACCGTACCGACTCTTCGGGGAGTCTGACGACCAAAGGCATTTAAGCTAAGCGGCTTAAAGTATCAGGCCCGGGCAGGTGACAGGGCAGCTTGTCGAATCTTCTTCGTCCTTCCATCCTGCCATACACGACATTTTAATTTGTCCTTTTCTCTTTGCTTACAGGAAAGGTCAGCTCGGACCGCGAGTGCATTGCCGCAAGATCCGCAGGACTCCCTAAAAGGACCTCACTAGGTGCCACGCCCGTGAAGAGACTTAAAGCTTAAAGATGGCGGCCTTCATAGCCAAGCAAATGGTTGGAAACCAATTAAGCGCCGTTAAAGGTAAGTCCCCGACCAGAACCGGTCCCACCCAGTATCGAATCGAGGTATCAACCCTGGGCATTTTATTTTTGGCACCCGATCAATATATGTAGTCCTTGCCAGGACCCAGGGGCATACATAATTCACTCTCAAGCTGCTGCGCAGCAACACAAAATAAAATTAAACACATGAAAGTGGCCAATGCTTTTAGATATATATCAGACCCCAGCCCCAGCCCCAGCTCCAAGCCCCGCCCTGCTGCCTGGGCATTAGGTAATGTCATTGGGTTCCCATTGTGGCTGCTGCTGCTGTTTAATCAGCGGCTGTGCAATCGCTTGGAAAATCATTCAATGCTTTCAGAAAGGCGCCCAGATGAGGGCGGGAATATTTAAGTTAAAATGCTTATCAGCCGACAACATGCGAACGAACCCATCATGGTCCTTAGTTTCCCAGTTCCCACATCCCCGCTCCATGTAAATGGCAGCGGTGCCTTCTGTGACATAATGCTCCTATATTTACCAAGTTGGCTGTGGCGGTGGCAGCCCCTTCTGTTCAATTTGCAAGCGAACTGCAAGTGCCCCTCCAAGAATTCAAGAAACCATCCCTCACTGCTCCTAACAGAAGGATGCAGCAGTTCGGGGCCACATTACCGAGCAACGAGTCGCTTATCGAAACGAAAAAATTCTGCACGAATGCGCAGGGAAGTGGTTCCAGGAAAATTGATACACTTAATTGTGTAGATTGATGCGGAATTTGCCACACTTGCCTGCCCCAAAGTCGAGCCGGAACTGGGGCTGGCTGACAGCTGAGGCTCTCGCCCAGATTGTGGTTAGTACAGTCGGCCATTAGGCTGTCAGGTTTGGCAGGCGAGTACACGGAAACGCTATTAGCATGGCCGTAAAACCAGACCACCCGAATTAAATAATCCGAATTTAGTGGAGGATTTAGTGTACGTACATAAGTGCATATTCATACGTGTGCCGATTCGCAGAATGTCTCACCAAGATATGCCTTTCGAATCGTACTCTGAACACGGAGGCTGCCACTTTTGGCGCCCAATGAGGCAGGAAAGCGGCCTCTTAAAGTTCGCCATAAAAGTGCGGCAGTGTGATGAAAATGGAATAAAATATCCCCATAAAAGCCACGGACGGGGTGATTTCTTGGCTGGCACGCAGAATTGTTCAGCAATTTCTGAGCTTCGTTTCCGCTTGTCAATTATCACAGACCGTGTTTTCTTCCAGCACTCCCCGGCTATAGATTGCGGCTCTATTCCGGACTTTTCGAGGCGAAGGATAGGGGTCTGGGAGTGAAGAGGGAGTGGGCTGGCTGGCAGGATATGAAGCCAGCTAATGCGTTTCCATTGTCAACCATTGCGCTCGCAATCAGACAATTTATTTGAGCTCGCGTTAGCCTTTATTACTATTGCCTGTCTTACGTAAGGATAAGTTATGGATTTGTTGTATCCGCTTACAGATTTGTTGGACTTGCATGGGGGAGTACGAGGAAGTGTTTCAAAGACTAGGTCCTTAAAGGGTTAAGAGCTTACGGATAAAGTATGGCCCGGAACTGGAGTATTTTTTTGCCAAATAATTGTTTTCCTCATAGGGCTATTATGTCATTAGTTTTATCTACAAAACCAATCTTACAAATCCTATACCATAATTACTTATAATATCTTTCTTTTCAGGTAAGCGTTCGTGCAAGAATCTCTACTGCTTTAACATATAACCTTTGTCCGTAAGTTACTAACACAGCTAGTCCATATACATTAAAGATAATACATCAAATAACATTTATGAATAATATCTAGTACAATAACAATATCTAGTAAAGAAGCATTATAAAAAAGCACTTTGTTTACAGTTCACTGATTCTGTTTCAGTTTTGAATGGGGTTTGAGATTTTATTTTATTGGCAATACTAGCATGATTGAAATTTTTTAATAGTTACCCCAACGGCCGTTCAAGATTGAAACTGCAAGAAAGGCTTTTAATAAACTAAAAAAAAAATATTCTTTTTCTAAGCTTAGCATTGCACCACTACCATAGATTTATCGAAAAATCCTAAGTTTTGAAACAACGCATATTATAATCGACCCGAGCTATGCACCCGCACACAAACCTCAACCCGAATATCAATACCCGATACCTGGAGCTCAGCTCTTCGAAACTAAGCTAATATTAACCTTTCGCGTCCGTGATTACTCCTAGATCATCTTTTCCTTGCTCAGATTTAACCAAAACAACACACACACACCAAACTTCCTAACGTAGATCAAGAGTTATCGTAATTTATTTAAGCTAAGTACACTCATGGATCATGCCACACAGACTCGTAATCAAAAGAAAGTATCCCCAAATAGGAAAAAAAAATAATAAGAAAAAAAAAAGAATATTTTTCATTCCTCCAATGCCTTCACAGCCGAACTTTACCTCATTGTAAAACACACAAACATAAGAGCTTGACAAACACACCACTGCGGATGAGCCCAAATACACAAAAACGACTCCCAAGTGCACAGCAATCTACAGACTTTTCCTCTCCACCCAACAGACCCCACCCTACAGACCCTCCCATCCTATCACACCCAGTCCTGCCCACCCACTGCAGTGTACCCCAACAATGCCATACACAGACTCCAACAACAAAAGCAACAGAAACAACAAGAACACGAACAACAAAAGCCACACAATGAACAGCTGCCATCTCCCCGATAAAAAACATACAGAAAACACAATTCAATTTCTTCTATTACGATTTCTTCCTGTTCTACCAACCCTCGCCGTCTTTCTGCTCTTTATTTCGTACTCTCGTATATTTACATGAATGCCACACCCACGCCCACGCCCACGCCCTTGTCCGCCTCCGCCTCTGCCTTCGCCCCGTGCACCCCGAACGAACCAAAAGATCCTGCTCCGCTCCTGCAAAGTGACTGGCCAGGATTTGTCCATCCGGCAACTGGTACAGCTCCCGCTTTGTGGGGCGACATACCCCCATTAAGACCCCCTACTTAACCATCTCCTAGCGACTTTTTCTCTTAGCCAACTTCTATGATTATGCCACTTATTATATGCCCACCAATGCTCACACTCATCCGCAGTGGTGGCACTGCTTATTATATACTCACATCCAAACTCGCCACTTGCCACTCGCAACTCGCAACTTGCAACTCAAATCGCAATTCACAAGCGTCGCAACTAATCCCAATAGAGAGTGAAATATTAATGGAACTTTTCCTCTACTCCCCCGACCACAACACGCTCGACAGATGCTGCAGGCGGTAATTTCTCAACTTTCTCAACTTATCGTATTTTTACATTTTACTTCGTGCATCCTTATATCTCGTTTGACTTAGTGTTGGTGCTGACGCCGTTGCAACTACATACATAGTATTGTAGCATCAACCACCCCCCACCCATTAGGCATCCATTCCCACCTAGAAGCCGTATCAGACGGTATTAGTGGCCAAAAAAAAAAAAATATGTTAAATTCAAATTCAAAGTCAGTCTCTGCTTCAGCATCAGCCGCAAAATTAGCGTCATTATTCGAAATTGGCAAATATGCCTCGAAATGTATCTCACAATCTTATAGTTTGCCACGCTGCAATTGCACGCCTCCTGAAAGATACACAAGTACTATATTTGAAAAGTATCTCAACGATATCTACCCGAACTCACATTCGAGAGCTGTTCAGTTCAGATAAAGTTTTTGGCGCAGAGTGCAGCGTGCCGCAAATGCGAACTAAAAGAGCCTTCATTCATTATTCGATTCGGCAGCAAATTCGATTCGAATTCGACGCAAAAAACACGAATTCAAAAACACTCACTCTATTCGAACACCACAATGCCAGTTGGAAAAACATTTTTATTCGAACTGCGCATAGTTAGCATTGCCTTGAGTTTGTTTTATCGATTTAGTTGGGTTCTTTATGACATTAATACGTTACTCACCGAGACTAACAATTATTGGTTTTTGATTGATTTGGTTTGGTACAAAGTATACTGTTTATAACGTTCCATTCAAACTTTTTCTTTCTGCCAAAAACGTTTTCTTTAAAATGCTTCTTTATCTACTTCTACTTCTTCTACTACTACTACTACTACTCTACTATCGAACTACTTCTTCTACTGCCTGTACTACTTAAACAAATATGGAACCATACTAACTACCAAACTACTTACATCTTCTACTATTCTACTATAACTACTACTCTAACTACAACTCAACTACAACTCAACCAATATACTACGAATTTACAATGAGGTAAAGTATAAGAATAAAGTATATCTATAAAGTATAGCAATCAAGCCCACGATACTCCACACGATGACACACTTTAAGGCCGAGAGTCTATTGCCAGATGTACATACAACCCTAAAAACCCGCTCGATACTCGCCAGTTGAATCTGTCAGCAGCACAAGTGCTGGGTCCCATGAAAAAGGAGGTCCTTTTCCCCCCTCCGAAACACCACACTCTAGTACACCCGTACACCAGTACACCCGTACACATATCCGTCCCGATAAGCAGACATTTTGACACATATGACGACTGCGACACATTCCTTCGTGCGGAGGACGGCTCTCCGAGAACAGCAGAGGGTGTCGTCCGGTGTCCTTTGGTATTCCGGTGCCCCCTTCCCAGCCAACCATGTAAATCAGGCAAATATTGCTCATGTCGGCAATATTTCAATTGTCTAAAGCACGTGCGCCACTAACTGCTTACCTCCCAGGATTCAATTCCTTGTTTGCAGGACGCAGGACGTGAACGCCTCAGGACACAAGTACATCGATCAATTTTTGAAATAACTTTATCCACACAGTCCTCGCCGAATATGATGTGGTAATTCACGCATTGCGGCCTGTCCGAAAGTCATAAATGGGCCGCGCAGAGACGGGGGCTTTACGGACTGTCATGAGTCTGGAATAAATTATGTATATTAAAAATTCCTCGAATACCCTGCCCGTGAGCCGAACAGAGGCTAAAATATTTGCATGCACTCGGCTCGGCTTTCGACCGCACATGATGCGCAGTTGTGCAGCATTTTTGATAAATTTTCGCATTTACTGGCATGTCATCGCATTCCCGGCAAAGGGATGAGACCAGGATGATGGGAGTGGGATCAGGGAGCCGGGATAGGGGACAAGGGAACAAGGGAGCAGGGAAATGAATGTGGAAATGGAAATGGATGGTTGGGTGGATTCTATTTACGGGGCAAAACTAATTGCTGCCGCTATAAGAAAAGTCGTGTGCAGCCTGCGAAATGTCAACGGGATGTCCTGCCCGTCCTGTTCCCTCGCTCGCAGCTCCTTCGGCGCTTCCGTTGCCAAGAAAAGCCAGACGGAATGCTAGTTCCGTGCCTCGAGAGCCGCAAGACAAGTCAGTCAAAATAGAACACAGCACCGAGAACCGAGAGCATTCAAAGACAAAGTGTCGACATAATTTCAACACTTGCAATTATGTCAGCACTGCTCCTTTGACTGCTTCTGGCCTCGTCCTGCCCCCGTCCCTAAAGGACATACGAGTGCGGCCTCTTTGAGTCTCTCAAAATGTAATTACGAATGGAATATGGTAGTTCATATAAGCATCTATGACAATGAAAATATTGGGGAGTGCGTGCTAAGCCGGGAGTTCCTTAGAAGGCTCACGTACTCACACCCCGCCACCCAGGCACCCAGCAACCCCCTTCCCCGGGCCTGGCCTTTGACCCAGATGCGTACTGGGCCCAGCCAAGTTCAGCGGGCTTGAACCGGATTAAGCAAGAAAATAATTTGCTGTTCGTGCCTTTTCACCAACTCCTTGTGGAGGAGGAAGCAAAAAATTACGCTGCCTCGGGCCGGAACCAGGGGGCATGGAACACTTGACACAAATGAGAGCAGCTTCCTCTCCATTTCCATGCACAAATGTATCTGGATATGGATGTGGATGTGGATGTGAATGTGAATGTGGACGACCGCTAGCACAATAAAAATGGAAATGGAACTCTAATGTCGTATTCCTTGGGCAAGCATGTATTAAGTCGAATAAATGTCACCCAGCGAGCATCCGCATCCGCATCCTTAGACTTATGGCTGGGGATAAGACAATTACGTTGGCCCCTTAGTTCTACTTTTGGGCCGGGCCGAGCTGAGCCGGGCCTGGCCTGGCCTGACTTGGCATCCGCATCGGGTTCCGCTGACGTGTTGGTATTCAAAATAGCAGTTGAAGCAATAAAACACACTCTAGGGCTTATCCGTGGGCTGCGGCTCGTATATCAGACTTATGACTTCTGCCAAACACTTTGTGATGTATTGTGGGTGCGGGGCAGGACTACTCCTTCGGCCGCGCTGCGTGCTCATCCCGCAGCTCTCATCCCCAGTCCCCTGTGGCAGAAAGGTATTAAGTACCCTCATTTTGGCCATGACACGCAGCGAAAAGTAAAGCTTTTAACGGCAAAGGAAGCAGCAGGATGATGAAATGAATGAAGGAAAGAAACCCCAAGAACCAACAACCAATTTGTTCGGACAGCCGAGGCAGATTTTCTTTTCCCTTTTCTTTTTTTTTTTTTTTTGGGCTGTCAGGAGCATTTTTCATGCAAATTGAAAGATTCCGCAGCCTTAAAGGACTCCCATCCTATTACTGGCCGGGACTCAGAGCCGTAACGGGTTGCCCATTTCCATTAGTGGGTGCTGAGGCGGCAAAGGATGAGAAGGACCAAGAAGAAATACTAAGAATGCCGGACAAGAAGAAGTGCGTCTTGCTCAAGCGGTGTTAATTATGTTGGCATGATAATTGCATTACAATAGGCTTGATTAGTTTTTAATTGAGTTGTGCACTTACTCGGGGGCCATCTTGAATCTGCGACTGGAAAGTCGATTGTTAAAGGGCTTTCGTTATCCAGTTTGCGGGCCAAGTTATATATGTATGTATGTGAGGACATGCCAGGCACGTATGTCCTGCCATCCAAAAAAAAAATAATAAAAGGAACGACCAACAGTAGGAGGGAGTTCATAAAGTTCATAAAGCAAATTACAAAAGTCCCATAAAAGCGGGTGCACTTTGGCTACTGAAGCCTCAGCTCCTGCCACTGCCACTGCCACTGGCACTGCCCTCTCCCCCTGCTCCCCCTGTCAGCCATTTGACACCATTTTCGGAAATCAATTTTTATTATAAAATACTTTGACTAATTTATGAAAACAATAAATGGTTCTGCAAATCAAGTCACAGTCACCCTAAAAAGTTCATTCACAAAGCTATTCGCCAAATTGATGACTATAAATTCAATTTAATGTGCGTTGCCTTTTGCGCAGAAAGAGAGGACCGGAGAGGCGACAAAGTGTGGTCATCCCTCGTCCTCCACTGGGAGCTGGGAGCTGGGAGTTTGTGCGTTTGCGCCATTAATCGTGGCAGAGCAGCTGACGTAAACGCCGCAGACGCTGCCTCTGTCTCTGCCACGGCCACTGCCTCTGTCAACGGGGGCGGCGACGGCGACGGCGACGTCCTGCTGCCCTTATCAGGGAATCAGTGTTAGCAATCAGAGCCAGAATCCGACTCAATGCCCGTGGGGACCTGCGCAGGCGCGTGGTGGAGCTCCAAAAACTCAAATTGGTCCAGCGGCGCTGACGTCGCTGCTGCCGCTGCTTCCGACTGCGGTGGCAGGACATAAAAGGACAGGCAACTACTGCCAGTACTCCTACTCCAAGTTCGCACTCCTGCGGCTAAAGTCCCAAGCTGCGCTCCATCTCCAGCTTCAGATTCTGCACCGACTTCCGATTTCGAGTCCTCCTCTGAAAAGGACGACTTCCTGCGTTCAGTTCGTGCGCGCTCGTGGTCGCGTTCGCACTGCACTTCGTGGCCAGCGCTGGAATCGATTAGGATAGCCATGGCAACCCAGACACGGCAGCCATCACCGGCAGCAGCAGCATCGCGGCAACTGCGACTGCGGCAGAGTGCCACGAGGGGGGCACAGGGTGCTCCCGGCTGAGGCCGCTGCAACGAGAATGGCCAGTAGCCAGTAGTGTCAGCGTCGGCTGCGACAACGGTTGCAACCATCCACTTGCCCGCATCGGAGTCCGGAAAGCCCGAGCACGGACAGATAGCAGTAACTGCCGAGGGCGCCCCGAAATCAAATGAATTTCATTGGTATGCTTTCAAGTCCAAAACAGCCAGATTTGAGCCAGACTCGAGTCCGGGCTTGTCAAAATTTTGATTTCGTCTTCTCTCTATCTGCAACACTCTTCTCCAATCCAAAAACTACAACCAAAACCCACTCTAACAACATCAACTACAACGCAACTCGACAAACACAATCTTTCCGAAACGCTTCCATGTAAGTCTTTGAAAGAAAATCCGTTTATTTCGTTCTTTTTTTCGCCTCATGTGCTCTCTGGCACGTAACCTATTCGTAAGCATATGCTAGCCTGGCCCACTGCAACTGGGCCGAGAAAAATCAATTGATTGGGGCGACCATGTGATTGCATGGTTGCAGGGCCTGCGTATCGATTTTTAACACACCCCTCGGCACAGCCAACGGCCGCCCCGCAAAAATGTCAAGGTCCGACCGAAGTTGTCCGAAAAGCTTACAATTAACCAGGCCTAGAGGGGATTGCAGCGCTGCTGCTGCTGCAGCGGATGGAGGGCATCGCCAGGTCGGCACTGGAAGGCCTCGCCGAACTCGCGCGAGTTGCGCAAGATGGCGTGTGTCAGCTGACGCTTCCGCTCCTGCTGGAGGACTCCCTGGTCGGACCGGCAGTCAACTATCAGGCTGCCCACGAAGTACAGCTTCTGCAGGGACGTCTTCAGCCGCCCGACGGCTAGTAAGGAGTCGATCCTAGTCTGAAGAGTAGTCCGAGTGGGTTGTCCCAGCCACTGACGGTAGCTGCGCAGGGCCTGCCGTTGGGCGAGTAATCCCAGGAGCAAATCATTAGTGTTAACCTGGTCGGCGGGGGCTCCTCCAGCTCCCGCGACACATTCTTGAAAGGCGTTGAAGCGACGCTCCGAGTCGGAGCTCCGCCAGGCGCCCGGGGTGCGACTTTTGCTGCCCGCGGCTAGGAGGCTCCTCGAGAAGTACTCCCCCAGCAGGAGGTAGTTGAGCGGGGAACTCAGGTTCTGGCGACCCAGTAGGGCGTTGACCGTGGCAAACACCTGGGCGAATTCGCGCAGGTCCTTGTTGGCCTGCGAGACGGGAGGACGGCGCCGCTGGAAGCGACGGAGCCTCTCCAGATTCCGGTAGAAACTGCGTCGTCCCAGCAGTATCTCGCGGTAGGCTGCGTCCAAGCGCTCGTCCCCATTGAGGGTTAAGTGCATGAGTTGTCCGAGGAACTGCTTTGAGCTAACCTGGGATATTTCGTCGATCCACACGCTTCCCACTAGCTGCTCCGAGTAGGCTTTTCCCAGAGCGGCGTACATCTGGGCAAGCCCCACCCTGTCGGCCGTTACACGTTGCACTACATGGGCGTAAATGTCTCCGGCATAGGTCTCCGCCAGCTGGTGGCAGTCGGTGTCCACAATGTCTACGAAACTTGAAGCTATTGAATGTATTTTAAATAGTATTCCTTGCACTCACCCATCAGATAATCCGTCCAAATCCAGTTGAGCAGCCGATGCATGCTGGTGTTCTGGAGAAGCACAAAGTACTCCACCAGTCGGGGCAGCTGCTTCACCACAATCGTGTCCGTGGCCTGGGGCGTCTTGCCGCCCAGCAGCTTCCGGAAGTAGACGTCCCAGTCGAGTCTAGCGAGCGAGGCGTTTCCGAAAGCACTTCGCTTAAAGTTACCGTAGCTGAACTGCACCTGGTCCTCGATGTGGTCGGCCTTGACTATGTCACGTCTGGCCCGCTCCAGGCTGAGCACCTCTAGGGCAGCCACATGGGCGCGGCTCTGTTCGATGCCGAAGCTCTGCAGGACCTCACTGACTCGCTGCTCGAACTTCCGCAAGGTATGCCGTCGGGTCGTGTCCGGCTGCAGCACCACCACCCGCTTGTTCGACTGCATGCTGACCACCGTCTCGAAGAAGTAGGGCGCTCCTACCTCGTGGAAGAGTCCTAATAGCCCCAGCCAGCTGAGAGTCTGATTGCTGAGGCGCTGCGGGCCTCCTTCTGCCTTCGACGCCTCCAGAACGGGCCAGCCTCCGCTCATCCTGTAGAGCTGCGATCCCTTGAGGGCATCCCCGCCACGACCCGTTTCGCAGGACCTGAAGAGGTTAACCAGCTGGACCTCCATGTCCATGAGTTGGTTGTCGTCGGCCCCCTTAAGGAAGCTCTGGAAGCGCTGGCGACCCGACTGGCTGAGGTTGGCGCTGCGCGAGCACACATATCCGTAAAAGTCCTGACACGGCTGTCTGCCAGTGTCCAGGTACTGCTCGAGTTTGTAGGAGAAGTGCAGTAGCTCGTTCTCTATCTGGGCTGTGCTATTCTGGCCGCGCACGATGCCTACCACCCAAAGGATGGCTAGAGCTGGCACAATCATTTCCGCTGCACTGCTGCCTCTTCGGCGACCCGACGCGAAATGAGTGAGCCACTTTTTTCAGCCACTGTTGGCCTTAGTCTTGGGCTCGCTTGTGGCCTTTGGAGGTCGGCTGAGTAAAGGTCGCTGCTAATGCGACGACAGACTTCCGGAAAACTAGGTCCGCCCACTCCTCTTTACGAACTGAGGCACTGAGCTGCTGAGACGGTCGCTGGCAAGCCGCAATCCCAACTAATCGCGTTCCCAATAGTTTACCATGTCAGTGGCAAAGTGAATGAAACTGGCGGAGATAACCCGCCTCCAGATAAGGTAGACGCCTAGCCGGGTAATCAAATGTGTCAAAATGCCGGGCATCGAGCATCGGGCATCGGGAGAGAACTAAAATTGGTCACGGCCGATTTTAATTGAATATCAAGTTGAACTCCTTATCGGAAAAGCCTGGAAACTTTTAGGAGTTCTCCGCGAGAACCCCAATGACCTCAATCAATTCTCATATGATTCCGAAGCGTAGCCAGATAATGATTCTTTGCTAACCACTTTCATTTCCTCACATTCCTCACACACAGGCGCCGTAGGAGGTGATGGCGGTGACGATGGCGACGACAAGGAAAAGGCAGAGGAGGAGGAGAGGGAGCGCCAGGAAGCTATCCGCGAGGCCGAGGAGCGGCGCAAGGAGAAGCACCGGAAGATGGAGGAGGAACGCGAAAAGATGAGGCAAGACATTCGCGACAAGGTGAGTGCTCGCTGATGGCTCGTAAGTGGCCAACATAAAGTGAATAAAGTGAGATAATGTCCTGAAAAGGGTCCTGCGATGCGGCCTTCCACCAACCCACAAACCCACTTCCTGGCGCAGTTCAAATTGACTCTAGTAGGGAGTCCTTTTAATGAGCGACTCCCTAACGGAGTCAGATTGAATTACAAAGGAGCGAGACAACGACTACGGGGTTGCCCAAAAAGTGTTAGCCTTTAAGACAAAATCTAAGATCCAATCCCACCAATCTGACCTGCTGATCTTAACCCTTTGCACACCTTCAGTACAACATCAAGAAGAAGGAGGAAATCGTCGAGGCTGCTCCCCAGGAGGAGCCCAATCCCCTGATGAGGAAAAAGAAGACGCCCGAGGAGCTCGCCGCCGAAGCGGAGCAGGAGGAGCTCGACGATTTTACAAGTAAGTGGTCGTTGTTGTGCCCGTTGTTGCCGTTAACCTTTCGCTCAGCTACTGGCATCTATCTACTGCTAATCCAACTCACCAAACGGGCCGATCCCCGATCCTGGGGGCCGGACCCGGTAGATACTCTGTGTAACTGTGTTTTGATTTAGGTTACTCTATTATTTCGTTCTCCCACTACTGATTTTCTACAATTAATGAAGATAGGCCCTCTGGCCGTCGAGTCCAGACAAAACCAAAATACATAATTTTGACCAACAACCAAAAACCTACAAGAACCAAGAAACTAAACCCAATAACTAAACCCAGCTAAATACTCAACGGCGCTCGAAAGTAGTAACTGTGTTTATGTTTGTGCATCTGTGTGTATTTTCTATTTACCAATAAGTGCAATCGATCTATCCAATCTAACTCTATGAACAACTGCTACTAACCATCGCTATCTATCCATCTAATCTGTCTATCTCTATCTCTACTCTGAACTCTGAACTCTATACTATATTCTCTGTTTCCTGTGCGTGTAATAAGTAAGCTCTAACCTATGCTAAACTATACTAACTTTAAATCTAAACCCAACTCTAAAGCTAAACCCTAACAACAATCTGTCATATCACATGTGTTTAAGATTTAACCGTCAACTGAAATGCAACGATGAATATGAACTCTCTATCTGCAAAATATCTACTTTTTTAACCAGCGTGCACTCCATTTTCACATTATCTTTGATTAAGTTTTTGATTATTGTCAGTTATTGATTACTTGGGATGTCGATGGGCTCCCAAATCGACCTCCCAAAATCACTTGTGCCCCTAAGGTCACAGTTTTTGTTTGTAAATATTTTATTTAAAATCAATTCTGGGCTAAAACTAATTCGATTAATTGTGTTAGAAGACCTACTGCTTAGGTTTCATGTCATTTAATTAATTAGTCTAAGGTAAGTGCGATTATTCGTAAAGCCGTATGATTTCTTTGTGTGGTAATCTATATGTAATACCTTTGTATTCATGAACTACTCTACTAACTTCACCACCAACAGAAAAACAATTTCTTCTTCTCTATAATACTCACTCTGTGTAAAAATGAATCGAGAAATATATGATAGGGAAAACTCAGCTCTTTGAAAAACAAACCAGAAAATACTAAGGATTAGTTTCAAATTCAAAATTAGTCTTGAATGAAGTGAGGAAATCAGGAGCGAGTACTGGGGTTCTTAGATTACGTTTCGAATGATTTTCCACGTTTATTTTTACAACATCCAACTCACCCACTGCACCTTTACTTTCATTATATAATATATTATATATATATATTAAAATAAACACTTAAACAGCTTGTGTGCTAAACTGCATTTTGAAACGCAACACTCATAACAATATAAATGTAACCGAACTGTCAACTAAAAATATAAAACTAAACGATCAACGAATATTGGACCAGAAACCAATACAAAACTTTTTCCCTCTCGTTTACTTTCCTTACTTTCCTTCTATATGTGTGCTATATGTATTTTACACTGATTGACGATTGTGAAATATATATACGACATGTATACTGCATATGTATGTGTATTTCCTCAGCACCGAATCACCAAATCTTGTCATTACTATCCCTATCTATTTTGAACTATAACTATAACTATTCCATTAAATCTAAGCTCGAATCTACTACTTTGACACACTATCCTGAAGAGAACTGAACAAACAACGACGACTGATCCTCAAAAAAAATTTTTTTTTTTCCTTTAAATATACGTAAATATCTTAATTTTGTCTTAATTATTTTTAAGAATAATTCAAATCATATTAGACCTTTGAAGGCATCATGGCTTTCCTGACTGCGCGCTAGTGATCTAGATTCTAGAACTACGAATTACCTTCCATATAAAATATACTATTTTAACCACACAGTTACCGACACAGTAGACAAGTTACAGTACATGAGCAACCATAAATACATATACATACCAGTTAACATATTTAACATTTGTAGTCTACTCTACAAAATATGCTTATTTATTGCTGTTTCCATACTCAATTTCTTTTACAGAACTGAAAAATCAAATAGAAACGCAAGTAAATGAGCTAAAAACTCAAATAGAGGGAAAATGTGTCATGCAGTGATATGTCAGTCAACAAAATAAAAGAGAAACATATATAATACAAATTCCATAATAATAATAGCATTGAGCCCATAAAAGGAAATTGTTTTAATTCTTCTCTAAATAATTGAATTTGTTATGATAATACGTACAACTGTTACGTTATCCCCAAGGAAGCCCCTCTCCCAAAAAAACAGAAAAAGAATAAACTTTAAAAAGCTAAACAATAAATGCGTAAAATTAGCCCTAACGCGACAGCAATAATTTGAACGAAATTCGGAATTTAACCCTATTATGATCCCAATATTTTAAATACCAAAATCGACGAAAGCCATATGCGATAAATAAAATAATAGAGATCCGGAATGAAAATGCGAACAGGACGGTGAACTCCTAATGAATTTTAAAGTAGCTAAAGAATAAACCAAATTATTTAAAAACCAAAGATAGTAAAAGCCTTTACTAATATTCAAATCACTTTGCTTCGATGATAATGTAATATACTCAAACCCAATATACAATACATAATCGTTGTTTAGTTGATAACATAACAAATATAATGACAAAAAAAATAAATAATGAAACCATCGAAACGGCACGATGACATTCGATGCCAAATCGAAATAAATAAATGAAAATAAATATATAAAAACAAAAGACAAAAAAAGCAAAAAAAAAATTACTTAAAATAAATAAATAAGCGAATGGTGCGACAGAGGAGGTTGCTGAATCATGTCGAACCGTCGAAAATACATTGCTGAAATCACTTTGGACTTTAAATTCATATACTTAAGTGTGTATGAGTATGGAAAGATTATGAATTAAATCGGCGAATACGTTGTAATTTTCAGTCAGATTATTATATATACCCGTTATGTATATAATGTACATTTTCATGAATTTAACCACGACTAAATGACTACACTTGCAAACGAACTGACGCAGATACGCTAAATTATTATTGCCGATTCTCATCGGCAAATCGCACTTCCAGAAGCCAGAAAAAGCAACAATATACGAAATACGAAAACAATTACAAAACAATTTCAGTCAGTTTGTTTTTGAAAGTTTTTGAGAAATTCATCTTTAACAGCTGTTACATTTTGTTTCTTTCCTGTACAAACAACATACAACATACACCACAATTGAGAATTTCTAACTCTTTGAGATAGTTACCGATCTCTCCGGTTGATTCTTCTGAAATGTAAGTAAAAACCAGAAAACTAACTCTATCTAATATACCTACCTCTCTACCTGAATACCTTTACCCCAATCTATGTATACCCCCACTATATCTTAAATATATATTCAAGGACATTCAAGGACTTTCAGTTGGTTCATTTACCATTTGGTTTTTGTTTTGGTTAGGCAACGCCCATTCGGTAGGAAATATATTGTAAAACAATATACTAAAGGATAATATACTAGCTGTAGCCATTTAGACAAGGACAATAGCTTTTAAGAGACGCTAGGCAGTTCTAGAGCATATTGCTGTGATACATTTAGCATACATATTTCACCGATATACGCACACACTGGCCTCTGACCCGAGAACCCAGAACCCAGAAACTAGAGCCAAACAAATCAGACGCTAAATCCAAATCTATGTTAGACTCAGATTCCGATTCAGATTCAGAACAAGTAACATGCATGCTAATCGGCTATCAAGAAACAAAGACATCAAGCATACGACACGTGTAAATAAGTACTCTTCACCGAATACCGAATACCCTTCACAAAGTCTGATGGGTGAGAATCCATACACCTCCTACATGCTGTCGTCTTCTTCCACGCATCCCTGCTGCACTCAAGGGGCCGAGTTAGTGCCGTACAAGGATGGACTTGCGCATGGATGGACATTCATGAAATCGAGCCGTCCTCGTTCTAAATCCGCAAACAATCTTTCCCAGAGGTTTCGAAGAAGTGATTTCAGTCTTGATGTAGCATGGCTAGCCACAGATTTCAGTTTCAATCCGGTTTGTAACGAGAACGGCTCGGGGACGTGTTATCAATGTAGCTATACAGACATTCCAATACCATAATATATCATTCTTAACCACATACATGGACAACATCCAATGTCCTTCCCACGATAGCCCCAGACTGGAGGGTTGTCGGGAAGGACATTCGAGCTCCGGATGACCGGATAGAGCTTTTCCTAAATATATCACCACTCGTCATTATTTTCTGTTTGTCGAGAAACGCATACAACTACCAACTATTTGTACTTATATGACTAAATGTTTTAAATACACTGCATTCTATATATATATATAAATATCTCTCTCTCTCTCTTTCTCTGGTGTCTTTCTCTCTTTCTCTTCTTTTGATTTTCGACACTGTCTTTAAATCTTTAATCTGCGCCACTTCTACTCTGCCTCAAAAAATCTTATATCTGAAAACAACAACCTGAACAACATTTGCAACAACAACACGAAACAACTAACTACAATCTCAACTAAAATAACATCAACAACGACAACTACTCTACCAATATCTTCACAACTACAACTTGATGGTCTCTCTCAGACATGTATTCTCGGTGTTTTACAAATGATATATCATCAATAACAACAACAACATCAAGTACAAGCAGAACAACAGCACAAGTAAACGCCTACAGCCAGTACAAGAACAACATCAACAACATCCAGTACATCCAATCTACAGAAGTGACTAGCTATGTAATATACGAGATGAACTATACTATCAAAGTACTGTAGAAGCCAAGCAAATAGTGAAATGATCAAAAACGGCATCAAACAATATATATACAATACAGATCGTCTCTATTTGAGAATGACTACTCCATACTTCTGAACGTTGTGAATTCGTTTTTTATGGCTATAATATCCACTCATAAGTTTACAGACCTCCACCCACACTAATCACGAGCATTCAAATAGATGTATGGTGTTGTAAATGGTTAAATACATAAATGTACAGATCAAAGAAATACCATAGAAATGTATCTACAATTTGCATTAATAGTCGACACACCAAACGAAATAGCAACCATGTCAGATGCAACATTTGTGTACATTGTACATCAAGGATGACGAGGATGATGTTTAACACCCATCTCTAACTATCCTTTCGAGCCGTGCTCTCACTTACTTTCCTGTCTAACTTTAAGCGGGATTCTATGTTTTTTTTCCTACTTCTTATACACAATAAATACATTGGTAAGACAGCAATAAAGCCACAAGGCTCAACACCTCTCTCTGTCAATCTACTGAAGCAATCCTCTAGTGCCCCTCGCTCCATACAAAGTTAGGAACGATCGAACTAATGAATGAATGCCTTAACGTGGCTGAAACGACTAGACCATGAGTAGCGATTAGTTGATGATAAACCAGGATGACCATGTGGTTCTACCACGGGGAAAGGAGCCTACTACCCCCCTAACTAATACTAGCTTTCTTGTTCCCATCGCACTCCTGTTACTGAACCGATACAGATACAGATGTCTCTAACAATTAGCTATGCTCTTTTCGAAACTCGAAACTATTAATGGCTTTCTAAATACGAATAGAAAATGTTTACCTAGATTCTACTACTATATCCATTGCGTTTTTCTCTCAGATACTTATGTGACGTCCATGTCACTTTAATTGTTTATTATATATTGAAACAAAAAATAAATGAATAAAACAAAAAAAAAAACAAAAATAAACTTGAAACATATTATTCAATCATAACCAAGTTTTTAACGTAATCATAAATGTTGAAAATGTTAAATGGTTCAGCCGATTTATTTTTGATTTCTGTTTAATAATATTGTGTTATCGTTAATATTATAGTTATGATAATGTAATTATATGTATATCAGACAGTTCACAAATCACGGATGATTAACCATTATTATCTATATATATAAATATGTATATGTGTAACTTAATAGGGAAATGAATTTAATAGAGAAACAACAGACAAAAATGATAAATAATAATGTTGGAAAAATACCATTCAAGTCATTATTAGATGTGAAAGACGTTCTATACACAACAAATGAATAAACAAAACCAAAAATTAAGAAAAGCGTTAATAGTTGATTAATTATATTGTTACTTTGAACATTTAATTAAAAGCAAACCAAACAATAGAAGGTATAATAAAAAAATATATATATGTATAAATATATATGAGAAAACACAACAATACATTTGGTTTTTATTCCTAGCCGGACATCATCTCGAGGTTATAGCCTTTACCGTATTATCGTCACACACTAAATCCCACCAAAATACATATATTTCTCCCCAAGTACACTGCCGACTCTTAACCTGCCTGATATCTAATATCTGATACGTATAGTGAACTTCATTTGGCATGACCGTTAGTCTATATGTTTTTCTATCTATGTGTACATGTCGACCTATCTCTCTCTATCTCTCTATCTGCCTCTTACTCTTCCTCTGTTTCCCTGAACTTTCTCTATTATCCTTCCCCAAAGTCTTTGTCTGTATCCAACTGCCTCTATATACATATGTATGTTTATCCTTGCGAATCTCGGCGAGAGCCTGTGTGGACGCCAAGGGCGATTCCACCAGCTATATCCTTAGATAAGGGGATGAGAAAAGCCCCTACGTTTCAGTATCTTAACACCTTTTGCATCGCCAAAGGCACTGTAAGAAAAGGTGACCTAGAATAAGCCCATATCCTGTAACCAGCAGCGTTCCTAGGTGAGTGGCATCTGTTCCTAGGTGACTTCCTAGGCGAGTGGCGCAAAGGAGGTCGGTCGAGTAAGTACTTATTTACATTTGAACGATATTTTTTTAAGCTGTGTACCATTTCTGTTGTGTAACCGGGTCCTTTGACCGCTCGGACAGGTACAGGTAGGTAACATAATGGCTTAGCCAGTCAATTTCGTGCCCATACTTCATGCCACCACCCCACCCCACGCCACATCCACAATCTCACACCAGCCATACCAAAAAAAAAAAATTACTTTCAAAAGTTCCATTGTCGAAAAAGTTAATGACCACAGCAATTTGAAACAATAAGCAAACAAAACCAATCCCTTAGGGAGTATATTCTATTTACGCTGCCACTCTGAGGGTGAAAACAATGAAACTGCCAAGCAACTACCCTTTCATTTCTATAAGTTTTTTTCTGCTATTCGTTTTTTGGTTTATGCAACTTAATATTTCGATTTCGTAGGCAGTTTTCCAATTTATCCTTTTCGGTTCTGTGCACCCTAACTGATTTCGCTCTGTTTGTACTTTCAGCCAAGTTGAAAAAACGTCTTAGTGATGCTTTTAAGAGTTGTCCACTGAGAAACTTGTTCTGAACAAGTCCGAAAAGATATCAAGGCGCGAGTCATACGACGATTCGGTTTCGGTTTCAGATAGCGCACAAGGTGTCCAGGAGTCAGGTGATGCCATGACCCGCAGGACATGTGGTGTGCTGGTGGGAAAGAACTACCCTACAAAAAAACGACGACGCCTTCTACCAGCCCCAAGCCCCCAAGTGCTCTGTTCGGCCCTTCCACGTGCATTACCTGCCAGCTCCTGATCCGCGAAGGACATGTTGCGGCGTTGCAGCCTTTCCAGCAGCTAAACTAGGTATTTGTAAGAAGATCCTAAGACACGAACTCGCCCATATCCAATTAGCCGCATTGCCTATATTGTATTACTCGAACTATATGACAATTTTAGTGGTCTCTTTACCGCCTCATTGTGAGATCCAGACCCAAGTGTGAGGAACCGCATTTTAGAATTAGCACGTTTGCAAATGTTGGATATTTAAAAGGTAGTTTTAACTAGGAGATTTAGTTGACCCCAAGAGTAACGCACATGAAGCTTAGCGACCATTAGTTCCTTTATACTCGAAAATCGAAATGAGCCATTTTAGAGTCGTTCGAAATTCGAATTCGGTTTATCCATAGGCACAACGATTAGAAGATAACAAATTTACGCTTCACCTACTAAATTGATTAGAAGGAAATATAGCAACCAAATGTGAAATCAGAGATGAATCAACAACGACATTAGTTTAAATCGATTAGAATAGTCCATTTCGCCGCATACAAAGACGTCTTTCAACGGTGCCGAGTGCACTTTCTCCCAACATTCCATATGCGAATGCTACAGATACAAGTAGTTTACATAGTATCTGGCCCGGTTGCTTTCCTCATTTGCCAAAATAATTCATAAGATTTTCAAAGTACCTGAAATTCCAATGACCCTAGTGGAAGTGTAGTTAATAGGTTAAGTTTCTTGAAACGACAAATATTGTACCGATTATGGAACTTTCTGCACCCTCATTAAAAATCGTGCTAAGCCATTACTATCTTCGTATTTCAACTTTAAGAGTTTCATGCTGGCCGAGATTACTTTCGGCCCCACTTACTTGGCCCAAATAATTTCCCCTTTTGACAATTATTCTTGACGAGCTTGGAAAAGATATAAGCATTTTTCATCAATCATATAAATAAAACAATCATATCTAAACTTAAAAAATTTCGTGTCTTAATTTAAAAATTACATGGTTTTACAAGTTAAATAATAAAAATCGAAATACATAATAAGAAAGTAATTGAAAAAGAAAGCAAAAATCGACAAAAAAAAGTTAAAGAAAAATCAGAAGTAATTATAGCCTAAGTATATATAATTTACATACCAAAATGACCGACTGAAATTATTGTTAAACGTTTTATGAACTATACTTGCATATATACATATATTGATATGATCAAGTAAAAGGAAAAATAAAGAAATATATATACAAGAATTCATAATAATATATTAAAGTTTCTATACCCTAACCAATCATAAATTTGCGATTCAATATATACATGCATACCTTAATATAAAGATAGACGAACGAAATCAAATTTTAACGATGCCACGTCGAGCATATCCAAGTTAATATAGTTATCTAGTGCCATAAAAACAAATAAAGCCAATTCGAACATCAGTTTGGACAGGGTCATCGAAATCATAATGTTTACTTGAATAAAAATAGAAACCCACTCCCGGCCACCTACCATCGATCGAATGTGATCCGATGTTTTGATAATAAATGTCAAAATCAACGCAAGACTATTGAAAACAAATTCGATGCAGTATGAGTTAAAAATAGCCGATATTCAAAACAAAATCTTAAATGTCCTTATGAAAAAAAAGCAAAACAAAACAAAGAAAAATAAAACGTGACAAAATACCAGCCTAGCAAGTTATCAAAGTTCAATTTAGTATTAATGCATTTCGAAAACGTTTCGAGAAAATAACTACCCAACGCCACTGGCTCTTTCTAAAGTACATATTTATAATAATCCGCAGGTCATAATACATATATACTCGCAGAGTCGGAATAGCGAATAAAATAAATGACATTGCGATTGCCAGAATTGTACGAGATCTAAATTGAATTGAATTGAATTGTATTGTATTGCATTGTAATATGTTGTATTGTATTTACTGTTGGATTGTATTTTAATATAGAACGAGTTAATTTCCAATAAACAGTTTTTAAATGCATTATGAGAGCTCCGGGCGTTTCTTTATTGCATGTCGTTGGGCGGATAAGGACCTCCAACTCCACCTCCATTATATTTTAATAAATAGAGCCCAGGACGACACAGGAAAACAGGAAGTTGTCGCTGCCACGCAGGAAGCTTTTATTGGAATTTAGTCAAACTCTTACCCAGCATTCTGCTCTGGTGTCTTTTTGCGAGCCCGCATTGTTTGGACATAAAATTCCAAAGTGCTTGGAATTCACAGTCTTCCGTGATGACTATGCTGCTGACTTCCTGCGTTGCCTTTGTCCCTGTGGCAGGGGCACCCCATTCCCTCCGATGCAGATGGTGTCAAGGAGTGGAATATGAGGGGGTGAGCTTCCTCCTCAGCTCCCATTGCTTCCTCGTTAGGGGCTCACGTTCGACAAATCAATACGGAGAATGCTTGCGATTCCAATACACATATTAGGTTTAATTAAAAAAGTTCATCGTTGTTTCGGAACAATTGATTCCCTAAATAGACATAGATGACATTTCATTCTTCCTGTCGGCCAGTCATATAATTCCCTTCGAATTCCCTGGCATCGCTGTTCTGGAACTCCGAGTCCCGGTTGACCCAAAATGCGGAACATTTTTCACAAGCCCCGCTTAAGAGACCCAGCACCCGACCATTAGACCTGAATCTTATAAATTATTCAGTTAATGCTTTTAATTATACAAACGCATCGGTGAGACTCGCATTTCACCGTCCAGTCTCTTTGCAGCCAGTCAAGTGTGAAGAAGCCGTGTTTATTAGCCTGAAGAAACAACTTCGGCGCCATCCTGACCCACCCTTATTCCATCTACCCTTTCCCGGGGGTCCTCAGATTCTACTTTAATTTAATAGGATCTCCGGGCGGGAGATACATGTGGGAGAGCTCAGTGATAACCTCCGGCTTAAGCCCTAATGAAATGCATTGTCAAATGAAATGGTAAAATTGACGACGTCCACTTTTTCCTGAAGTGGCCATTGGCATTAAATCAGCAAACTAACTGCCACTAAACAAACAGCAACACACGCACCCTCGTCCGGGAAGGTGCCGGCTGGGCAGCTGAAAGCGCCGCCTTGCCAAGTGGCCGCACACTCGCATCCTGTCCGTTCGATATAAACTTAAAAGCACTTGTAACAAATTGAAATCATCTATCTTACTTTTCGCATTCATTTGCACCACAACCCTCTCCTCCAGTCCCCAGTCAGTCCACTCCAAACTCTGGCCCCCGAAAAGCAATTTTCAGAGAGGGTTTGGGGTTTCTACGATGGTAAGGACTAATCGTGGGGATGTCGGAAAGGGATATCTTCTGTACGTCTTCTACCTATCACGATAAGAAATAATTTGTTTTCTTAAAATTATTCCCATCTTTAAGGATGTTATGTATGCAAAACTATTGCAATGTTAGGATTATTGGTTTAAATTTTTAAAAATTCTTAAGCTTCATTATCTGCAAGCGTATATCAGAATCAAGCCTCCCTGGTCCTGGTCCTTGGACCTTCCTGGTGCTTATTATAACCGTAATAAGTTACATACTAATTTCCGATTCTAAACTTTTACAATAAAATGTCATTGTGTGCTGCGTGCTCACATATCGGACGGATATCTGAGTATGAGACTGTATGAATAAAATAAATGCACTCGTCCTTATAATGACACTTGCACAAGTATTTAGGTGTCACAAGCTGTTCGCTTGTCTGAATAAAAAATTGAACGCCCTCTCAATCAGCTTGTCGGCTGCAGAAGTAGCAATGGAATGGCTATTAAAGTGGGCCAAGACCTGTCAACCCCAAGTGCAACAGAGGGTAGAATCATCCCACCGCTGGAGTGGAAATTGCCCCGATGCTTGATGAGTCGGCAAGAGCACAAGAAGACTCACTGGGTTCACCAATATATGTAAAGATTGCTTGTACATTTAATAAGCCTCCTCCTCTCAAGCTGAGAGAACGCATAACCCAAACCAAAAACCAGAAACAAACCCAGGCGGGCTCAGCTCCAGACCGGACTTGGAATCTCTTGATTCTGGTTTTCTCCGGCCTTTGGAGTGGGAGAAAACCGCCGCTCGCTCAGCTGGCTGATAAGCTCGGCCTCAGACTCAGAACGAGAAGTCCGTTCACCAGGCCAGTCGCAGTCAGTGAGGTTCCAACACGCTTGGCGCTTTGAGTGGTTTCGCCGCAGAGAGCCCCAACTACCAAATACAATCTATCGCCATGGAGCAGTGCCTTCTTCTGGGAGTTCTGGCGATATTACTGACCGGAGCAAGTGATGTTAAGTCCCAAGGTAAGATCTGTCCTGAGGAATTGTTTACATGGGAGCTGAAAATTGGGTACTACTTAGTCGGAATGATCAACTATCAGTTCTGAACTTGACCCCGGCGATTCGACAACAAACTGGCTCGACGGGGGGCATTCCCAATCTCGTTTTCGTTCTGTTTCCGATCCCGCGCAACCAGCCTTGTCATGGATGTTGATATTTTTTTTCCCCACAGAAATCTTTGGGTATTGCACAACGCCGGACGAAAGTAATGGAAGGTGCATTAATCTCAGAGAATGTCGATACCTGTTCGAGATGGTCCAGCGTGGGGCTCTTTCCCCTCAGGACCGTAAATTCTTGCAAGACAGCCAGTGCGGCTACCGCAACGGACAGGTGCTTGTGAGTATCCGATACCCGATTGGGTTTATCCCCTGATTGGATGAGTCAGGCGCTTATTTACCATTCACCTCTGCTGCCTGTTGTAGATCTGCTGCGCCAACAGTGGCACGCGCAACCAGCAGCCGCAGTGGGGAAACCAGGGTCAGCCCGCCCCAAGACCAGTGACCCAACCCTTCTCATCAGGATCCGGATCCAGCCTGCTGCCCAAGGCGCCCTATTGTGGCGACAACTTCGAAAACCGCGTGGTGGGCGGCGTGGAGACGGGAAAGAGGGAGTTCCCCTGGATGGCGCTGATCGAGTACACAAAACGTAAGTAACCATAATTCCGCACTATCTGCTCATATAAGACCACATAATCCTCCCCCAGCTGGCAACATCAAGGGCCACCACTGTGGCGGTTCGTTGATCAACAACCGGTATGTGCTCACTGCAGCGCACTGTGTAGCAGCTATTCCTGCAGATTGGAGGCTGACCGGAGTGCGTCTCGGCGACTGGGACACGAGAACGAACCCAGACTGCACCACCGAGTTAAATGGGCGGCGGGATTGCAACGACCCTTTTGTAGACATTGCTGTGTCTGAGCGCATTCCGCATCCACAGTACCCAGGCAATGCGCGCGACCAGCTCCACGACATCGCACTGCTTCGCCTACGGAATGAGGTTAAATTCAGTGACTTCATTTCTCCCGTGTGCCTCCCTAGCCTGCCTACCCAGCGGGACCAGATTTTCCTTGGGAGCAAGGTGGTTGTAGCGGGGTGGGGTCGCACCGAAACAAATTCTACTTCCAACATCAAGCTGAAGGCGGAACTGGATCCGGTGCCCACATCAACCTGCAACGAGCGGTACGCCAGCCAGCGTCGGACGGTGACCGACAATCAGCTGTGTGCCGGAGGCGTCGAAGGAGTCGACTCCTGCCGGGGAGACTCCGGGGGACCCCTACTTCTCGAAGACTATTATGAGGGAAATTCCAATTACTATATTGCCGGAGTGGTGTCCTACGGCCCCACACCCTGCGGCCTAAAAGGGTGGCCAGGTGTATATACTCGCGTGGCGGCCTACCTCGACTTCATTGAGAACAACATCAGACCTTAAGTTGACTTTTACATCCAAATGAATAACCAATCTTTCAAAGGATTGTCACAGCAAAAATCCATTTTTAATACAAGGTAAATAATAACATAAATAAATTTAATTTGAATAAATTAAATGTAGAAGCGGATGGTCCAATATAATTTGAACTGGGGCACTGTACACTTAAAAGATAAAAACGGAGTGTTATTCAAAGATTTTTTTGGTTTAAACATAGTTCAAGGTTTCGCGTGCTTCTTGAGGTTCGAATTTAAAAAGTGTTTACCAGATTGTGGGTTTAAGAATCACTAGTTTATGCTAAATGCAACCACTTAACTCTACGAGCGCAATGACGCCAACCGCTTTTGCATCTCCTGTAGTTCCTCGCCTTCGTCCTCGTCGTCTTCTTCTTGGACTGCAACGCGGGCTGGCGCAGCAGTAGCGGCAGCTTTGTCCGCGGGAGTAGCTTCTGGAGGCAAGGGAGCTTCACCCAGTTTGCCATCGGTTATCTCCCACAGAACCTTGTCGACCTCCTTGGCCGCCTCTTCCTCTAGCTCCTCGGACTCCTCCAGCGAATCCATGGTTTCGTCCAGCATCTCCTCGATGATACCCGCCTTCATCATTTCCTTCGACATGTCCCGCATGATTCCAGCCAGTTCTGGATATCGAACCAGGTTTTGCATTGCTTGCATCACTTCCGTTGACTTTTGCAAAGATCCTGCGACTCGGAGCGTGGCTAAAAAAAATACTATTTAATTCTGTCCAGGTCCTAAGGTAAAGCCAACTAACCCAACTGATTTTTCATCTGCATTTGTATAGAGTTTAGATGCGCTTTCGACGTGTATATGCGATTAACAGCCTTCCGAGAGTTGACGATTTCCTTGGCCAGAATGACGCAGGTGTCACGGTCATTTTTCTGGGCAGCCTGCTTTAGAGAGCGTTTCACTTTATCCTCTTCGCGCTGAATACTCCGTATCTGCCGATCCAGCTGGTTTCCTTCCTTGCGTATCTTATGGGTCCATTCTTGGACCTAATTGGAAAGTATTAAAATATACATAAATAAATGTGTCAGAATAACAAATTAATAAAAACAACTGGAACATGACATCATTTCGAGAAATCATATTGCCGAGAGGTCACTGGTGCGCCACGCCTTACCTGTTCTTTGGGATCTTTACTTGGAGTTTTGCCAAACAAACCCATTGCAACTTTCTGGGGCGAGAAATTTGTTTATTGCTTTACTGTTTAAACTTGTATTTTGTTTTTAAAAGGCCAAGTGAGTCATTTTGTTAGAGCAAACATAAGAGGGGCTGCCAACTTATAGAACGATGTTAGAGAGGAGACACGAACCGAAATTGATTGAAAAATGGATTGGTGATATTACAAAATTTTATTCACTTTATATATGAATATATTTATTTTTGAACTCATCTCAAAATTAAAAAATATATACATATATTTTATTTCTATGTGCACGATAAAATTATTGCAAGCCAAATTGTCGATGTGGCAACACTTTAAGTGGTAATAGTGACGTCACACACAGCGTAAAGCCCCCACCTTAAAAACAGCTGAGCCTCAGCTGCACTGCCGCCCGCTATGTTATATCAGAACCAAAAACGTGGATTTAGTTCCTTGCGATTTTCGCCAATTTGCTGAATTAAAATAAGTCTGAATTTCTCTTGACACATTCTGCTATGCAGCACTCGAAACGCTGCATCAGCCTGTTGGGCGTCGTGCGGCATCCCCAATGCCTGCGTCCGTGTTTTTGGGCAGCACCTGGTATCCAGCAATTTCACCGGTCGGCAATTGGATATGCTCGAAAAAAGCAAGAGACTAACGTCTCCACACTTTTTAAGCCGGTTCAAGTGCAGGCCAATGTCGATGCCGAGGACGTAGGCTCAGAGCTAGTTGGTAAACTGGAGAAGGCGGAGCTGCTGAAGATCCTGAACAAGTTTACTCAACGCCGGGAAGTTAAAATGCTATGCAGTGAGAATGGATTGGATTGTAAGTTTCAATTCTTTGTTTAACACTTCGATTGTGTAACTCCCTCTCCACGATCTAGCCTATTTGCAGCAACAGGCTTTTGGCTCCTTTCGGCGATATTGTATCGAGGCAGAGAATCTCCCCGTGGACCTTCACATAACATTCAGCGACATTATGCAAGGAGCAGGACACATCGACGACATATTTCCCTACTTCCTTCGCCATGCCAAAACCGTGTTCCCGCATCTTGATTGCATGGATGACCTGAAAAAGATATCCGATCTACGACAGCCGGCCAACTGGTACACGAATGCCCGCGCCATTACCCGAAAAATAGTTTTTCACGCCGGACCGACTAACTCCGGCAAGACGTATCACGCCATGGAGAGATATCTGACTGCTAAGTCCGGTGTCTACTGTGGGCCACTCAAGTTACTCGCCACGGAAGTGTTCAACAAAGCAAACGAAAGAGGTACTCCTTGCGACCTGGTCACTGGCGAGGAGAGGAAGTTTGGCATAAGCGAGGGCTCCCCCGCAAACCATGTGGCGTGTACGGTGGAAATGACCTCAGTTAACACTCCTTGTAAGTAGTGTACAACTCCCATGAATCATGGTAATCTAACTCTTATATTTTATGGCAGACGAAGTTGCTGTGATCGATGAGATTCAGCAAATCCGCGACCCTCAACGTGGCTGGGCATGGACGCGGGCGTTTCTGGGACTAATTGCCGATGAAGTGCACGTCTGTGGTGAGGCCGGGTCATTGGGACTCCTGGAGAAAATTTGCGAAACCACCGGAGAAACTGTTGAAGTGCGACGTTACGATCGACTCACCGAGCTAACAGTGGAAAATACAGCTCTGGGATCCCTGGACAACGTAGTACCTGGAGACTGCATTGTCTGCTTTAGCAAGCATGATATATACACTGTATCTCGCGAAATCGAGGCCAGGTGAGGAAGTTTACGCCACCGAAGTATTCTTTTATAATTGTTCTATTAGAGGAAAGGAGGTAGCCGTTATCTATGGAGGCCTGCCGCCAGGAACCAAACTCGCACAAGCCGCTAAATTTAATGATCCCGCCAATAGCTGCAAAGTTATGGTAGCAACAGATGCTATTGGAATGGGTTTGAACTTGTAAGTAGAAGAATCGCCTTTTCATAAAATCGACTTTAGCTGAAAGCTTTATCTCTTGATAGGAGCATACGCCGAATTATATTTTACTCCCTGGTTAAGCCGACGATGAACGAGAAGGGCGAGCGTGAGATCGATACAATCTCAGTGTCGTCCGCTCTTCAGATAGCCGGGCGCGCTGGTCGATTCCGGACGCAGTGGGAGCATGGTTATGTGACCACCTTTAAGCCAGAGGATCTGCAGACCCTGCATCGCATATTATCACAAACGCCTGACCCTTTAAAACAGGCTGGCCTGCATCCCACTGCCGATCAAATAGAACTCTACGCCTACCATCTGCCGAACTCGACTCTGAGCAACCTTATGGACATATTTGTGAATTTGTGCACAGTCGATGACTCGTTGTATTTTATGTGCAATATCGAGGACTTCAAGTTTCTAGCTGAGATGATACAGCACGTGCCTCTTCCTCTGCGAGCCCGCTACGTCTTTTGCTGTGCGCCCATCAACCGAAAAATGCCATTTGTGTGTTCGATGTTTCTCAAAATAGCACGGCAGTACAGCCGCAACGAACCCATCACTTTTGATTTTATCAAAAAGAACTGTGGCTGGCCTTTCAAGCTGCCGAAAACCATCCTTGACCTTGTACACTTGGAGGCAGTATTTGACGTGATGGACCTATACCTTTGGCTAAGGCAAGTTATTTTTTTTAAATATAAATCATAATATTATTAATTTAATGCATTCGAGCAGCTACCGGTTCATGGACCTATTCCCGGAGGCCAATAACGTGCGAGAGGCCCAAAAGGAGTTGGACGAGATCATCCAGCAAGGAGTCTTCCAAATAACTCGACTACTCAAGAACACTGAGGCCAACCAGGACGGAGATGTGTCGAGCTACACAGTGCGCCGGATAACACATACCAAAGAACCTCGTATTCCCAGCTCGTCGCGGGGCCGGCTTACGGAAAGGTTGCTTGCTCAGGGCCTCCTGACGCCGGGAATGCTAAGCGAGCTGCGCAAGGAGTGGGACGCCCAGCAGGGGGGCCAAACAAGTGGGAGCCAATCCAAGGAGGCTCAGGAGACTCACACAGATAGTGACGACGAGGACAATTTATCCGGAAACAGTAAGAAGCTGAGGCGAAAGCGCAGAAAATAAGTGATAAGTTTTAGGTAATAGACGGTAGGCTAAGGTATAAGCTTTATGTATAGGTCAGTTGTTTTATATAATATATTTTTATTTTAAGTGGCAATTATGTAATATTAAAATTATTTTTTGATAATCAACGATGACAATTTAATTGTTTAAATTGAAGAGTAGAAAGATGCAATCTGCTTCAGACAAAAATAATCACTTCGTTAGCATTTAATATATGGAGGGAGATTCTACTCAGAGCCTGAAATACTTGACATTAAATCCGCGCTTGGTGGCGAGGCTAACGGCTGTCGTACTCTCAAAATTGGGATTATTTTTAATACTGGCATTTTGGTTTTTAACAATTTAGATTGGTTGATAGTCCCTTAGCTGTTTAGCCTCACCTGTCTCCCGAAACGAATTCATAGACTTAGCGTAAAAGTTACGTTTGTTGCAACAACGAACACACGATCACTTGAAGTGTGACTATAAAATATTCGACATTCAAAACATATAGATTTTTAAAAGATACAATTATCCGTTACAAAATACATTCATATGCTTGTTCATATAACTAATATTAAGTTTTTTGCATTAGAATTGCAATAGTTTAATAGATGTTATCTGTTTTTGTTAATTTTTTGTTTTAGTTTGAATTAAAACAAATTAGTACCAATAATTATTAAAGCTTTCATATCTCCGTGTATAAGTTATACTTATGTACTTTCAGAAACAGTGTCCTGTCATTCATAGAACTCTTAAGAATTCAATCATATGCAAGTTCCTGACCGAGCCCATCGCTCCGATCTTCATATCGGATTATAGAGCATTGGGAAAATTTTCCTATTACCTGACTGCAATACTTGTAATGTTCATGTATCCATATTAGTTTATATCGTATCAACTTCCACTTCCAACATCCCTTCCGGTTGTACATCGATCTTTGTGCGTTCGAATTCTAAGGTACCGATATTAATATTTTTCCGTATATCAAAAACTGGAACATGCGCATGGGCCTTGATCAAAATCACAAGAATTAATTATGTAGTTAGGTGTGTTCGGGTATGTTTGCAGGTATAATAATATAAAGACAGGGGCGCACTCACAAATATACTGTTAGGCGTTTAATTAAAAATGTATCGAGTTTAAGGAAAAGTTAGTTTAACCGGACGATAGGTAGGTATAATTATTTTAGTTAGTTCATTTGTGATTGCGCCCTTGTTTGCATATGCATATTATTATATTTTTATCGACTACAATGGTTCCATTTGTTTTAGTTTTTATCCATTTGTAATAAAAAAGTGCTACTCTTAAAAGACTTCGGCTTCTCCGTGTTAGGCTTAATATTTTAAGATACGATGCAGAAAGGTTTTAATTACAAAAATTCGACATTCGAGCAGACCTTTAGTATCTGCCTCATCGGCTATTTAGTATTATTCATTATCACAAACAATCATAAAATTCAAATTTGAGTAATTTTTAAGTATTTGGCTGCCGTTCACAAGCCATTGCGTATAAAATTCCGATATTCTAGGTTCTTTTTTCGTGTATCTCACATTTTATCAAAAAATGTGTGCCAAATGGTTTACAAATACAAATATTCCCTGGCCCGTTTCGGGCCAGATCGGGAGGAGAATCCAAACATGACGGTCTGGATCGTCCGGCCGGCTCGCAGCTACAACAATCATGGTCGGTCCTGTTTGGACCGCCAAAAAAACAAATCACAAACTTCGCACTTGGCCTCGGCTCTAGACAAAGTCGAGCTCGAGGCCCGGCTCAATGTCCACTGCAACGGCGTTGTCTGCAGGGAATTGGTCACCGTCGTCCTCGGCATACGAATCCTTCGCAGCCTTGTCCCGGGACCGGTCCTTGAAGGCGGTCAGGCCCAGCTTCCGGAGGGCCTTGCCGCTGCGACTCGAGGACTGGCCCAACTGCTCGAATCAGGAATCCACCAAAACATGCCAGCGGGCCAGCATCTCGCCCTTGGGCATCTCACACACATCCGTCCAATGCGCCACCTCCTCCGGTCCGGACGAGTTCAGGCCCAGGCTGAACCAGCCGACCATCTCATTCTTCTTCATGTGTCGCTTCGCATAAACGGAGATCATCAGCGTAACATCGTTGAGCTGGAAGAGAGCCACCTGGAAGGCAAACGTCTCCTTGAAGAGTGGGTTTGGCTGGCCCCGGCGGATCGAGGTCTTGGCACGCGATATCTCCTGCCCGATACTGCTCACCATGACCATCTTAACGTAGGTGTCCGGAGCCTGTTTTAGGGAAAGGCTGCGGAACTGGCTACCCTTGATGACCTCCACACTCAGCCGACCTGTTACGCCGTTGTAGCTCAGGCCCAACAGCAGCTCCGATACGCCGCCATGCTGCATGGAGGATGTGGAGCCCGCACTCTCCGACCGCGCCAGACTCAGGAGGTCACTGGTGGATCCCAGAACTGAGGATGTGTTGCGCGGTTCCAACGGCAGCCACAGGTTGGTCTCCAGTTCCAAGTCGACGGTAGCGAAACTCACGTAAGCCTCGCCGATCAGACGCTCCTTGCGCAACCGTTCGCACCCGTAGAGACGCACCCGCAGTCCCATGTTATTCACGTCCTCTGGATTGACGCGATGGAGCAAGAAGCTCTCCATGTACTGCGGGTTCTCGCCGCTGCGGATCTTGGTCTTGAGCTTCTGCTTTTTGGTGGGCAGCATCAGCATTCGCACCTGGGTGTGCGTCGGCTGCCCGCTGGCCAGAGGCGGCAGACTCCGTGCCTGCATCACGTGCACCGTCATCTTCCGCATGGGCGCGTCGTAGAGCAACGAGAGCTCCAACTCGATTGGGCCACGAGGGGTGGTGACCTTCAAATCGCCGCCCACCAGCATGTCGTCTGACTTGATCGAGCGGAGATCACTGGTATCAAAAAGGGGTTCCTGAAAAGGACAATATTCTATAAAAATAGCCGTTCCTCAGACAGAGAAGGTCCTTACATCATCGTTGTTGTTGTTATTGTTGTTGGTGCTGATGGTATTGTTGTTGTTAGTCACGCTGGAGTTGTTGTTGTTGCAGGAATTGGACATGGGCACCACAACGGCATTGCTGTCACGCTCCTTGTCAAGCTTGGGCGGCACCACCACCTCGACCCTGTGCTGATACCTCAAGGCCTGCGTCTTGGCCCGATGATCCGCGTACGGATTTCGGTAAGACGACGCCGGGTGAGAACCTGTCAATATGTCCAATTCAATCAATGGTTCTGACACATCCTCTGTCTGACCCTGCTGCTTACCCTTGCTCTCGCCCGTGAGGATACCTGTATGACTGTCCACAGAAGCCTCCATGGAGTCGTTGGAGCTGCACTCGCTGTGCGACGACGGGATGCCGACCTTACCCCTCTCGGCGACAGCCAACGGGTCACGGGTCACGGTAACCCTCTGCAGGTCCGAGGCGGTTTGATGGTAATTGAAGCTGTGGGCTGTCAGAGGGTTCGCCTGGTTGATTCCCATGCCATAGCTGCCATGCTTGTCGCCCAGCTGATGCTGCTGGTGCCACCGCAGGCGGCGCAGAATGTCTTCCTCCGAGTCTGAGCTGGTGTTCTCATACCTCCTTTTCCGCGCTGTGACAATATAGGGATTCAAGGTCAAATTTCGAAGCCTTCTGGGAGAGCCTTTCGGCTGATTTTACTTACTAATCTTCTGGACGCACTTGGCCGCCAAATGGCGCTCGTCGCAGCAGTTGATGGCATGGCGATAATGGAAGCAGCACTTCCTACTGATGTAAAGAAAGAGCAGGAGCAGCAACACAAGCACCCCGAAGAAGACGCCGAGTAATGTGGTCACTTCTACAGTGCCTGCAAGGGAAGGAGCCGTCAGCGGGAAGGACTCGATGGGGGTCGGGGCTACGTACCCAGAGTGGGGGTGCTATCCAGGCCAGAAGCAGAAGTGACAATCATCTTTGCTCATGCGACGGTCGCGGGAATTCCAACTCACTCTCACTCTCTCTACCTTCTCTACACGAAACTCATTGCGGCAGGTGGAAATCCCAGAGTCTCGGTTGCTTTTGTTTTCACTTTCGAAGTGAAAGCGAAAGCTCGGGATGTGACAGCGCAACGGGACAGGATAAAGGAAATCGATTTTTCGCAGGGGAAACGGCTGTGGCTGTGCCTCCACAAAAACTTCTAATTTTCGTATTTATTAATTTCGTTTCACTTTTTTTTCGTCACTAAATTTAAAATAAAAAATTTATTTTTTGCAGAAACTTGTTTCTTTTCTATTATTTATCTAGTTTGCACTTAAGGATAATATTTCGTAGTTAATAATATTTCTGACAAAGGCTATGTAGGCGCAAATAAGATTCTTAAATAATAAACCCGAAATCTCCTTTGGAGTTATTTCTACTGCGATTAAATGTGGTGTCCTTACACTCTACAGGAAAAGTGGCTCGGAAGGACTGGAGAGCTTAATCCCTCTACCCCAGGAAAGCTAACTCAAATTTTCAAGTGATGGTCCTTTTGAAAATTTTTTCGAGCCGCCATGCTTATCGATTAAAAATGGATATGTGATTTAGGACATTGTAAAAGCTTTCGCTCTTGTATTTATAGGAAACCTGTTGAAATTTTTCACCAACAATTTCGAAGAATATATATCTAAATATCTAAAAGGTATTATATATAAATAAACTGGTTGATAGCATTCAAATAAAGGACCGACAAGCTGCAATATTTTGCAGCTGACATGAGCTCAATAGTATTTGAACGTAAAAAATTTGTTAAAGTGGTAGGTTCTCCCATTTTTCTGTAAAGTACAAATATGTACATATATGTTTTCCCTAAATTGCAGAACATTTTTTGTGAAAATCTTAAAAGAGAGATTTCTGCTTTATGAGAATCAACTAACAACTGTTGCTTTATGTATTTGGGTCGCAATGGATGGAACTTACAATGTCTTAAAATGTTATCGTTATCGTAACAATCGTCATTGTCCCATCTCTAGCTGTAGAACAACAAAAATCGCGTAAATGTTATTTTCGTGAAACCAATACCTTAGATCTGATGCCATGTCCCCGGCGTTAGACCTGGGCAACTCAGTAGAGGCCTACCAAACCCTTGACAGCGGGAGCGTCAAAAGGGACACCTCGCCTAGCTCCTTGTCCGCACCACCGGTCCGACACGCAATGGTGCAGCGAACGTCGTGGATCCGGCAGTGTCGCCGCTACAAACTTGTTGCCGTGATCCTAATGCTGTTGTTTCTAGTATCCTGCCTGGCATATAGGATACTTAGTTCTGAGCAGGATGTTCCTTCCTTGGATGTGCACCGCAGCTCCCCTCTTCTGGATGCCTATGAAGACTTTACTGCTATGCGAGCCGGAGATCTCAAAATGCGCATTGAGGAGTTGGTTCGGATCAAGAGCACCGTTTCGGTGGAACTGCGAGAACTGGAGTCCCGACGCCAGAAGCTGCAGTCGGACATCAGCCAGTACAACCAAAAAATCGAGGAGCTCAAACAGGAATTGTTGCGAGAACAAACCGAACTAGAGCGCCTTAAAATATCCGTGGAGCAGGCCCAGGTTGCCCAGCGAGAAGCAGTGCAACGAAATACCCCCGATCTCGCCTTGCCACGCTCTCTACTGCCAAGCACCCTGCCTCGAAAGTTGAATCCCATTTCCGCGGGCATGGCAGCCAGCTGCGAAATGCACAACTGCTTCAATCATTCTCGCTGTAGTTTGACCTCCGGCTTTCCTGTGTACCTCTACGACCCAGATGAGCACAGCGTACAAAAACATGGCTATGACATTGACGGATTTTTAAAGACCACCCTGAAGCAAACGTTGGGCTACAATGCGCACATTGTAAGGGACCCCAAAATGGCATGCATTTACTTGGTGCTTGTGGGTGAGGCTCTCCTGGAACAGGATCTATTAAGGAACAATCGCTACGCGGCCCAAGAAGCCGAGCAGCAGGTGCCCTCCACTCTGAGCCATGCGAACGAATGCCCTGTGGATATGGAGAAACTTTATCGGCTGCCTTACTGGGGCGGCGATGGACGAAACCATGTGCTGCTTAACCTGGCTCGAAGGGATCTCTCTTCACAACGAACAAATCCGCTTTACAAACAGAACACCATGCGCGCCATTGTGGTGCAGAGTGCCTTCGAACGGGAACAATTCCGTCCTGGCTATGATATCATTGTGCCGCCAATATTGGGCCCCCCAGGTGGGGATGTTTGGCAGGAGTGTGCTGGAATGGTTCCCGCCAGGCGGAAGTATCTGCTCACTTTCCAGGGTGAGTTAAGACCAAAGCAAAAGACCTCAGGGAGGTTGGATGATTTTATTATCGAGCACCTGACGGATATGGCCAAGGGAGCTACCCAGGACCAGTTTGTACTCCAGTTCCAGTGCAATCCAGCTACGGAACAGCAGGAGGCGGACTCTGTGCCGGACTGGACACTCTGTGGCTCCGACTCATCCCGAAAACAACTACTGAAGGACTCTACTTTTGTTTTGATTCTGCCTCCTTTGAACGGACGAGTGTCCTCCACGCTTATGCTAGCTAGGATTTACGAAGCTCTGCGCTCAGGAGCGATACCAGTGATTCTAGGATCTGACGAGCTACGCTTGCCCTATGCTGAAACACTGGACTGGAGGCGAGCTGCGCTTCTTTTGCCAAAAGCACGAATCACGGAACTGCACTTCTTGTTACGCGCTGTTCAGGATGCGGATTTGCTTTTGCTGCGCCGCCAAGGACGGCTTGTCTGGGAGCGATACCTCAGCTCGGTTCAGGCCACAGTGGATACGGTTATTGCTAGCCTGCGAGATCGCTTGGGAATTCCGCCAAGACCAGTGCCATCAGTTCAGGCCCAGAGTGTTTTCAATAGCACTTTTATTCCCTTGAAATCAGATCCCCCGGTGGGGTTGGATACGGAACCAGAGGAGTCCCTGGGACCTATCGAGCCGCCATATCCTAGCCCGGCCTTTCGACGAAACTACACCATCCTGCGGATGCAAGCCAAGGAAGCCTGGAACGATTGGCTAGATCCGTTTTACCTTTACCCCCAGTTGCCCTTCGACCCAGCTCTGCCATCCGAAGCCAAGTTTTTGGGCTCGCACACTGGCTTTCGACCTATCGGAAAGGGGCTTGGAGGCGCAGGCAAGGAATTCGGAGAAGCATTAGGCGGAAACTATCCACGAGAGCAGTTTACGATCGTGATGTTGACCTACGAAAGGGAACAGGTGCTGATGGATTCGTTGGGCAGGTTGTACGGACTTCCCTACTTGCACAAAGTTGTCGTGGTGTGGAACTCCCCCAAGCCGCCATTGGACGATCTACGCTGGCCGGATATCGGAGTGCCTGTAGCTGTGCTGCGAGCTCCGAGAAACTCCCTGAACAACCGGTTCCTTCCCTTCGATGTCATTGAGACGGAGGCGGTTCTTTCCGTAGACGATGATGCCCATTTGAGGCACGATGAGATTCTCTTTGGATTCCGCGTATGGCGCGAGCACCGTGACCGGGTCGTAGGCTTTCCTGGTCGCTACCATGCGTGGGATTTAGGCAATCCAAACGGCCAGTGGCACTACAACTCCAATTACAGCTGCGAGTTAAGCATGGTCCTAACGGGCGCAGCTTTCGTACACAAGTACTACCTGTACCTCTACACCTATCACCTGCCACAGGCCATTCGCGATAAAGTGGATGAGTACATGAACTGCGAGGACATTGCCATGAACTTTCTCGTATCGCATATCACGAGAAAGCCGCCGGTAAAGGTGACCTCCAGGTGGACTTTCCGCTGTCCGGGTTGCCCGGTTTCACTTAGCGAAGACGATACACACTTTCAGGAGCGGCACAAGTGCATAAACTTTTTCAGCCGGGTGTTCGGCTACACGCCGCTACTGAACACCCAGTTCCGAGCGGACTCCATCCTGTTCAAGACGCGCATACCGCACGACAAGCAAAAGTGCTTCAAGTACATCTAGTCGTCCCAGTGATCCCATCCCAACTGCTGTTTTCGATTCCGACAACGGTGGCCACTCTCACTTACCTTACCGCCGTGGCCATCAGCTGAATTAATTTTTAGGGATAAGCACAAAGTAAACTTATTAGGCTAGATCCGGGTTCACTTAATATTGTTTAAGTTAAGTCCAAAGATGCCTGTGCAATTTTTTTAAGATTCAATAATATCTCAATTTTTATTTTAATTCTACTAATGCCATACTCGAGTTATTAATGTGTTTGACTATTATTTTGTGTCTTATAGCTATTGTTTATTGTACAATATTTTTGAAAAAGCAATTTTGAAACCAAGAAATGCTCACAAATAAGAAAAAATGTTATGTTTATATAAAGATAAGAATTTAAATTGGTGAACTCCGGAACAAGTCCCTATGTACACTACTGGCCAAAATAATAAGTACACTCGTGTACGGTTTCTTTAACTTCTCGTAAAAGTTTTTTAATGATCATAAAGAAAAACTCTTATTTACATATAGCTTCTTTATATATATTAGATTATAAAAATAGTTAACATAGGCATTTTTCAATTCATTTATAAAGTTTGTGGTTGATTTTATCTAAAAAACATAAAAAAAGGTTGGTCAAAATAATAAGTACACCAATTCTACAAACTCAAAAACTCAAAACTTAACAAAAATTTTTCAACATTTTCTTGATTTCCTTAATCTATAACTAGTATCCAGTATATCCACCCTTATTTTGTACAACTTTGGCGATTCGTTTTGGCACACTAGCAATAAGCTTGCGACAAGTATCCACTGGAATGTCATACCAGGTTTTTTGGACAAATGTCCACAATTCTTCGGAATTTCGAAAAGTATTTGTTCCGATACGACGTTTTAAGTGCTCCCATAGGTTCTCTATCGGATTTAAGTCCGGAGACTGGCTTGGCCAACTCATAAGATTTACTCCGTTTTCGGTAAACCAAGCCTTGACCAGCTTTGAGGTGTGTTTTGGGTCGTTGTCTTCTTTAAAGACCCATCTCAAAGGCATGTTTTCGTCAGAATATGCTACCATAACGTCAGCGAGTATGATTTTATACTCAAATCGGGTCAATATATCGGTTATGCGATGTATCGGACCAACACCATGCCAAGAAAAACAGCCCCAAACCATTATGCATCCGCCTCCGTGTTTAACGGTCTTCTTCGTGTATCTGGGTCGAATTCTTTACCTTTTGGGCTTCTTACATAACGTCTAGAGTCGTTACCAAAAAGGTTTATTTTTGTTTCGTCGTTCCATAACACATTGTTCCATTTTTAAGAACCTTCTAGTCCAGACCATGCCAAATGATTTTGTGCAAACTTGCGCCTCATCTGTAAATTTTTTTTCCGAAGCAAAGGATCTTTTCTGGCTATATGTCCTTTTAGGCCGGCACCTTTAAGTCTACGCCGAACCGTTCGAGAAGATATTTCATTGCCGATTTCAGCGGCAATGGACTTGGAAGACATAAAGGGATATTTTTTTGCCAGTCTGACGATGCGGGTGTCCGTCGTTTGGGAAGATTTCTTCTTTCTTCCTCGTTTTTCGGTAGGATCTTTCGATTTTAAGGCATTCTGAACCAAACACACCGAGCGTCCAAGGCTTGTCGCAACTTCTCGTAGACTTTTTCCTCCTTGTTAAAGATTCAAGGCAATCTTTTTTTCTTCCAGGGTACAATGCTTTTTTCGGCCCATTTAAAGAATTTTTTGTAACCCAAATTTACTTAAAATGCAACAAATCATTAAAAATCAACATACCGTAGTCCAACTCTAAACTTAATCCTTTCAAATTTGTCAACAATGGAAGTGTACTTATTATTTTGACCAGACCAAAAACGACCATCCAGAACAAATTTAGGCTTAGCACTGGATAAAAGGGGTCCCCCATTTTCATTTTTGATTTAAATGTTTTACAAGACTATAACCTTTCAAAATATAATCAACTAGCAGCCCTGCATTCGATAGCTTTCAAGCTATGGCTCAAGAAATGATACCTATACCTATGTACTTATTATTTTGGCCAGTAGTGTATATAGTTTATTTTGACCTTAGTCCGACCCTGATAAGCCCAGAGAACACTGCTCGCTAAAGTCTGATCAGTTATACCATATATTTTTAAAGTCCATCTTCGATTTTTTGCAACGACACTTTTTATAGCGAAATTAAAAATATATGTATACTTTAGGCGTTACCAAAACAATTTTCAAGACTTTTAATCATGGTTTGCTTAATTAGTCTAAGTTTTGTTTCGATTTTACTTTGTATATAACGCGTAATAAAAAATAAAGAATATTGTAAGCAAATGTTGGAGTCTTTACTCGGTTTAAACTTAAAAGGCTCTTATCCAAACCACATGTTTGCATTTTTTTGAACTTATAAATTGAGAATAACTAGCATTCTTGTCAACTCATTCAGGAGGACAAATATCGAAGGTTGCCACCAAAAGAATATTAACCCAAATTTAAGATGACATTTGTAAGCAAGGAAACTATTTTGGAACCTAACAAATGAAACATATACCGATTTTGGACTATAAGTTGGACAACACAATGAGTCTATATATCCACTCAGAACTAAACACACATAAACGTTTTCCAATCCTACCAAATGAGGCTTTCGAGACTGGCAGTCTGCTGTTCAAGTGAACCTATAGGTTCACTTCAATCCGGATGTTGGCATGTCCTACATGGATGCGGGATGGCAGTCAATACCGCGAGAAGGATAACCTGGGTCCCGTTTTGAAAGCCCGCGGTGGTTTCGTACTGGGTGCTACGTAAAGAGCTGCATGCAAGTGCAAGTGATGCCGGGTCGGGGAATCAAGGGTTAGTAATCAGAAATCAAAAATTAAGCCATACGGGTTAAATACAAAGCAGAAGCGTGACTGAATGTCCTGGAGTACTTGCGATCTTCAACACACATGAGGCCTTCGGGCATCAGCTTCAGGCCTGTGGGGCAGGCGCAGGATTTGCGAGGACTCCACTCGATAATCCTGGGAGCTGGTAGGCAGAGATGAGAGCAGTGGCCATTGACTGACTGGTACCATCGGGCTGGCATTAACTGACTGGTGGTAGACATGCACCACCATGGGGTGTTGTAGCTAATTGATAGAAAAATTCAGTTACTGGGATGCTTGAGAATTTTAAATTCGTTTTCTTTAAGAATATAAGTATAGTATTAACTTCCTAAGCTTAACAAATTTGTTACTTAACTGAATTTTGTTACGACATGTGGCCCATGGGAACTTACCAAAAAAAGTTCCTATAATTAAATTTTTAAATGAGCTTTTATCTTAAAAAACACCAAAGATGTGGCTAAAAATAAAATTAGATTTTATTTAAAAAATGGAAAAAAAAAAAAAAAAAAAAAAAAAAAAAAATTAAAATTAAATAATTATTTTCCCGATTTTGCGAGCCTGCTTAAGTGCACCATATGAGAATCGAGGAGGAGGGCACTTATTTTTAATTATTTATTTTTAAATAAAATAAAAAAAATAATTATTTTCCCGATTTTTCGGGCCTGCTTAAGTGCAACATATGAGAATCGAGGAGGAGGGCGCTATTTTTTAATTAATTATTTTAAAATATTTCATTGAATAGCTTCTAAATTATAGCAGTTTCTGGAGCGTTATCATACGCAAAAAAACGGTAAAATTGTACTCTCCATTACTATTCGACCTTTAGGCGCCCCTTAAAGTTGGCAATGAAAATAAGGTGTTTACATTTTTTGATTTATAATTAATAAAAAAACATGTTTTCTTTTAGAAATTATTGAACAATGAGGTGTATAAACAAACTTCATAAGCTTATGTATATACCCTGCCAGCTATACATATGTATGTCGGCTTATAGAGTACAAATTTATAAATCAATTTTAAAAATATTTTGTTTGTGGGTTTTGATGCAGATTGATGGAGAATCGATCTTCAATTCGCTTAAGGTATTCCGCTTAAGAATCGGATGGTTATTGGCAAAGATATGGACTTCCCAGTGGGCCAAAAGGTCCTTCCTAGCATTTTCCCCATTTTCTAAGGGGAGCCTCCAGAAAATTGGACAAAAAATCTTAAAAATATTTTGTTTGTGGGTTTTGGTGCACATTGGTGGAGAATCGATCTTCAATTCGTTTAAGGTATTCCGCTTAAGAATCGGATGGTTATTGGCAAAGATATGGACTTCCCAGTTGGCCAAAAGGTCCTTCCTAGCATTTTCCCCATTTCCTAAGGGGAGCCTCCTGAAAATTTGACAAAAAATCTTAAAAATATTTTGTTTGTGGGTTTTGGTGCAGATTGGTGGAGAATCGATCTTCAATTCGTTTAAGGTATTCCGCTTAAGAATCGGATGGTTATTGGCAAAGATATGGACTTCAGAGTTGGCCAAAAGGTCCTTCCTAGCATTTTCCCCCATTTTCTAAGGGGAGCCTCCAGAAAATTGGACAAAAAATCTTAAAAATATTTTGTTTGTGGGTTTCGATGCAGATTGATGGAGAATCGATCTTCAATTCGCTTAAGGTATTCCGCTTAAGAATCGGATGGTTATTGGCAAAGATATGGACTTCCCAGTGGGCCAAAAGGTCCTTCCTAGCATTTTCCCCATTTTCTAAGGGGAGCCTCCAGAAAATTGGACAAAAAATCTTAAAAATATTTTGTTTGTGGGTTTTGGTGCACATTGGTGGAGAATCGATCTTCAATTCGTTTAAGGTATTCCGCTTAAGAATTGGATGGTTATTGGCAAAGATATGGACTTCCCAGTGGGCCAAAAGGTCCTTCCTAGCATTTTCCCCATTTTCTAAGGGGAGCCTCCAGAAAATTGGACAAAAAATCTTAAAAATATTTTGTTTGTGGGTTTTGGTGCAGATTGGTGGAGAATCGATCTTCAATTCGTTTAAGGTATTCCGGTATAATTATTTCGTTTAAGGTATATTTTTAATTATTTATTTTTAAATAAAATAAAAAAAATAATTATTTTTCCGATTTTTCGGGCCTGCTTAAGTGCAACATATGAGAATCGAGGAGGAGGGCGCTATTTTTTAATGAATTATTTTAAAATATTTCATTGAATAGCTTCTAAATTATAGCAGTTTCTGGAGCGTTATCATATCCAAAAAAACCGTAAAATTGTACTCTCCATTACTATTCGACCTTTAGGCGCCCCTTAAAGTTGGCAATGAAAATAAGGTGTTTACATTTTTTGATTTATAATTAATAAAAAAACATGTTTTCTTTTAGAAATTATTGAACAACGAGGTGTATAAACAAACTTCATAAGCTTATGTATATATCCTGCCAGCTATACATATGTATGTCGGCTTATAGAGTACAAATTTATAAATCAATTTTAAAAATATTTTGTTTGTGGGTTTTGATGCAGATTGGTGGAGAATCGATCTTCAATTCGTTTAAGGTATTCCGCTTAAGAATTGGATGGTTATTGGCAAAGATATGGACTTCCCAGTGGGCCAAAAGGTCCTTCCTAGCATTTTCCCCATTTTCTAAGGGGAGCCTCCAGAAAATTGGACAAAAAATCTTAAAAATATTTTGTTTGTGGGTTTTGGTGCAGATTGGTGGAGAATCGATCTTCAATTCGTTTAAGGTATTCCGGTATAATTATTTCGTTTAAGGTATATTTTTAATTATTTATTTTTAAATAAAAAAAAAAAAATAATTATTTTTCCGATTTTTCGGGCCTGCTTAAGTGCAACATATGAGAATCGAGGAGGAGGGCGCTATTTTTTAATTAATTATTTTAAAATATTTCATTGAATAGCTTCTAAATTATAGCCGTTTCTGGAGCGTTATCATATGCAAAAAAACGGTAAAATTGTACTCTCCATTACTATTCGACCTTTAGGCGCCCCTTAAAATTGGCAATGAAAATAAGGTGTTTACATTTTTTGATTTATAATTAATAAAAAAACATGTTTTCTTTTAGAAATTATTGAACAACGAGGTGTATAAACAAACTTCATAAGCTTATGTATATATCCTGCCAGCTATACATATGTATGTCGGCTTATAGAGTACAAATTTATAAATCAATTTTAAAAATATTTTGTTTGTGGGTTTTGATGCAGATTGATGGAGAATCGATCTTCAATTCGTTTAAGGTATTCCCCATAAGAATCGGATGGTTATTGGCAAAGATATGGACTTCCCAGTTGGCCAAAAGGTCCTTCCTAGCATTTTCCCCCATTTTCTAAGGGGAGCCTCCAGAAAATTGGACAAAAAATCTTTAAAATATTTTGTTTGTGGGTTTTGGTGCAAATTGGTGGAGAATCGATCTTCAATTCGTTTAAGGTATTCCGCTTAAGAATCGGATGGTTATTGGCAAAGATATGGACTTCAGAGTTGGCCAAAAGGTCCTTCCTAGCATTTTCCCCCATTTTCTAAGGGGAGCCTCCAGAAAATTGGACAAAAAATCTTAAAAATATTTTGTTTGTGGGTTTCGATGCAGATTGGTGGAGAATCGATCTTCAATTCGTTTAAGGTATTCCGCTTAAGAATCGGATGGTTATTGGCAAAGATATGGACTTCCCAGTTGGCCAAAAGGTCCTTCCTAGCATTTTCCCCCATTTTCTAAGGGGAGCCTCCTGAAAATTTGACAAAAAATCTTTAAAATATTTTGTTTGTGGGTTTTGATGCAGATTGGTGGAGAATCGATCTTCAATTCGTTTAAGGTATTCCGCTTAAGAATTGGATGGTTATTGGCAAAGATATGGACTTCCCAGTGGGCCAAAAGGTCCTTCCTAGCATTTTCCCCATTTTCTAAGGGGAGCCTCCAGAAAATTGGACAAAAAATCTTAAAAATATTTTGTTTGTGGGTTTTGGTGCAGATTGGTGGAGAATCGATCTTCAATTCGTTTAAGGTATTCCGCTTAAGAATCGGATGGTTATTGGCAAAGATATGGACTTTCCAGTGGGCCAAAAGGTCCTTCCTAGCATTTTCCCCATTTCCTAAGGGGAGCCTCCTGAAAATTTGACAAAAAATCTTAAAAATATTTTGTTTGTGGGTTTTGATGCAGATTGGTGGAGAATCGATCTTCAATTCGTTTAAGGTATTCCGCTTAAGAATTGGATGGTTATTGGCAAATATATGAACTTCCCAGTGGGCCAAAAGGTCCTTCCTAGCATTTTCCCCATTTTCTAAGGGGAGCCTCCAGAAAATTGGACAAAAAATCTTTAAAATATTTTGTTTGTGGGTTTTGATGCAGATTGGTGGAGAATCGATCTTCAATTCGTTTAAGGTATTCCGCTTAAGAATTGGATGGTTATTGGCAAAGATATGGACTTCCCAGTGGGCCAAAAGGTCCTTCCTAGCATTTTCCCCATTTTCTAAGGGGAGCCTCCAGAAAATTGGACAAAAAATCTTAAAAATATTTTGTTTGTGGGTTTTGGTGCAGATTGGTGGAGAATCGATCTTCAATTCGTTTAAGGTATTCCGCTTAAGAATCGGATGGTTATTGGCAAAGATATGGACTTTCCAGTGGGCCAAAAGGTCCTTCCTAGCATTTTCCCCATTTCCTAAGGGGAGCCTCCTGAAAATTTGACAAAAAATCTTAAAAATATTTTGTTTGTGGGTTTTGATGCAGATTGGTGGAGAATCGATCTTCAATTCGTTTAAGGTATTCCGCTTAAGAATTGGATGGTTATTGGCAAATATATGAACTTCCCAGTGGGCCAAAAGGTCCTTCCTAGCATTTTCCCCATTTTCTAAGGGGAGCCTCCAGAAAATTGGACAAAAAATCTTAAAAATATTTTGTTTGTGGGTTTTGGTGCAGATTGGTGGAGAATCGATCTTCAATTCGTTTAAGGTATTCCGGTATAATTATTTCGTTTAAGGTATATTTTTAATTATTTATTTTTAAATAAAATAAAAAAAATAATTATTTTTCCGATTTTTCGGGCCTGCTTAAGTGCAACATATGAGAATCGAGGAGGAGGGCGCTATTTTTTAATGAATTATTTTAAAATATTTCATTGAATAGCTTCTAAATTATAGCAGTTTCTGGAGCGTTATCATACGCAAAAAAACCGTAAAATTGTACTCTCCATTACTATTCGACCTTTAGGCGCCCCTTAAAGTTGGCAATGAAAATAAGGTGTTTACATTTTTTGATTTATAATTAATAAAAAAACATGTTTTCTTTTAGAAATTATTGAACAACGAGGTGTATAAACAAACTTCATAAGCTTATGTATATACCCTGCCAGCTATACATATGTATGTCGGCTTATAGAGTACAAATTTATAAATCAATTTTACAAATATTTTGTTTGTGGGTTTTGATGCAGATTGGTGGAGAATCGATCTTCAATTCGCTTAAGGTATTCCGCTGAAGAATCGGATGGTTATTGGAAAAGATATGGACTTCCCAGTGGGCCAAAAGGTCCTTCCTAGCATTTTCCCCATTTTCTAAGGGGAGCCTCCAGAAAATTGGACAAAAAATCTGAAAAATATTTTGTTTGTGGGTTTTGGTGCAGATTGGTGGAGAATCGATCTTCAATTCGTTTAAGGTATTCCCCATAAGAATCGGATGGTTATTGGCAAAGATATGGACTTCCCAGTTGGCCAAAAGGTCCTTCCTAGCATTTTCCCCCATTTTCTAAGGGGAGCCTCCAGAAAATTGGACAAAAAATCTGAAAAATATTTTGTTAGTGGGTTTTGATGCAGATTGGTGGAGAATCGATCTACAATTCGTTTAAGGTATTCCGCTTAAGAATCGGATGGTTATTGGCAAAGATATGGACTTCCCAGTTGGCCAAAAGGTCCTTCCTAGCATTTTCCCCATTTTCTAAGGGGAGCCTCCAGAAAATTGGACAAAAAATCTGAAAAATATTTTGTTAGTGGGGTTTGATGCAGATTGATGGAGAATCGATCTACAATTCGTTTAAGGTATTCCGCTTAAGAATTGGATGGTTATTGGAAAAGATATGGACTTCCCAGTGAGCCAAAAGGTCCTTCCTAGCATTTTCCCCATTTTCTAAGGGGAGCCTCCAGAAAATTTGACAAAAAATCTTAAAAATATTTTGTTTGTGGGTTTTGATGCAGATTGGTGGAGAATCGATCTTCAATTCGTTTAAGGTATTCCGCTTAAGAATTGGATGGTTATTGGCAAAGATATGGACTTCCCAGTGCGCCAAAAGGTCCTTCCTAGCATTTTCCCCATTTTCTAAGGGGAGCCTCCAGAAAATTGGACAAAAAATCTTAAAAATATTTTGTTTGTGGGTTTTGGTGCAGATTGGTGGAGAATCGATCTTCAATTCGTTTAAGGTATTCCGGTATAATTATTTCGTTTAAGGTATATTTTTAATTATTTATTTTTAAATAAAATAAAAAAAATAATTATTTTTCCGATTTTTCGGGCCTGCTTAAGTGCAACATATGAGAATCGAGGAGGAGGGCGCTATTTTTTAATGAATTATTTTAAAATATTTCATTGAATAGCTTCTAAATTATAGCAGTTTCTGGAGCGTTATCATATCCAAAAAAACCGTAAAATTGTACTCTCCATTACTATTCGACCTTTAGGCGCCCCTTAAAGTTGGCAATGAAAATAAGGTGTTTACATTTTTTGATTTATAATTAATAAAAAAACATGTTTTCTTTTAGAAATTATTGAACAACGAGGTGTATAAACAAACTTCATAAGCTTATGTATATATCCTGCCAGCTATACATATGTATGTCGGCTTATAGAGTACAAATTTATAAATCAATTTTAAAAATATTTTGTTTGTGGGTTTTGATGCAGATTGATGGAGAATCGATCTTCAATTCGTTTAAGGTATTCCCCATAAGAATCGGATGGTTATTGGCAAAGATATGGACTTCCCAGTTGGCCAAAAGGTCCTTCCTAGCATTTTCCCCCATTTTCTAAGGGGAGCCTCCAGAAAATTGGACAAAAAATCTTTAAAATATTTTGTTTGTGGGTTTTGGTGCAAATTGGTGGAGAATCGATCTTCAATTCGTTTAAGGTATTCCGCTTAAGAATTGGATGGTTATTGGCAAAGATATGGACTTCCCAGTTGGCCAAAAGGTCCTTCCTAGCATTTTCCCCATTTCCTAAGGGGAGCCTCCTGAAAATTTGACAAAAAATCTTAAAAATATTTTGTTTGTGGGTTTTGGTGCAGATTGGTGGAGAATCGATCTTCAATTCGTTTAAGGTATTCCGCTTAAGAATCGGATGGTTATTGGCAAAGATATGGACTTCAGAGTTGGCCAAAAGGTCCTTCCTAGCATTTTCCCCCATTTTCTAAGGGGAGCCTCCAGAAAATTGGACAAAAAATCTTAAAAATATTTTGTTTGTGGGTTTCGATGCAGATTGGTGGAGAATCGATCTTCAATTCGTTTAAGGTATTCCGCTTAAGAATCGGATGGTTATTGGCAAAGATATGGACTTTCCAGTGGGCCAAAAGGTCCTTCCTAGCATTTTCCCCATTTCCTAAGGGGAGCCTCCTGAAAATTTGACAAAAAATCTTAAAAATATTTTGTTTGTGGGTTTTGATGCAGATTGGTGGAGAATCGATCTTCAATTCGTTTAAGGTATTCCGCTTAAGAATCGGATGGTTATTGGCAAAGATATGGACTTCCCAGTTGGCCAAAAGGTCCTTCCTAGCATTTTCCCCATTTTCTAAGGGAAGCCTCCAGAAAATTGGACAAAAAATTTGAAAAATATTTTGTTTGTGGGTTTCGATGCAGATTGGTGGAGAATCGATCTTCAATTCGTTTAAGATATTCCGCTTAAGAATTGGATGGTTATTGGCAAATATATGGACTTCCCAGTGGGCCAAAAGGTCCTTCCTAGCATTTTCCCCATTTTTTAAGGGGAGCCTCCAGAAAATTTGACAAAAAATATGAAAAATATTTTTTTTCTGGGTTTTGATGCAGATTGATGGATTGATCTGCAATTCTTTTAAGGTATTTCGCATAAAAATCGGATGGTTATTGGAAACCTATTGGTTTGGACACTGGAAAGTCCTAGCTCTATTTATACTCTTAAATATTATAATTTCCTATCTTTTCCTATTGCCTAATACAAATTTATAAAACAATTGTATTATATATCTTACAATTGTTTTATAAATTTGTCCTCTATAAGCCTACATACATATGTATAGCTGGCAGGGTATATACATAAGCTTATGAAGTTTGTTTATACACCTCATTGTTCAATAATTTCTAAAAGAAAACATGTTTTTTTATTAATTATAAATCAAAAAATGTAAACACCTTATTTTCATTGCCAATTTTAAGGGGCGCCTAAAGGTCGAATAGTAATGGAGAGTACAATTTTACCGTTTTTTTGCATATGATAACGCTCCAGAAACGGCTATAATTTAGAAGCTATTCAATGAAATATTTTAAAATAATTAATTAAAAAATAGCGCCCTCCTCCTCGATTCTCATATGTTACACTTAAGCAGGCCCGAAAAATCGGAAAAATAATTATTTTTTTTTATTTTATTTAAAAATAAATAATTAAAAATAAGTGCCCTCCTCCTCGATTCTCATATGGTGCACTTAAGCAGGCTCGCAAAATCGGGAAAATAATTATTTAATTTTAATTTTTTTTTTTTAATTTTTTTTTTATTTTTTTCCATTTTTTAAATAAAATCTAATTTTATTTTTAGCCACATCTTTGGTGTTTTTTAAGATAAAAGCTCATTTAAAAATTTAATTATAGGAACTTTTTTTGGTAAGTTCCCATGGGCCACATGTCGTAACAAAATTCAGTTAAGTAACAAATTTGTTAAGCTTAGGAAGTTAATACTATACTTATATTCTTAAAGAAAACGAATTTAAAATTCTCAAGCATCCCAGTAACTGAATTTTTCTATCAATTAGCTACAACACCCCATGGTGGTGCATGTCTACCACCAGTCAGTTAATGCCAGCCCGATGGTACCAGTCAGTCAATGGCCACTGCTCTCATCTCTGCCTACCAGCTCCCAGGATTATCGAGTGGAGTCCTCGCAAATCCTGCGCCTGCCCCACAGGCCTGAAGCTGATGCCCGAAGGCCTCATGTGTGTTGAAGATCGCAAGTACTCCAGGACATTCAGTCACGCTTCTGCTTTGTATTTAACCCGTATGGCTTAATTTTTGATTTCTGATTACTAACCCTTGATTCCCCGACCCGGCATCACTTGCACTTGCATGCAGCTCTTTACGTAGCACCCAGTACGAAACCACCGCGGGCTTTCAAAACGGGACCCAGGTTATCCTTCTCGCGGTATTGACTGCCATCCCGCATCCATGTAGGACATGCCAACATCCGGATTGAAGTGAACCTATAGGTTCACTTGAACAGCAGACTGCCAGTCTCGAAAGCCTCATTTGGTAGGATTGGAAAACGTTTATCTGTGTTTAGTTCTGAGTGGATATATAGACTCATTGTGTTGTCCAACTTATAGTCCAAAATCGGTATATGTTTCATTTGTTAGGTTCCAAAATAGTTTCCTTGCTTACAAATGTCATCTTAAATTTGGGTTAATATTCTTTTGGTGGCAACCTTCGATATTTGTCCTCCTGAATGAGTTGACAAGAATGCTAGTTATTCTCAATTTATAAGTTCAAAAAAATGAAAATATGTGATTTGGATAAGAGCCCTTTTAAGTTTAAACCGAGTAAAGACTCCAACACAATATTCTTTATTTTTTATTATGCGTTATATACAAAGTTAAAATCGAAACAAAACTTAGACTAATTAAGCAAACCATGATTAAAAGTTTTGAAAATTGTTTTGGTAACGTCTAAAGTATAAATATATTTTTAATTTCGCTATAAAAAGTGTCGCCAATAACCCAATAACCATCCGATTCTTAAGCGGAATACCTTAAACGAATTGAAGATCGATTCTCCACCAATCTGCATCAAACCCCACAAACAAAATATTTTTCAGATTTTTTGTCCAATTTTCTGGAGGCTCCCCTTAGAAAATGGGGAAAATGCTAGGAAGGACCTTTTGGCCCACTGGGAAGTCCATATCTTTGCCAATAACCATCCGATTCTTAAGCGGAATACCTTAAGCGAATTGAAGATCGATTCTCCATCAATCTGCATCAAAACCCACAAACAAAATATTTTTAAAATTGATTTATAAATTTGTACTCTATAAGCCGACATACATATGTATAGCTGGCAGGGTATATACATAAGCTTATGAAGTTTGTTTATACACCTCATTGTTCAATAATTTCTAAAAGAAAACATGTTTTTTTATTAATTATAAATCAAAAAATGTAAACACCTTATTTTCATTGCCAACTTTAAGGGGCGCCTAAAGGTCGAATAGTAATGGAGAGTACAATTTTACCGTTTTTTTGCATATGATAACGCTCCAGAAACTGCTATAATTTAGAAGCTATTCAATGAAATATTTTAAAATAATTAATTAAAAAATAGCGCCCTCCTCCTCGATTCTCATATGTTGCACTTAAGCAGGCCCGAAAAATCGGAAAAATAATTATTTTTTTTATTTTATTTAAAAATAAATAATTAAAAATAAGTGCCCTCCTCCTCGATTCTCATATGGTGCACTTAATCAGGCTCGCAAAATCGGGAAAATAATTATTTAATTTTTTTTTTTAATTTTTTTTTTAAATTTTTTTTTTTAATTTTTTTTTAAATTTTTTTTTTTTTTAATTTTTTTTAATTTTCTTTTTTTATTTTTTAAATTAAATCCGAATTTATTTTTTAGCCACTTCTTTGATGTTTTTTAAGATAAAAGCTCATTTAAAAATTTAATTATAGGAACTTTTTTTGGTAAGTTCCCATGGGCCACATGGGTCCAAGGCTATATCTTTGCCAAAAATCATCCGATTCTTAAGCGGTGTACCCTAAACGATTTTTATATTAATTTTCCATTAATCTGCATCAAAAACTAACAACAAAATATTAAAAAAATGTTTCGTAAAATTTTCTGATGGGTCCCCTTTAAACTTGCGAAAAAAGCATAAAAGGACAATATGCTCTACAGAGAGGGTCATATCATCGGTATCTAGGGCGTAGCTTAAGTGTTAAGATGAATTATCTTTTAATCTGCACCATAATCTACAAACAAAACACTATAATATTTTGTTTCTAATCTTGTGGTTGTATCCATTGTTCCATAGATCTATAAAACTTATTGCTGTTAATCAAGTTTTATAAATCTTTAACAGAATGATCTTTCTGAAATTAACTGCTGAGGATAAATATCAAACAAATCCTATTCCTACAACAAGATGGTGCATAAATAAGCTTTTTTAACTTCAAGAAATTAAACCCGCCAATGTTTCATTTGTCACCGTTCCGTGATGCATGGGAACACAGGGTGGTTCGGGTACGGACTGCCGTTAGTATTATATTCTTAGTATTTTATTAGTATTTTTCGTAGTTGGTGCCTGAGTGAATTACCTGTAATCAAGTAATCAACTTTTAAATACAATTGAGCGGTTTTTTAAGTTTTTTGCTTTTAAATCCATAAACTGTGTTTAAATATCAATCAAAAGAATATTTGTTTCAATACATTTTTACATTTGTGACACTAATATTCTTCAGATTTAGGATTTGAATTCCAATCGATAACAATCTTGTTACTTGTAATGCATTATTTCATCAAATACCAGTTTGATGGGAAAATCTATTTAAGCAACCCGCCACACTCTCTTTGAAAAGTATCGAGAGAACCATCGGATTGTTTGCCAGCAGATACCCGATGGATAGCTACGCGTAACTCGGTAATTTTAAGCATTTTTCCACATAATATTCCAAATATTTGGAACTGTTAAGCACAGCCCGGTTCCGGTTTAGCTTCCTGTGCAAATGTAGTTATTCGCCTTTTGTTTTGTGATTAGCGGAATTATCGTTTTTGCGAAAAAGTGGCGCTAGGTCGTCTGAAATTGCAACAGCCCCCGCGGCCCCTATCCACCAGGTGCGCGAACGCCCAAGTACCCCCCCGCGCTTCATCCAAATTCCGTAAAAGCCCGTGCGTGACGCAAAGAATTCGGAATGGACAATGGCAGTTCGAGTGTAGTGAGATGATTTTACAAAGGCAACCGCTATTGAGCAGCTAATTAGCATCAAAGCAACCATCGTTGGATAGTGGATAGTGAGCAGCAGTGAACAGTGCACCCACCCGTCCGCCAACTGGCGCTCCAATTGCGGACCGGCCGTAACGCGTAGGTAACTTGGATAATTGCCCGTAGAAACCGCTGCATTCGCACTGTGATTCGAGAAACCCTGAGAATTCGCCCCGCCCCCAGCTCCACGGCGGGCGGAGGCAAGGCGGTTCGCCGACGACGTCATCCGCAATATTTTTCTTTTCATTTTCACAACCAATAAGGGAAAGGAGAAAGAGGAAGGGCTGCCTGGGAAACTCGATAGTCGCCTTTTGTTGTTGGGGACAGAGGCGCATCCACAGAGGGGCTTTCCCCCATGCGAGACATATTATCTGTTCCACGGTAGACTCTCCTGAGAAAATTCTCTCCATGTGAGCGGCGGGGGTGCCAGTCACTGCGGTTCTCGATGAACGGAAACCCACTCCTCCCCCCACTCCGTCGTATTTCGCAGCCATATGTGCAGCTGCTCCTTTCATTGATCTGGGGCCTTGGGTTATTAAGTGCTCTCCGGCTGGTGCAACAAACCAAACAAACTCCAGTTGTGGCACATCGCTCGACGACATCTCTACGCCTGCCACTCTGTTTTGTTTTTATTAGTGTCATTAAAATTTGTTGAATGGAAAGGTCAATACACAGCGCACTCTAATGGGGGGAGAGCACGGAGCTCGACTGACCAAGCCATGAGCGGTGGAGTAAACCGGTTCGAGGTTTGTTTTTTTTTTTTTTTTTTTGTTTTGGGTGAACTGCCTAGATTCCACAGTGTTCGTTTTCAAAGTCTCTTATCTGGCACTTTTTCACATGATTCCCACCGGCTAGATAGTTACTGCGACTGCGACTGCGGCATCTCGTCATCTACAGCGGGCGCTCCATGAGCCGAATACTCTAAAATTTCTTGCTGTGAGTGTGGTTTTTTCATGCAAGACCCGATGCTCACCTTGCCAGCCAAATTCATGGGCACATTGCCAAAATAGTGAAACTCTGGGCTCGATGTCAATGCCAGTGTCGGTCGGTCCCATTCTGTGCCACCGAATTCATGGATGGCCAAATCGAGATATACCCTAAGATGGCGACTTTAAAGTGTCAGTTGCTCAGAGAACGTACATCTATAAGGTGGAGTTTCTAATAGTTGCTAGTTCTTTTTATAAATGGTAGGTTTTACCTTAACTTAGTTAGTTGAGGGTGCTTTAAACAAAGAGGCTTAAGATTCTGTTTACCCCTTGCATAAAGAATTATAGGAATGCAAACCCCGTTCTTATCAACTAACTTGTATCAAGCATTTGTACGCTATCTTGAAATGAAATTAAACACTGAGCAAAAGTCACCGCACTTGTCGCGGCCGCGCAATTGTTGCTGGCATGCTTTTCATGTTTATGATGCTTTGACTTTCGCCTCGTCAAGCGCCAAGAAAAGTAAAAACTTAATTCACTTTCAGCCGAATGGTGAATGGCCGGGGTACTCAGCCAAACCAGAGTACATGTATGTACATTTATGCGAAAAAGTGTCTTTGGAGGGTCTTCACAAAAGGAAATGATTTCGCTCCATATTCGTGCTTTAATTTCTTGATCGAGAAGATGGCTTACCCAAGTCCCCATCGTATGTGAGAGTATTTAAGCTTGGCTTTGTATACACCTTGGTTAGTTAGTGTTTCCGACATTGAAGCCCACGCAAAATCCGCTGGCTCATTATGTATTTGTTCATAGTCTATTCCGCTTGGGTTTAATTATTTAAGTGTAACAAAGACTAAACGCCGCTTGACTTTAATGGTGTCCAGTTGTAAAATTTAATTTTTTCTTGGCCAATTTCGATAAAGAAAGGTAGATGGACAAGCCATTGTACGAGAGAGGTAACACCTTGTACCTGCATAATTGCTGGAAGCGGAGCGTTAAAGTGTAGCAGCGCTCCGTTAATTTTCCTTCAAAGAAGCGCTGATGGGCTTCTCGCTTCTAAACAAAAACTGAAATTTTTCATTTCCCCCAGTTTTCCAGATCCCCACAGGCCGACAGTACAATCACTGTCATAAATGGGAACCAGCCAGCAGTAAGACAAAAACAGGCATTCATCTCGTCTTGTGACTTTGTTGATGGCATGGAAATGTTTCCCAAAGAATTTAATGAATGAGAAGCCCAAGAGGGTACTGTACAGTGTAGGTGGTTCCTACAAACGTTCCACGTTAAGCGATTGTTTACTTTTTGTCAATAAATTGGTTTTGGTGCGCCATGGCTATACGACACCAGCTAACCTAACCGCCTGCAACCACCACACCACAAAGCCTTACAAAGTTGCTCTTGCAAATTGAGAAAGAAAACGGACAGGTGTTTTCCGGTTCTGCACACTTGATGGCTGCTCCAAATGCTCTTTCCTTGTCCGCCACTCATTCCCATTCCCATTCCAAATCCCCCTGCCATTCTTTATTCACTCCACTCCCCTGGCTGCACAAGGTGCACTGCAAACATATCCGCTTGTTTTTATGGTCGAGTGCCGAATCATAGGAACGGAAAAACGACGCTAAATAACAAGTCGCTGGCCTTACTTTCGTTACAGGAGTCGCGTTTGAAGCGTTTTGCATGAGAAGATGACAACCACAGTCCAGATGGAGAGGAACCCCAACGGCGGTGGACCCGGGGGCATGGAATCGGCCGGAGAGGCTCCCTCTGCGGCGGCGGCCGGCGGCGAGAAGAATGCCCCCATCGTGGGCGTGGCGGGCCAACAGAAAGGTGGGTTCGAAAGACTAAGGCTAATAGCCATAATAGCACTTAATTATGATAGATGCATGGACAGGAAACCATTTAATTCAATAATGAACTTTCGATGATGCTTAATCACAAGACAGTTTCAGAAATAACCGACAAGACATTAACTTGCCTGAGTCTCAAGTCTCATAAATGGCAGTCTTGTAAGTAACTTAATGTCACTTACTCTCTATATCAAGAGCTTTATTTGTTAAATAAACTTATTGCATAATTGAAAGGGTAACTAAAGCAATCTCCAATCAACTAGTACGAAATCTAAATCCAGTTTCCGATCGATTTGTTTCATTTGTGTGATGGGTTCACGGTCAGTGATTGATTTAATTTCGGGTAGTTTCTGTTACGAAATCGAAACACGCGATCTGGCATTGAAATTAGATAAGTGATGTGAACTCGATTTTGATTTTAAACAATGTATCAGTGCTAAATTGCATTTACCTGGGACTTCTTTTGTTCCAGGTCTTAGTCACAGTTCTAATACATACATAGTTATTCATTTAAAAATGAGCTTAAACTTGCTTAAGGTCTGTATTTTGGTCTAGACTTTAAAGATAAACATAGCCAGCTCTATAAAACTTCCTTAGTTTCCAACAAACCAGTGCAACTTGATAGTGGACTATTAATTAGGAACGCCCTCAACCATGACAACCCAGAGCATATTTATCTACATATGCGCTAAATTTAAACATCAGTCCCCAGTCCCAGGGGAGCGCGACATATGGAGGACGTCATGTTATGAAAGGGTCGCCTTGGAACCGGAAGAGAGAGAGAGCGGGTTTCTCCAGAGCATGCATTCTCCAATGGAATTGTATCTATGGCCGTCCAGTCCAAGGGGGTTTCTCCGGTTGCCCTTAAAAACTTCGCATAGTTTTTGGAAAACTTTGCAGTCGGCTGACGCTTTTCCAAAGGAAGCGCTCACACTCAAATGTCCAAAAGGCAAATATTTACCCAGCAGAAACCAAAACAAACCTGGCAACTGAATAACCAATGCGAGGCCCAGACAGAAACTCGTTTTCAGACCGCGGCTCCCGCGACATTTTTGTGGCCTGAAATAACTTAGCCCGAGAGCCAAGTCGTGTTGGATCGGATCGGTTTTGGGCGAGTCGGCGAGCTCGACTTGGGCCAGTGAGTCATTTGCGTTTTTGCAATGCCTGGCTGCAGTTCGTCGGGGGTGGAAAGCCGTAAGGTCGAAGGCTTTAACTACCGATCCTAGCTAACATACATATGTCATTTATCTTCCTCCCAACAGCACTCGATGCTACCAAGCGCAAGAAGCTTAAATCGCGACTCACATCTACGTCCTCCACGGCCGAGATGCAGGCAGCATCTGCCGCCTCTACCATCAATCAAAGTAATTCGGGCAAAGTCGGCAGGGGCGGCGTAAGCTACTCCAAGGACCATCTCGACGCATGGCTGGAGAACTGCCTGCGGGATGCCACGAACGCCCAGTTGTCGTCTTCATCCGAGTTTTTGGACTTTATTCCGCCCACAGCAACTGTTCCTAAGCCAATGTTCGTGAGTCAGGCGGGAGCTCAGCCTCAACAACAGCACCAGCAGCCGCAGCAGCAACAACATCCACAGCAGCAGCAACAACAACCATTCCCAATGCGTGCACAGCCTTACGGAATGGGCACAGGCACGCCCTTCAGCCTGGGGATTCAGCGCGTGAGTATCAGTCATTAGGGTAAACTGTGTGTCGTGAGCCGGGCCCAATAATACCACACTTTCCCTCGCACAGCAATCGCACTCCCTCTCGCATCGATACCCGATGCTCTTCCCACCCCAGAGCTTCAACGGCTACGGCATGGGCTACGCCGGGGACAGTGGCCAGGAGTTCGCCAGTCTGCCGCCCCTGGTCAACATGATGGGGAGTGGGGGTGGCGGCGGTGCTGGTTCGGAGCACGAACCCAATTCCACAGACGTGTTGGACGGAAGCGGCAGCAATCCCAATTTCAGCAGAGGGTGAGCCTTATGGAGGAGGACTTCCTGGGAATGCCAACTAATGTTTGTTTTTTCAGCTTTCGATTCAGCGACCCCTGCCTGCTGAACCCCTCCGACAATGATTCCAAAGTGAGTGGTCAAAATACCCCGGACTGTCGCAACGGCAACATAGGTGGCAGTGCCTGCGATCTGGCCCAGCAGAACCAGTTCTTTGCGGCGTTGATGGAGCAAATAAAGATACTGCACGACACCAATTCCAGGATCTGTCAGAATCTGCACGAAACTAAAGGTACCGGCCATGTCCTCCTTACCAACCTACCTTTTCGTTTCTGCTTAGCGACTATAGAGCTTCCGAATCCTTTAAGATATTTTTGTATTTCCTGCTATTATCGATTGATTTTTTATCTATTACCACCCGATCCTCTTTCTATGTATTTGTTGCACCCGTAAACACAAACACACAGTCGATATTGAAGCCTTAAAGCACGCTCCTTTTGGTCAGCCCTGGGCGCCGTCCGGCGTTGGGGGCATGCGGCACCGTAGAGATAGCTTGAGCGGATTGAGCACCCAAAGTCAACCGTTGGTTTTTGGCGGGGGACTAGGCGGGACGCACAGCCCGGCGCCCACCTTCCATTCAGGTACAGCTAGGCGGTATAGTTGGCGCCTCCCGCTCTCCAGGCCACTGATTCCTATCAATGTTTTATTGTTGCAGGTGCATACACGCCTGGCATGATGACCGACGTAGTGCGAGAGGTTAAGGAGGCGGCCCGCGTACGGGAAGATGCACTGCTCAGCCGGTAAGCATAAGTGACTCCAGAATGAAGGGGAGGATATAACCAATGGACATCACATTGCAGGGTCAAATCTATGGTCGAGGAGCGGCAGTGGAGCGTGAACGATGGAAATGTTCGTATCCTGCGCGACATTGACGAGCTGAAGGTAAGTCCAAGTGAAGTTACTTCTTTAAATCCAAAAATGTTATTCTGGAAACAGTCCCATGTGATGCAGTTGCGCCTGGAGCGGAAGGAGACGAACAAGCGCCTGACGCACCTCGAGGCGGAGAACAAGTACCTGCGCCAGGCCCTGGCCAGCTGCTACAACCAGCGCCAGTCCTATCAAGACATTATCTACGAAAATGATAGAGCTCGAGGGGCACGGAAGCCCTTTCCAAATGGAGGTGGAGCCGTAACACGGAGAGCGCACTCCTTCAATCTCCACTACGGAACTGTGCATCAGACTCCGACCCAGGCCACGCATTCGCTGGAGGAGGACGACGAGGGGGAGGAGGAAAATGTACAGGAGCAAGCCGAGCTGGACAGTGAAGTGCAATCGGTGGTCACCAACAAGCGACTGTCCTGCTCCAGCAACGATTCCCGCAGCAACGGAATGCCAACGCCGCCAACCAAGCTACTCACGCAGCCCACCACGCTCGAGGGGGGCACGCAGCCTGGCAGGATTCCTCCGTCGTTTGCCCTGATTTCCGACCAAGTAGATCCGTCCCATCCTCCGCCCCTGCTGCCGCGCAAAAAGGAACATGCCCAGATCAAGCGAGAGCTGAGCGAAGCTGCCGCCGCACGTAAGGAGGCAAATCAACGTATAATTGCGTGGGTGTAGTCTATGCTCTATTCTGTATTCTAGCACTAACCCAGCACCGCCTTATTTCAAACGCATGCCAGTTCCTAACGCCCCCGAGCACCTAACCACTTACCCATCACCTCATTGCATCATAGAATCTCGGTGACTAATCACAAGACACTTACATACTTTGCATTTCTGTTCTTCTCTTTCGGCGACCAATACTTTCGTGTCCTGTAACAAATGTGTAGCCTTGAAAAGTTGGTTAAAGACCTAGGCGTCCAGGTGGCCCTGGCCAGCAGCGCTCCATCACCAGCACCAGCCCTCACAACGAAATTCAGCGTGGCAGATGGACCGGTCACAGACTTATAGTTTTAGCTGCCGGCCCCTCCGGATTCGAACGCGAACGGCCAGCGACGGGCAGTGCGCGTCACTTACTTATAGCCACCGGATCGGCGGAAATGGCCAGCTCGACGAACCTCCATATTTCGCTTTAAAATAATTTATAACTCCATAACCTGTGCATAGTAGGCCGGAAACTAAATCATCCAACTCATCATCCACAGGCTGGCACAAAATACTGTTCCCATAACCCCTCCCCCTTCTTAAATTGTTACTAAAACTAAAGGTCGTAGGAGTATTTGAAACTAAAATGAGAAAACGTGTACCTATATTGCGATGAACAAAAATCAAATCTAGATTCTACCGACGACGAATAATTGTTAATTTACGAGAATGTTGAATGCTTAAAAGAGTAAATATAGTTATATACCATACTTGTTAAGTGCCATTCGATTAATTATAATATATATTTTACAATATATGCGATTCTATATTACTAAAACTTGAGTAGACTTTTATTTCGTTCTTCATACATATATTACATACATATATGTGCATTTATTAAAAACAACTTGTCCAAGAAACACTCATACATTGTTAAGAAACTAAAAGCTTAAACGGTTCCAATGCGATCCATCGGCGTGCTCGTCCATCCGTGTGGGTGGCGGCCTTCATTACAGAGCATCTATGGGTACGGATATAGGTTAAAAACAGTGTCTGTCACTAGCAAGCATATGATGAAACTATGGGAATGCGATGAAATTTTATAAAAAAAAATAAAATGAAGGCGAAGAACAGAAACTCTGTTTACATACATTGCGCCGCCATGTCGCTGCTATCGATTCCGAGCATGGCCAGCTCGTCCAACTCCGCCTGCCGCCGCAGCTTCTCGCTGTCCGACGGCGACTCCTTCGGCTCTGGTATGTCTAAGATCTCCGTCTGATTCGTGACGGTCTCACAGTTCTTGTTCTCCTCGGCTTGTGCTGGTGCTGGAGCGGGTGGAGGAGAGCTCGGCATGGGAATGTCATCTGCTTCGATCTGTTTAAGGCTTTTAGCTTGTGGTTCCGATTTTCCGTTAAGTGCCGGAGATTCCTTGTCCTTCGTGGCATCTTTTTCCGATGAGTTGGCAGATTTCGAAGCTTCTGCCTCCTGAATGGTCACTAGATGGATTCCCTGCTTGGCCAAGTCCTGAAGGTTGTGCTCGCTAAGAACCGGCTCGTCCTCGACAATGGTGGTTACAGTTTGGGGCACACTTGCTGCCTGGCTGCTGTCATCGGCCGCCTCCGCCGTCTCCTCGCTTGGGAATATAATGTTGAGGGCATCGGCAAGATCCTGGGGTAATGCCCCGTCGGCTGGCTGAGCCGCAGTGTCCAAGGGTCGCGCCACCAGATCGGTTTCGGGCTCGTCAATGCCCGGTGGCAGGACATCGTTCTCTCCACTTTCGCCCTCTGACTGATCTTCCTCCTGCTCTCGATTTTCTCCATCCGATCCATCGCCTGGTGGAGGAGGAGGCGGGCAGCTTGTCATCAAATTGGCGAACTGCACAGGATCAGGCATCAGTTCGTCGTAGTCCATCATCATGCCAGCATCCGGGTGAAAGGGGGGTGCGTTGCCAAAGGCATCCTCCATCATAGCCATCTGAATTTGAGCTGCTGTGGGAGCCGAGTGACGCACCACCATTTGTCCGGGCGGTCCCCCCATTGGCGGTGGTGGAGGAGGCGCGTCGAAGTTGCCATTGGTGTATGCTGTAGGGTCGAAATTCGTTGCGGTCGCCGGCTGTTTCTTGAACACTGGCATCTTTCCAATAAAAGGCAGTTTCTTTCCACCAGGACCCACAGTCACCGTAGGCTTTGCCACCTTCGGCTTTCCCTCCGTGTCCTTTTTCTCCTTCTTGGCTTCCGGCTTGCGTTCAGGCACCGTGCGGGGTCGGAACTCGGCATGCTTGACCACTGGACGCTCCACCCTCTCTTCCGAACGGCTGCGGCTGCGACGGCGGCGACCATCCCGCGACCGACTCCTACGACTGGATCTTATGGGTGACCGTGAGAAGCGCCTGCGACCGCGACTCCGGGATCGACTTCGAGTGCGCCGCCTCTCCCGATCACGAAAACGATCCCGGTCGCGATCTCGATCACGGCGATCTCGGTCGATGCGACCGCGACTTATACTCCGCGAGCGACTTCGCCGCTTGGGGCTGCGCGATCGCCGATTACCGGGACGCTTTGATTTTTCATCCGCACCGGAGGCTGCTGAGTGGGGTGCGGCACTCTTATGCTCCTCTGTTTCCCGAGGCGGCTTGTTCTTTAGCTTTCCCTTTAATTGTTCAAATAGTTTCTTTTCGCTCTCACTTATCACAGGCTGAACGGTGTTCCACTGCTGCATAATGGTTTCGTCCCGTTTCTTTTGCCCCTCCACTGGCTCCTCTCCGCCGGCAGACGTCCACTTACCACGCGCCGAGGAGTTTATGGAATCCTTGATTATCGGAGGTGGCGGTGCTACCGAATGTGAAAGTATTTCCGGCTTGGCAGAGATCACCGGTGCAGCTTCCTGTTTCCGCATGGCGACGCGAATAGAATTGGCGTTCGCGGGCTTGTCAGTTGGTGCGCTAGATGGCACCTCAACGCGCTCCTTCTTTGGCTGCTGACTCCGTTCCTCCTCCGACGAGGAACTTTCCGACGAAGATGATGAGCTGTTTGCTTCTGTGGCACTTCGTTTGCTTTTCTTTCCGTGCTTCTTCTTCTTTTTCTTCTTGTCGCTGGAAGGAATTATATATTTTTATATATCCATTTTATATAGTTATATATATCAAACAAACCTCTTTTTCTTTCGTTTCTTGGACGTCTTGTCTTCGTCCTTCTTGGCCTTTTTGCTCCTTGACTCATCGCGTTCCTTCTGCTGTTGCAGGGCTCGCTCGCGATTCGTCTGCCACTCGATCTCGTAGTTGGGAGTTTGTCCGATAAACAACTGCAATTAAATGATTATATATATTAATAGTTAAACTATACTTTTAAACAATACTAATTACAAAATCTAAATCTAAAGTGAAATCGTTAGTTTCTCTTCAAGAGTTATCCTTTAATATTCACCCAATGAACCATTTTTAATTGCACTTCACTTCAGTTCTAAAGATAAAATTAAAGCACAAACTTTGTTGGAGTTTTGGAAAATCCAGACCAGGAATAATAGTCCTACAAGGTGTCAGTGTCGAACAGAAATCGAAAAGCACATGTGCTTTAAAATTTGACATGGTCCCGGCTTGCTTTTCTTCAATAATTTTAAGCGCATTAAACCGAGAAAAGTATACATTGTAGTGTAAAAGTATACCAGACCTAAATCTAATCTCTATTCGGTATCATTTTGTTTACTTAAAACTCACCTCGTATTTGTTAGAATGCAGCCGTGACTTGAGATGAGCGGAAGCGCAATGGAGATCGCCAATCCAAACACTGCAGAGCTTGCAGTACCAGGCATTGGCCGGGACAAGAAACTGCATACCTCGTACCGGAACGCGCTTAGAAGGGGCATTCTCATGTGTCGGAAAGGGATCGTGATCTATGCCCACGTGCCATGGGGTCTCGATGGTTTCACGATTCATGTGCTCCTCGGAATGCAGATGCTTTAGGTAATCGCGTGCAGATTTCGGGAAAACATTGCAGCTCTCGCACCAATGCTGTTCAGGATCGAAAAACACAAAATTGTAGTTTTGTGCCGCAGCTGTGGCTGGCTTTGCATCACCCTGCCTTGTTTTCATGGTCTTGATGGCGTGGTGCTTAAGTCGATTAGTGGGACTACCTTCCGCATCACCGTTCTCTTCTCCCTCCCCATCCGAGGAGGACTCCGATGAGCTACTAGTCGATGAGTTGGAATCCGAGGTGTCGCCGGAGCTTTCGCTTGAAGAATGGGATCGGCTCACTGGTTCTGGTTCAGCTTTTACTGTGGCCTTGGGCTTGGGCACGTCTTCATCTTCGTATCCAATGATGCCGTTTAGCATGTCGATGACATTTTCGATAGTGTCCAGTTTCTTCTTAATTTGCACCTGCAGAGAGTATATATAATAAGTGGATTAGACTTCTGGAATACGGAACACACTGTCTTTAATGATATCCTACCTGCAGGCGATCGTTTTCCTCAATGAAATTCTTAGTGGTAGGAGAGGGTGGTGCTTCGCCGGCAGCCAAGTCTTCACGTTGTTCCTTAAGGACCTTCATTTCCTTCTTAAGAAGCGTCACTTTCTTGACGTAGTTTGCGCGCTGTTTCTTGAGCTCGTCCTTCTGCTTCTCGGCCTCTTGAGCCACGGCTGTCGTCCGGAAATGCGCATTGGGAAAGAAAAGGGGAAACCAATTAGTTTACACTCCTCCAGAAAAAGAAAGGTTAAAATTTCATTTACAAAATGCATTCTCGAGTGCATTTCACCGGCTTGTTACACACGGATGCGGTCGCCGGATCAGATCGGGGAAACGCTATGACCGCGTCGTGTTTGCTTGTTCGGGCTTGTCCTCGTTGGGGGTTGGAGTGCATGGTGGGGTGAAGACGGAAGGCGTCCAGCAGGCCGGAATTGCCATTTTCGACTACTGCTTTCGATAAAAACGGCAAAGGTGCGTTTTTCAAAGCGAAACTGAATGACCTTTCTTGGGGGTCGATCTGTGCTCGCTCTCGCAGCGCATTAGACGGCTATATTCTTTATATGATAATCTTTACAATACATTTTCGATATTTTGTGGGTTGCGAGTCTTTTGCGCGCATTTAAGTTACAAGTACAAGCAATCATGACAATAGTAATAAAACATAATGTGAGAGGTTTGCATGTGAATTTTCGTAGTGGACACAGTAAAATTCATTCTAACACTTACCGTCCGGCGGCGGCAAACCTGCACCTTCGACGGCAGGCGCCTTTTGCTCCTCCTCGAGATGTTTAAGTGGCGGCACTTCTTGACCCGTCTGCTGTGGGGCTGCCAGCGTTTCCGGAGCTGTAGGCGGCTGTTGCATCCAGACCTGATGACCATATTCTAAAAAAATACAACAAGACTGGTTGGTACACAATAGATCATACGGACACCGAAGGAATTTACCATTTACGCCCCAGGCGCCCGTGGGTGGTGGCCCATAGCCACCTCCGAAATTGGGCTGACCAGCGGGACCCGGCATTACATATCCTGGTTGCGGTCCCTGTGGCGGGAACGCGTTGGCTGGCATTCCATACTGATGGCCATAAACGTCCGGAGGACCGCCGTAAGTTCCCTGGCCGTACATTTGGGGTGGCATGACTCCATAGCCAGGATTCATTTGCGAAGGTGGTCCGACTTGCTGATGAGGCGGGGGATGTGGGGGCGAAGCTGGCTTATTCTTGGGGGACCAACGACCAGACGGACTCACTCCGCGACCTCCTCGCCGTGGAGGAGACATACTTCGTGAGCGGGAGCGTCCGTATCGCCGGCCTCGACGAGGTGGAGAACGCCGCCGGTCAGGTGAACGGCGTCTATCGCGATCGAAACGCCGGCGAGGGGGATAGCGCCCAAAATCTGGAGAGTCGTAACGCCCCCTGCGAGGGGGGGTTGGCGAGCGAGACACCGAGCGTCTTCGCCGTGTTGGTGGAGATCCTGCGTTGCGGGAATCGGGCCGGCCACGGGACGAGGAGCGGCGTCGGGACGTTGAACGGCGCCGAGAGTTCGACTTGCGGTTTTTTCCCGACCTAACACTCCTGTCATCACTTTTTTCGTTTCCGCTTTTCTCGTCCACGCCGGGTGGACCTGAAGGCAGCTCAGCTTCATTTCCCGGGCGTTTGTCCGACATCTGCTTCGAACCCGTGTCTACATCCATCGCCCAAAGTAGTCTTTGTCGTAATCCAATTCCTCTTAACCTTTTTGTGCGCGTCTAAGATCAATTGAAATTTTTTTTTTCTGCGACATCAGAGTTGTCAGAGGGCAGTCTTTTTCTTGAAGATTTTAGTGTTGGATAGTTTAAAAAACAGTGTTTTAAAGTACAAAATGGCGGGGAACCAAATATCGTTTCATATTCATATAAAACTTTATTTATTTGCGAAAATTAATTAAAATAAAGCTTTTAAACAAATTTAACCTTATTTTTGTATGCTGCCGAAACTATAGTTAGCCACATCTGCAGTTCTCTTTGTACTATCGATATATTGAGCTAAATTATCTCCCATCTCATTTAAAATAATTGCAAGAAAAGGGCGCCATTTTCAAATTAACTTTAAATGAAACCAGTAATATTGTATATCTATAAAATTTTGTATACATCTTATTTTATACATATGTAATGAGAACCATTTTCTATTTTTGGTGTTCTACCTTTGAAATCATATATTTCGGTTTTAATAGTTATGTATTACAGGATATAGTCGGCCGATCCAATTTTAAATTATCCTGATCTCTTACACACTTACTTAGCTTAGAAAAATATATCCTATTTTTGAAAAAAATAGTTTTTCATACTTTTGCTGGCTTAAATTCCTCATTAAACTCTTTTTAACATTTTAGTTAAGAACTTTCCTACCTACCAACAAAAAATGTAAGGTTTTGTTTTATTGAATTTAATATTCTTCAAAACTCTATCGGCGACGTATTCGTCTCGAGAGGTCTCAACAATTTTTATTAATATATGAAATCATTTTTTGTTATAACAATAAAATTAAGTTCATTAATAGCACACCCCGTGTTTAAATTTAATACATCTGCGAAAATTCTAAAACAAAAAGTTGAAAAAACTTGGTACAAAATTGGTTAATAGTATATGGTGGAAAATACAATAAACAAAAATGAATGGTTTCTCCAATGTAAGCGGAAAGACTCATTTTAGTCATAGACAGAATCAGTTATCTAGTCAGTGCTCTTCACAGTGTTTACTTCTATGCCAATCTCTAAAAGCATTTTCTGATAATAAAAAGTTCAGTTTAGTTTACCTTTGCAACAAATTTGCTATATAAGACGCATGGGGGGCACTAGTTTGCCAAAAGTTTGTCGCAAGATGAAACTACAGATCGCCCTTTGTGCCATCCTCGTGGTTTTCTGTGGTCTTGTCACTGCCTACGAAGGCGATGGCCAGCCCGGTTGCAAGACCCAGGCAGAGCTTGAGATTCAAGTTTTCCGCAACAATTGGGATGCTACATCGTACTGGAAGTGTGAAACTCTCAACGAACCGGCCACCGAGTTGAAGTGCCCCGCCGACACCGGATTTGTGGATAGTCTCAAAAACTGCGTCGGCTGGGAAGAGTGGGAGTGGGAGGCACCAGTTGCTCCTTTGAGCGAAGCGGACCAGTGACAAAACGCACGGATTAAATTGCGAAAAGCAAAATGTGGTTATACAATAAATGAAAAATAAATTACTGCGTTAGGAGGCAAAATTCAGTAGTTCTTATTATAAGTGTTAGAATTTATGTGGAATTAGTCTCTTGTACGCAGGCCCCAAATGGAAGTGCGACGCGTTCCTACTGTTGGACGGGATACCGAGCTGTGAATGAACTTATTGATCCCCATTTCCGGCATTTGTTTCTCAAGGACCTCCATTGCTGCGTCTGACAGCATTCCAAATATGTCCAAGTAGGTGAGTGAGGGCATACTTTTGAGCTCTCTGGAAAAATATTTTCTAGATTAATTAGGTACGATTGTAAAACAAAATTGACTCACATGAACCGGGAAGCAGGTATGAGGTAGCATCGGGAAACGGATAGGTATTCCAGCATTTTAAATTTCATAATGGCCGGAATGACTGCTGGAGTAAGGCTGTTGCAGTCGGACAAGTCAAGTTCCAGGAGCTGGGGGCAACGTTTTTGCAAACTAACAACATCTATGGGAAAAAATACAAAACAATTATTTCAAATTGAGGAAAATAATGGGTCATTGCACTCACGATAGTCAAATAGCACGCGCCGGCATCCTGCGACATTCAATCGAATAACATTGGGAGTGATGTGAGTGACCAAAGCTGTCACAGCGTCTGCGCTTAGATCAGTCCAAGATATGTTCAGGCTACTCAAGTTGTTAAGAGACTCCATCAACACCCTCACGCCGCCCGCAGTTAGACCGGAGGCCATAGTCAGATTAACAGCTTCCAGATTTTTATTCTGGGCGAGTTCGTCGCATATGTCATCATCCAGGTCGTTATTTTCCAAGCTGATCTTCTTTAGTTGACGACATTGCGAAAGGAGCATGTGCAGGCAGCTTTTGCTTATAGACGCCATACTCAAGTCCAGATATTGAAGTCTAAACTTAAAATCAGCTGAAGGCGTAAAAGCCGGATCCTGAATCTGTATGTCACAAAGAAGTGCAAAGATTCAATGGTTTTGACATGAGCCAGTTGAAATGATATACTTACACTAACTTGCGCTAAACGCAGGACTAGCACTCCACGGTTCAATATTTGCTCCAGGGCTCCTGGGCGCAGGGTACGCAGGCCAAGATCCAGACGCGTCCATAGGGTCTCGTCGCGAGAGCAGCGATTGAATCGCCGGCAAACGGTGGAAAGGCGCAGAAGCGTTTTTTTAGGCAACCATTTGAATATGTTAAGCATTATCTCATCCGACAGTCTCTCGAAGTAGTTGATTCCACTGCTAATGTGGGCGCTCATAGCCGGCGTGCGGTACACAAAGAAGCTATCGGAGGGACACAGCCAGTCTGTTTGAGGAGGAGGCACAGCCACAGGCTTCTTGGCTTGGCGCAGTTGGGCTTGGCGACTAGTCGAGGGTTGCAAATTAAGAGGGGCCGCCGCTTCGCTTTGGTTGTTGCATGTGACTGCCACCAGGGGGTTGCGCAAGCGTTTGCTTGGCGAATTGGAGTTGCTCCCAGCCTCGGACCCAAGGGCCGAACGCTTTACCTGTGTCAGGGCCTGCAGTTTCTCGGCTGATTGACGTAAAAGGCGCTGCTGCGCTTCTTCAATGACGGTTGTATTGTTCGAGCTACTGTCCAGAGTGGTGTCTGCAGTAGAGCTCATATTTAGGCGCTGCTGCTGTTGGTGCAGCATGCGCGAAACGTTCACGTAGGGTGTTGTCTCATTGGAGTTGTCATCGCTGGTGGCACTCGCACTGACCGCCAGTGCAATGGCTGATAGAGCCGACGAGCTGCTTTCTTCAGAGTCCAGCATACCGATGCCCATCTCCTCCAGGGCCTCGTAAGTGAGTGCTGATGGCGAAGAGGGCAGTTCGTAATGACCAGATTTCGTGGCAGAAACGGCGGGAGTGGGGCCGCATTTGTTGGTTGAGCGTTTTCTGTAAGGGTGGCAGGGGAATTCATTAAAAAGCGCATAGCTGGCTGTTGCTTGCATCAGCACTGAGGTCAAGAACCCAGTAATTAAGCTATTACACTTTCTTGACCTCGTTTTGGTTGCCTTGTCTCTGTGACGTCACGGGAACAATTCTCCTCGAACTCGGATGGTCCGGCAAAGTATTAAGAAACTGCCGATGAAAAGCTACTTACCTAGTAATAGGACACAGATTTTCCATGTTTTCCGAGCCCCGGTGCTTGCGGCCGCTCATATTTGCACGAATTTTCCGCGTTCTCCTCTTTTTTTACGGCACAGACAAAAACTTCGCGCTATTTTTACCGGGCTGCCACCCAATCGACAGAGTTGTCACGAATGTCAAGTGAATTATGAAATGTCATAAAAATTCGATAACTAAGCCAATCACATTAATAATTGACTCGGTATTATGTCACTGACTATTAAATTAATTATTTTTTGATTTATTCTTTTGATTAAAGAATATATCTGAAATCAAATTACCATGCCACGTCTGGCAACGCCATTGCGCAAGCTGTAAGAAAAAGAGTTACCGTATTTGCACAAACAAGAAATCCCGTTTACAAAGAGCGAAGCGTCAAGACAAATAACAAAGATTAAACAATATTGCTAACATTGTTGTTGTTTTTTTTAAATTAAGTCAGGTGAAAAACAAAGAGTCCCGTGAAAGAGGCAATATTGTTCTGACATAAAACTGAAAAGCGTAAGAAACCACACGGATTATAGGAACTTGAACGATTGCCTTTAATTTCACCGAACTTTCTTTGTTGCAGTTGGAGACTGGCATTGGCAATTTCCCTATATAAACGGTGAAAACCGTCGTAAGCCGTTTCTCCGGACCCGCCGTTGGCATAAACAACGTTATCAAGATGAGCATGCGCACACGTGCGTTGGTCTTCTCCACCTTCTTCGGCAGCTGCCTAGCCATCGGACTGCTGCTGGTCAGTCTAACCACCAACCACTGGGTTCGTGCCAATCCACGGCGAAATTCCTCCTCGGAGGCGGTGGGAGAGGTGAACTTTGGCCTGTTCTACGGTAGCCAGCAGTTAAATCCCGGCTTTGGTGTGCGAACCAATCCGGTTGACGGTAAGATTGTGAAATTCTAATAAGAACTGCAAATCTTTCCTAGTTAGACTTTGGTTCTAGTTTTTGCTGGCAGAAGTTAGCATTATTATTTATCTATAAAAATATAAAGATACCTTTTTTTTTAATTCACAGTATACACATTCGTTCGCACGGAAAACGCTGAGCCTAGCTTTTGGCTATGGCTCCTCACTACTCTTGGCACCGGATTTGGTCTTCTGGCATGCGCTGTGGCTGCCATTGCTGCCGTTCTAAAGTCCGCCTCAGGCGCCAAAAAAGGCGGCACTATGGTGCTGCTATTGGCCGCCAATATATCCGCAGCGGGAGCCCAGATTGTGGCATTTGTTTCCTGGCTGGTACAGTTCTTCCAGTACTTCACACACAACGTACTACTGACGGAGCAACAACAACTGCACTGGTACAGCACAGGACTGGCGTATCTTGGCTACAGTTTCTACTTGGTCGTGATCTCCACTATTGTGGTACTCCTCAATATAACCGTTTTGCTATATGCGAAACGTCGGGAAGTCCGAGATCGCCTCCGCCTTGAACCGCCTAGTGAGGACAAGAATCAAACTGCCATAATGCTCTACTAGGATAGGCGAAAAATCCTCAAGTAACCTCAACGGGCCTACTCTGACATGGACGAGAGTAGCAACACTTAGTAATCTCAGCGGCTCAAATATTTGTGCCTTAAGGATGCCTATTGCTTGCCAAGAGAAATGGCTTATTTATATACACTCAATTACCAATATACATATATTTAGATGTACCCAAAGCAGAAGTATTTAGGCGTTTCACCGCCCCCCCTGTGAAACAAAGCGCACGATCAATATTTATATATACCTTATGTGTACTTACGTTTCGAATACTCGAATGACCTTTATGTACTCTGATTTTTTTACTCTATATTCTTTGTACTATGTATTTTTATATGTGCTTATTTACGAATACAACAACAGTCATTATTAAGAAACAGAAATCGTCGACGCTTTGTTTCTTGATTGATCCGTCAGACCAAGGTGCACAGCCAACACACTTTTTAGGGCAACCTCCCAGGGGAAATGGGAAGCGGCAGTAGCACACGCTACGCTGCGGGGAAACATCCGCATCAGAGTCCTAAAAATTCCACTAATGAATCAATTAAAAAAGAAAGCCATCTGGGTGGTTGCGTCTTGATGAATTGCCTGGAAACTGGCCCTTTCCCGAAATGTCACAACATTCATCCAACTGAAACTACAGCGTTCCAGCTAATTACTTCTAAGGATCTGAATCACAGTAACCCGGACCACACGTTGAGCGGCAAATTCCAAGTGTCATCGCATAGAATTTCGCAAAGAAGTTAATTATCTTTTTTACTCGAATCCAAGGCGCATTCGTCCTTCTGAGCGCCCCTGACGGATGGCTGTTTCCTTTCCAGGACAATGCAATGTTTGTGCATCATTGTCCGGACTCTGGCAAGCACTTCCTATTGCCTACTATGATCGAGCCAATTATGTCATCATTAGTTTCGATTAGTCCTTAGAGCTCACGTTGATGGGAAAACGACCGGGCACTTCCGGCACCACCTACGGTTTGTCCTATGGACCCGCTGCCCCGCTGGGCGATTCTCGGGTGCTGTTTTGGTTTGGTTTTCGGTCTCATTTCAATGAAATTGCGCAAGAATGATGGACGCGTTTTAGATCGAGGCTTGATCGAGGCATATCCCTCTGCCATGAGTCGCAGGCCCCAAGGGAAAGCGAGGATTTTTCAATGTTTTCATAGCCACTGGGTTATCTAAGCAAACAGCTTAGGACCATGTGTCAGGACCTTCCAATCTTGGGTTCCTACATATGTAGGTGTATGTACAAATGAGACATACATATGTATAGGAAGAAAACATTATGCAAGTCGCGGCGTTAGGATTAGACCACAAATTGCGTACATTGGTGAGGTCAGATAATGGAAAGACAGACTCATTAAGACCCAAACCCGGGCCAGATTACGGGCCACACAATCGACTTATTAAGAGTGTTTATGCAGATAAACTCATCGTTTAGCGAGTGGCGGGACATACCCACTTTTCCGCCTAGGATTGGCGGACAGACCCATGGAAAACACGAGCGGAAATCGCTAAAGCCGCAGGATAAGCACCTAAGCTCGAAATCTTGTGCAACTGCAATGCTGCCGAAACCAGGCTGTGAAAACACAATTAACTGGAAAGTCTCGAAAGATTTATCAATAGAAATACCAACTTCCAGGCCATACATAATATTCCACCACACACGTTGTCCAGGCAGCCGCGAATACGTGGAACTGTGGCACCTTACTCCCGAAAAATCCGCTTGTTTACACGAATTGGTCTTTATTTTTTTATAGATCAGTCCTTTAGACCATATCCTATCATTGTGAAAGCAGTTCCAGCAACCGCAAAACACATATTCCAAAAGAAAGCCAACAAGAGGGCCAGACAAACTGTCTCCTATTCTTGCTGGGCTGTTGCTCCTGCTGGCCAATAAATTTCCCAATTAAATGGATCCTCTGACACTTTGTATAAAACGTCAGCCCCGGCTACTACCCCCCGCCTTCTTTCGGTTGTGTTGTTGTTACCTTCTCGTTCGCTCTGATATCATCCCTATCGCTCTGGCTAAGGAGGTCTTGAGGCCCAAAGGCTGAATGAGGGATGAGGGTTGTTGGGCGAGGGGTTGAAAACAGACATCGCACTGACTTGCCATGGACTGGCGCTGTGAAAGGTAGCAGGACCCGTTTCGCTACGCTGCGAACCCACCAAGGCAGTCGACTCCATTTTTTATTCCTCCTCACTCGTTGCTCATTTCGATCCTTTGCCATTTGTTTGCTTTTTTCTGCACTGTTTCTCGCTCAATTGCCATGGCCCGGCTATTGTAGAATTGCGAAATTATGGCCCGAATATTTCTCTATTAGTGGCACAAAAGACATTTCAATTTCTCACTCCGAGCATGCTGGGTGGCCGCCAAGAAAGTGGTCCTGGTAAGATACCACTGTCGTGTTGCGAAATTTTTTTGGACCACCCGACGTCTCTTGTTTGGCCTCTTTGTGGTCTTGAATGGCTGATAGGATAGTGCCTCCTACGAGGCAATTGTTCCAAGACGTCACTGGGTTATTGATAAACGTCCCACTTTCTTGTTAGGAAGTAACTTCTTTCACTCTCATGATATGAGAGTATTGTCTGCGAAACAAAGGCAATTTTCTTATAACGAAGTTTATTGCAATATTTGTTTATACTTTGGGTTCTATTTAAAACCAATTTTTTCATTTTAAAGTGAGAATTTTAGTCCTAAAAAGTACATGAATAGCAATTAAAATGTTGTATATTATATACGAATTGGAAACTGGTCCTTTGTTATACAATAGTGGGTACTTTATGAACTTTTCTTTATAATGAAAAATTCATAATTTTTAAGACTTACAGCTTTACAATTTGAAACTCTAAATTGATCTATATAAACGTTATATGTCCTTAAGAAGCACTAAGAAAATACCGAGCCGAGAAAATACCGTCGCTGAATTTCCAACCTAAAAATATTAAGATTTTTTAATTTGAACCTATTTACTCAGAAACAAGCAAGTGTATTTAATTAATATATATAATATGTCTTTAATAATACAAAGTATAATAATATCAATTTATTTGACGGCTAGATAGGGGTAAACAAAATATTTTCATTTTTGAATATTCAATTAAAAGAAGTCTCAAGTCGAATTTTTGAATAAAAGTCATAAAAAAATAAATTACCTATCATATCATATTTATTTTATAACAAATCTATCTCTTATGTAAAAATATCGCTCTAAAATTATTTAAGATTATCTATAAAAAAAAAAAAACTTTTATATTCTAAATCTATTCTTACCATAAAGATTTAGAATATTTTGTATTCAAAAAGAGGCTGTTTAAATATATCTACATTTCTAACATAAACTTTATTTTTCCGGAAAAATGAATAAATGGTTTGTGCGTTTTTATTAGTTATTATAATATATAATGTATGGTTAACCGACGGATTTTTTTTGGGAACACCGAGAGACGTCAATTTACTATATAATCCTTAAAATATATTTATCCTTAAAATGTGTGTAATATTTAATATATATATATTTCCATGCTGTGGATGGATGGATAAATGGATTGGAACCAAATCACGGACCGGCAACAAAAACCTGTGTAACATTTGTAACAGACATGATCCCGATGAGAAATGTACACTTCAGACTTAAATTGCCGAACGCCTATGTCAATCAAATATCCTTTTATAAATTGCCAGTAATAATGAAACAATTAAAGGCAATAGATTACCACTATGAGAAATGGGTGTTTGAACTTGTTGCAGTGCCTGGGTTTCGACTATTTGTCCAAGTGGTCAGAGTAACAGATTTGGATCGGTTTCAATCGACGTCATACATTATAATTCATTGTGTCACTTGTGCGACGTGGACGAGGACGACGTCGCACTGTCTGGGAGATGGAAGAAATATATTCTCAGGCGAACACACAGGTAGGAGACAGGTAGGTGTGTGAGAACTGCACGCCCCTATCAAGCGGACGCATTTGGCATTGTCCAGGACTTTTATTGAAAAACCTAGCATCGGCAGTTGCCCACCGGTCTGCCATGGTGCACCAAATTGGCTTCAGAAATGCAGCCTATTGTCCGATCGACAGGAGTCACAATGAAATTGGCCAGGTCGATCCTTCGGTCGATGGATTGCTCGTTCGCAGAACGAATTCCATAAACGAGCGTAAGTGCAGACACAGAGTCTGCAGAGTCCTAGCGTCCTGTCTCCTTGCTGTCTCAGGTGGGCCCATCCATTGTCCCTGTGAATGACGCAACTTGTCAGGTGAGTAATGTGGAGTCCGAGAGCAGGCCATTGTCCTAGATTTGGAACGGCGAGGTACTGTGGGAACACTCTTGCCAGATATCAGACACCAGCGACATTCAAAATGAATGTCCTCTAAATATCGATCAAGACCATTTGGTTTTTGAATGCTATTTTGCTAAATTGTACCCAAAATGACTTGTGGATTTGAATCCTTTGATGGGTGCGGCGGGTGTCGGCTTTGAAATCGCCGGCATGACGGGTAATTTGCCAAATGATTCAGTTAACGGGTTGTGACACATCCTGTGGAAGTCATTAGTATGCAAACAAAATGGCGGAACGACAGCTCGCTCGTCCATTGTCCTACAAAGACCATTGAGAAGTAGAATACATATATCTTTTTTGAAATTTTTTGTATTTTCTGGTGTAAACATAAATCGTATAATGCAACTCTGAATATTTAACTATAGAGTCTTAAACCTACGTACAAATTGTATATTGCTCGTAACTGCATTCAGCGTTTCAAAAAGTGAAAATATCAGCTTACATCTAGTATATAGTATAGTTTTATGTATACATATATGGGTATCTCTTAAATCTCTTAATCGCTTAGCATATGAGAAAGGATCACTTAAGGAGGTATATTTACACATGTGCGGGAACTAGTCACGTAGCTGGAAGTGTAAATACGCTTTAAAAAATAAATATATCAATATTTGAATATATCGTCGTGGGTCGCGGTCCCTCAATCCCTCCCTGTCTTAGAGATTGATAGTGGTTGGATTGAGATTGCGCCAGGTACGGCTGAGGTAGATCTGTCCAAGATTGGTTATTGGCCGGCATTGAGTTTCGTTGTGGAACGTTTCTGTTGAGACTTTAAAGCGGGCAAGCGCTTCACAGATCGCTGGGAGGCGGCGTCTTCCGCGGGGACATCTTCTTCCCGCATCAGTAGCCGTACAGGTAGGGGTACATGGGCACAAAGATGGCCGGGCCCAGTTGGCGTTCCTGCGGCATGTGCGTCTTCATGTGCTTCTTGAGGTGGTCGCGGCGTCCGAACTTCTTTCCGCAGGCGTTGCACGGATATGGTCGGAGTCCGGAGTGGATGCGCTTGTGGCGTGTCAGTTCCTCGTTGCGGGTGAAGGTCTTTCCGCAGGTGTCGACGTCACACTTGAAGGGTCGTTCGCCTATAGAGATAAAGAAAGATATTCGTGAGTAAATCTGATCCAGAGGAGGATGAGGAGGTGTGCAAACTTACCGGTATGGATGCGGATGTGTCCCTTGAGCTGACCGTTGTTGGAGAAGGCCACGTCACAGTGGGGGCACTTGAACTTCTTGGGGCGCTGCTTGCGGGCGTTGAGCGCCTTCAGCTGAGCATCTTCCGCCATGACGCGGGCATACTCCTGCTCCATCAGGCCCAGTGTGAAGGGATCCATGCCAAAGCCTGCAGCGGCGGCTGGCGTGTTGACAGCGGCGGCAGCAGCAGCAGCGGCGGCGGCGGCATAGTAGAGGTCACTGGCTGGAGGCAGGAACGGAGCCTGCTGCGGCTGAGGCACGGCGGAGGAGGAGCAGGCGGCGGTGGCCGGATGGGGGAAGGCAGGCTGAGGCGCCACATCCAACAGAGGCGTGGAGGTACGGGTGTAGCTGCTGTGGTTCAATCCATCCTCGTAGCTGGACTTGCTGCTGCGCGACGAGGAGGATGACGCAGATGAGGAATCGCGGTCGCTGTCATGACCGAAGCTGCTGCTGGCCAGCTCCGTCTTGATGGTAAGGCTGCCTGGCTCCGGCATCGGTTCCGGCTCCATCTGGCGTTCCTGCTTCACGGCTCGGGTCGCCGGAGCGGGCGACTGGCGCTGCGTATCCCAGGGACGGAACAGGCGCGAGTAGGTTTGGGGAGGATGCAAGTTAACTGTCGACATTTTCGTAGGTTCCAAGACAAGAGTCTTCTTTTTACGTCACTGAAGCACTTGGTAGGTGGGTTTGTGGAAACACTGTACACGGATTTCGGATTGGGTTGTGGCAAGCGAAGCTGTGTGTGCGCTGCAAGATCTCAACTCGAACTGAGCTCTCCTCCGCCGCCGGCGCACAATTTAAAGAGATTTCTCGTTCATTGAGCGCGGCCAGGACTCTGCCAGCGGAACTACCTAGTTGCCTACCTACGCACACACACACATACGCGCGCGCACGTCCTGTGCTCACGTACCCTCGCGAGGGTCGCTTCATTCATCGATTTGTTGTCTGTCTGCCTCTGGGTTGGCTGCTCCGGGGTTGGTTTTTGCCACTTTTCGCTCAATAATGGCGGCCTCACACGCACACACACCACTGCAGGCTAGTACATAAGCATTTCGTATATGAAGGTCCTGGAGTGGTCCTGCGGTTTCCTCAACTTTCGCTTTCAAAGGGGGGTTTTGTTGTTTTTTTTTAAGATTTAAATAATATACATAAATATTAATAAAATATGTATATTTAGTGTGTATTAAATCAATCATTAAATTAATACTTATCACTAAATGATTTAATATCTTTTCCAAAAAGAGAAAAAATAAATCTATATTTTTACCCCAATATATACCCCATAAATAATTATAGTTACAAATTATTAAATTAACTTAAACTTCAAATTGTATTTACAAATTATTAAATTATCTTCAACTTCAGAAAAAAATCTACAGATAAGTAAAATCTATAATCTACATGTTTCTTAAAATCTACAGATTTTATTCTTTAACATATTTTTGGAAACCTTTTTTTGAGAAAATAATTTACATTTCTATATAGAATTATATTATTTATTCAAGGTTTAATATTAACTTCCCCCTTAATTTGTGATATCCTCTCTCCAGCTCACTATACTCCTCCTATATAAAAAATATATAATAGTATACTATCTATTTTTGCCGGAGAATCCCCGCGGGGTGGCTTCGGATTGCTGAGAAACTTAAAGTGAAGCATTCACGATTAAGAATTATACGCTTACCCACCGCAAACCCTCAGCGCCTCCCGGGTTGTTGGCGAGGGGGCTTGGCTTTGGCCTCTTTCCCATCCTCATTCCCGAAGTCATCCCCGGAGCTTGACTTCCCCGGAAACAGACACAGAAACCCTGTTAAATTTGTAACTCGGTTATCGGTGGGTCGGTTATCCTGGCGCGGCCCAGGCAGGGATGGCAATTTATTATTGAATTAAGTGCTTCTGTCGAGGAGGGATGCCGGCGTCTCTACCAAATATGCAAAATGGGCTTTGGGGTTGGGTGTCCAGGACAGAAGCGTCCATGGATACACAATAAGCCACAAAAACACAAAAGTTGTAGCTATTGCCTCGGGGGCTTGACACTCGAGGGCTGTTGCAAAAGGTTTGAGCTTGTATAACGGCGCCATCGTCCTAAACTTTATCTTTTGGGGATGCTCCCTGGAAAACTTTACTGCCGTTGGTAGGCGTTTGCCTAACGCGATTCGGGCCCAGATTAATTTCAGGAGATACGACGCACAATCCATAATGTGGGGGAAGTGAAAGTTTTACATTTGAGTGAACCCAGATATTTGAATATATACGAAGGTTTCCTTTCAGGACCTTTTTTTTAATTGTGTTTGAAATTGGGGGGAAACGTGAATACGTTTTTGGATCTAGAAAAGTTTGAAAAGATTTTGGTACAATTTTCTATCAAATTTTATAATTTCAATCGATGTTTTTCAGATGAACCAATAAATGTCAAACTACAGCACATGAAATTCGATTTGAAGATTTCAGTTTATAAAGGACTTTTTTAAAATTCATTAAAAAGTATGTAATGCAATGTATGTAAGTTATATGAAGAAATTATAAAATTATCCATTATAAAAATTATAAAATGATAAAATTATCAATTCGCTTCTTCAGGTAAAGAGGCAGAACCTTTTTCCCATGTATTACTTTCAAAATAAATATTTCAAGACCCAAAATAGGAAAGATATACAGGAATAGGAATAATGATACATAGGAATTATAATAGAAAGATTATACAGCAACATTTTTATATTTAAAGATGGGATTTCTTTTTATTTATCTTTTGTACATAAAATTTGTTTAAAATTAAATACAGCTTTGAAATTACCAAATTTGCTAGTTCCAATGGAAAGAATAGTATTCTAACTAGGAATACAAGTTAAAACTCGATCAGAAACTATAAAAAGATGAATACTTGTATTTGATTGGCTCTGTAAAAATGGACTAACATTATTTATAGTTTTTTTGTTACCCTCAGGAATTATATTGATTTTTCAAAAAGGCTTCCCTTGAATTAAACTTCTTCCTCAAGTTGGCCTCAATCTCGGAAAGCTGCAATCGCAGATCCCGCGCTCTATAAGCCTACTGCCCTCTCATTTAAGACAAAGGAGAAATCATTTGGATTAAGTGCAACTGCATTGTTCTGCAGCGCTAATGAGTGCGGCGGCCTGCCGGGTGCCTTGGATGTCTTGGTTCGGATTGTATAGGGTTAGGTAGGTATCCGGGAAGGAGGAGGTTTTAGTACCTGTCATAAAGCGCAGATTTCATTCAAGAGTCCGAGTCCAGTTCGCAGGATTCATTCATAAACAGGGATTGTCAAGAGCAGGGCCGGCGATCTGGGTGGATCGGTGGGTGGACGGGTGGTCGAGTGCAGGGATCAATGGTGTCGGGCAGGTAGACTCGTAGTATATCTAGTGGGTGGTGGTGTGGTGAGCCATAAAAAATCCACAAGCTTATATTTGCGTAGGCTGGGACTTAGGCTTTCGGCCGCTCGGGACTTTCCCGTGTTTATTCTTTAAGTAATGAGCACTGGAATTTCCGCGCAATAGTCTCAAAGATCGACGGCAGATCGTAAACTGCCACCTACCTAACACAATGCAGGACTCGTAAACGGTAAGAAAGGAAGTTATAAAATAATTAGATATCGCAAGCCGCCTGGCCAATGGCCAGTTTCATTCATAGAATGCTGCTGGGCTGCGGTGCCAAATACCTGAGCCGGAGCCGGAGCCGGAGCCAGAGTCTGAGGACTCGCTCACAGGAAGGGCACTCATCAGATAAGCAAAGGGCGTCATATTCATATTTAGATTAATTAGGAAATTTCACGTGAGTGCCACCACGCCACATTTGTGGGGAAAGTACGCCGTCTGTTGGAATAGGATAGACCCGCGCCGGCGACGCAATCAGGGGAAAACACATGTGCCTATCCTAACCAAACTCCAGCTTGGCATCGGCATCGGAACTTGCCATCGATGCCATCCTGTTTATCGTCCTCCTAGTCGCATCCGCAGATAAGCCTCCGGTTCGATAGTCATGTGTGATTTTGGCCGGTCAGAGGAACCAAGATTAGGTCCAATCCCAATCCGCACCAGATCAGGATGAGTACATCCTCTTCAGGGAGACTGTATTAAGACTCAATCCCTGCTTAAGATTTAGCCACTATAAGGTTTAATCTATGATTTATTAAATTTCTGTAACAATTCGTTATGGATTTAGTATATCTTGATTTTTAAAATATGGATTTCATTAGAATATAATTATTTTATATTCTTTATTATTATATTATATTTTATTCGGTTTGAAAGCTGAAATACTATAGGTATACCTATAGAACATTTTTAAGTTGTTTCATTTTTGAATTTTTTTGGGAAAAATGATTAAGACTAAGACTAAGTTGGGTAGAAACAAAATGTATAAATTCCGTAGCCAAAAATTTGGACCCTAATATTTTTCATATGTTTGTATTTTATACTCTTATGAACAAAAACATAATTTCGACAAAAAACGAATATTGAAATCAAAATTCCGAAGGTTTGGAAAAAATATATGCACATATTACTGGAAATTTTAAAGTATCTTACTTTATCATTTAATTTATTAAACCAGATGTATATACAAAAATGGCTCTTTAATAAATTACAAGATTTTATATAGAAATGGATTAATTTATGGTAATTAAAATAAAATAGTTTCTTGTAAAATTTTCTTTAATTTAATAATGGTATGTCTCTATATCATATATCCTTACAGAGAAAGGTTCTTTTAGATTATATTTTTAATAGAAATACTCTGTTAATACTGATTTTTCTCTCAGAAAAACTGTACAGATGCTCCAAGTCGGCCGAGTCCAGTGAAGGCAGTGATGGGCGCTCTGTTGGGCGTTCCAAGGGCAGCACGCATCTGGATGAGTGAACTGCCGCCCCGATATGGGTGTGAATGGCGGCCGAAACCGAATCCAAAGGGGAAGAGAGTTCACTTGAAGGCATAAACATAAATCAAATCTGTTTTTTTTTTTCAAGTGAATGCACTCGACTAATTCCTGCGGCGAACGCGCCAAAATGGGCCGCGGACTCGGCCGCTCCGGTTGTGGTTGTCCTTTTTGGGAATCCGTCGACACAGAGCCAAGCCAACAAAAGGAAGGTCCCAATAATACACAGACACAAGTATCGATGAACATTTACCCCGTGACACCGCGACTCGCCGCGAGCGACCACAATAGCAACCCCGGTCCTGAGGCCTTTCCCCTTCCCACGCCACTCGCTCGAGTCATGATCGCTGCTCCTTTATCCTTGGACTTCCCCCACAACGACTACTTTCCTTTGGCGCACGCGGCCATTCTTGGCTCGGATACTATGTGGGGCATGCCACGGCGGCAGCTGGGTCAGCCCTCCTGCTCGCACTTGGACGCGACCCGCCGCAGCGTATCTGTGTGTGCGTGCAAGCAGCTGTGGAAGAGGAAGAGGGCAGGACGCAGCAATGGCGTTTCCAGATTGCCCCGCCTCCAGAGCGCGTTTCGGGCGCGTTTTTTGTCGCCAGCACAGCTCATTGAAAGTCAAAACAGTTGTGAAAATCCTCGACAAAATTTCAATTTCCTTTCCGCAGACCGTTTTCCATCCACTGAAATAGCACTTAACCCCAAATCCAATAATCCGCTTGTAATGCAGTTCATTCAGAGGACGACAACTGACCATTGTCCGAATGTCCTGCGGCGTTTTTCCATTTGAATATCCATGCGGGCAAGGATAGCAAAGTGTTGACCTCGACGTGTAATCGTTCTATTATTAACAGATCTCTCCTCGAAACAATGTCACAGTTGGGCTGGACTGATCCGTTGGCTACCAACTAAAGTGATATTTTATTTACCTGCCCGGGGATTAAACGGATTGTCCGGCTTACAACACCTTTGAGGGCGCTGAAATTGGAGTGGGTTAAGTTTGAGCAATATTCATGAATCAGCGTAAAGTTTGCCCTCTGTATATAGTTCAATATCTAAACTTGGAAAGATCCTACTTAAGAACTTGCAGAACCGTATAATTTTTCTTTTACCAAAAACTAATATTTTAGATTTGGAAGATCCTTTTACCTTTCTCTTCAATTTGTTACAAACCACAAATGTATCATATACTATTATATAATACACATATTTCTATTAATAAACTTCCTTGAAATGTCTTCATCTGAGTTAGTTCAGTGATATCGGAGAGTGGTATTGTGGTACGAGTTCTACGGTATTCAACCTTATTCAATTGACCGCATGACACGCTTATGCTTATGTCTTAGACGTCTTAGAAAATAAAATCGTCTTAGGATTGAAGGATTTGTGCCCCGAATACGTGCAAATCGTTAACAATTGTCGCTCCCCCAGCACACCAAGTAGCCGAGAACCAAAGGCAAACGGCTCGAGCCTTGATCCGCCTAGTAAACTAAAGGACACTTTCTTAAGATTGGACATAAGTGGCTGGGTTCGCCCATAATGGAGAGCAAAGTCAAATGCAAATTGAAATGTGCCAAAATCTGACAAAAGACGGGAGTTCCTTAGAACGCACATTCAGTGCTACCGTTGTCCTGTCCTGTGCGTTGTTGACCCGGCCAGGACCAGGACCCGTGCTCGGTGTTGTCTGCAAAGCCTTTTCACACTTGGTTAGTAATACTTCTGTGAATGAAACCAGAACTCTGAAAAGCCGCACGACAACATGCAACAAGATGCAAAGGATCCGTAGAAACAGTAGGAGATTGGCCATTGAAATGGGCCAGGTCGGCGTGGCTGTCACCCAAGGTGCAATTATGATTGAAAGGTTCGAATAATATCCGATAAATTTATGTTTACCTAACGATCCTGGGTTCTGGTCAGCTGTCAAGTGCTTATATTCAGCCCAGTGCTCTGGTCGTGATGAATGAATGGGAAAGCCGTGAATGGCTGCCCATGAATGATGAACTGTTCAGATCTGCACTTCAAAAAGGTGTCCTTGTAGGTGTACACCCTGCGGATGCTGGAAACCTTGCAACTCCATCCGAGGGCCGTGCAATTGTGGCTATTGCAAAATATTTTATTCCAATTTGATTGATCGGCTTGCCAGAAGTGGGTTTATAAAAATTGATCAAAAAATGTGACTTTTTTCACAAAAAATAATAATGGGCACATAACAACGTGGGTTTTATTTGGGGTGATGTGATTGATAAGGTTTGAAATGTCGAAGTTTCCTAGGCCAATTTAAAAACAAGGACATTTTGAGAAGGATATGGTCTAAAATATTATATCTTCTAAGCTGTTTTTAAAAATATAAAAAGTAATAAATATCAAAAGTAATTTTTTAATGCTTGTTTTTTAAAATGCGTCTTAGTTTCTGACATAAAATAACATTTTTAATGCAAACTGTTTTGAAAAAAATTTTGGATTCTATGCACTATAGTTGAAACTATTTAAGTACTATCATGGGATTTTGAGGTATAGCTACTGACATCAGATCATTTAAGTTTATATTGATATGTTTACGTGGCTTAAGATAGTTTACAGATAGGTTATACAGTTTATAAAGATTAAGTTTCCAAAGACCACAGATAAATTTTTTTCTTGATGTCTGTATCATTTATAATTCTATTTTATCTCACTTCTTTGAAGTGTAAGAGGCCAGAAATGAATAGTATTACAATTCAAATATAACTATAGAACTTACCTTATAGGGAAATTCACATCCTCATAAGTGTCATAAGCGAAAACCGCAAAAATGTCTATAAATTGACATCATAAATTAAAATTACTTCCACCCTTCTTCACCTTGGAGCGCCTAAGCGCAAGCCCAGGCCCAGGCCCGAAACCAAAACCCAAAAACCAAACCCTGCCTTGTGGGTTTTGCGGGCATATCGCACTACTATTCGAGGGGGTTGGACCAGGGGTTGGTGTCGCCACAAAACCACACCGAGAAACCGAAAAACCTAAATGCCGGCAATGGATGTGCCTGGTAGGTGGGGTCCGAAGGGTAGTAGATAGGGCAGAAAGAGGAAAAAGGGCGAGAACCAGCCATCAACACGATTATTTCGCATAAAATAAATTGATTCCAGTTAAGAGTCAAGCATGTCTTTTGATTCCAGCAGAAGAGCATCGAACACACAGAATAGACAAACCGAAAACAGCGCTTGAAAAATGTCGAAATTTGTCCACAATAAGTTCTTTATTGAGTCGCCATATACAAAGGATTGCCACATCCCCTTCCCGAAACCATTCCCGATCCCGATCCCGTTCTCATCTCCGCTATAAACCACGGCCCGGCCACTCGACGGAGCAAAAACCAACAAAACAATGGGACAAAAGAAAACTGTGGCACGTCTTTACTGTCGTCCTTTAGTGTCCTGCTGCATCTGTAAGCGGTGAGCGTCAAGGAGCGGTAGGCTGTCCCGACACCTTTGGCCGCCCCCTTCCCTCGCCGCGTCTGAATAGAAAGTGGGATATGAATAATGACAGGCGAGCCAATTTCGTTCAGTTGCGTCAAAAGAAGAGTCAGCCAGGATCCTTTCCCTCTGACCTGCCGGGCCTTTGTCTTGGCTCCGATTCGGATGCCAGTGTGGCACCTTGACAGCCACTCAGGCAGCCACCGCGGCGATGCGGTCGCCAAGGCGGCTGGCTGCTCCAGGTCCCTAGTCCTGCTCCTGCATGGGTCCTTGCGCTCGTCGGCCAGACCGTTCGTCGCCTCTCAAATTGAGCGTGTGGAATCGATTAGTTGGCGCATTCTCCTCGCCGTATTTTTATTTAGTTTATAAACTTATTTCCAAATCGACGGCCCGTGAAGTACGCTGAGGGTGAAGATTCGATTATTTCATTCACAGTGTTGTGTGAATGGAAATGGTATTAGGTTCGTGTGACAAATTAATGAATTCATGCAGCTTGCAGAGGAGCAAGCCCACCATGAACTTGACCCAAAATTGGAACCCATTTGATCTAATTCCTATATTATCCTTAAAATGGATAAGAAAGTGTGTCATTTTCTTTTGGAAAGTGCTCAAGTATTATTATTCTGCAAGTCAATTCATTCAAGTCATATTTCTGATAAAAAAGTCATCGATATCCTGAGACAGTTCCCGAGAGTAGATCTCAGGTTTTCCGGGAATCGCAACCGATTCCCGACTTTCGCAGACAGACTGTCCCCCAAGCGGCAGACGGAAAGTCTCTTAAGAAGTACCGACTATTGATTGGCCCATAAACCTGCTACAATTGAGAGCTCTAAGCCGTCATATTTCTTGGCTGATCGTGGGCTCAGAAGTCACTCGAGCACTTCTATTCCCAATTAAAGGAATTGTCAATTTTTAAGGTGTCAACAGGTAAATTAGTCATTGTAAACTCCACCTCGTATCAGTGACGATTCAGGAGGACGAGTCCCTCTTGAGGACTCTTTGTTTTTGCAATAGGGCCGAAGGAGGAGCGGCTAGATCAGAGAGTGCGGCATGTAGCAATGTCACGTTGCAGATCAGAGACACCGATGAGTCGCACAGCCGCAATATAAAGGATAATGTGGCAAAATCCAGACAATTGGTGTCCTTAGCGGCACATCAAATGGTGGAATTGTTTGTTTGCTGTTCTGGGACGATGTTTGGCTGGGACGATGCACTTGACGTTTGCGGGCGGGTCAGGGCGAAAATAAAAGGAATCAAACAAATAGAGACGCGATCCTTCGCTATTGTCTTCCGTAATGCAATTTTTCAACAAAAACCTGCTCGGATCCAATGGATGGATCTGACATTAAGTTAAATGTTTGTAATTAATCTGATTTGGCTTTCTTTTTTAAGACGATTGACATCAGCAAATATGTAAGTGGGATTTACTTTTAAATCTTAAAAATCGATTTTCGGCAAGAAGGGAAATAATTCTCAACGGGATGGCAAACAATTCTGAAATGGATTAAATTCCTTCCCATAACAGTGTTTTTGGAAAAAAAAGAAATACATTTTCATTAGAAATACTTTTTTTGAAAGCGTGAATATTAAGATTTGAATTAAAAGTTTAAAACGTAAATTTAACAGCTTTCTTTTAAATTACCAGCCCTTTAAGTTAAGCGCCAAAAACATGATATTTGAAATCAGATTTCTCTTAACCAAATGCATTACTCCTTAAAATTAAAAATTATATTAATTATTTGTTTTTCTGGCTTTTACTTCATGTTCGTTTTTATAATATTGTTAAAAACAAATTAATCTAAAGACATGATTTTAAGTATGTATTAGCTGTTAAGTTTTTTTATACTCTAAGGCTAAAGGAAGATAATCAAAGATAAACCTTTAAAAATTAACGTTGTCTATTTTTAAAGGAAAATTTTAAGAATTAGAAGTTTTTAAATAAATAAAGGTTTGATAAATTAAAAAGCTAAACATAGATGGCGCCAGCTTTGGTGTAGCATACTTTTGTGCGTGTTAATAAATTAGTGCTGAAAAACGCTAGAGGCTGAAACTTTTCTTTCACAACACGCCTTATCAGCCTTCAAACAATTCCGCCAAAAAATTAAGTTTCCATAAAATTATTTTCATTTCAGTTTCATGAAAAGCTTAGGCTGCATTTTCTCGATGTCGTCGAAAAGATATGTTGTTGAGAAAGCGCTTTCAGCAGTTCCAGAAAAAGTCTAGCTCTCCGAAACGAATATTAATGACCTTTATTGACTGGCGACTTTAAAAAATTCCGTTGAATATGGGGGCGGGGCTCAAGGGTAGTACTAGTACTACTGCTAGTAGTAGCTCAAGGTAGAAGAGATGAATACAATTTTGTGTACCCGTTCTCAACTAAAATGGCAACCCTGCGTGCTTGGTGGAGCAAAGTCGGCACAGTCCGCTCTCGGCCTCGGTCGTGCTCGATTCGAACCAGCCAAGCCACAGTCCACAGGCAGAGCAACCCCACAGCTTCGCGCCCACACACGAAAAACACACAGCGGCCAAGGCACCGAGCCAGTCCGGTGAAGGAAAAGCCAAACGGAAGCGGAAAAACTGAAAGTTTAAAGCCCCGATTAGGGATGAACTGTTAAATATTTTCCGGAAATACGCGTAACTAATTGAAGTGGATTACTTAACTAAAGTGTCGGGCTGGTGAAAGTGAAAAGAAAATAAATTGAAAACTCGGGGCTCTTTTTTTCGCACATGTTTTCCAATGCAACGGTTTTCTTCTGTATCTGTTTTCCGAGAGACCTCAGCCACGGACTGTAATTAACAGAGCCTGGGCCCCAACGTAGCACTAGACGGTATCCCAGCCGTGCAACAAACGCAAAATCCGAGAAGCACCTACCAAAGGACCTACGAAAATGGTAATAGTGGATGTGTGATTATGAAATCCTCCGCGAAAGGAGGAGCAGGAGCAGGATGCTAGGTGCTGGCCTAATCAGCTGAGACCGTGTTTATCCCTCTATCCGCTTGGCGTGGTGCAAATTGCGAGTCAATTGTTAGCTTTCGTCCTCCCAGCCTCGCTAACCTAGTCCTGTTGTGTAGTTTCCGCTTTTGCTTTTCTGCGCCTCCCATTGTCTTGGGCCGTTTGAAGAAAAGCCAGAGCGTGTATGATGTAAGCCGAGGCCCCCGTCCTACATTTCCTCGTCCCTACCACCCGCCCCCGATTCCAGTTAGCTCAGCCATTTATTTTTATAAGATAGTCGCTCGACTGCAGCCTCCTTGCCGCCTTTCGGGCGTCATTGACGCCGTCAACGCGGCTGGTACTGCTCCTTCCCCCCACCACCCGTTCACTCCTCACCACAAGCAGCAGCAAACAAAAACAACAAATGTAACTAACAGCAAAAGTCAAGCGAAAAGCACTACACCACCCACCACCCATCGCCCACGACCCCCCAGCCGCCTGCAGTCCCTTTGCAACCTTACCCAACAGCTCGGAAGAGAAAGAGAGGCAGAGAGAGCGAGAGCTTCGGGGACGGATGTGGGGCAAGGGTGCCATAACTGTAAATCGATATTGTGCGGCATGACCGAGTGGCCCACAAGGCGGCGTTCGGTTCATGGGCCTGGACTGGGAACTGGGAGATGGGAGATGGGAGCTTGGTTGTGTGGTGGCTTCGTTAGTCACTCAGTCAGCCAGACGCCGACGTGGCCACCGCCTCCCCCCACCACCGCCTCGCGACTGTCCTCGTGTCCCATCGTGTCGTTTTGTAGTTTGTGGTGGAAAAGCCCACTTGCTCTCGCCGTGCCCTCTCAGTCCTGGTCCCTCGCTCTCTGGCAATTGCCTCAAATTTGCGCTGTTATCACACCAGCAACACCAGGCAGCAGTCTGCCTAGCTGCCTTGCCACCACCACTACCACTACCACCACCAACAACAACAACAGGACCAACAACAATGGCATCCAAATCGGCAATAACAAAGAAATGTTGCTGAAATTTATTCAAAGACATTTATTGTTGCTTTAGCTTAGCTTGTGTATTGGAGGGCCGCAGGACGATGTCAATGATGTCATCTGGTCCTGTTTTCCCTACTTTCTTTACAGGAATCGCTGTAAATGTCATTCCTTTGGACATGCAGGACCTTGATGTGGAACTCAGTGGTGTTTAAATAGGACCATCTCGTCAGGTGACATGTTCTGAGGGGTTCTGTCACTTGTAAAGGCTAATCATAGCATCTTGTTGCAACATCTCAAGTAGTCTTACACTAAATCCAAGAACTAGAAATTGCTAGAATAAGTTCTGTAATGTTTTTAAAATTTTTAGATTTTGAAAAGGTTTCTGTAACCCTTCCATTCGGGTGGGTAGAGCAAGAACCCTCTGCAACAGTCTGTCTTTTTTGTGATTGTTGGCTTGCTTCTTGACTTCCTTGACTGCCACCGGCCAGTCACCCATTAAGTACTCGTATCAAATATCAGACAGGTTCAATGGAACAGGGCTAACAACATGAAACCATAGCATAAACTTTTTAGGTTTTTTTTTTTACATTTAAGACCAAGACAACAAATCCAAACCTTTGCATCTTAGGTATAAGATTCAACATACCAAGTTCCACAACAAACATTATTCTTTTGAAGTGAGAGTTTAGTCAACTTTCTGTACCACGAGATCATCCCCAAGACTGAACCCAGAGTAAACAGTTGACTTTGTTTTGTGCGGTGGCTTTTGGAGCAGTTCACGCCAGCTAAAGCCTGTTATCGAATTTCCACAGCCGAGCTGCGACACAAAGCCGGCCCATCAAGCCGCACCAGGGCGGTTAGGTTTCTTATCTCAGCTACTTGTACGCTTTCACTTGGGAGGGGGTACTTCCACGTGAGGAGTGTGGGTACTTGCACTTCCATATGTAAATGAACCTGGCATGTCTCCTAGAAGGGCGCTTGTTTATCATATACCACAATCTTTCACCTCACCTAGATTGTACGCCGCCGATCTCGTCGAGCCCGCATGTGGAACATGGGGCTGCTCTTCCTCATCTACTACTGCGTCAGCATCTATTCCGCCAAGGGCGACACAAAGGAATCCCTGCCCCTGGATGTCGGCAGCCTGGCAGAGGACGCCGGTGATGCGGAATCCAATGGACTGGACATCACAGAAGCCAACGCTCTGCCGGATACAACTCCGTTGCCTGAGGTGAGTAGTCCGCTGCCTAGATAGACCATAATCTCATACAACCTCTTTGGGTAGACCATGTCGAGCACACAAGCCACTCCTGTCCATGGAGCAGTTCCCACCTGGCGGCCCAAGCGGGACAACTGCACCCCGCCGGCCATCGAACAGTTCCCCCAGCCGCTGATGAACAAGTGGGCGCGGCAGCATGGCGGCCTCATCCTGCACATCCTGGTGGCCGTCTTCACCTTCTTTGGACTGGCCATCGTTTGCGATGAGTACTTTGTAGCCAGTCTGGATCGACTGTGCGAGGGTAAGCTAATAAAGCTATGATGTACACTTGCGATCAAGGAAAAAGAGTAATTGAGTCATTATCATCCTTAAGGTTTGGTCTTATAATCCTAAAGACCATTGGCTATCATAGTTCCTGATCTTCTTTTTATTGAAAACTTAAAAGTGGGTCTATTTCATTGATCGCGAGTGTATATGATTAAAGATCTATTAATACATCAGCTTAGGTAATACTTAAAGAGATAACACAATGACGAAAGTTTCTAAAAGAAATATTGTTTCAAATTTTTATTCAAATATTAACACATTCTCTGTCAAGTTTTCAGCAATTCTTAGTGGGCTTTAATTAGATTAGATCTTAAAAGCTTCTCTAGTTTATTTCGTAAAAATAAACTTTTAAAATTGTTCCATTTTAGAACTGAAACTATCGCCAGATGTGGCTGGAGCCACCTTCATGGCTGCCGGAAGTTCGGCACCCGAGCTGGCCACCGTGGTGATCGGCGTGTTCTTCGCCAAGGATGATATTGGCATCAGCGGGGTCATTGGATCGGCCGTCTTCAACATCATGTTCGTGATCTCCGTCTGTGCTCTGTGCTCCGGCACTGTCTGCCAGTTGAACTGGTGGCCTCTGGTGCGAGACTGTTTCTTCTACTGTGTCTCGATTCTGGTCATGCTGATAATAATCTTCAACGATGTCATTTCCTGCGTAAGTTCTCCTAAGCCGCTCGTGAATGAATCCTAAAATATCCTCGGCTTACAGTTCGAATCGGTGGTGATGCTCCTGTGCTACGTTGGATACTGTGTGGCGCTCCACTTCAACACGGAGCTGGAACGCTGGGCCTTGGGCCTGAACCTGCCCTTCAAGCTACCCAGCAAGGAGGAGCAGTCGGCGCTGGTGACCTACAAGAATGTGCCCGAGAGCACCTACACCCAAGGTAGCGGCGCCCAGGGACGGGAGCAGACGCAGCAGACCAGCCTGTCGAAGGAACAGAACGAAGGAATGCCGTCGGAGCCGCAGAGCGACTACCAGAACTACAGCGACCCCAACGCCAGCTGGGACCCGAACGCCGCCTGGGGCGAGGAGAACCAGCCGAAACCAGTCGTCAGTGCTAGATCCAATCCGCCGCCGGTCGACGATTGGGGCATGGGCGGGTACAACCAGGGCCAAGGTCAGGAGAACATGGCCTACAACGCCGACCAGCCCGAGTCTGTGGTTACAGGTGAAGCGGCGGCAGCAGCTTCCAAGCCGGGAGCCACTGCGGCGGCTGCCACAACTGGTGCCGTTGATTACTACAAGTCCACTGATAAGCAGCGAGAGCCCCGGCCCGATCCCCTGATCCGACCCACGGAGGGCGGCCTGCCAGCACTGGTCGCCTGGTATGTGGTCTATCCGATCCACTTCCTCTGCAAGAAGACGATGCCCGATTGTCGGCAGGAGCAGTACCGCAACTGGTATCCCTTCACGTTCCTCATCTCGATGGTGTGGATCTCGTTCTATTCGTACTTTATGGTCTGGATGATCACCGTGATCGGGTCCACTCTGGCCATTCCGGACACCGTGATGGGTCTGACGTTTGTGGCCGCTGGCGTGTCCGTCCCGGATGCCCTAAGCTCAATAGCCGTTATCAAAGAGGGCTTCGGCGACATGGCCGTATCGAATGCAATTGGCTCGAATGTCTTTGATATACTAGTGTGCTTAGGTCTTCCCTGGTTCATACAAACGGCCATCATAAAGCCCGGCTCGCACGTCAACGTAATATCCAAGGGTATGTACACTCCCCCGCTAGTCATGTTTGTCCCGTATGTGCCGTAGTGCTCGTCATGTGTCCAACGTTTGTGGTATGCCTAGCATGAGTGTCGTAGCTGTTATCCTATCTGACGTAGCAGCATCCTGTGCAAAGGATTCCCACTAATCTCCTAGTGCTTTCTCTTCTCCCCTTACCGTTTTCTCACAGGTCTGGCCTACTCCACGCTGTCTCTCTTCTCCACCGTTGTCTTCTTGATCCTGTCCACGCACCTGAACGGGTGGAAGCTGGACAAGCGACTGGGCATCATCCTGATGGTCTGGTATCTGTTCTTCATCACGCTGGCGTCTCTCTACGAAATGAATGTCTTCGGCTACATGAACCCACCCGAGTGTCCCAGTGAGTTTGTCTCCCCAGCCACCACTAGAGAACCGGAAACTCAAATAAAATCGGTTTTTTTTCTTGCAGGCACTTACTAAGCCCCGAAGGACTATGGCAGCACTTATATATTCGCATTACCAGCACCAAGTACCATATACATAGATGCATACCACACATATATATAGAGTCGTTCATAGCCGCAGTTAAAGTAAGACCATCAAATATTGCAACCAAAAACCTAATGTCAATGGGAATTAAATGAAGTTGAATGGAACATTTACCTAACGTTTATTAGAGGACAGGAATAATACTCAAAATGGCATTTTACATGGATTTTTACATTGCACCAAAAGGATCGAAGGAGGAGGAGGAGGAGGCGGAGGATAAACCAAAAGATAAATTATATATACATGTATATTATATTTATTAATATGTATTTAAATTATATTTAGGCAATTAACAAACCGTATATGTACAACAAAACGAAAAGTATACATAAATGATAAATAGAACTGTAGATAGGGAGACAAAAATATATGTAACTAAAACCATGAGAACCAGAAACAAAAAATACTAGCAGTGGTCGCTAACTATTTTAGTGAGGAGCTTGTTAAAAAGGATAACTCGAATCGAATGCACTCCAATTATGATTTCACAACGATATCCTTGGTCAATGACCTGCAACATGTAATTACAGACTTAGTTTTAGTTTAGGGACATTTCTGTAAAAAGCCCCCTTATGGTTTATAGGCCCAAACACCCAAACAGTGGGTTTCTGCTTGGTCGACCTCAAGAACTCATATGATGAAATCAACCGACCAGATGCGCCGAATCCGAGCGCCGTGGAAAACGAGCAACGAATTTTTGTTATAGTTTATATTATATATTTTGTTTTAGATCACACCACGATCAAAGAATGAATTAAAAGTGTGCATATTTTTTATATATTTAGTCTAACGATCGAAGCGATAATTTAACGAATCCACACGAAATAAATACGTTTAGAAATACATATAATACGTCCTGGGTTTGCCGAATACAACTTAAAACTTATCAGAAAATAGCAATGAAATTTAAAGTGCAAGGATACTTAATCTCGAGGCAATTAATCGTGTCAATTTTTTATTGCAATTAATATTAATAACAAACAATATTAAATATATATTATAAAACGAGTATTGTGCATTTAAAGTCAATTTGTGATGAATTTTAGCACCCTATTAATTCCTGTTTCCGATTTAATTCTATTTTTTCTCAAATATTTGTTTAAAAACTTCTCAACTTTTAAGGTTTCAAAATATGAATCTGGGGAAAGTATTCATTTAAATATTCGAGTTTAGAAATTTTGTGCGGGAACAGAAATGAGATATTTTTCTTACATGACCTGAAGCTATAGTACTTCAAAGTATATAAGCTTGACATTGGTTGCACCAAAAGGTCTATCTTCTAACCATATTTAATGGATCATATGGACTATAGTCTTTAACGTAAACTGGTGCAATTTAAGTCAATGAAAAATCAAAAGTAAATAACTGTATGCTCACATTTAAATTGCTTTTTGAATTATTTTTTATAAAAATCTAATATAATACCATATAGTCGAAAGGTACTTACACTAGTTAATGCTTCGAAATTGTTTGTTGTTAGTTTCTTATTAAGTATGCAACAAGAGAACACAGTTACACACAATTACTTGGTAGCCATTAATCGAAAGGTTTTGCACACAATTTAGGCTCTACGATTAGAGTCCTCACTGCAACCCAAGCCAGATCGGATAGCAGACGTGTCGCCAGATCGCAGTATCAGTATCAGAATGTTAGCTGAAAGCAATGTGTAAGACAAATATATGTATATGTACATCAAGATATATTCATGTAGCATACAGGATGTAAATCTTATTTACGTAGTGAGCACTGCACTGCTATAGACTCGCTCAAATCATAAAACATCGACATATTTATACAAAAAAACAAAAACATACACACATATATAACTAAAACATAATGTCGAAGCAAATGCAATTAAACTGAATTCTATCAGTTATAACAGCCAACTTCCTGGAGCTACGCAATCCAATGAAACAGAAATACATACCTAAACGGAAACCAACGTAAAGTTATACAACAACACGTAAGAACAATCGCCTTTCGAGAATCCCTACGTACCCATATAGCTATAACTCTGTAACTCTATCAAACTTAAGTACCATAAGTGGCAGCTCTTACCACAAGTACAAGGTTCTTCCCAACTCTATGAAACAAATAATTGAAACTGTTATATTCCGAACGTATTGACGACCCATTAAGTTCATACAAGTACTTCCACAGGACACTCTAGCCTAGTGGACCACATGATGTCTCAGTTCTGTACAATAAGACAACCTACCCAAACTAGTTCAAATATGCTATGCCGTGAAGTATAAACTCAAATTAGTGTTTCAATGAAAGTTATAGAGAAGATTGAATAACCGTTTAATTAAACGTTGAGGAAATTATCCGTTTTAATTAGCTAATGAAGTTGGACTTAGAAGTCAAGATTGGAATTATTTAAAATGTGCATAGGTATATCTTGCGAGATTCGAATCAAACCTACTTCGTGTTACTTTTAATTGTATCTATATAATAGATTCCCTTACTTTATATAATTACCAACGGTCTAGGGGAAAGGATAAACATAACACTGCTTAAGCAAAGGATTCTTTCCTTGAGCAAAACATATACTATGTACAATAAATATTAAATTGTCACATTTACTTACAAACATACATATGTATAACTAAAACGTGCTACGGAAATCCAATACAATATATGTTTACATCTGACATTTGTGTTAATTGCGACTATAATTGTTTACAAAAACTATATAAAACCTATCATATTTAATTGTGAAGCGTGTTTAAAATAACTTTGAAACGGCAACTTACACATTGTTGTGGGATTTAAACTAAAAACATCAAGTTAAATATATAAAAACTAATGCTAATATACAAAACTGTTGATGTTATGTTTAGTCAAATAATGAATTCCAGAAATAAATGCATAATATAAAAACATTTCCCTTTCTTCTACGATTGTTTACGCACTATTGGATCGGAAGCGTGATACATAATATGTATTCCATATTGGTTTATTGGTACAAAGATATATAGACTTTAAAGAAGACCCTCTAGATAATTAGATAATGATGGGAAATCGATCTATAAACCGTTCAAGGTATTCCGCTTAAGAATCGGATGGTTATTGGCAAAGATATGGACTTCCCAGTGGGCCAAAAGGTCCTTCCCAGCATTTTTCCCCGATTTTCTAAGGGGAGCCCCCACAAAATTTGACAAAAAATCTTAAAAATATTTTGTTTGCGGGTTTTGATGCAGATTGATGCAGAATCGATCTACAAATCGTTCAAGGTATTCCCCATAAGAATCGGATGGTTATTGGCAAAGATATGGACTTCCCAGTGGTCAAAATGTCCTTCCCAGCATTTTCCCCCATTTTCTAAGGGGAACCTCCAGAAAATTTGACAAAAAATCTAAAAAATATTTTGTTTGCGGGTTTTGATGCAGATTGGTGGAGAATCGATCTACAATTCGTTTAAGGTATTCGCCATAAGAATCGGATGGTTATTGGCAAAAATATGGACTTCCCAGTGGCCAAAATGTCCTTCCCAGCATTTTCCCCCATTTTCAAAGGGGAGCCCCCAGAAAATTTGCCAAAAAATCTAAAAAATATTTTGTTTGCGAGTTTTGATGCAGATTAATGGAGAGTCGATCTACAAATCGTTCAAGGTATTCCCCATAAGAATCGGATGGTTATTGGCAAAGATATGGACTTCCCAGTGGCCAAAATGTCCTTCCCAGAATTTTGCCCGATTTTCTAAGGGGAGCCCCCAGAAAATTTGCCAAAAAATCTAAAAAATATTTTGTTTGCGGGTTTTGATGCAGATTGATGGAGAATCGATCTACAAATCGTTCAAGGTATTCCCCATAAGAATCGGATGGTTATTGGCAAAGATATGGACTTCCCAGTGGCCAAAATGTCCTTCCCAGCATTTTCCCCCATTTTCTAAGGGGAACCTCCAGAAAATTTGACAAAAAATCTAAAAAATATTTTGTTTGCGGGTTTTGATGCAGATTGGTGGAGAATCGATCTACAATTCGTTTAAGGTATTCGCCATAAGAATCGGATGGTTATTGGCAAAAATATGGACTTCCCAGTGGGCCAAAATGTCCTTCCCAGCATTTTCCCCCATTTTCTAAGGGGAACCTCCAGAAAATTTGACCAAAAATCTAAAAAATATTTTGTTTGCGGGTTTTGATGCAGATTGGTGGAGAATCGATCTACAAATCGTTCAAGGTATTCCCCATAAGAATCGGATGGTTATTGGCAAAGATATGGACTTCCCAGTGGCCGAAATGTCCTTCCCAGAATTTTCCCCCATTTTCTAAGGGAAACTCCAGAAAATTTGACAAAAAATCTAAAAAATTTTTTGTTTGCGGGTTTTTATGCAGATTTATGGAGAATCGATCTACAATTCGTTTAAGGTATTCCCCATAAGAATCGGATGGTTATTGGCAAAGATATGGGCTTCCCAGTGGGCCAAAATGTCCTTCCCAGCATTTTCCCCCATTTTCTAAGGGAAACTCCAGAAAATTTGACAAAAAATCTAAAAAATATTTTGTTTGCGGGTTTCGATGCAGATTGGTGGAGAATCGATCTTCAATTCGTTTAAGGTATTCCGCTTAAGAATCGGATGGTTATTGGCAAAGATATGGACTTCCCAGTTGGCCAAAAGGTCCTTCCTAGCATTTTCCCCATTTTCTAAGGGAAGCCTCCAGAAAATTTGACAAAAAATATGAAAAATATTTTTTTTCTGGGTTTTGATGCAGATTGATGGATTGATCTGCAATTCTTTTAAGGTATTTCTCATAAGAATCGGATGGTTATTGGAAACCTATTGGTTTGGACACTGGAAAGTCCAAACTCTATTTATACTCTTAAATATTATAATTTCCTATCCTTTCCTATTGCCTAATACAAATTTATAAAACAATTGTATTATATATCTTACAATTGTTTTATAAATTTGTCCTCTATAAGCCGACATACATATGTATAGCCAGCAGGGTATATACATAAGCTTATGAAGTTTGTTTATACACCTCATTGTTCAATAATTTCTAAAAGAAAACATGTTTTTTTATTAATTATAAATCAAAAAATGTAAACACCTTATTTTCATTGCCAACTTTAAGGGGCGCCTAAAGGTCGAATAGTAATGGAGAGTACAATTTTACCGTTTTTTTGCATATGATAACGCTCCAGAAACTGCTATAATTTAGAAGCTATTCAATGAAATATTTTAAAATAATTAATTAAAAAATAGCGCCCTCCTCCTCGATTCTCATATGTTGCACTTAAGCAGGCCCGAAAAATCGGAAATAATTATTTTTTTTTTTTTAATTTAAAAATAAATAATTAAAAATAAGTGCCCTCCTCCTCGATTCTCATATGGTGCACTTAAGCAGGCTCGCAAAATCGGGAAAATAATTATTTTATTTTAAATTAAAAAAAAAATTTTTTTATTTTTTCCATTTTTTAAATTAAATCCAAATTTATTTTTAGCCACATCTTTGGTGTTTTTTAAGATAAAAGCTTATTTAAAAATTTAATTATAGGAACTTTTTTTGGTAAGTTCCCATGGGCCACATGTCGTAACAAAATTCAGTTTAAATAAATCAAATTTGTTAAGCTTAGGAAGTTAATACTATACTTGTATTCTTAAAGAAAACGAATTTAAAATTCTCAAGCATCCCAGTAACTGAATTTTTCTATCAATTAGCTACAACACCCCATGGTGGTGCATGTCTACCACCAGTCAGTTAATGCCAGCCCGATGGTACCAGTCAGTCAATGGCCACTGCTCTCATCTCTGCCTACCAGCTCCCAGGATTATCGAGTGGAGTCCTCGCAAATCCTGCGCCTGCCCCACAGGCCTGAAGCTGATGCCCGAAGGCCTCAAGTGTGTTGAAGATCGCAAGTACTCCAGGACATTCAGTCACGCTTCTGCTTTGTATTTAACCCGTATGGCTTAATTTTTGATTTCTGATTACTAACCCTTGATTCCCCGACCCGGCATCACTTGCACTTGCATGCAGCTTTTTACATAGCACCCAGTTCGAAACCACCGCGGGCTTTCAAAACGATCATCCTTATAAATATTTTGCTTTACAGATTGTGACACAGTTTGATGAAAAAACGATCTAGAAATCGTTTAAGGTATTCCACTCGAGCATTAGATGTTTGGATCCTTGGATAAGACCTTCTCTGATGGTCATATTGTCCTTCAAAGCATTTTCCTTCATTTTTGTAGGGGATCCGCAGAAAATGCGACCAATAAAATGTTTTGTTTGCGGGTTTGGATGTTAATTGATTGACAATCATTCCATAAATGAATTATAGTATTTATGCCAGGAATTATTGAAGAAGATATGGCTCTCAACTGGGGGTTATGTTTCGCATCCAAGGGATCCTCTATCTTTTCTTACATCCCTGTGAAACCTGTTGCTCGTTTTGTAAGTCTTTTGAAAACTATTAAGTTTTCTATAAAGCTGTGGTGGATTGTTATGATTTTGGTTCATATGGTTATTTCAGACGTCGACCCGGCTATGTCCAACATAAAAAAGAAGACCCAGGGCCTTTGTCCAAGAAACATGCGGTATGGAATTTTTATTTTAAAATTTCCACATACTCCCCATCGTTGATATTTTTGTGATAAAAATTCTGAAAGCTTAAGCACCTGGCAAGCCCAGCTGTTAAGGCCCTGAGCAGGCGCCAAAGCTCTCTCTTTTACTTCGGCAAACTTCGGGAATCGTTGTCAAAACCCCGAACGTCGTGCGGCCGCGCGGGCCAAGTCACCGCTGATTAAACATTCGAAAAATTTCACTGCCAAGTATCGGTTCGTAAGTTTCTTTCTTTCTGGACATAGTCATTTTTCTCCGCGCACACACACACTCCCAAAGAGTAAACACTCCAGATACACACGATTGTGTGTTTGTTCGCTGCTACCTGTTCTTTAATTGTTCGGAGTGCAGAGCCCTCTTGCGCTACCGATAAGCTTATGGATTTATCAATATTTTATCATAATCAGGGTCAAATTATATAACGGCACCTATTTTGAAATGCGCAATCGGAGAAGGCGGTTCTGACAACTGGCCATCAAATTTGGAAAACAAAAAAATATAAGTAAAGCAAACAAACATGGACAGGCGGGGCTATCAAGGTATCAGTGAACGCACATACAGAAGAATGTGATTGTGGGTGTGCGTGGAGAGGCCCTCTTGCCAATACTTGTTTACGCGATAAGGCGAAGCGGTTGGGTCAAGAATAGCAGCTGATAAGGGGTGCACCCAGCACCCGAGATAATACAATAAATGTTCAGTTGGGTTGTGGCATAAACGAAAACGAATAATATAAAATTTTGGGTCTGACAGATAACCGTGTGATCTTTGCAGGCACATCCAATCAACGGCCCTCCGACTACCATGAGCCTTCTTCCGAGAGTTGATATCGACAAGCCCAAATATGATCAGAATACATACGAAGGCAGGGCCAAGCACTTCTTCCTGGTCACCAACCCGCTCAATATTTTCACCACCAACGCGAAACTGGAGGAGGCCCGACGCATTGTTCTGAATTACAGGGCCGGCAAGGACGTGCCAGAGTGCAAGACCATCGATGATGTGTGGCGCGCCAAGTACCTGTACGATTCCGCCTACCATCCGGAGACGGGCGAAAAGCAATTGATCATTGGGCGCATGTCGGCGCAGGTCCCAATGAACACGATTATCACCGGCGGTGAGTGCCGAATTCAATTTAGGCTATTTAACCATTTGCTTCCGCCATTTGATTAATTCGAGTATTATGTTTTGTCGCCCCCAGGGATGATGGCCTTCTACAAAAGCACGAGCGCCGTCGTCTTCTGGCAGTGGTGTAATCAGACGTTCAACGCCATTGTCAACTATACGAACCGTTCGGGCTCATCGCCCATCAGCAAGCCGTAGGTACCTGATCCGCAGTAGAAGTGCGCCTGTTCTAAGTTAAATCGCTCTGCCTATAGGCAACTGATTACCTCGTACTGCTTGGCAACCGGAGGAGCCCTGGTCACGGCGCTTTCCCTCAACCGTGCCGTAAAGAATATGAACCCTCTTCTGGGCCGCCTGGTACCCCTCGTCGCTGTGAGCGCTGCTAACTGTATCAACATTCCCTGCATGCGGATGCAGTAAGTCATTAATAGCTACATAAAATAAGTTCTGAAACAGGTGTGTCTTTCAGGGAGCTTCAAAACGGTGTGGTGCTTCTGGATGATAAAAACGACACGGTGGGCATTTCCCAAAAGGCTGCTTGCCTAGGCATCTCGGCAGTCATACTTAGTCGGATTTCAATGGCTATTCCTGGAATGAGTAAGTGGCTCGAATTCTTGCAAAGCGTAATATATATTAATGTTTATTTTTCCTAGCACTTACGCCGATGCTTATGAATGTTCTTGAGAAGAGGGGCTTCCTTTCTAAGTACCCGCGCTCCAACGCTCCTATCCAGGTGCTCTTCTGCGGTTTCGTGTTGATATTTGCCACGCCCCTCGGCTGTGCATTCTTCAAGCAACGTGCAGAAATTAAGGTGGACAACCTTGAGGAGAATCTTCGCGACAAGATCAAGAAGGATCGTCCCGAACTGGACACAGTATACTACAACAAGGGCCTGTAACAAGGGATAACGTTTTTTTCAAAGAGGCACATGTTAATTCCTCGCAGTGCATTTATTAGCATTTCTGTTTGCGTCGCATGTTGAGTTATGTTTTAAATACTCTTGAGATTATTACTAGCTTACGTACACATATTTATCGCGAATTCTCAGGCAAAAAAGGATGGATCAAGTTATACCTGGCTGAATGTAATGTATGTGTAAGAATAGATCGAAACGTGAAGAAACAATAAATTTATGTTATTTGTTGAACAAGTATTTCTTTTTAATAAAATCTGCTTAAGTATACTAATATAGATAAACGTTCTTCGTTTGGAATTTAACATTTCAAACAAATTTTTGAATAATTTCCAGTTGTCCGCAATCGGTAAATTCTAACAGTATTCCAATGTGACCAGCTTGGCAATAGTCGATAGTACATCTATCGATACATCGAGAAGCAAGTGCATGCACAATCGCGGCTTGTTCATACCTAACAGACTATCTGCTCATCTCGGCTTGAGCGGAGTTTTGTTTTTATTTAATTCAACTTTAATTTAACGGTTTGTTTGTATAATTTATATTAAATTAATAATAAAATATCTGTTGTGTTTAGTGCAATATATTTGTGCAATATTACCGTGTCCCCATATTAGATTTAACGCCGTTCAATTAAGGGAGTCGAAATCCCAATTAAGGTGTGGTTGGCTGGTTGACTAAGAGACTTTAATTAGAATGGGCGGGGGCGCTTGAAAAATAAACAATCTGCTTATTTTATAAATAAAGCTATGCTCACCTGTGTGTCTCAAATATCTAAGATTAATGTATCATAGAAGCAGAGGCTAATATTGAAACATTTTGTTAGCTAATAATCCAAGCTTATGACCACGCCTAATCAGACTCACTCCACGGACACAGACACACATCGACACGTATTGGTTCACTAACACTTATTGGCTAGGGGTCGGTGGATTTGTTTACAAACCTATTGTTTACACCTTTTATTTTCGAAAATAAACAACTGATTCAATTATTGCAGATTTGGAAAAATGTGCTTTGGTGTGTTGGGAAGCTACAACTGAAGAAATTTCCACGCTATTCCAAGTTTTCATCAAGTTCAATATGTCACGCAGAGGTCTCTATTTTGTTGGCCTCGTAGCGCCCTTTTTATTGGCACTGGCAACCGCTCAACTGCCAGGTGAACTGCCCTTGGGCCAACCCGAGCAGGGACAACCGATGCAGCCGCAGACATATCAGCCCACCTACAACAAGGACTACACGCCACGCTACAATCCGTTGTACACTGGCCAGCAGACCGGACCAGACACCACCCAGTTCGACAGTCCTCTTCTCGACAACCGAAACCCCAACGCATACAATCCAAATGGCTATAACACTTATGGAAGCCGAGGATTGGGCTCTGGATCTGTGGATCTCGGAGCCAATGTCGGTGGACCGGGAAACAATCTTGGAGGAGGACTTGGTATCGGCTCGCAGTACGACCCGTTCAACAGAAACAACGTCGGCACGGCACCAGGAGTGGGATATCGTGACATTTTTAGCGACGAGGACAACTTCTGCCCGGAGTACTGGGTATCATTCAGACAAACCTGCTACCGGTTCATCCGATCCCCTAAGAGAAATTGGGCGGAAGCGAAGAAAATTTGCAAAGCATACAATGCAGATCTGATCAACGTGGACAACGTGGAAAAGCATGCATTCATCCTTAAGAATCTCATACTTCAGAACCAGCGGCAAAACCGATTCTTTATTTCCGCTCGCCAGACAGGCCCACAAAACTGGGTCAATGACGACAACACCCAACTGGTGCAAATAGAAGACTCGTTTGCTTTCGATGAGCAGATCCCCTGGGAGAACGAAGACCTGCACGACAACCGATTCCTGGTTCAGAACGACCTAAACAACCAGAATCTCAATAATCCGAATCAGTTTTACAACCCCTTGCCGGGAAATGTAAATCAACGCAATCAGAACAACATACGCGGCTTCATAGGTAAGTTTACAAAATCAAAATAGTGTTCTTTTAAATATCATTGTCTCTTCAAGGTCCAAATCAACCGTATGGCGAGAATGGTTACGCTCGTGACCGCGTTGTATACGCCTTTTCCAAAAAGCGGGATCGATGGATGTTCATGCCGGCGTACGAAATCGAATTGAATCTCTTCATCTGCGAATCGAAGGTCCTCTACAGTCCAGACAACGTAAACATAAAGTTGGATGACAAGCGTCCCTACCACTACGGCCTCGACATCCGTGACATGGAACGCATTCCAAGGGGTCCCTATTTCGTGAAGCAACCCAACGATACCATCTTTGACGTGAACAAGAATCGTCTAATCAATGATGTTACCTTGAGCTGCCTGGCTGGCGGCTTTCCCACGCCCTCATACCTGTGGTATCGCGAAGTGTACGTGAACGACACATTGGAGTATCAAAAGATCGATCCCTTGAAGGAGGACCGCTACACTATTTCGGGAGGCAATCTGATCATATATGAGCCGAAACAGGCATTGGACCAAGGTGCATACCATTGCGTAGCAGAGAACAAGTTTGGACGCGTCCGCTCTGAAAGTGCGCACCTTAATTTTGGCTTCATAATGGAGTTTAATCTGAAGCGCTCTGGCGAGACGAGCGAGATGAACTGGGGCAAGTCGATATTCTGTGACCCACCCCAGCACTATCCAGACGTGCGTTACTACTGGTCGCGAAACTACTTCCCCAACTTTGTGGATGAGGATCAACGTGTTTTCGTGTCCCGTGACGGCGCTCTTTACTTCTCCTTCATCGAAACTGTAGATCGAGCCAACTATTCCTGCACGGTGCAGACCTTGGTATCCGACACCGGTCGCAACGGTCCCTTCTTTCCACTGCGCGTAACGCCAAACAGTAATTACCAGGCTTTGATATTCGCCAACACCTTCCCCAAGGTGTTCCCAGAAGCACCGGTCGCCGGCGACGACATTCATTTGGAGTGCATGGCCTTTGGTTATCCGATTCCATCGTACAACTGGACCCGCCAAGGGCAATACTTGCAGCGCAACTCGTATGTCACTAACTATGGACGTGTTCTGGTAATCCAGAACGCCACCACGAACGACAACGGAGAATACACCTGCACCATCACCAATCCTCACAAAACATTGGTCAAAAGCATCCACCTCAACATTCAAATGCGTCCAGAGTTCACGATCCCTCTCAAGGACATGATCAAAGATTACAACAGCGACGTTACCTTTATCTGCGAGGCTTTTGCCATCCCGGACGCTAACTATACCTGGTACAAAAACGCTGAACGGCTAGATCCCCTCAACATTAACCGCGACCGCTACATAATCCAGGACAATGTGTTGACCATTAAATTTTTGGAGAAGGACAAGGACGAAGGCATGTACCAATGCGGCGCCCAAAATCAGCTGAAAACTTCTTTCTCCTCGGCGCAACTCCGAGTACTTTCCATGAAACCGTCCTTTAAGAAGCATCCTCTCGAGTCCGAGGTATACGCTGTCTACAATGGCAACACCACGATTGTTTGTAATCCTGAAGCTGCTCCGCGTCCTAAGTTCCAATGGAAAAAGGATGGCCAGCTCTTGGGCTCCGGGGGCCATCGGCGCATCCTGCCGAGTGGTACCCTGACCATAGCACCTACGTCTCGGGATGATGAGGGAGTCTACACATGCATTGCCTCGAATCAGGCCGGCACGGATGAGTCCTATGCTCGGGTTATTGTGCTGCGTAAGAGATTCTTATTTATTTTCCAACTTGTAGCTTAAATCTTACAAAAACTATGTATTCTTTAGAGGAAATTCGGTTCATTCAGACCCCGCCCCAGCGTATTGTTACGAAGGAGCATGACCTAATCTACCTTCACTGTGAGGCGGCCTTCGACGAGCTGCTGGACATAGCTTATGTGTGGAAACATAACGGCGAGATCCTTAAGAACGATCACGATGGCACCGGACGCATTGTAAGTAGCCCGTCTTATGTTTCCTGTAGCAGTGCACTGACTGTAGAGTTTCAGGTTGTGGAGTGGAATAGCTTGACTGTGCACAACACCACCATGCGGGACGCCGGAGACTACGAGTGCGTTGTCAAGTCGGCAGTCAATGAGATCAACAGTAAGACCAGTGTGGTCATAGAAGGAGCTCCAGGCGCCCCAGGTGGCGTTCAGGTGATTCAGATCAGTAAAACAAAGGCTATTATTGAATGGGTGGACGGGTCTAACAACGGCCGACCCATTCGCTACTACAATATCCTGGGTCGAACCAACTGGAACCGAACCTGGGTGAATGTGTCGACCCACGTGCAGGCGCGTGAGGTTGATCGATACACTTCCCGTCAGCAGGCAGAAGTGACTAACTTGACACCCTGGTCGGCGTATGAGTTCAGTGTAACTGCTGTGAACGATCTGGGCATCGGCACACCTTCCGCCCCGTCGCCGATCTACAGCACCTATGAAGACAAGCCGTACATCGCCCCCAGAAATGTGGGCGGCGGTGGTGGCAAGATCGGGGACCTGACCATTACCTGGGACCCACTGTTGCCGCAAGAACAGCACAGCCACGGCATTCACTACAAAGTATTTTGGAAGCTGAAGGGCGCTCTGGAGTGGGCTTCAGACGAAATAAACAAGCAGGACCACACTGGCGTAGCTGTGGTCAACATTCCACTCAATAACTACTACACTGAGTACGAGGTCAAGGTTCAGGCCATCAACAGTATTGGAAAGGGACCAGAGAGTGGAATTGCGGTGATACACTCTGCCGAAGACATGCCGCAAGTGGCTCCGCAGAAGCCATTCGCTCTGGCCTTCAACTCTACCTGCTTTAATGTCACCTGGCAGCCGATCGACATGTCCCGTGAGAACATTCGCGGCAAACTGATTGGGCACAGGGTAAGAATCCTTTCAGCTCTTTTGGATTTAGTTATTAATCAGTTTGAGTTTAGTTGAAGTATTGGAAGACCACTCACCAAGAGGAAGACGCCGTTTACTATCTATCCCGCACCACAAGAAACTGGGCCCTGATCGTGGGTCTGCAGCCGGATACATACTACTTTGTTAAAGTTATGGCGTACAATGCTGCTGGAGAAGGCCCAGAGAGCGAACGCTTTGAAGGTAAGGCGCATAAAGCACCTAAAAGAACAATACTGATTTTACTGCAACTCTTTATAGAACGTACGTATCGCAAGGCGCCTCAGAAACCACCATCATCCGTGCATGTGTATGGAATAAACCCATCTACGGTGCGAGTTGTTTGGCGCTACGTATCGCCCTCGCAGGATGAGGAACCGGTCGAAGGCTATAAGGTAAGAAGATAAATAATATCCCTGGCAAAACTTTAACTAAGCATTCCTTCACTGTAAGGTTCGTATTTGGGAGACGGACCAAAACATGATCACAGCCAACAATACCATTGTGCCAGTTGGCCAGAAACTGGAGTCCTACATCAACACTCTAACACCCGGAAAGAGCTACAACATGCGAGTGCTCGCCTACAGCAACGGAGGTGACGGCCGGATGTCAAGTCCAACGCTGCGCTTCCAAATGGGAAAAACAACGCGTAATGCGGCCAATACGCGTCACGGCCATAACATAAACACGGCCCTCATTTTGAGTACACTACTGTTCATCTCCACATTTTTTTACACACAACATTGAACGGAGCACAAAATCTGAATGCAGCTAACAGGCAGCTAGAAACATAAACGTCCAAGATAAGAGGGAAGCGCACAGCCTCATAGTTTACCGTGAATCCAAGAGTCTCTTTTTTTAGTGGATAAACCGAACAACATTCCGTTTTAATTTAAAAACCTTAATGTAACCAAAACGAATTAAGCGATTTAGGCAGTTTTTGAAAGCCTATGCACCGAAATGATAGTTCATACATATGATAACTAATTAGGAAAGTGACCTTATATAAGATTAAGTAGCCCAAAGGGGGAACATTGTAACTTTTACAGTACTTTTTGAGAGAATTTTGGATTCAACAACGAAACAAGTCTATTAGAATAAGATCAAATTCCGTTCTCCACGATTTAATGTGTCTTTGTAATGTATTTCCGTCCATTTTAAAAGTTTATTGAAAAAAGAAATAAATTTGTATTTTTCGTACCAAACATATTTTAACGTATTTTTTTAACGAGCCATTTTTATAGTTTTTTAATTATTATTTTAGTCCATTAAAATCTATTAAAAGATCCGTGGGCTTAATTTATGCAATAAATGACTATTCCAAAATGAGTCACAACCTTAGAATCCACATTGAAAAATTATAGCTTAATAAAAAGATTTTTAAAAAAGGGAAACAAAAAAAATATTTTTTGTAGCAGCCAATTATTCTTATTTTATAAATAAGCAAATGATGGTTAATATCCGGTACTTTTAAAACTTTCATCTTTAGTTTTTTTCAAAGAGCATTTAAGGCATTTAAATAAGAGAAAAATATATATTAGGAATTGCGAAATTTACTCTTAGATATTTTTTGTGTAAACATTTTCAAATAAATTAAAAGTTCTATATTTTAATTTGAATATTTCTCCTTTTAAAAGGGTAGACCTTTATATATCGAAATGAAAATAAGAATTTTCCCATCACTATGTCTATGTGACCGTTTTTGGTTTTGTGTTGCAGCCCGTAAAGAAATATAAGATAGCACTGTTTCTGCACAAAAAGTACAATTAAAACGAATATGATTTTATAACGCATGCCAGTTCGATCCGGACTCCTTAATAGACGAACAATTGATCCGCCCACGGTATCCAAGACATCCGGCGGAAGGTGAGCACAATGTCCAAGACAAACGGCTGGAATGGGTGTGGAGCGGGAACGCACGGAAATGGGAGCAGTACCTCCTTACAATCGTCTCCCAAATACTTGCGCACCACAGAACTCCGTCGCGTTGAGGACAATGATATTTACCGGCTGTCCAAAATCCTTGACGAAAACGCCTGTTGGCGCAAGCTCATGTCGATAATACCAAAGGGCCTGGATGTACAGGCTTCAAGCCCTGCCGGTGGCTTAAACTTTCCAAATGCTATAAAGAAAGGGTTCAAGTATACAACTCAGGACGCAGTTCAAATTGACGAGGCGGCTAACAGATTAGCGCCCGACCAGAGCAAGTCCCAGATGATGATCGATGAGTGGAAGACCTCTGGAAAATTGCAAGAGCGGCCAACTGTGGGTGTCTTGCTTCAGCTCCTGGTTCAGGCGGAATTGTTCAGTGCAGCCGACTTCGTTGCGCTGGACTTTCTGAACGGTAAGCTGAGCTTTAATTCTGAATATCTATTATCATAAAAATATATCGTTTTTGTTTTACAATAGAGCCCAAGCCAGATCGCCCCTCCGATGGACCAGCAGCACCTATAAGTCTGGACCTATCGGAGCTTCTTGACGAAAACATGGATGTTGACGGCGACGGACCCAATCCAAGTCCTGCAAATCAGGCTGCCCTGGGAAGCATTGGCCTTAATTTGGACAACTTTGACAAGCATATAATGTCGCGGAACAAAAGCCTGCCCCAACCGTCTGAGACTGTTCCTCCCATAGCACCGCCCCGTACCTCTCGTCTGCATAGGGACGCTACCAGCTCAAACATTGCCACCGAATCGACTGCGACCGGGTCTACGTCGGCAACCACGCCCAATATACCTAATCTTACAATTCTCAACCGCACCGAACAATTAGCGGAGCAGGAGAATCCGCCTCGACCGCAAAACCTCCCAAATTTGTCGATACTCATAGCAAGCTCAACAGCTTCGATAACAACGAATTCCACTTCTTTGGGGCCTACAAACAGTCAGGATAGCTTAGTTGGCACTTCAAACATACCCAAAATTACGCTGTTGATTGAAAATTCTGCCCAGATAAGACCGCCAGCGACCGAGGCAGCGGAAACGAGCTTAAACAATCTGCCCATGATAAGCGCTTTAAATCTGAATACCAACAATGGAGAGTCCCCGCCCCCTAACAGTAGCAGCTCAAGCAGCCTGAGTAACGACGAAGACGAATGTGATGCTGACGACGCGGACGCTTCACTGCAAAATTTGAGCACTTCCGAGCAACAGAACTCAAACAATGATTCCAGCTTGACGACGGTGACTGGCACCAGCGGTGATAACAGCTTCGAAATGACCAACGACTCTAGTTCGACTTCGAACGACGAATATGGCGGAAATATTCCAAACCTGAGTGAACTGCATCCGTAGGCAAATTTCCGGATGCGCCCGTCCATACAAACGATTTCCACATGAGAGACATTCCGTTATACAAACTAGATTAAGTTTTATGTTATTCATCCTGCATGTATTTGATGTTTGCCGATGTCGGCGTGTAAATGTGGACCTGGTCGTCTTGTGCCGATTGCACAAGATTCCATAGAATCTAAGAACTTTGAGGTACTACTGTTTTTTTTATCCATATCACGGCTACTGACATAGTCCATGACAAGTGCGGCGATATCAAATATTTCCGTTTCAAGCAAGCCATAAGCCAATAACCTATTGTAAAGATTTTTGTATCATTTACTAAGTACACATTGTTTTCATGTATAAATATACTGAAAAAGAAATATTGTTTTATTAGCCCAGTCGGTGATATGAATTATGGAACTAAAGCCCCGGGATGCCTTAAGCTTAAGGCCAATATCGGAGTAAACTCAACGACGCCTCTTATCCTTAAACTTCGTAATTAAATGGGACAAAAGATTTATATGAATATAAGCGTATTTTTAATATATTCTCTGGCAAATTAAAAATATTTACCAAAATATATAAGAGAGAAAAACCAAGTTTTGAATAATGATATTCTAGCTTATATCCCGGTGCATCATATTTACATTTTATTTACATGCTTATTTTACGGGAGAAATGTCAAAAATTTCCTGACACAGTAATATGTAATATACATATGATGTATAAAATCCCTTCATGGGGCCAAGCTGAAATGAAATATTATTTTTATCTTAATTATAGAGCCGATTGACTAAATCAACTAAAATATCATATTAAAAAAATTAAATATCCAACATTTAGGAAACAAATCTATATAACGATATTATTGTATTATTTTTAAACAAATATCGATATGCAGCAACCCTGAAACTCCTAGACTAGACCACCTCGCAGCGCCTCTTGGCTATTTTAATAGGAAATCAGCCAAAATTATTCGCAATATGGACGAGTCGGAACTGCTCTTCAACCTGTTCTATTTCCTATTCTGTATGGTCATCATATATCCGCCCGAAGAGTTCCAGCGTCTGGGCTTCACCATTGAGCAGCTGTTCGCGCGGTTCCTGGGTGACGAGTACCTGGACTTTGTGGGATATCATCTCCGCCGTACTTCGCTAAATCTCTTCGTGCACTCCTGCCTGCCGTTCTCTTACTTTCTAATTCACAGACTCAAGTTTTCCGTCTTCGCCAACCAAGAACCCCTCGAGGATTCTGAGCTCGACCCTGATTTTCCAATGCCGCAAGAGGCAGTAGCTTTTAAAACGCTCACTTGGAAGACTGCGCAACGGTTTAGTGTACTGGCCGTACTGGCTGTTCCCGCTCTAATTTTTAACTGGCACCAACAGAACTGGAAACGGCATCCAATCAACAAGACCCTGTCCAAGTACTCGAACTCACAGGGAAGCTACAGTGCTGTGGCCCGCGATATTGGAACCGAGTTCCGTCGACCGGAAATATACAAGAAGAAACTGAACTCTATCAGCACTGTGATTGCAACCGAGAACTGGATTATCAAGACTACGTTGTACAATGTCCACTTTGCTCACCAGAGCAACACCGCGCTTAGTGTAGCCAAGGTCAGTTACATCAGTCTCCTTTATTTCGAAGCTGGTAAATTTTAATATGGTTACAGGCGGAGACGTACAACATCTCGCACCACGACCAGAACGACACATTGCAGATGATCAGCATCATAGTGCGGCCGATGCGGCAGGGCGTATCTGATTTTCACATTCGGATCAACGCTCTGGAGTTCAGAAATCTGGAGGACCGTGTGAGACGACCCATCTCCATTCCTTCCAACATACAGTTCCACCGCAACGTCATCGATCGTTTTGTGGACGTGTTCAAGGCTCAAGTCGCCCTCAACCCAGTCTTTCGCGCGGATGCAACGACGGACAAGTGCTTCGCGTGCATGCTGAACGAACCGAACACCAAGATCCACAAGCAATGCGCAGACATGGATCGCAACGGCGCTCCCCTAGCAGAAGAGGCTTGCTGCTCCAACTGTTACTGTCGGCCAATGTGGTGCGTCGAGTGCTTGGCCCGCTGGTTTGCTGCGCGCCAAACTGATGTGGATCGGGAGGTGTGGCTGGAGCAGAAGTGCACCTGCCCGATGTGCCGTGCGAAGTTCTGTGTGCTGGACGTAAGCTACATAAGAGAATCTGATACGGCATCAGCGACCCAGCCCAGCGGGAGTACGACGTCGTGATTTGATACTCGGTTAAGGTAACTGATAGACAGCATACAACTCTTAAATTGAACCTCGTTCTTTATTGGTCAGATACGATTGTAACCATTTTGACTAAACGTAAGACTTACAATAACATAGATATAAACTTAAAGATATGCATATAGTTTAGTGCAATTATCACGATTTAATACTTTTAAAATCTAAGCAAACTAGCATGCAGGAGATAAGAATTTTCCTTAAGTACGATCGTTCCAAGCATGGAAAGAGATAAGTGATTGTGTGCTCACATGCCTTATTAAATATTAAAACCAAGGGACATCAAGTCATTTGCGCAAAGAGTATCGTCTTCCCTAAACTATTGCAATAAGTCCCTGGCCTTTCCATCTTTGCCTATCTCACCCGAATCTAAAACAATAAAGCGTCGTGCCATGCTATATGTGCATGACACTGTAGACTATATAGGGAATACGAATAGAAGGTATAGCCAAAAGCTTAAGGTGTCGTCTTTCTACAAATTCGTTTCGTAAAAACTTTTATAGCTTTCCGCTTTGTCGCGTTGACTTCGTGTCGATGTTCCTGTCGTCGTGGAGGATCCTGAAGTTGCATTGGCCGAGGGCTTCGGCAAACCACTGTTGGAAGTGTTTCGCGCCGAAATCTGCAAAATAAATAGCTTATTAAGTAGAGCCGTCAGAGTTATAAATGAAATAATAGATGCACTAAATTTGCCCAAAGAAAGCCACTTATCGTCACTGGTCACAACAATCACAGACGCTCAAAACTAATCAGAAGACATGTTCCATCGTCAGTTTATGACTTAGCACCTGATTTTAATCAATGCTCCAACGCATTTATTCAAAAAGCTTTCTTGACAGGTTGGCGTAGAACCGTGCACAGCCACTTATTGGTGTATATATAATTCGTAGAACGAACCATATTCCCCTATGCTGGCCAGTGACAACGGTTGCGATTTGTTGCTATATTTTCGGGTATTGGTTTTGGTGTATCGATAAGAAGGTTTTTGTTTTCAATATCTGATAGTGATTACTGGAGAGTCTTCCATATGGCTGAACTAAAGAAACTTTCGGGTACGATTCGTGAATTAACTTTGCTGCCCAAATCAAGTCTTTCATGGCTCAAGTCCAATTTAGAAAGAAACCTACAGATAATCTTCAAGGATATTAAAGATTCAGCATCTTTCCTCTCATTAGTGAGATATGCTTTATATAGAAGATGAATAAGACCCATATTCACTCACATTGTGTTTTTATATTTCTTCCAAGTTCAATGCTCAGACGATAATGACTGGACAAGTTAATAATCCGGCAGTCAATCGATCGGTCAATGCATTTCCATTGCGTAAGAGGCTCAGTATATGATGCACACCCCTCGAAACAGAAGCCATCCCCCCAAAATTAATTTACTTGGTAATGAAATTGATGCGTTGCCAAATTTACTTCATTCGCGTGCCTTTTTAATTCGACTCCTGGGTACTTTTTACCCTCAAAATACATACATAGTAAGTATGTGTAATTTGGCGAAATTTAGTCACCTTATTTTGCGAAGGGGTCGTCGTGACGCCAGTAAATTTATAACGAATTTGTAAGGAAAGGTGTGTGTTTCGACCGGGGGGCAGCAAACCATGAATATGCAAACCAGAACGCGGCCAAAACACAAGCGAACACGTTCGTATACATAGTATATTGATCTTGCACACGACGGCCGCTTTGTTGTGGGGCTCGCTCGTGTTTTACCTTCTGTACTTGCAATTTGTGATAAAAGGCCTTTTGCCAAATTAAACAAACAATACCGAGTACCGAAAAGTGCGCAATGTTTCGGGCGCATTTTATGAGATTTTTATTGGGCCTTTTGTCTGGAGTTTGTCGAATTGATCTTTTTATATAACCCTTTCATGGGAGTCGAGTGGTTCTGTTGCACCTAAATGCCTATACTAAGGGATTCTACGTCGGGACAATTAATTAGCCATATCTTTCGTTAACAAAGTCTCTCGAATTCGTAAAATAAAATCAAAAAGTCCCTTTACAATCTAATCTTATCGCTTAGTTTTCCTTTACATATAAATCTTGGCAATACTTCTTACCTAAGGGCAAAGTACACAAAGTGCGCACTTGAAAAATATATTAAAAACCACTTATTTTTATACCCAAATAAAGGACCCACTAATTCCACTATGTATTGCAATATTCCTCATTTTTCTAATTGAAATAAATAGAAATTGGTTTTAATTTTTTGGCTGTACGATTATTTTACTGACCCCTCTCCTAAAAACTTCCTCACCTATTGATAAAGTTTTCTATTTTAATGGAAAATTCGCTTTCTGCAATATCGACTCAATGGCCTCAAATTGATTATAAATATGACTAAGTGGGAGTGGCGCACCTTGTCGATTTCTTTCGAGGATCCGGAGGAACTGTTTACGTCAAAAAGTTTACCATCCACCGCATCCCGCTTCTTGTTTTTCGACCTGAAGCGGCCAGAACGGGAAATGGAAAAGTTGCGCCATTGATGGCTATACTCGCATCGGTTCTCCTCCTCGTTGAGGACGCTGTCCAAGTAATGTATGGTCGGCTCGTGGGCGGCTGTCATTGTGTTGCTCATCGGCGACGGCCTTCACCAAAAAGGTTCACAGGTTTGGATACGACCCGGTTCAATTGGAACTGATAACAGAAGTCGCGAAAACAGAACCGATAGGCGAACTCACACCGCAAATGAAGTTGAGGCGGCAGTGACGACAACGATGACGGTAGGGCTCTCACTGGGTTCGCCCAGTGTTCGACTGTTTCCGTGGCGCGTGTGGTCTGCGACTGCCGACGAGTTCCCATCGTAGCAGCTATTAACCGAAAACGACAGCGGCCGCTGCACGGCGCTGGCTCCACACCAGCTCTCTGGGACAAAGAACAAACGCAGTTCGCTGGAGCCGGCGATGACTTTTGTTGTCTCCGACTGAGACGGAGACGGAGAAGGAGAAAGAAAGCAAGCCCCAGACCGTGAGATTGCTCCTACAAGTTCGAGACTGTGCTGGCCGGGCAAGGCCTACTGGCAACAAACTCTCAGCTTATAGCCAAAATTAACTCACATTCGTATTAGTGTTTAAAGGTGTGGATTCTAAGATTATAAAAGTGGGTCTACAAATTTTCCATTTAAAGCATTTATGTATATATCATTTAATATTTATTTTCAAAAAAGAAATTCTCAATATTTTTCTCAAGAAAGGCTAAAAATAGGCCCACTAAGCTATCACTAGCCAAGTTTAAAAGCCAAATAATAAAACACTTTCAGAACTTTAAAAATATCTTATGTTTAAATCATTTCCCTAAAAAAATATTAAAAAAAGACCAACACTCTAAAAGGTATTTATATTTTCAAGTTTTAAAATTCAAAAACCAAATAAGCCCAAGACAGCTTCTGGCCAAAACCGACATCACTGAGCCCCCGGTTTTATAAACCTATTTATGTTTGTACATACATATGCCAGGGTTATAATAACACACTATTATTAATACTCTAAAATATCCCCTTAAAAGTGTATACTTTTAAAATTTAAACTAATTCCCATCAGACTTTGCCGAATTTTCGATATTTCTGATATTAAAAATCTTTAAAATAATATCAAAACTATGTCAAGTACTTTAAAGACATGTATAAGCTTACTGGCTCTGAAAGGGTATTTGGAAATCAATCTGGAAACCCAAGCTCCCTCATCCAATCTTCGAAATGCACACCGATAAGTTGCGCTATACCTGTTCTGTCGATGATAAGCGCAAATAGACAAAACTAACACACAACTTGCCAACAATTATAAATGATTAGATCGCTTTTTGGAGCATTCACTTCGGACAGTTCTTTAACAGTATTTCTGTCGATATGGCAAGCAAACAGCGAACTTTAGATCGTTAGATATATGAGGTGTACAGAACGTATCTACAAATATACACGAATCTGGCTCCTGGTGAAGTGCAGGCTGGCATCTGTGGATAGATTTCATTTGCTGAGCAGTGCATGAGGTGGCGGGTTCATTATCTTGGTGACTCAGCATCGCAGCCGGCTTACATTATTCACACTTTCTTGGGAGGTATAACATATTAGGTACTAGGTAGGTATTAGCAATGTTTGAATCTTATGCAGCTCGGTTATCTTATCTAAAATCCTATGTTTGCACCTGCAGACATCATTATTTTACAAAAGAATCGAATTATTGACATTATGGTTGTAATTCACCCACAGCCAAGGGCTTAGCATTTATTTACATAGGCAACTTTGTATTTTACAAAAGTGGTAACGTATAAATTCAAGTGTGTGGAAGCCTATACATATATTTATGTACTATATCATTTTTAAATCTAGCAGGGACATGGCGGATACAATGTTAATGGTAACAAAATATTTGCCAATGTAGCTTGGCGCTTTGTTTGAATTTACATTTATTTCCCTGGTCAATACACACAGTGCACTTTAACAATAAATTTAGCATAATTTCTGAAGAAGCAATACCAGAATTCCAACCTTTCCCTACGCATTGTAAAGGGTACGTTCGTAACCGTATCCTTGCACGTGCGAAAGGTAAAACAATGAATTAAAGAGACAAACGATAACTTGTAGAAAAAACACATGGCCTTCACTTAAAAATGTTATTTGCTTCCTTTTGCTATCCTCTAGACAACACTCCCACCACTCTCTCCACGTTGGCGGTCACGCTCGCGATCGCGTGAGGACACCGCTGGCACTGGTCGTTGCTGTTGTTGCTGCTGCTGCTGGGGAGGATTTGGTTGGTCCTGCCGTCCACCACCAGCGGCATTGTTATTATTGCGGTGAATAAAATTGCGAATGTTCTCCTCCGTGTAGTCTACAATTCGACGCTTTTTGCGGCGGGCATACTGCTTTTGCTTCAAGTAGATCTTCAGAATGCCCTTTACAGTAATAAAGGTGAGACCGCCGAGTAGGGTGCGATGCAGTGTGTTGTCTACAGAGTCAAACAAAATGCGTCCCACAATGGACGATATGGTGGGCAGAAGAAGGGCCCCACAAAAGACCCGTGTGGCAGATACTGGATCAGACAAGGCGGGTGTAGCCGGGTTACTGGCGCTCGGCAGTTCCTCCTCTTGGTTGCTGCTAAAGATTTTAGATTTAGAGACTTATGTAGACGCACAGATAGTATCTTACAGGTTCGGATAGATGAGGTTCACAAATGGAAACTTTCGGACAACAGTCCCGCGATTTCGAATCAATCGCAGCAGGGCGTCCTCCCAGCGAATCAGACGGCCGAGTACCAGCCCAACAGGTATCGCTGGCAGTCCGATCAAAAGGATAAGAGGGTCTCCTGCCTCCATTATAGACATACCATGCTCATGACCTACGATCTAGATATAAGAAATAATGTTAGCACTGGAAGGTAGTGGTGGATTGACTGAATTCAAGCTACCTGCAAAAATGTGACTGCTCCATATGTAACAGCAGTCCAGTATAGGGATCCCACAAAGAAGCCCGCTGCCAGAAATGGACTAAGACGCTTGATAAGATTGTCCATCGCCTCCAGGGCACCGCCAAACTTTCCCATTTGCGGAAACACAATTATGTACTCCGTTTGACATTGCGGACAGGACACGGAACGCAGGGCGTTTCCCTTTTGTGTCTTTTCGTCTATCCAGCGATAAAGACAACTTTGATGCACCCACTTGGTTGTGCCGCGGCATTGACACGGCTTCACCCAAGCCGCCAGCCGATTGTCCTCGTCGGTGGCAAAGCAGATCCAGCAGCAGCGCTCCGCCTCCATCTCTGCTGGTTCTGCACCAACCAAAACGGTTGTGGAAGTCGCAACATCATTCGATGCCTTGTCGGCAAGGACAACAGTAGCGGTGGTTGATACGACCTCTGCTGCAACGCTCTCCACTGTTACGCTTGTCGAGTCATCACTAGCTTCTGGAGCCGGGCCGCCGCCCCCAGGAGCGTCTGCCTCGGAGGGGGGAACCGCGGCTTTGTCAGACATCGTCGCTGAAAATATCACACAGCTGCACTTTGGGCTTGCTCAGTTGCGTGCCGTCGGATTTATGCACGTCGGCTCGTTAGTTTTTTGTCGATTCTAGATTTTCACAGATGTGTCAAGCGTACGTAAACCTTTTTACTATGTGATTCAACGAAACTAAGGTGAAATTAAAATAATTTGATATATATTCGCAGGCCACATCCGATGGGGTTTCGGTGTGACCAGGTAGATGTTGTTCGATTGGGCTGGGCTGTTGCACGCCGCGTTGCTCTGGTCACACTGGGGTTTTGAAAATGCCAATGTCCTGAATGTCCTTACAATATTAATTGGAGTGGCAAACCGCTTTTCTGAAGAAAACAAGAAAAGTATCAATCAAAAATTCCTCCCAAAAAAGTTTTCCCATCAGTACCACTTTGATTTATGCAAACTGGAAATCTTTTCAGAAATATATTTTCATAAATGTACCAACCGAAACGCGAAAGAATCTACATTGCAATTGTCGCGACTATACGCTTACGTTAAATAATTTTGCATACAGCACATTAAAATAATAACAAGAAAATCCCGTGAACCGGTGACATGGACCTCAGTAGACCGAGACCGAAAGCTCCTGCACCCAAATAGACTTGGTGCTAGTCCAGTTCGTTGTTGACATTCTGTCGCCTCTGAGGCGTGTCCTGATCTTCAGCGTCCTCATCGTCAAAGCCCGACATAAGGCGGTTGAATATGTCTCCGAACATCCCTCCCAGTCCTGTCGGGCCGACATTCGTCGCTTCCGGCTGTTCGTCAAAATATATCACTCCGATTTTAGCCACGTACTTCAGGAACGAGGTATCGCGCTTTAGTGACGGGTCGTAGAGCTTTCGTAGGGCCCGGAAACCTGCCACTCTCTTCGCGTCAATAAGCCGGAACAGAAAGTACAGGAAGTTGATGAGGGGCTCCTTGTAGGGAAACTCGTGGCGTAATAGTTTCGAGTGGGACCTCGTGTACTCCGTAAAAGTGTCCTCTGCGGTTTTGCGGTCCTTTAACGACAGCTGCTGCAAAACTGCCTGCGCTAGAAACAAATCCACCTCACTCTGGAAGCCCCTGCTTTGGCTAATTTCGATTAGCACCCGTCCAGAGAGGCTGCCATCCTGGCAAAGTAGGTAGTGATGCCGAGCTGCCTCTACGTTTCCTTCAGTCCAAAACACATGCGCAATCAATTTGTGCAGCACCGGGTGTCCGTATTGGCCATGCAGGGCGGTGCTCCACTTTATGGTTCTTTGCTGGAATAAGGGAGCTGTATTTTGATTTCAATTCAGTGTGGAAGCTTCTAGAACTTACGATCACGGTCTCGCGCTCTACCGTCGCGGCGCTTAGCCCACCAATCAAGCCTCCCCAGCGGGCTACCCACAAATCCGAGTCTTCCGGATGGGGTCCTCTTTTCTCTAGTGTGTCCAGCAGCAGAAGGCATAGGTCCGCCGCACTGCTCTCCTGTCCCTTGGCCATAAGTTGCTGGGCCCCGTCAAAGAGCAGGTCCAAACAGTCTTGGTAGCGTTTCTGGGCCGTGTAGCGGAAGTACAGAGTCCTGTACATCATATGGGCCTCGTAGAATTCACCTCCGGCCAGGGACTGCGCCAACTTGGCCAGGACGCGGCTAACTCCGCGCTGGGCAGTCGTTGCAGAGCTGCCACTGGCTGCTGTACCTGACTCGGCGGCGGCCATTTCCCCTGCTTGCTATTTTGGTTGTTGGGCTTCAAAGCGACCTTTTCAACTTTTTGGAATCTTGATTTTACTATTTTATTGTATTTACATATATGGCAAGAGGAAGAGTGGCATTACCAATGATACGCGGGTAAACCCCGCGTGAATGGTATTTGCAGACACACATACATACATACATGAATATTTGAAACAAATAAGTTACATTTCGTTGCCAACTGTTCTTCAGTCAAGAAATAAAACAAAATCGCCCAAATTCGTACGCCATTAAATTATAATTTATTTATATGCTTATATATTAGGATTTTTAAAAGTTACCATTCAAATAGCTTATCGATGGCGTCCGCGAGGCACTGCGAATGGCAAATCTCCCACACAATAACGAAGAACGGAGCGGACCAGCTGAGTAAACATTCCTGAGATTTGGTGCTATTTGCCGATCCTTCGCGCAATGGACAGTGAGCTCAGGGACAGCGACTCTATAAAGGAGGAACCTGCGGAGGGGACTCTTGCCAGGAACTTTGCCCCCAATCGATGGGTGAAGCTGAACGTAGGCGGACAAATTTATACCACCACCTTGGACACTTTGGTGGGTAGGGAACCGGACTCGATGCTAGCGCGGATGTTTCTACAGGATGGCAGCATGAAGCCCAGCGAACGCGATGAGCAGGGTGCTTACCTTATAGACCGCAGCCCACGCTACTTTGAACCCATTATTAATTACCTGCGCCACGGCCAGTTTGTCTGCGACTCAAATATTAGTGTGTTGGGAGTATTAGAGGAAGCTCGGTTCTTTGGTATATACTCACTTGTGACGCATCTGGAAGAGCGGCTGGGTCAGCAGGAAGATCCGCAATCGGATGACAGACCTTTGACCCGCATGGATGTTATAAAGGCCATCATCCAGACTTCAGTCATAACAGAACTACGTTTTCAAGGCGTTAATTTATCGGGAGCTGATTTACGAAAGTTGGACTTTCGTAATATAAACTTTAAGGTGAGATAAACGACTTCATAGAGAACTGACGCTCAACATATTGCAATTTTTCCAGTATGCCAACATGTCACATTGCAATTTGTCCCACACCAACCTCAACTATTGCTGTCTGGAGCGGGCGGACCTGCAGTATGCCAACTTGGAGTGTGCTCAACTGGTGTCCGTGCGCGGTCTCTGTGCCAATATGGTAAATTCGTCCACTATCGTATTTAGAATGTACTCACTTCAATCTTAATGACAGGAAGGAGCTAATCTGCGCGGTTGCAACTTTGAGGATCCCACCGGAGTGAGGACTAACCTGGAAGGTGTCAACTTAAAGGGTGCCTGCCTCGAAAGCAGCAATATGGCTGGGGTGAATCTTCGCGTGGCCAATCTTAAAAATGCCAATATGAAGAATTGTAACCTACGTGCCGCAGTCCTGGCCGGAGCCGACTTGGAAAGATGTAACTTATCTGGCAGCGACCTACAGGAGGCGAATCTTAGGGGAGCGAATCTAAAAGATGCAGAACTGACTCTGATGGTTACGCCATTGCATATGTCACAGGCCATTCGCTGATAAAACTATTTTTTTAAGGAAGGGGACAATACCATGTGCAATTACATATCACATATTGGCTTAAAATAACGATAACATGTAACCATTTTAAACTAAAGCTTGTAAATAAGTATGATTTTAACCTTAGACTTTAAAATAAACAGTATTAGGATATACATTTTTTTGATATTGTGAAAATTTTCGACAATATTTTACGACAAAAATTTACAATCAAATTTTTTTTAGTATTAAAAAAAAACCGGCACAAACCAGGGCTTTTTCAAAACAGTTTTCTAACACTGGCGCAGAGCAAGAAACACCACCTGGGTACTTTTTAGGAAATCGAGCTAAAAACCCCGATTATTGCAACTGATTTTAGTAAAAAATTCTGCAAATTGAAAAATTAGTTAGAAAAAAAAACATTTCGAAGGAAAAACTGTGACGAGGATTTAGTACGATAGTCCTAGTGCGGCTGTAGAAATTCTGACATCCCTTGGTATTTTTTAAGGTATCCGTGACAACCACCCAGGTACTTTCTTTTGATCGTCTGGTAACACCTGGCATCACAGAGAGCTGTGGCCCCAAACGTCAAAACGTCAAACGGCAAACGTCAGAAACGTGGTTTTTTTTTGTGGCTTGTGGTTTGTTGGAAGCAGGAGAAGGTAGACGTTGCTCTGTAACTTGTGTAAATTCAGCGAAAAAAATTCTCGAGCAAAAACTAAAAACAGTTCGAGTACGCAACTTATAAACGAGATACGATGGAGAATCAAAGCAACGCAGCTCCCGCTGCCGCCGCCGCGGAGAATGGCGCTAACACCGCGCAGGAGGTATCATCGACAAGTAAGTTATTTCGACCAATTGCGCGACGGCGCCGCATAGCTAGAACGAAAGCAATATGCAAGTGTGAGAATGTTATCATGAGTATTTTGCGCCGCGTTTGCTTGTCCGTTCGCTAAAAGTGCATTGCACTATTTTCGCATATCAAAAAGGGATCAAGGGCATTCTCGCAGCTGCGAACTTCGTTAATAGGTCTTATTTCCTTGACCCTTTCCCGTTCCTTCGCCATTTTACGAACGGTGCAAAAAAGTTGTCAAAATTCCGCCATATTTCTTTCTAGCAAACTCTAGCTGTAAATAAGAGTTGTCAAATAGCCGAAACATTGAAGCGAATTTGTTGCAAAAAATGGTCATGAAAATGGAAGAAGGGAAGATGCAAAGGGGGGAATAACTTGTGTGTATACATGTCGGTACGCGATCCACGATTTCTGTTGTTGACATTAATTACGTCATCGTGGCGCGCATTCTTGTGCTGAAAACAGCAGCAGGCTTACAATTACTAGTAGTCCGGACGCAAATAGTCCGGAATGAATCATTTTCGGCGACTATTTTGGCTGCTCTTGGCCGATATGAGTTTTGGTGCTCGTTAATGTCATTTCTTGCATGCCGCACCGCCTCCTTACCGCCGGTGCACACCAGCACAAGCCACTCCTCACATGCATACATATTAATTGAGAAATTCGCGTTTTGATGCGCTCATCGCTGAGCAATGTTTAGTGCGTGTGCTGGTGTATGTAGGCAGCCTCGTGTGTGTGGCCGGAGCGTTGCCAACTTATTGGTCATGCGTCAATATCGATATTGGGATATTTGAAATTTAATTTTTCCAACAAGCACACGCAATTGGTGCTTTTCATGTACGCTGGGTGCTGTCGTTTTGAGTTAAAATGTGCCATCTCATCCTCAAAAACGTACACGTTTTTTCTTGCCAACTTTTTTTTTTTTAGAATTGCCTCAGGTGGCAACTCTGCTGCCTTGTTTTCCATGCAAATTTTCTCTTATTTTTGTTGATGACAGTGCCGGTGTTTGCTAATGCTTGTTTTGGGCCGAAATAGTTTTTGTTAGATTTCTGGGCGTGGAAACCGGTTTATCAGTCCCAATATCACCTTTAGTCCAGCATAAAACCAGCGTGATAACAACACAGGTCCGGCGTGCGATAAGAGCTGTCGGTCTATGGAATTTTGCCCGTCAGCAGATTCTACAACTATGTATTTGCGTTTTTTGCATCGTTTCTTTTCTATTCAACAGCTCAGCCCGTTGAGCCCACAAAGCGCTCTTTGCGCGTGCAAACCTGGAAGAAGATCCAGGAGGGCAAGGTGGGAATTGGATTTAACAACATATTCAACCGTATTCCCGCATTTGTCGATGCCGATAAGGCTGCTTCACTGCTCATCAATGAGGAGGAATTCAAGAAAGCACGTAAGTGTACCACGAGTGCAAGTCTAATCACATGCTTACATTGAGTTAACCTCCTTCTGCTCCCCTTTAGAGCACATCAAGGTCAACATCGATCGCGCCTTGCACGACTTCAAGGAAAAAGCTTTGCTGGCCGATAAGTCCGTTTACTTGCCCAGCACTCGTGATTCGTCTGCGCTGTGCCTGAAGGTGGATGTGCCTGCCGATGCCACAGAAGAGCAGAAGAAGGAGGCATTGCGCGTGCAGGACATCCAGAAGTTCCGCTCGGAAATCGCTCTGGACAGCGGCCTCAAGCTTGACATGGTCGTAATCGGCTCAGTTGTTGTTTCACGCGAAGGCTATCGTATTGGCCGTGGCAATGGGTTCGCCGATCTGGACATTGGCCTGCTCATCGAATTGGGCGCTATTACCCCACAAACAGTGATTGTTACGATCGTACACGATCTGCAGGTATTGGACACACTGCCTCTGAACCTGTTTCAGAAGTACGACACCCCAGTAGACATCATTGTTACGCCCACTGAGGTGATCCGTGTCGCCAAGCGTTTGCCACGTCCAAGTGGCGTTTTCTGGGAGTTGTTGTCAGATCGCCGTTTGAAGATATTGCCTGTTCTGCAACAGCTTAAGGAGCGCGAGGAGAAGGCCGGAAAGCCGATTGCATTGAAAGAGGAGGATACCGATGTGGAGCAGCATCAAACCAATAGGCGCCGTGGTCGTGGTCCGCTGCGTCGTCGCTTCCAACGAGGAAACCCAGGACGCACCACCTCACAGACTGACAACGAGCAGCCAGGCGTAAGTGGATTTTTTGATTTTTGATTCGACATTGAAGAATAATTTTAAATATTTTTCATAAACTAATAGCAGGAAACTACGCAGAAGCGTACGCCCAGGCGTAAGGGTCGTTTCGTTAATCGCCGCAGACGCGCAACTAAGGTTAGTTGGTTATAGATTTGTACTTCTCCAATCAATACATTATTATTATTATTGCAGTCTGAGGGCGAACAGTCTGGAGTTGAGGGAGGTGCTAAGAGTGAGGATCGTAAGTTTGATGAAGCTGGCGCTGGCGAGCGTCGTCCGAAGAAGAACAAGAATCGCGGACCGCGTGATTTCTGCATCAAGTTGACAAATTTGACCCGTGATATTCGCGTCAAGGACCTGAAATCTGAGCTGCGCAAGCGCGAGTGTAACCCCATGTCTATTACATGGAAGGGTAAGGGAAGAAATGATTACTTTTTAGACAATATGCTAACGGTTCTGGCTTATTAGGTCACTTTGGAAAGTGTTTCCTGTATTTCGGAAACCGTAACGGAACTCCCAGTACCCAGGATGACGTGGACAAGGTGATGAAGTCACTTAACGATCTCTCGCTGACCATTACCACCGGTGGCGAGTCCGCCCCAGCAACCGCAGCGGGGGCTGAAGGTGATGCCGCTGTGAAGACGGAGCCCGTGGAGTCTGCGGCGCCAGTTCAGACCAAGACAATAAACGTCAACGTCGAACTGATCAAGTTTGGCGCCAAGAAGAGTGCCAGCTCCACTGGCGCCAATGCTGGCGCTGTTGAGGATGGAAACGCTGCCGGCGATGCGCAAAATGGAAGCGAGGCCGGCAATGTTGGTGGCGGGGATGCGGGTGGCGCTCGCATCGAATCTGTGGACACCACCACAGTATAGTATGACACAGTAGTCAGCTCAGCCACCCAATGGTTGCGGCGGAAGTCCGCCGGCAGCATAACGTTTGGAGTTCATCGAAAAAAAGTAACATTTTGTTTAGAGAAAATCTAAAAATATCACACAAAATATGAATGGAACATGAGCTCCAAACACCAAAAACACACACACTCACACCACACACACACACACACACACACCATACAAGCATACAACCATAGACACACATTCAGCTACACATGCATACACTAAAGATCATATTTTGCAGCTTGTAGTTTCTTCTCCTTCATTATTCTAACAAGAGCAAAAGCAACATTTTCTAACTCAAACAACCATTGACGCTTTTTTAAACAATTGCATTTGTTTTTGCCTAAGAAAAAAACAAAACGAAAATTCGTTGAGCAACTTAACTGAAATTTAAATTAGTTACAATCATTGCAGAAATACTCGTTCCACGCACCCCAAAAGTGGAACAAAATTTCTATAATATAATCGTTTACTAACTTGTTCCTGTGGCAGCCCACAGTCTGAGGTTAATAATCTACCTTTTCTATCAATTTCTCATTTCGTTTTCTTTCGCCCGTTTTCGCAATTAACATCCAGCGCTCCATCTCCATTAAGCAGTTGAGCTGCTTTTTGTGTGGAACGCTACGGGTGAAGATAAAATATTCTTAATATTTGTAATATTAATCGCAAGAGCCCAAATAAAACGAAAAATCGTAAACGAAAAATTGAATTACAAACAAAAAAACTATTAAAATGTTGCATTTTTGCTGCGAAAATAATTCAAACAAAAAAAATACTGTAATTTTGGTTAGTGTCTCCACATTAACGAAACACCAATACCCTTAATTATAAATTTTAACAAGAGATCAACAGAAACATGAAAACGGCAATTATACAATGCAGAACATATTATTTACTCTTTTTTATACAAAGAAAAGGCGTTACAAAAAAATGTGAAACATGAATGAAATATAACTTGAAATAAAAACTAAAAAAAATCGAAACATCTGTGCAGTGCTATGCTTAGTTTATTTTGATTTTCGTTTAAAATCTATTTATTTATGTACAAAGAATCTTAAAACCTATGCAGGCCAGTGAAATACCCTAAGGGATATCAAATTTGTTTATATATCATTTTATATACATATACAATGATGAAATTCAGCAGAGTTCGAAAAATAGGTTGTGGTACGTTTGGGTCTGGTGTTTGGGTGGGTGGTATCGATGACGTATCAAGTGGTCCGTCGCTGGGTGCGTGGGCGTTCATTGTTTGTGCTTTTTCTTTGAAACCTATTACGATCATGGGGTTCTGTTCTGGGCCTTCTGCATTACTGGGGGCTCGTTGCCTTGTCCGATGTGCTGTTGCCTCCCTTGGGCGGTTTCTGTGCCGGGTCAGGCACTGTGGTGGGCTGTGGAGACGGAGTCCGGTCTATGAATTCGATGCTTTCGCTCTCCTTGCAGGCTGCTCCCTTTGCCGCTGTCGAGGATGATGTCGCGGCGTCGACAGCTTGCACAATGGAAGGATTGGGCTTCTCCTGAATGGGGGCCAGGCTGTTGACTATGGAGTTGGCCATGGCGAGCTCCAGCTCCCGCTGCCAGTCGTTTTCCTTCTGCTCCATGGCCTTCCGCTTCAGCTCCTTGTAGCGGTTGTAGACGATGAACTCCTTGACGAGGGCCGTCTCTGGATCACTGTCACGTTGCGCGGAACGCTGCTTTGCCAAACGCTTCTTCTTTTTGTGAAGAGGTCGCGTCTCCACAATCATCTCCTCCAGCTCGAGACAGGGATCACAGTTTAAATGGTCTTCGGGCGGTTTGAAAAGCGGTTTCGTCTTCTTGTCGAGGACTTGTTGAAAGTCAATATTCCTTAGTAGTGGTGTCTGATGCAGCTCCTGCTGCGTGCTTATCCTGGCCCCAGGGTACGGGGAGAGCAGCTGCAACAAAATAAATAAAGCTCAATGTTGTCAGAAGTCACTAAATTGAAGCCATCAGCTAACCTTCTGCAATAAATCGACAAAATTGCTGGTCCAGTAACGAGGATAGTGCACTGGAGTGTTCAGAATATTCTTGATTTCTGCCAGTGGCGTGTTCGAGTGCACTACAAACGGTCGGGTGTTGCCCCTCATCTCGTAGGCCACCACGCCCAGGGACCACCAGTCAACCGGATAACTGTATCCAGCTGTAAATGAATTGAAACCATCAGGATGCAGTCAATTAACTTCAGCAGAGCCCCATCCCCACCCATGCTAAAGTGCGGACGGAACATGTATCGGTTTAATTTCATTTCGGCCCAACATCCAACTCACCCACTTCGTCCAGGGCGCAGAGGAACACCTCGGGTGCCATATATGGCTTCGTTCCTGACATGCTGCAGGCCAAAGCATCCTTTTGCAATCTTGTGGCAATATTAAAATCAGTCAAATGGGCGTGTCCTGAAATTAATTTAATTCTGGGTAGAGTTGGGACACAAATTTGGGAACCTGAGTGTATGTATGGTGGTTTAATTTCTTTTGGGGAAAGGAATGTTAGCTTAGGGCGATGTCGAAGTGCATATACCCAGGTATACCAGATTTAATCCACTTATATGGTAGATATATGAGTCGTTTGGAAGCCTCAAGCATCCGTCATTACCATCCAGAATATTCATTTTTATGAAAAGTTCATATGCATACATATAGTGGTAGAACTCTCTTTTAAAATAAAGAGCTTTGTTTTTACTATTTTTGGTATTAAAGGTAAGGATATAGAAATGAATCATGAATTATACTCTATAAAAATGGTATTTAAAAATCGGTAAAATCGGTCTACTTAAGTGTACGATACCTTTTTCTTAATATTCCTAGAAAATTCACCAAAATTCTTTTAAAAATAATCTGGCCGGGCCGACTGAATGATCATAATTGTCATAACTTGGAAGGTTTTACCCCTTTTTCTTTTTTCAAAATTAATTTTTTAAGTAACTGTTTTGATCCTGATATCTCCTCGAGGATCGGACAACTATTTTCTGAAGGGTAAAGCTATGCTGATATGGAAGGGTATATAAGTTTCAGCTTCGATGAAAGTTAAATTTCCCATCTTTTTTGTGTTTAATAACATTTTGGCCCCATCATGTTTCTCTGAATACCTGCCGGGTGACATCCTGAGTCTGTCTGGATTGCCAATGAATAATTTGTGACCGCCCAGCCTGCCTACCCATACGGAAATACACCTGGGAGCGTGAAACACTCTGCACGAAATCGATAAATGTTGGAGGTTCGAGCAACAGGAAGGACATCAGAGCGAACTTTGAAGGCAGGACCAACCAGCTCCCGCGTGTCAACTGGGAGGCCAACATTGACACTTTCACATGGCACGTCCTGAATACTTACCGGCATCATCCAATAGAATATTATCAGGCTTGATGTCCCTGTGGACAACTCGTTGCGTTTGCAGGTACTCCAGCGCACTGCCAAGCTCGCACACTAATAAGGCCACACTCTGCTCGGAGAATTCCACCTGAAAGGATGCGGGTTGCTGTTTAAGACAAGAGCACAAGAGGTCGGTGGGACGGTCTTACTCGGTTCTGTAAGTGATATCTCAAATCGCCGCCAGTCAACAGGTCGCAGACCATGAATAAATCCTCTTCGTCTGTGGAAACAGAAGTGAGGATATATATGTGAGGATTTTGACTTGAAAATAAATTCACAAAGTTAATTTGCATTTTGATTGCCAATCAGCAGCAGCGGAAGACGTATGTATGTATGAATATTATAGGTAAAATGGACAGGTGTGAGGCGGAAGAAGGTAAAAGGTAGAAAAAACAGATACCTTAAAATTTGCATACGCTGGCAAGGATATGACAGAACAATACATTTAAAAATGTAACTCTACCTTTTGAAAGTCTACTGATATTGGTGGTTCTTTTATTTTGGGGTTAGACGGGGTTTGAAGTCTTAAATCTTGTTACAAAAACATATGATTGTTATGAAAATATATGAGAACCTTGATGTAACAAATATTTATGCCCGAATTTTACATTTTTAAAGGGCTTCTTCACGTGAATATTATTTAAAACCCCAATCTCTGGACTGTTTGTACACTCACCTTGAAAGGAGAACCACAAATTGACAAGGAAAGGATGTTCCAGCGAGGACAGTAGTTCCACCTCCTTGATGACACCACCCAAAGCGCCTCGTAGCTCGCACGCCGATCGACTCACATACTTCATGGCGTATAGGATGCCATTGTCGCGTTTCTGGACAATACAAACCTACGAAGCATACTCGTTAATGTGCTCTTGGGATTATCCACAATATCCACTCACCTTGCCGAAACTGCCCTTGCCTATGGCACGAAGAATTTGGAAGTGATCGAAATTGACTGTGAGGACAAAAGAAATGGCGCATGAGATGTGTCAGGAACTGCCTAATGAGATGATCCTTCTGTTGGAATTTTGTTTCAATCTACCGCCCACACACCCGGTGACTTCCAACTCTGGCCTTCGTTCTGGCTTTGGAGAACGCAGCCCATGGTGGGTGCGTCGTCAAGGTAGACTGACTTTGGCATAATCTGTCTCAGCTGATGCCTGAGACGCGGCCGCATCGCGAACGGCGGCAGTGCATCCACCTGCAGAAGGTCCAGGTTGGGATACCTGCACCCTACCAGCGCCTCGAAATGCTCCCTATCCATGTAGCTGACCCTGATCTCGCGCAGCCTCTGGCATGCGCAATTTAGGAGCATCCTAAAGTCCTCCCCCTGCAACGGCACCTCCAGCAGGTTGAGCGTAATCCTGTCGAGTCCTCGGCGCCAAATACTTACCAGCAAGGGGCGACAGCGCTCATAGGCCTGCAGCATGGCAATCTGGTCGGGCAGGGAGATATGCTCCAATATCCTCTTCAGGCACAAGTCAGGCATCAGCTCCATACCGCGACTATACCTCGGGTGTGTGTGCGGCAGAAAATTGTTCAATTTTGATTTATTCTTCCCATCACAGGTTCTAGCTACTTTGATGTATATTTTTTATCCTTCCAATCCACTCCAGTTTTACTGTACAGTGGCCACTTACCATCATCGTTGCCGAGCAGACTCGCGTCGGATCTGCTCGAAGTATTGGCCCCCATAGTGCTACATCAATGGCTTCGCCCGCCTTCTTTTCGTAGTTTCCCTAAGTTGGTTTTGTTTTAAACAAACTTATGGCTTGTTGCCTTTTTTCTATTTTAGCCAGATAGGATGCACCTGAAACAAAAGACGGGCCAAATGGAAAAAGTTAGGGCGATAGCAGGATATTCCAATGAAAATTCTGACGGCTTTTTGTTCTACGGGAAACTAAAGGAAGAATTTATCTCGCAAACAATTTAAATTAAAGTCGATGTTTTCTCAAAACTATCTGTGGGTGTATCTAAAATAATTGTTTCACGATGGAATAGATTTTTAAGGCAAGGAGAGGGCTTTAAAGGGGAGGGCTTTCATTTACAAACTCTTCAGAAAGCAATAAAAGAACTATACGGCCCCCATTAAATTCTATATTTTTTAATAATAATCATCGGTGATATTTGCCCATGTTTATCCGATTCAGAAGTGATCGGAAGAATCGGATAAACCACAAACGATACTCGATACTTCGATAACCTGCTTTTTGGGTTAACAAAATAACTAAATAAATTATCGACTTCCTTCTCATTATTTAATAGAAAAAAACTCAATAGAGCAACACTGGACACTGTTTTTAGAGTAACCTTATAGCTTGCCACACCAATATCGCAGAGGCCTGAGCAATAGCTGCCATCATTTTGTCTTAACTGTGTTTATTATAGAAAACTTGGTTCTAGCCTAGGAAAGACGACATTGTCCCCAAATCCACTCAGAAAACATACTACGATGAGCGGCCAAGAGTCCATTGACATCGTGGCCAAGGGAAACGGACTGGAGGCCATCGTTTCGCTGCGCCAGAACGAGCTTATCCGGAACTTGCGCGCATTGGTGGCCGTTCGCTTCGAGCAGGCTATTCCTCGCATTGTTTTGGTGTTTGCCGGCAAGGTTCTATGGGACGTTGGTACGATCGATGGACAAGGAATTATCTCCGGAGTCACGGTGCACGTCATTTGTCGTCCAGAGAAGTCCGAGGCCGGTGGCGGCCAGGCGCCCCCTCCGGAGCGTTGCTGCAAATTCAGGAGCTCCGCATTTTTGGCTTGTTTGGTGAACCAACCAAGACTGCTAAGAACTATGATGCAGTCCGATCCGCGGATCCAAAGTATGCTCGATGAGAATGCGTCGCTGCGCCACTACCTCAACAGCGACAGGAACCTCCTCGAGTTGGCCTCGCATGCGTTCAGTCCGGCTAAGGAGGAGATGAGTCGCCGCCGCGATCTCCACATCAAGCGCTTGGAGTCGGCCGGTGGACACAAACTATTGGGTGCTTTTGAAGTGTCCATGCGTAAGAGCTATGAAAACAACGTGGCCATGACATATAAGCACCCGTCGCTGCGCTCCGAAGACGGCACAAATCCCCAGCGCGGGTTTGAGAACAGGTGCCCCCTGCCCAATCCATGGCGACGCACGGTCACCATCGAAGACATAAATATTGCAAAGATATTGGAGGTTGGTCTCAGAAAGAAATGCAGGAAAGTTATAAAGACATTGGCAGGTGGCGACACAGATTTGTCGGTGACTGCTGTGCGTGAGCTTCGCGAGGCGGCGGCCACGGCGCGTCGCATCTTCGAGGGTCGGGTTCGTGAAAACCAAATTAGAGCCGCCAACTCCCCGGGCTGTGCCGAAGCAAGAACAGTTGGAACTGTCCGAGATACAAGTTTTGGCCTACGGATCCATGTGACCTATAAAGGACAGATGCGGCGACTCCAGCAAATGGGCTACCATAACGAGGGCCGCAACAAGTACGCTCTGCAGGTCTCACTGGGCAATCTGGAAGGTGCGATGAGACTGCTGGACCATTGGAATCGAACTGAGGAATGATTGTATCAGTTCTTAATCATTCTGTTTTGTTTTTTTTTGGACCAATGATCTCCTTGTATCCGAATGTACAATGTAAACTGTAACGTACCACGTAACTCAAATCTTTTAAATTAGTAAATCTCTGTTTAAGTTCGGCGATCCTTTGAATATTAAAAAAAAAAGATATCAATATAAAATAAATACAATGTAAAATTGTATTAAACAATATAATTGTATTCCCGAGCCCATATGTAAAGCCGCTCCTTTATTAAATTGTTTCATGTTTCAATTCCCGCCAGAGCTAATGTAGCGAAACAATCGTCCATTTGCTTCAGCCACTTTGCATTTAAATATTTTATGAAATCGGCAAAGTAGCACCAGGACCGAGCCAAAGAGTACACAACGGGTCCTTTGAAGTGATGCCTCAAAAAGGCAGTCTTAGCCAGCCTCCCCGCAGGCCATGTGTCACCTTCAAATGCCCAGGGAGATTGGGTAAAATGCAAACATGTTTCGGTTCCCATGTCAGTTACATCTTACATACATATATGTATGTATTAGTTCCTTAGAGTTACACTTGATGTACCATTTAATGTTCATAACGTAATCGGAGGATTGAGTTTATTGGTCCAGCTTTAAGGACGCTGGAAGTCTTTAATTTTCAAGGCGGACTCTCAAGACATCCCCCTACATCGTGAAAGGCTTTTTTATGGATGTATGCTTGTGGTATACCGTTAGGTGACAGGCTGAGTGGAAAAAGATATTGGATTTGGGACACGGCTTACCTCCAGAGGTGGTTGTAAGGAGGCAAGCCTCTTAAAACAAGAGGGCTCCTTGAGCTTTCATAAACACGTTTCGTTTTTGTCGCTTTTTGATAAGCTGTTCATTTCAGAAGGACTCTAAGCTCAAGATGAACCCTTTTTTATGACTGACTGGAAGTTAGGGGAGCGACGGCCCACACGCTTTTCGTACAAAGTTACACGCCACAATGATTTCCAAAAATAATCCCACAAAATTCGGGTTATTGGGTTATTCATCTGATTCATCTATTGATTTTACATAATTAAGAGTCGCATGATTTAGCCAGAACAAAAATAGGTCAGACGCCCGATTTCTGTACAGTCAATTAGCTAATGAGCTTTTAATACACATTGTAGGAGTATGAACAGATGATTCATCAAATGATTGGAATCTGAATGGAGGGAGACTGAGTTCCAGAGTAGATCTGAAAGGCCAGGGCCTACATATCCGAATATCCCCAATGGCGTCATTAATCAATGGGATTGTAATCCTTAAACACGATTGTCAAATATCGAAAGACGAGCATTTAGACAAAGTTGTCACAACAAATAGAACCAGAATCAATCAAAGTGCTACCACAATCCAGCTTTGTTTGTTTTCCCCTTTTTTTGGCCGGAGTGAGTTCTGCAGGATGCTGGTTCTAATTGGAAAAACTCTTAATTAATGGTCCAAGATGCCTCATATTTTCCCCAGTTCTTTGAACGTGACCCGGTCTCTTGGCCTGAAAAATTAATGAGCGCAAAAAGACAATGCGGCGTCATTCACCTATCCCTCCGTTCATCCAGCCAGCAAGGACCCTCAAGGACCCAAGCCTTCATTAGCAGCTGGGCAAAAGGGAACAGCAAACACCGAAAAATCAGCATAAAAATTAGCATATTCCAAAAAGATTTTTATTAGTCCTGGCGCCTGTTTTCCCTTTCGACGACCTCTAATGAGAAAATGCCGCGCCAATCCGAAAAAGCCTGCGAATAATGCTTTAAGCCGATCCGAACTTTAAACTTTTTGATCCTGAGTGACAGAATCAGGATGCAGGCGAATGCCAGTGCGGCAAGTGGCACATTACTCCTTGCTGTAAGCCCCTTAAAGGATTACAAATGATGACAAAATCTGAGTCTGTGACACATCTGACCACACTAAACGCTTCTGAATCGTCCCCTTGGCGTTCCTAAATTTCTCAATTATGGTTTATTTAGGGCCTGACCACAAAAGAGGGCAGTTTTCAGGACGTTAACACTAATCCTCGACACTAGGGAAGGACACCGCCGATTCATAACCGTAAAGTCCGCCATACCGTAAGCTCCCTAACGGTCCAGGGTCCCATAAACAGACGAATTTTATGGCGATTTCCGTTTATGGTCTCTCAGCTCAAGGAACATTTATTATTTAGATTATGTGCACTGCCGCGTGTTGCTTTGTTTGTTGGCATGTTTTATGATTTAAAAATTTGATGACCCCGTCACACTCGTCCGTTATGTGTGAGCTTCCTTCGTGGAATTAGAGTATGGTGTCTTCCAAGCGTATTGTCTATTTTCAGGATTTTGTCGCAAGCCATTGTGTGTTTTCCAAGGAAGTTTTCACGCTCTACTAACAGTGAATGGTCTCATAAAACAAAACATAAATTCGCCATTTTGAATCTCCATTTTTAAATTGAATTAATTACTAACGAGAGCCTTTATTGATGCCAGCTCGGATAACAATAAATTTTCAGAGGAACAGATGACATCATCGCCGCCGTCTCATCCGATTTCCAAGGAGCAGAGGAAAAATCTATAATTTGAAACGACTTGATGGAGCCGGCACTCATGTTTATGGGCCTGTGCTGGCTTGAATTAATTTATGTAGGCTCCGAATCGGTAAGTCGAGACTCCTGGAACGTCCTCTTGTGCTCGAATGCCTGCCATAATCCAAATCAAAAAGTGCGTTTCTCTTCCATTAGAGCAGACAGTCAGCAGTGGTGGGGGAGCAAGGAAACCACCCCAAAAAGCCCGTCAGGAATCAAGTTGACACGTAAATTCCATGCTACCCAAAAAGCGGAATGGAGGAGTTCATTGACATCTCGGGTCGGGGGGGTTGTTTTTTTTCATTTCATTGGACAGCAAAAAAAAAAAGGCAGTAACAGTAGCAGTGTAGCAGTAGTAACCTAGGACCCACACTCTATAATCATCTCCGACAAACACAATTTGCTTAAGTCAGCAACGCACTCGAGGAATATTTGCTGGGTGCGATGGAAATTCTCATAACACTCACAAGACGAGAACCAAGTCGCTGCCAGAATGCGAAGGATGCGAGGTGAAGAGGTTACCACTTTGTTTCCTTTGAATTTATCGATTGGCATTGCTCACATGTACGGGCAAGTACATTGTACATTTACTTTGTGAATACGGTATGTGCCTGCATGTGTGCTGGGTCCCATTCAAATTGCACTTGCAATGTCCTGGCTGGCTGGTAATGGACCGAATTTCTGCCAAGACATCTCTATCACAACTCCCACTTCCACATGGAAAACCGAACAATGGGGGCTACAATAAGAGAGGTTCTTTGGAAAAAGGGGGCATCTGAATTTTTGTGTTTACCTAGCCTGAGATAAGAGAGGTCTTTTCAAAAATAGTCTCACGTACAGCATTGGAATATGATTCCAAAAACAATGGTTAATTAAAATTCTTAGAACACAGGATAGCACATGAAAGCACAGGATATTTAGCCTTCAAGGGAGGCATTCGGAGGCCCATAATTTCGACCGCAAGTGGAATGTTGCATGTTCTTGTGTACCTGTTTTGGTAGAACGAACACAAACATATCCATTTGGTTGTTTTTGCGTCTCCGAACCCTTGATGGATGTAACTGGCGCCGGCAAAAGTCACGCGATTCTCTAGATAAGCACTCACACAGCGATATGCAACGTGCCGCTATTACCATCACCGTTCCGTCGGCAATTATTTACGTTTTCCGCCGCTTGGCGCCGCCGTATTTTGGTCCGCCTTTCACCCACACCGAGCAACCGTTATCCTCGAACTGGGGCCGCTGTCCTGCTCCCTCTTTGTTTACAGTTTTCCTCACAAAGGACCAGAGAGGGCGCGGCGCATGCGCCCCAAGCCGGGTAAGGGAGCCAGGACATCCACTATCCGCTCTTTGATTCTCTTTTTTTTTTTGCTGAGAACATCGCTGGGTCGAACAAGGCTCGCCTTATGAATGAACCCCAATTAGCCATGCTAGCTAGCAATGCTTTATTATGATGATTACTTCAGATGCGATTATGATTGGGGGTCCTATTTTGGCTTGGTCGCCAAAAAGGCGCATCAGCTTGAGCGGGAATTGATTGCGCGCATATTTTGCCAGCAGAAGGACTCATCCATCTCGGTGACGGATGAGCCTGTTTTCGGCTGGGACGCTCGACTGGGCTCCCTGGGTGCCCCCCATAATATTCCACTCGTCTGAAGGGTCCTAATTCAATGCAATTAGCCTAAAAATACTTATAAACGATGTGCGCTTTGAAGGAGGCCGAGGTCTGCATCCGACAACAGGTGGCCCGAGGGGAAAGATGGATGGTAATCTTTAAAGCTTTAATATCCGAAAATGAAGAATATATGTATATTATGTATTAAGTACATAGCTGAAACAATAGAATCCCCCCCTCCGAAACGAAAGGTGCGAGAAAACCTACGGAGTCCGGACCCATCTGACACCCCAAAAGCCACATCCCCTCCCAAGGACTATTCTTTCATTCCGTTCGACATACTTTTGTGAACTGCTCACATTGTTTACACGAAATTTTATTGTTTATTCTGCTGATAATGCTGAAGAAGACAGAAACGAGAGAAATAAAACCCAAATACCTCTGTCAGAATATATGTATATATATACTGTATTGTCTGTATATCCTTCCGTCAGTGTTTTTTGGGAAGAGATGGCTATTTAAATTCAACAAAGTCAAAATTGTTTTTCCTAACCAAGGCAAGACGCATAATCCAATGCGGTTTAGAGTGCTTGTGTATCCCTGAGAGTCCTTGGGGAAAGCTATGGTATCTGCGGCATCTCAGGACCTTAAAGCGAGTATTTAATATGGGGCTTTTTTGTTTTTATTTTTGTTTACTTGCCGCAAACACACACACACACAGGCCGTGTTTGATTAGGATGGACCTTTTAATTTCGTTCCGAAAATTCAGGTTTCAGATTTTATTTAATTAGTGGAAGCGATGGGGCTCTTTTATCGATTCTTGGTGCACCACATTTAATTACCAGCCCCAAAGTCGATTGGGATTTCAGTTAATTGAATTGAAAGCGCCATTTAAAAGCAATTTGAATGGCGATGCCAAACATGAAAGTTCATCGTGGCTCCGGCTCACTAAAATCATTTCAGTAACCAATTAAAAAGGACGAAAGCCCGACTCGATTGCATTTCCAATCCAGCTTCATAAGCGCAACGTAACGGCCAAGTAATTTCACTCGAGTTGGTTATGTCCTTGCGGCCAGTAATACACTTTGCTCGTAGCATCTCATATTGACTCCGTATCCTGTCGACCATAACTTCATAGGGTTAATTGAATCCGATTTAAAATATTTAATCTGGCAACCTCAGGACCAGGATGAAAGTGGTAGGCGCCTTTAATGCTTATGTGAAATTTTCAATAAGCAACCATACAGGAAATACCAAGAAAATAAACATGAAGCTGGAGTAGCAGTTTACGATTCTTTAAATGCCAGCTTTTAAAGGCCAAAATGTTCATATGGAAATTTTAAATCATCGGAAATAAAAACAAGGCCAGCTTCGCGAGCAAACAAGCAGATGTTTTTAATGCACCACAAAAAACGCAATCAAACTTTTATTTTCAAAAATAACAAAAATGTTGCTCTATGTGGCTGCTATAGAACATAGTCCTGTGCTTTATAGACAGAGGATTTTGGTATTTTTGTATGCCTTTTTTTCTACAAATTAAGAGGCAAAATATTTCCATAATCAATGAAATGTTATAGTTCCAAGTCAAAGCTACCACGTCAAGAGCGATACTTGAAATTCATTCGCAGGTCTCACAGGAATATTGAAATATGAAATATGAAATATTTGTTATTTGATGAAAGGAAACCCCATACTTAAAAGCTTACCTCGTTCGTGCTTATGCCCCCGAAATTCTGCCTAAATAAATAGCAATATTAATAGTAAATGCAGGATCTCGTATTGTTCCAGTAGATTGCAAATTAATAGAGACATTTGTTTGGAGCTTATTTCCGCTCATTAAGCAGCTCGACAAATTGCACTGCCTGCTCCTCTGGTGTTGTTGGCTATTTTCCAATTACACTAATTGTTTTACATTAAAAATGGTGGCTCCAGCCGCCCTTCGCATCCCAATGACCTTCAGGCACCAGCCAAGCGACAAACTTTCAAGGATCCTTTGCCCAGGAAAAATATTCCTGGGCAGTACAAGTGGACCAAAGACGTCCCTATGAAAACTACCATGCCGTGTTTCGGAGATTGAGAAAAAAAAACAGTCTCGTTTTTACAGGGCGTATGCAAAGCGTTTCTTTTCACTGCTGCAGGACATGCCGGGGATTAGTTATGCATGCATGAGCTGGGACAAGGACTCCCGTTAGGATCTTCTCAGTGCTGAGTAAATTTGTGGCCAGCGCTAAGACCACAACTTTGTCATACATAGTCACAGTTCCACGGCATATGTGTATTCAACGTTAAAAGGATGTCAGAGGTTCCCATCTCCGGGGCTTCCAACCCCGACCGTACGTAGCAACCTCAGAGCCTAGTTGCCACGAGAGGTAATTTGCGAAAAGTTCAGGTTGCCTTTCAACCGTTTTTGCAACGCCTTTTCGTTGTGGTTTGCCACAGCAGCAGCGCTTCACTAAACTCGAACAAACGTTAATTACATTTTTTGGTTTCTCGAAACTCTGGTAATTGCATTATAGCCCCGCACTATTGGCAAGGGAGACCTGGCGGATGCGCAATTATTGCGTCTGTTCACATATGTAAATGAATTATTTCATTTGTTCCATCAAATTACATTTTAATTTAGTGTGCGGGCGTGTGTGTATCGACAAATGGCTTCTCTGCGACAGGCATATTTAATTCACACCCATCGAAATCGGATAATTAAATATTTAAAGTTTATTTAAGCCAGATAACCCTACAAAGCCCCATGTATTGTTAAAAGCTTTCACACATTTTTGTGGTTTTGTTTGGAAAATTTCAAAATCGGCTTATACTTTGGTTGTGGTGATTTTTAAGAATGGTCTTTATTTTAGATAAAATAAGCTTTCGGCTAAAAATATAAACTTTTGTCTATACTTAAGTACCTTTTTGGAAAACAAATCTTCATGGAGAATACCATAGCAGGGATACTCTTAGAGTATTTCATTTTAATATTTTTATACCCTTGCAGAGGGCATTGTAATTTTATCCAATAGTGTGCAACGCTATTGATTGAGCGGAAATGCCGATACCAGGATATACATATAAGCTTACGAAGCTTTTATAAAAACACAGTTTATAAATCATTAATGATTAATCTAAAAATGTAAACACCTATATTTTCATTGCCTACTTTTATGGGCCCCAACGAGTCTTACACTAATGAAGAGTACAATTTTACGGTTTATTTGCATATAATATCATTGAAGAACCAACTTTATTTTGGTAGCTATACAATGAAAATTAAAAAAAAAATAATTCATTTAAAAATAGCGCCCTCCTCCTCGATTCTCATAGGTTGCACTTAACCAGGCCCGAAAAATCAAAAAATTCAGTTTTTATTTTTGTGTAAATGTTGGTGTTTATTTTTCTGGACTTTTATTGTTTTGTTTTTGTTGTAGTTTTGGTTGTTGTATCTTACGTTGTTATACGTTTTTGTTGTTGTAGTTTTTGTTGTTGTTGTACTTTTTGTTGTTGTTGTAGTTTTTGTTGTTGTTGTTGTAGTTTTTGTTGTTGTTGTAGATTTTGTTATTGTTGTAGTTTTTGTTGTTGTTGTAATTTTTTTTGTTGTAATTTTTTTTGGTGTAATTTTTTGTTGTAATTTTTTTGTTGTAATTTTGTTTGGTGTAATTTTTTTTTTTTTGTAATTTTTTTTTGCTCTAATTTTTTTTTGTTTTAATATTTTTTAGTTATTTTCTTTAACTATAATCTTAAGTAAATTTAACTAATCTTTAACTATCTTAAATCTAATCCGACTATATCTTAAAGCTGTCATTTATCTAACTGCTTGGGCATACAAGCCCAGCTTCTTTTTGCAATAAGGATCGGCCAAGTCAATCCGATATTTGCAATATAAAGCCGGCCGGGATCGGTGGACTATATCCTATAGCTGCCATATAACTGATTGATCGGAAATGGTATAACTTTGGTGTTTTTGGAGTTACAGAGTTCAGATTTTGTACGAATGCTACTTTTGGCAAAATAATACAACCTTCCAAATTGCATCGAAAAGATCGGCCGACTATATCTTATAGATGCCATATAACTAAACGATCGGAAGTGGTATTTGGTAAAAATACCAACTTTGGTATTTTCGGAGATGGAAGCTTGGTACTTTGTTTTAGATTTTTTATTGTAATAAATTGGTTGTATTATGAAATTTTCTAAATCAAAACTGGCATTTTCAAACTGGCATTCTGCGTGAACTACATTTTCCCTCGCTCGTTCCATCTAAAGTTAAAAATAAGTTTTTGGTTTCAATGTAATTTATGAACCCCTTATAACAAAAAGCATAGAGCTTTCAGGAAAGTAATCTAGTTAGTTACTTTGGCTCGAAAATTCCGCCAACTTCCGCTCGGCGACCATCAATAATTGCCCTTAATGGGCCGACTGGTCAGCCCGGACAGCCATGAGTCATAAATGCCAATCACTGGGTTCTCCGGATGGCGGGTTCCTTCCCCCCTCTCGTTTGAGTTGGACAAAACAAGAAACCATTGAAACCGCCAGAAGCAAGGGGCAGTAGAGGAGCGGAGGATAAGGTCAGCGGGACGAGAAGCGACTTCCATCCAATTCTGTGGCCCCATTTGGCCTTTATTATCAAAATTTATGTCGTCCTTTGTGGCTGCCGCTGCGGGACATCTGGCATGGATTATTATTGCATATGTTATGATAAGCATTGGCACCTCGCTCCAAGCACCAAGCACCTAAAAACCATCAACGAGCTTCAGCACCATGCGGCCCGTGGGTGATAACATAATAACACCGATGCCATGGCCATAAAGGGGTTTGTTTGCTTCTGGCCAACAACGGCAATTTATTGTTTGTGGACTTAGCGTGTTCCAAATGGAGGTTTCGCCCTTTTTGGGCATTTTCCGTTCAGCCCCCTAGCCATCTCCCATGGTTATTGTTGATATTTTCGCATTTCGCTTGATTGAATTCATGGTAGGTGGTGGGTGAGGGGTAAGCTGCCTGATGGGGCTATGGAATTAAATAAATAAACACATTTGAATTAGAACCTTGTTGACTTAACTTGGCAATGTTACAGTTAAATCAAATCGACTTTCCGCCACTAAATATTTCAAAAGTTTGCAATGCTTTAATTTCCGAATAGTGTCAAATCGGGAAAGTTAAACCTTCTGCCCAATCCAATTTTAAAGTTTCGAAAGTTAAGCCAGCAGTGAAATGCCTAGGGCCTTTGCCAAGCAAGGCAAAAGGCAAACAACCTAAAAAATTATATTTACGTCTCGTCACTTTCCTAAGAGGGTTAGGATGGTCTTTGTTTGCCAAAAACCGTTTTCACATCAGTACATTCCGAAGGATTCAAGGAGGCTTGAAGGCAGGTAAGTCAATAAACAAGAACACCTCTTACATCCTAAAGTATGCCAGGAAAGTTGGCTGTTATTTTTGATGAACTTATCAAATTGAAGGTTCAATTAGTAATGGATATCTTTAAAACTCAGGAAGCCTAAAATAGTCAAACAATTCAAGGCTTAAAGTTACCTTCTATTATTAAATAAGAAGAAGATTAACCAAACTCTCAACTTGAAGACTCAAACACATCTGCTTTGAAATTTCAACGTCAGGAGGATGTGGAGTTGGTGCTTCTCGGTTGTCGTGCTTTTAATTAGAACGCGTTTATCTCAGTGGGAACCAGAAATGAATAATTAGTCCTGATAATTATATGGAAAGGGGAGAGTCGTGGAATGCCAAAGCTTCTTCCAGGATTACCCGCTGCATGCTAATTAGAGAAAGTCGGTAAGATGACCCACAAAAGATGAGAATAAAAAATCCTTTCTCTATATGAGGTTTATTATAAATATAGCATACTTTAATGGGCAGACCAGTCATTAAAGACACCTTAAACATTTTTGTGATCTTACTGCACAAAGAACTAAACACTTTAGGTTAAAAGAAATAAACGAAGACTGATGCCATTGTTTTCGTTTCATTTAATGCCTCCGTATTATATGGCATTCCGGGCTATACACAACAGCGTGTTCTATCAGCAAATCGGAAACAAAAACCAATCAAATTCAATATAAATATTTGTCATAAAAGTTCCCTACGTGGCGTTGTTTTATGACCCGTGCCTGCTGCTGACCGGCACCGATTGCACAGATGGAATCCGGACCACAGCTGGTCACGTGCCAGGATGATTTCTCGATTAGTAACCTGGCAGTGGCAGCAGAGCGGAGCCGAGGCCCCAAGCCTTTACGTCCTTTGTGACCCGGAGACTGATGCTGGGCTATTGGAATGCCAGGACCATTCGTAATCTGCCTTTCGGGCGGCCTAATTGAGCTGTCATGAGCAAACGGTGCCAAGTGGGCAGCTTTTGCTTGCATGGACAGACATCAAAAGCCAGGCGTCCCTACAGGACCCCTTTTGGCCGCCTAAATTTGAAATAAATCCGCCTAAAATGCTAATTTCCCTTCTGGTCGGAGGTATCCGAAAAACAATATCCTGTTTAGGGCTAAGCCATCCCAAAATCGCAGTCCAGACTGAAGCATATTCAATTTGCGTTTCTTGGCGACGGGAAATGAGTTTTCCATTTTCATTTCATGTTTCAGGTTCCTGCGGATACAAGAAGCATCCCAGCTGCCATAAGCCGTAGGTCATGAATACCAGGAAGCATTCCGGCCTCGGCCGCACTTTTTATTCAACTTTTAACTAATGGCTGGCATTCGTCAGGCCCCACAAGCATATGTATATTCAGAAACCTGGACTGATTGATGGACCATTTCTGCACAGGACCTTCCCACCATAAAGGGGCTTCAAAGCATAAATCACTCTTATGTTTCAGTGACTGACAGGGGTGTTTAATTGGAGTAGTCTTACCTTTGCTTATCAGTAGTGTGCCTACATATCCATTTTGGTCATCCTGATGAGATTAAAAAAAGCGGATTGTTTTTTTATTAAATCGAGTAACCGAGTGCCTTTTCAGGAGCTTTACACGTGTTTACAGCAGATACTTCACCCACTGACACAGACCCGAAATTGGTAGTCACCGTCGCAACCGCTAGCACTCATACACACACCTACAAGTCACACACTTGTACACCTTAAAAGGACTCGAACTTCGTCAATAGTCATGCCACGAGCTTGCGAGACGCACCGCACTCCAAAGTGGCCAAAACAGAACTGAAACCATAACACAATTTGGCACCAGCATTGGGGGTCTAGGAATGATTGGAGCAGGCTGGCGCCGGCGCAGTCCAAAATAAAAGAGAAGACCGAAAGAAAGGACAGCTCTTTAAAGGATTAAAGTGCCAAGTGAAATCGCGGCTCTTTTAAAATTAAATTATTACCTCATTTTTAGGATAAAATAACTTTCATTATTTTTCCAAAAAAGTTAAAAAAGTTTTGTAATATTGATCTTAATATTAATATAATATTGAGTGCTTGAGAACTTCTTTCAAGACGCCCGTTGTCTGTTCAAGTTGAAGGAGCTTGCAGGTGACACTTTATATCTGGAAAACGACATCGACACACAAACTTGGGGCATCCAATGCAGCTTTTGAAATTCCGTTTTCGTTTTCCCGTTTCAATCTGCAAACAGTGCCACAGTCGCATTGTCCCTATTCTGCCGCCATTCCTGTTTATACAAGCCATTCTCGGCTGGCATTGTGTGCGTCCTACAGGGCGGCTACGCAATTCACTTGTTCTCCTGTTTACCAGTTGAACAATAACAACATATGCTACAATAAACACAATGTAATTAATTGTCACACAATTTACCCGGTTCCAGCTAGATTCCGATCCACAAGTGTTGTTAGAATTTTTTCAGATGAGACTTAAAGAATGATAAAATAAATATTAAAAGTCGATTGAAATTCATATTGCTGAGACAAGCAAACATTTTTTATTAAATTATCAAATAGGAGAATAGTACAAAAGAGCTTAAAGAACAATTTGTTGTTGCTAATAAAAATACAGTGTGTTGAGTCTAGGATACAAATAAGTTGCAGTTTTCAACGTGTTCATCGGCACTTCATGGTACAAACACTACCTTGTTTAAACTTATCAATTTTTAGTTAATTCCAACTAAATTAACTATGACAAAAGGAAAACTAAACGTAAGTAATTTTAAAAAACAAGTAGAAAAACAATTTTGTTCCCTCTAACCTAGGGTTTTAACTTCTTCAGAAAAAAAATAATAATTCAAAATTATTGATTGTTGGCAAATATTTTGAGGGAAATTTTAAAAAGTAGCTAGAGAAGGGGGGGGCAGCATTTCTTCTGGCATCTGTGGATGTTGTTCAAAGGGTACCGAGTAAATAAACGTACGTATATAAATTCTGTTTACAAACTAATATCAAAGTTTAATTATCAACAGTTTAATTCGTGGCCGGCGCATGCTGCATGCGACTTTCTTACTTTCTCAAATATATACTATGATTTTGTGGGATAATTTAAATGTACATTTTGCATTTGTTTCGTTTCTTACTTCTTTTCATATTCCTTTGTTTTTGTGTTTTGTATTTTTTGTAGTTGTTGCTTCAACTTATTCTTTGTGTTATTTTAAATTCAGTTCCATTGGTTTGTTAGATAGACTGTTACAAAGCTTTTTTGAGTGGTTTCAACTATGTCTATGGATCTATGGATCTGCTAACTTACATGCAATATTTGACTTGTATGCATTACGCGGTTATCACAATTCCATTTTCTTTTCAAGTTCTTGTTTTGTTTTTAGCTTCCATTTAGGGTTCTAGCGAATATTGCAATTGCATGCTTGCTCTACTGCTCAACTATTTTACGATAAATTATGAATAATAATCAGGCTTTTAAACTGTACAGCTAGCAACTTTGTCGAATATACAATGCGATTTGTATAAACGTAGGTAGGATTCTCGCCACTAACTTCACCCTCTCAGAAATAAGTTAAAAACAACATTTATGTTTTTGCAAAAATGTCACATGCGATGCTCGTCCTGAGGTACAAATGGTGCAGCTGGTTGGGCCTCCGCAGGGGCAGGTGTTGCAGACTTTCCAGAGTTCAGCTTCGCTTTAACACTCAACAAGAGAGCCTCAAACGAATCCTCCCGAAGGGAGGCTTTCGGAGCCGGTGCCTCCTTTGGGAACACATAAGAGTCATAAGTGTTGATACCAGCATTATCTGAAATAATATATTAGAGGGCTATAGAGCGGGCCAAGTCGTAATGAAATAGTTACTCACCCAAATCGGCATAGGTGGCGCGACAAAATGCACGTCGTCCTCCGAAGCTAATGTCGTACATGTTGATTTGTGAGTCCCTAGGACTTGTATCGATGGCTGTGAAAGCGTCCTGCGCCTTTTCGTACGTCACAAAACCGTACTTCATTCTGAAAAGGATTACAAATGACATAAGGTCTACTATTCAGCTTGGATCTTGCTTCTGATCCTTACCCATTTTCCTTGTAGTGCAATGTTATCTGCTTAATGCTTCCATATGGCAGAAATTTACGGCGTAACATTTCTTTGGTGGTCTCTTGTTCTATTCGGCCAACGTAGACGATCCGCCGCTCCTCCACAGCCGGCTGTGAGACGTTGCGATCCATGAATCCACGTCGATTGTTGTTGTTGTTTTGGCAGACTTCGTTGGGGAAGCGTGGATCACACTTTGGTGGCGAGCGTTGCAGGCTATGGTGCGGGCTGAGACTGCGACCGCCTTCGTGGTCGCTGTTCTCCGAGCCAGAGCTGGAAAATTTGCTGGGTTTCTGGTTTTTGGCACGCCGTTTATTGTAGCTGGTACGACGCTGCCGGCGTTCTCCCGCCTCCGAATACGAGGACGAGCTAACCGAACTGCGATGGCGGTGAGTGCTGCGCGAGGAGTACCCACAATTTCCAATACTGCTTCCCTCACACACGGCAGAGGCCTCCAAGTTGCGCAGCTGTTCAATGGAATCGGAACGCGACCGACTCCTATAGGAGTCCAGGCTGCTGCAGTCCGAAGATGAGCCACTGGAAGAAACCGAACCATTAGATCCCGAGGGCGTGTCATGACGCCGCTTGCGATATTTTCTCTTCACGCGCTCCCGGGACTTTCGCGCAGTTAGCTCAGACTTGGGCAGACCCAACACGGGGAATTCCGGTTGAAAGTCGGTTTGAGTTTCCATGGTGACCAGTGTCTTGCGCACACGGTCCTTGGGCAAGTGCATTATGATCATATCCTCGCCGTGCTGGGCATTCTTGTCGACCGGATTCTTGACAGGATCGGCTTTCGAGGCAAAGGTGGGCAGTATGGTGCTGCCGGTCTGTTTCACCAACTCGCTCTGTATGCTGGCCAGTAAAGAGTTGTTCATGTTCGTGGCAGCATCAGGGCCATTCGAAATATTATACAGGAGGACAGATGACTTTAGGAGTGAACGGGGCGATACTTTACTTATCTGGTTCGGTGGAATCGTTATGTCTGTGTTGCTACCAACTGATACTATGATTATCTCCTCGTAGTCCGGGTGGAGTTTGTTGCTGGGCGCAGTGATTGGGGCATCGGCTGGCTCTACTTCCATGCAATACGTGCCCTTGACAATGTCCTTGAGCGGCGGTAGCTTTGTGACGCGAGGCACCTTTGCCGATACCCGAGAATCTATTATTTTCAGCTGCTGGGCTCGCTTCATCTCCAGCATTCGCAGGACCTTGTTCTTGGCAACAGTAATTGGGTCCATGGGTACGGCGTCGGCCACCTTGCTCGGGCACTTCAGGCTATTCACAATTTTCGCTATGGCTGTCTTCTGGGGGGATGGAGGCAGTGGGGGTTTCTCAATAGCCACTGATGGCAATACTTTGCTGCCGGCGTCCAGCTTCGGCTGCTTCGGTGGAGTTGGTTTCGATTTGGGAATAGAGACGCCGCCACACCGGCGCTGTTTGTACTCTTCTAGATTGAGCTTTCGCTTGGGGACCGGAGCCGGCACCGGTAACGGAATAAGTACGGTTGTAGGTGCCGGTGATGGTGATTCCTTGACCGCATCTTGTGAGGCAGAGCCTTCCCTTTGCTGCTTTAGCAGCGCCAAGTTCTTTCCACCCAAGCCAAGGCCTGTAGCTTTAACTGGCTTGGTGCCTGTAGTTGCCACCGGCTTGGTGCTTGTTGATTTTAAAGCCTCCTGTACTTTTTTTGTCGCCGCCTTGCTGGATTTGGAGGTGGTGCCAGTCACTCCCACTTTACGCTTCAGAAAATCGCACTGTTTCTTGCTGGGAACCAAGCAAATATTTGCCGTTTTCGGTTTGGTGACAGGTGCTGCTGGAGCAACAGCAGGTTCCACTTCTGGGGATTTATGCTGCAACGGAAATATACAATTTTGTTGGATCTTCTTTCATTAAAAACCTCATCGAACTCACCTCTTTGGCAATGGGCGTGGGCTTCTTTGAGGCCTTAGGACACCAAGAAGGGTCAGCCTTGACATTATCGGTATAGCACAAATCATCCCCAGCGGTGGCCGCCTGGTCAGCCCATACGGACTCGTCCACGTCGACCACATCGATGGTTTCCACGTCAATAATAGAATCGGAGTCGTCTTCGGTATCGGAGTCAAGCGACATGGTAGTCACTGACGTCGATTGGTGTGCAGATGGAGCGACTAATGCTTTTTCCTGAGCAGCAGATTTCTTAGGAACCGTCGACTGCTTCATGCGACACGCGTTCAGGTTCTCCGCAAAGTCATCTTTGGTTATAAAGTCAGCCAAGTCAAAATTATTAACGTCTATGTTAAGTCCGAAGGCATCAACTTCCGAGGTAATGGTGTTGGTGCTTAAAGTTCGGCTCTTGCGGTCCTCGAAACTCTGTAGTGGGGCAGTCTGGCCGCCCTTACTAGACTTGCAGTCATCTTCGACAATGTCGTCGTCCACTTCGTCCTCGTAATCGCTGGAATGCGACTCGTAGTCCCCAATCGACGAGCTATCTGTGCGAGTCCTAAACGTGGACACGCTGCACTGGCTCCGGGCATCCTCGTCCTCCGATTCAATGACATCATACTCCACAATGGCGCTCAGTTGACGCTGCTGATCATAGACATCGACCTCGCTGTCGTCCATGGCCTGATAGACCTGAGCGCTCAGCTGGCTGCCATCCTGGTCGCTGAGCTGCTGTCCAACGAACTCACTGTACATCAGCTACGCAAGGAAACGACACTAGTAGAACCTCTTCGCACGCATTATTTCGAGACCCAAAACACCTACCAAGTTCTTTCTGTTCTGCAGATCCTCCTCGCGGCTGTGACTGAGAAGCGACTCGTCCGTGGGGGCGATGGGCAGAATGCCATTGAGGGTGTCCGTCAGCTGCAGACTGAAAGATAATTTTAAAGTCATCTGGATGATCAGAAAATAGCAAGCACTTACTCATCGTTGGGGGACCAGAAGTTTGGCTCTGTCTCATACTTGACGAAGTTTCCTTCAAAAGGATCCTGGAAAACGTTCAGCAGTTGGGAATCCATTTTGTTTCAATGCTTTGTGAATCTGTAAAATAGGTAGGTTACTTTCAATTTTTTAAAAACAAAGGAGCTGTTTCATTAAGGTTACTCTCGAAATTTCAACCACCCAAGTTTTCGTTGTATCCCAAATCTGGGCTATCGTCAGTTGAGATTGAGATTCAGTGTCGGTCGGTAGAAGTTCAAAAGTGAATTTAAAAAAAAATTGAAACCAAAATTAATATTTTTTGAAATATATATTTGAATTGAATAGTAAGTATTAATTGAAAAATGCCAAAGGTAGTGACAAGGCGCCAGCGTAAGGCCATCGAAGCCAAGCGCAAGGCTGAGGAAGAGGCTCGTCTGAAGCTTCTGGCCAGTGTTGGGTCTGAGGATGCGGTTGAAGATGCCAAGGATTCGGGTGCAGATGCCCAGAATCCTACTAAACATGGCGAGTCTTCCCAGCAACAATCCCAGGATGCCCCAGCTGTCGATGCGATTCCGCCTGCAAGTGCACGGCATAGGATTAGGGGCTACTTTGGCAAGAAGAAGGTGAAGAAACTTGTGCGGGACTACAAACGGGGAATGAAGTCGGCCAAATTATGTCAACTAACAGCAGCTAAGGAGTCTCAACCACGTCAACAATATTCCATTGAGGGTTCCGCACAGATTCCACCTGTATTGAATCATATATCATCAGAATCATCATCATCGATTAATGTGGCTGTTAATGAAATAATGAACTCGACAAATTGGTATGATGACCCAGAGGGAGAACCAATTGTGACTAAATCCACATTGGACTCTAATGATAGCCTGGTAGCCAAAATCTGCAGGCAAATCAAGGCTCAATTGAACACGGTGCTGACAAAAGCCAGGCAGGCAGAAAGGCAACAGTTGAAGTTAAGACCTCGGTCTGAGCAGCTGCCAGAGTCCCGAGAGAGCTGCTCAGACCCCAGTCCGGCTGGAGGCTTTGGTGAGGTTCCCGATAAGAACCTACAAGTCAAAGAGGACTGGAAGGAAGTCGCCTGTAACCCAAAAGAAGCGCCGCCAATCCAACCGCCGAAAGTGTTCGGGAACACAGGGTACTTCATGCTCACCGGCACGGAGGAGCAATTGGCACAACAGCTAGCCGACCTGGCCGCCAGGAACGTCGTGGTTGAGTCGTACCTCCAGGTGTCAGACCCATTTATGGACAAGGTGGAGCAGCAACTAAATGACTTGGTCGCTAACAGCGAAGAGCTCTTGGAGAAGATGCATAACAAGCATGGCATGCTCGCCTCACCACGTGAAAGGCGTCAGAAGAAGGCCAAGAAACACATGACCTAATTCCAAAACATTACACACAACCCTTTCAAGCAGATGTATACTAACTTTAATTAAAATAAACGTCCAAAGAGTGCAAGCAAGCAACTAATGAAGTTTTAAATTTAAATTTAGCGCCATAACAGTCGACAAGTTGGCAGCACTGGTGCCGAAGTCAGAATCCAATTGCAGCCCGAAAAGGGAGCGGCAAAAAGCAGCGTGGCACCAGTGTTGCCGTTGTGACAAAATAAGGAGTATGGTTTTATTATTTAAATTTATCAAATTTTCCAAAAGCTTCTTAGATTTGATCATACATCTAATCAGTATATTTGATATATATTTTTTAAACTCGAAACTGAATATATTTAGATATAAATAGACGATTGCACCACTTGCCAGCATGTGACAAGAGAAAGCAACCTGCAGTCCCATCAGAATATTTAAATAATCTTCTGCCTACTTGGATGATAATAGCTTAGCATTGGGGAGGCCTATCAGCCAAAAATAATTTTCAATAAAGAATATCACTCGCTGACAACAATAACAAACCACGACTCGTGGATGAGGAAGCATACCGCACATGTGTTGGGCCACAACCACGTGTAGGTGTGAGTGTGCGCACACGAACGTGTGTGGGTAAATGCCGCCGCCACGCCATGTGCTTTTTATGCTTAACAACAATCTGATTCAATACTTTCTGATAATCTTCACTATCACATTTCACACCCGCACAAGATCCGCTCGACACTTTGTTTGGAAAGCTTTTTCACAGGAAGAAACCCCACTGGCCACAGACGACATCTGAATCTGGCTCTCAGTCGATTCGCGTGCATTTGAATTTTGAAACCATGGCGGAGCACCAGCCGCTCCACCTGTGAAAGCAGTCTCTCACTGTTATCGGCAGCTCCATTTACCTTTTAAAATCGTATATGGTGCCAGGCACTGGATCAATTCTTGTGGAATTGGGCGACAATCACAATTGTTTTTAGCTTTGTTGCCGCCGTCTGTTTGTCCGTCTGCTTTAACCTCACATGTTGAGCGCCGCGTCTGCAGCACCTACACAAACACACTTTCTAAATTCACGCTTTCGGCCAACTTTCAGCACCGCGCACTTTGAAAACCAATTTAATTGGCTACAATTCGACAATGCACTGCGAATCAACTTCAATTTCACTCATAAGTTTGGGATCCACTCACTGCCAAAAACATGTTCACAAAACATGTTCACGTGGAGTTTCGCGGCAGAGGTAGCTTTAGTGTAGCCAGGCTCTTTGAAATCATTGTAGACCTAACGCTTCTTTACTTTCGGCCAGGATTGCCATTTAAGCTATTTTATTGCCAGATCTAGCGGTTTTTTAAAAAGAGCCAAAACTTAAAAGCCATAGCATGGCACAAGTCATCAAAACTTTAATTTTTTATATATATATTTATAAATTAACTCACAAGTCCTAAAAAATTGTTGACTTAATATCTTTTAGATATTTTCAGCTACCAGCCATGAAATTATGGTAACACTACTTGGGGCTGATCCACCATATTGTGAGAAATATTTAAAAATATATATAATAATATTTAATACTTGTTTTTTTTGTGAAAGGAATATAATTATTTTCCCTAAAATATAAATACTTTAAACAAACATACGCACATTTTTACCACTAAAGGCAACCAAGGTTATACCAAGGTTAAGCAAAGATGATTCACCAAGTTCCCAGGAAGCTAGGCTATCCATGTATTAATTTTCATTGACAAAATAGTAAATTCTGAGATAATATTGATAATACTATTTTTTTATTTAGAAACGGATTATTTTATTTGAAAGTACTTTTATGAGCAGCCAATATATTTTCAACTATCTGGCACAAGCAACGGTTGGGTGATATACTAAGCCAACTACAGCTCTATTCTGATAAAGTACAAATCGCACAAAATAAAAAACGTGTTTTGTTTACGTGTTGTATATGTATACGAAAGATGTCGGACATTACATTTTAGCCACCAATTTTATAAGTAGATGTTTAACGGCGCTTCACGCTAGTCCACTCGCCATCATCACCGCCTTTGTTTTCTGCAAGAAATAAAGTTTCATGATAATATTCACCCATTATTTTTCTCTGTGTACTTACCCTTATCCTGGGGCTGCTCACGTTTAGCTGCCGGCTTCTCGTCGCGCGGGGCGGGAGCGGTACGCCAGTTTCCGCCGCCACCACCGCTGCCGGCTTCCTTCGCAGGTCCACGCTGATCGCCGCGAACATCGCGCCCATCGCGGTCGCGTCGCTCGCCACCAGGGCGACGATTGTCACGATCACTCTGACGTGGAGCATCGCGCCAATTACCACCACCCTCGCGCTGGGGCTCATCGTTGCGGCGGGGTCCATCGTTACGGCGGAAGCCTCCGCGGTCACGGTCGTCACGTTCATCGCGATCGCGACGAGGTCCGTCATTGCGGAAGTCACGATCCCGCTCGCGGTCTCCACCCCTACGCCACTTGTCATCCCTTGAGGGCGGAGCGCCACCAGCGTCCTTGGGTCCGGCACCACGCTGAGAGTCTGGCTCCCTTCGTACTCGCCAGGAGGAGTCACCTTCGTCCTTGCGATCGCGGTCACCTCCGCGCTCAATCCGATCTCCACCGCGTTCGATACGTTCTCCTCCGCGGTCAGTACGGTCTCCTCCCCGCTCATTACGCTCCCCTCCACGTTCGCTGCGCTCCGGTCCACGATCGTTGCGTTCGCCAGCCGAAGGACCGCCACGGCGCCACTCTCCGGCTCCACCAGCCGGTGCGCTTGGGCGGTCGCCACCACGAGGGCGCCAGGTGTCACGTTCTTTTTCACTGCGTTCGCGTTCAACTGCCACCTCGCGGGCCAGTCGCTCACGGTCCTCCTTGATCTTGCGCTCGGCTTCCTCCTCCTTGGCGCGCTGCTTCTCATATTGGGCACGACGTTTCTCGTCCTCGGCTTCACGCTCCAACCGCCGGGCCTCGGCGGCAGCCCGTTCCTCAGCAGCCTGGGCCAATCGAATCTCCTCCTCCTTGCGAAGGCGCTCCTCCTCCTTTTCACGGAGGAAGGCCTGACGGCGCTCCTCGCGACGACGGACGATACGATCAGCCAAACGCTTCTTGCGCTCCGCCTCGAGGGCAATCTCGAACTTCTTAAGCTTCTCCACGTAAAGGGAGGCACGCTCCTTCTTAAGCGCGTCGAGGAACTCGTCCCTGTCTGGGTACATGCGCTTGAGGCGCTCCTGCTGGCTAACGGCGTCCTTGCGCTCAGTTATGGCGTTCTCGATGCGTGTCTTCTCAGTGGCCTCCCAGAACTCCTTGTCCTTGACCTGCTTCTCAGCCAAGTACTTCTCGAACAGAGGAATCTCCTCCAAGCGCTTGGCGCGCTCGAAGTAGTCAACCTTCTTCTCCTGGCTCTTCAGCTTGGACTGCAGTTCCTTGGCTTCGCGCTGCAGTTCTTCGCTCTCCCGCTTGGCGATCTGCTCGGCATCCAGTTTCTTGATGCCTTCCTCGTCCAGCTTCGAGAGCATTTTCTTTCCATGGGCCGTCTGCGAGATTTGCTGCACCTTCTCCTTGAGACTCTTTTCGCGGATGGCTTGGATTTCGTTCTGGTGGCGCTTCCTCTCACGCTCCTCCTGCTCCTGCTCCAGCCGCTTCTGCTCAGCCAGCTTGGCCTTACGCGACTCTTCCTCTTGACGACGCGCCTCCTCCTCCTCACGAGCATTGTTCTGCTTCTCAATGTACTCTTTGCGATCCTCAATGATCTTCTGGCGCTGAAGGATGCGCTGGTGCTCACGATCCTTGATCTCATGGTAGTGGTGCACCATTTGAGTGCGGAGCTTGGCACGCTGGTCGCGTTCCCGGTTCGGATACACGATGGATACAGCTCGGGTCAGCACGGTGGACATGTTGACGAGCTGGGAGCGAATCTGCTCCGAGGGCATGGACTGCAAAGAAGGTCCATCGGGACGGTATTCGCGCTGGCTCTCTGTCAGATCGGTACCGAAGTAGATGCTGTTTTTCTGGTGGTCGATGCGGATCTGCATGTCGTTGTGGCGCACAGACTCAACCAACAGCTTCTCCAGCTCGAATATGTTGCAGAACGATGCTAGCTCCAACAGACGCTTGAACTCGATGCTCTCGTACACCTGCGAAATCTGGCGGATCAGGCGCATGATGGTCACGTCCTTCAGCGACTGAATGTAGGGAGTAAGCAGGTTGCTCTCTGCTGGTCCACCCTCGATGATGTCCACGATAGACTGGATGCGCTTGCAGAGATTGAGGGGGTTGAAATCGATCTCCAACCAGTTGTAAAGGTTGCGGAAGTCCTCGGATACGAGTTGCGGCACATTCAATCGCACCTAAAACAAAGAACGTGATTATCCTGGCAAGCTTTGGAGTATCTCATACTACTTACCACCTCCCGAAGCAAAGAGACTCGAGTGGGTGGCTGGGGCAATCCCAAGAGTACTGCCAGCTTTTGGGCCTTCTCCAGAGGGCTCTTGTCAGCCTCGATGAACCGATCGAATTCGGGATGAGCCGATGGCAATGGAATAGAAAGAGTAGCCAAAAGGACGTGAGCAGCCATGCGCTGCAGGTCATCCTTCGTCAGGTTCTTTTTCAGCTCGCGAGTCAGCTGGAAGAGCTTCAGAAGAGCGGCCGCGTGGAACAACTGGTTGCCAGCCTTGCTGAAGACCATGGCCAGTTTTTGGTAATAGTTGGCCATGGTTTTGGGCACAGGCGTCTTCTTGGACAAGGCCATAAGGCCGTGGATGTCCTCGATTGCCTTATAAGCCTCCTGCCAGAGTTCCATTTGAATGGCAGAGTCGAGAAGGTAGAGCCTAGTGTCCAGGCACAGCTGTTGGGTCTCAACCTTGTTGATCGAGACGCCAGTGGTCTGGTTACTGCTCTTGCAGATGTCCTCCAGATGCTTGCGCAGCTTGTCGCAAAGGCGTCGGAACTCGCTCTTGCGGTTGTACTTGAGACAGAACTGGAACGCCATACGGGCAATATCGTGGTACAGAGCCTCGCAGTGGGTGTTAACGCGAAGCAACTCCAGGCACTGACAGTAGGATTCCCAAAGGAACTTCACCCACGGCAGCAAGATGGTACGGTCCGAGCGGTCCTGGGCATCCTCGCCACAGACAGCGCTCATCAAAATGCTCTCGGGCGTCGCGATGTTGTCCAGATCGTCCAGCTCAAGCACAGCCACGGCCGCAGAAGATTGCGCCTGGGCAGCCTCCGTGTGCTCCTCGGCCATCTTCAGATAGCCACGGATAACATTCTCCAGCGAGTTTACGTTAACCAGCTGGAACATGTTGCGGTACTGGAAAAGTCCCTCCTTGGCAATGTGCGACTTCTTCAGCTCCACGCACAAGTACAGGTACTTGAACATGAGGGGCTCGATGACCGTTTCCGAGTAGGCATAGTTCCAGCGCTTGTTGCGGAACACTTCCTGGAGGGTATCCAGCGCCCGAAGGGGCTTTCCCACCTCGATGAACTCTGGGGGCAAACAAAGAGAGATGAGAGTGGCTCAGAGCGCCATCGCGCCGATAAAGAGAGAGAGTGACAGTTCTCTTTGGCACCGCATGGAAAATTTTCAGTAGGCTTACCATTGGCCCTTTTAAGGGCATTTTCCGGGCGTTGCGTGTAACGAGCCATGATTAACTTGTTTGAATAGTATGCACTGGCACTTTATGCAGATTTTGTTACTATGTCTGGGCGGTTTTGAGGCCTGGAGATGCTGAAAATTGTTAAAATCTTCGGCTCGCCTACGTGTGGCCTACAAGATTTATGCAAAATGGCCGAGTTGACGGCACGTTGCGGCTATCGATAGTCTGAGTCAGCAGCCGATAGTTGATGTCGACTCACGACCCCATATTATGGTATCCCTGGTATAGAATGTAAACAAATACACGCGGAATAGTCGAATTATGGATTTTAAGAATAATATCTGAATAAAATCTATTTAATAGAATATTTATTCATTAAATTAAAAGATTAATTCTTCATTAAAGTGAGTTTTAAAATATAATAACAAGTTTGAATCCTAAACATTGTTTATGTTGGTAAATAAGAATGTAGAAATAAAGTAAAATTCTTTACCTTTTCTTATTTTTAGTTTACTAACCCAGACTTTTAAAAAATGACAAAGTTGTGGCGAAAGTACATCTTGTGGTTTGCCCAAGAGCATGTCGAATTTCGAATATCCGAGTTCCAGTCAATCGTTAAAATGTTTGGAATTCAATTTCGACCGGTTACCGAACAGACACTGGTAAGTCAGAAACAGACTCTTCTCTTCAAATTTAACCATGCCTCCTGCTTATAGAAACCCTTTTGGCTGGTGGAGTTCCCTGATGAGAAGACGGCCTTGCTCTACGCCTCCCGGTCCATTGCCCTTCGCGGCATTTTCGAGCTCTACGCGCACTCCAACAAGGTTCCCCAGTTTCACGAAAGGCTCCGTGCCCATGTTGACGAGAACAAGGATGAGTTGGCGACATACTTTCGGCCCGATACCAGCTTTAAAATCACAGTGGAGACGTACAATAAGCACTTCAGCCAGCGAGAAAAAATAGAGAAAATTGAGACGATGGATTACCTCCCCATAGAGGGACCAGTTAACTTGAAAAATCCCAGTGTGGAATGGTGGTACATTGAGTTTTGGGGCTTGGACCCCACTGCTGTACCGCCAGAGCCCGAGGACATCTTGTTTGGCCGCCTTCTGGCGCATGGACAGCGTCATTTGATTAAGGAATTGTCCTTAAAACAGAGAAAGTTCATAGGAAACACCAGTATGGACGCGCAGCTTAGTCTGTTGATGGCCAATCAGGCAATGGTGAAGGAGGGCGATCTTGTATTTGACCCATTTGTAGGAACGGGCTCGCTGCTGGTAAGCGCTGCCAAGTGGGGTGGCTACGTCCTAGGAGCTGACATAGACTACATGATGGTGCATGCCCGCTGCCGACCCAGCCGCATAAGCCAAAAGATCCGCGAAAAGGATGAAAGCATTCGTGCGAATCTGAAGCAGTACGGATGCGCTGACCGTTACATGGATGTGGTGGTGGCGGACTTTTCCAACCCTTTGTGGCATCCCCGCATCTCATTCGACTGCATCATCACCGACCGTAGGTATTAATGTCTGACTGTTGGCATCCTCTTTTAACTCCGACTGATTTCAGCGCCCTACGGAATTCGAGAGGCCACAGAGAAGGTGGAAACGAAAGCGAATAGCAAAGACAGCACGAGGACCGATGACATGGTGCACTATCCATCAACATCACACTACTCGCTGCAGAGTCTGTACGGCGACTTGCTTGAGTTCGCTGCAAAGCATTTGAGACTAGGGGGACGCCTGGTTTGTTGGCTTCCATTCCACCGCGAAGACTACAACCCAGAAATGGTTCCGCATCATAATAATCTGACTCTAGTGGCTAACTCCGAACAGAGACTAACTGGCAACACGTCGCGACGGCTACTAACATACGAAAAGCACAGCCAGTACAGCGTGCCCGAAACGACGCAGCTCCCGGTGGCGACTCCGTCAGAGGACTTCAGAGATCGCTACTTCAACAGTGCCTTAGAATCGCGGAAAGAACGTCGAATGCGGAAGGCCGAGCAACGAGAGATGGGAAGAGTAGAGATGGAGCTGCGTGGGAAAATACCGTCCGACGGGCGCGCCAAGAAGTGCGAGTTGAACAAGGCTCGATTTAATCAATAAATAGATATTTTAATTAACGTCTTAGGCGTGTAAATACACACGTACTAGATGCTAAATAGTATCACACGCTCTGGAGTCCGCCTGCTCCTCCAGGCGACAGTCAAATATTTGGGAAAAGCTTTTAAGAAGTGTCCGACTAGCTTCTTCGGTGCTGACGTGGCGAGCCAGTTCCTTACTCAAAGAAGTAACGCCCTTGCCCTCAATGCCACAGGGCACTATGTGTTCAAACCACTTAAGGTCGGTGCAGCAGTTGAGACCGATGCCATGCGTAGTGACGTAACGTGAACCGTGGACTCCAATGGCGCAGATCTTATAGTCACCCACCCAGATTCCCGTGTCCTTGGTTGTCTTCGCGTTTGGAACGCCCAGTCTCTGGCTGGTTTCGATTACCATGCGCTCCAGCGTGCCCACATAGTTGCGCATGGTGAGATTGAACTGACGCAGGTGAACGATCGGATAGGCAACCAACTGCCCAGGCCCATGAAATGTGATCAAGCCGCCGCGGTCCGTCCGATGGAAGTCGGCCCCCAGCTTTCGGAGCCTTTCCTCATCAGCTTCGGTGTATCCCTTTGTCCGTATTCCTATGGTGTAGACGGGTTCGTGCTCTTGGAGAACCAGATAGTTACGAAATTCTGCATAATCATCCAGGTTTTGATTGGTCTTCGCCAGGCGATTCTGCAGCTTCAGTCCCGCAGCGTAATTATGGAGTCCGGCCCGGACAACAGTGACAAGGGGCCGGCTTGTGGACATATTTCCGTTAATCCTTTAAAGACTAAATAAGTTTTTCTTGAAGGGGCAACATTGGTCGCCATGGTGTTATTCAACACTAGACGAAGCCAGATTGCTTCTCTTCATTCGTTTTGATTTTTTATTTTTAAACAATCTTTACAAATTTTCAAATTTATTCATATTTAAAAATATCAGTTCGAACCAAATTTGATCCAATTTAAATAAAATCAATTAAAAATCAAATTTTTTTCATTAATTTTGAAAAAACTAGCTTTTTTTAGCTATTTTCTAGCCATGTTTAGCTATAGCTTCCGACGGATAGTTGGTAACACTGTCCAGCACACTTTCTTTTCGATTTTTGTTTCCGGCTGAGGTACGTACAAAATTTGTTCCGCATGTAATTAAATCGCTCGGACGACTCTGAGAGGCGTTTAATTGGTCTAGACAATGCGGGAAAACGTTAACCGTGCACTAATGGTCCTTTTACATTATAATTTTTCCCCCAATATCCCCGGTCCGGTCTGGTCGGTCAATTGAAATGCTTTGTTTTGGTGCGGAATCTGCAGCGGCAAAATGGTTCAACGCTTGACTTTGAGGCGACGCCTGTCCTACAACACCCGCTCCAACAAGAGGCGCATGTAAGTTTGCAACTAAATTGTTCTACAATTACTTTACTAATAATTCACAACTTTTAGTGTTCGCACTCCTGGTGGCCGTCTGGTGTACCAGTACGTCAAGAAGAACAAGACTGTGCCGCGTTGCGGACAGTGCAAGGAGAAGCTTAAGGGCATCACTCCTTCCCGCCCCAGCGAGCGTCCGCGTCTGTCCAAGCGCCACAAGACCGTGAGCCGCACTTACGGAGGTGTGCTGTGCCATGGATGCCTGCGCGAGCGCATTGTTCGCGCTTTTCTCCTCGAGGAGCAGAAGATTGTCAAGGCTCTGAAGACCCAGCATGATACCCTGGTTAAGCCAGTGAAGAAGGTGGAGAAGAAGCCTGTGAAGGCTGCTACCAAGAAGCCTGCTGGCAAGGCCGCTGGTAAGACCGCTGGCAAACCTGGTGCCAAGACCGTCGGAAAGAAGCCCGCCCCTAAGGGATCCCTCAAGACCAAGAAGTGAGATGAAACATCTTCGTAATCCACCAAGCTAGTGGGCAAAGCTTCATTGTAAAATAAACAGCAAACTAGACAAACAAAACTAAACGGTTACCTTTTTCTTATTGTGATATTTGAGATTGGGATATATTTAACGAAATGTGTATGAAATAAGCATGTACTATAAATGTATTTTGCAGTTACATAAAGAAAGAAAATATATATTTGTTAAATATATTAATAATTTAAAGTTTAAACAAATTACACATTTTTCTTTAAAAAAAAAGGTCGGAAAGCTTTGTTCTTGTAAACAGCTGATGAGGTAAACAAGCCGCACGTGCTTCTTCTTATAAAGCCATTCCACTTTTTAGTTAACATTAAAGATTTCATTCGACCAACATTATTTCTATCATGCCAAAAATTGCAAATAAACCAAACGAATCGTAAGTTTTACAATAAATTAAAAACAAAATCTAAATGACGTATATTCCACCAACGTATAGCACAATAAGAGTGCCGTTCGAAACGCCACACCTCGCCGAAATCGCTTACAAGGTGCTAAGCGTCGACCAGGAACCACGCCGGAATTTTGTACAAAAAACCCTCAGCTTGGATAACGACGTCCTGGTGGTGCATTTCGAAGCTGACCAAGTAAAAAACCTACGCACAGCCATCACATCCTTCTTCGAGAGCCTGCTTCTCTGTCAGGACACGATTAAGCACTTCGGGGGACCTACTGTTCCAGAGAGCAGCGGAGATGCCGGAACACAGTCCAGCACCGACTCCGCATAGAGCGGTGTACGGATTTGCCTTCTACATGTTGTTTACGGTGTTGTTTTTCGTTTATGTCGCGTGGGCTTTTATTCCCATCGAATTCGGCCTGCACTCGTATCTGCCGGATAAGTATTTCGCTGTTTTTGTACCATTTCTGGTGATAGTGTTCGCTTGGTTCTTCGCTTTCCTCATTTATCCAGCCATAAATCTATCGATGACAGTAAATGTGGATTCGGTTTTCTCTGTGGTGGATCCCAAATTGGTCCTGCCGAAAGGAACAGCTTTCAGCTCCTGGGAACAGCTAAATTACGGAAAAAACTCATCATATAAACAAAAAGTGGCTGACCCAGTCAATTGCAATCTTTGCCAGACAACACACCAGTCCATAACACGAACACCCATCGCACCACTTCGATTCCTGGATCTCCAGGAAGTAAATACAGCTTATTACAACTAAAAAAGTAACAAGGTTTATTTTTTATTTACACAATTTTTATTTTCTGCGCACAGTGGTCCAGCCCTCCTCCGGTTCCACGAAATCTTCAGCCTTTTGTTTTCGCGCTTGTGAGCGGGTTACTCTGCCGCTTGTTGTGGGAGCCTCCTCGTCGACCTCCTCCATTCCAGTATCTTCATCATCATCATCCATATCCTCGTCGGATGACGAGTCGCCGTCGATGGGAGTGTAGGCGATCTTTACATCCGGACGCAGCCACTCCTTACCGGCGGGAAGTTTGCTTAGCTCAGCCTCAATCAGCGGATACTGATTCTGCAGGGACAGCTGTTTGTAACGCAAAAGATTGCGACAGATCTCAGGGATCGAGTTATCGTCGCACAGCGTGTTGAACTCCTGGTCCATTAGTTCCTCCAGAACCTCCTGTAGTTCACCCTGGGTGATGTTCTCGTTTCCTACACAATATTGATAAGTGTAGTCCATGATTTCAATGGCCACCTGGCAGTGTCGAAAAGAAAGGTTAGATTATCGCGTTTTTTGAGTGAAACAAGGATGTCACCTGTTGGCCATTGCGTCCACCCATGCCATGCTCCACGGCCAGCCGCAGGTTCTGCCAGTGGTTGAAAATCTTTTCAACAATCAGGCGAAAATTCTTTTGGAATTCGGTTTGTTGTGCAGTTGCCATCGCATGTGCTGTTACAGTGTTGGAAAGTGATTTAAGAACATCAACAACACCGATGCCATTCACATTTTGCGCATTCACATCGAATAAATGGTATTGCGCCAAAAAAAAACCCAACAAAATAAACAAAAGGATTTAATATCATGTCGGATGAGGAAAATGTGCCCGAAACTCAGATGGAAAACGATGTAAGCGATGGAGCGGGATTAGAGGAAGAGGATGAAGATGATATGGAACAAATAACAGCGCAAAAAGTGAGTATATAATTAAAAAAAAAAAGAAGGATATCACCTGTTGGTTTCAGGTCCTGGAAATTCTTGAAACAGCCTGGATCAATGAAATGTGCGCCCCCGAGATCCTGCCCAGTCAAGTGGACATGCTGGAGTTGATGGTGTCGCAAGTGGCCCACATGGAGGAGCAGATGCGCGACCTGGACAAGAATGATTTTCGTGCGGTGGTCCATGGGATGGAGCTGGAGCGCGTCCGCTACATTATGGCTAGCTATTTGCGGTGCCGGCTACAGAAGATCGAGACCTTCACCCAGCATATTTTAAACCAGGAGGCGGCGCGTGATCCGGACGAGAAGAGACTGTCCCCCGAAGAAACTAAATTCGCACAGGACTTTGCCGGACATGTTGACGAGTACTTTCACAAGGTGGCGACCCAGTATATGCCCAATCAACAGCGCGGAGAGGCCGAGCTGAGAATCGTGACCCCCAACCTTATGAGCCATGTCTTCCTGAAGGCTAATGTGGCGGGTAATTAACTAACTCTTAGTTTTCTTTATGAAATTGCTATATTTTGGTATTCTTTTAGTTCCCGCTGTGATCGTGGGTGTTGATGACGAGGAGGTGGACATGGCGGCTGGGTCCCAGCATATTATTCCATATCAGCTAGTTGCTGACTTGATACAGAATAATCAAGCACAACTAATATAATAGGTAATAAATAAACAAATATTAAAAAAAATTTAATTTTCTAAAATTATTTTATCAGAGGTATTAGAAGTTCTAAAAAGTCAAAAATGTAGAGTAAATCCATTTTTTTTTAGTTTTTATTACTATTGAATTTAAATTATTACTTAAACTCCTTAAAAATGGTAGTTTGTGTCATGTAGAGGGTTAAAACTCTGCAGTGTTGGTTAATGTTGTTGTATGAACAGCTGCGCTTGTGCCTGACGTCACAGAGCATTTCTGCTGAGGTGTTTCAAGGCACATACACATCAACCCACTCTCTTTGGCCAATGTGGCGGGCTTTCGCGCGAACGGCAAAGACACTCTTCGATTGTGGACCACCACCACCACCACCACCACCAGGATTACAAGCACTAACGCTGAATCAGCAGGTATTGCGACATTCCATCGGAAGCAGTTTTTGCAAGAAGTACCTTTCCGCCCCGGCCCCCTCCACGTTTTCAACCACATCATATAATATGAGTTCCGAAAAGCCAAAGGTTGTGTTTGTGCTCGGCGGCCCTGGCGCCGGAAAAGGGACCCAGTGTTCAAAGATTGTAGACCGCTTCCAGTTTACGCATCTCTCCGCCGGAGATTTGCTGCGGGAGGAGCGATCCCGCGAAGGCTCCGAGTTTGGCACGCTAATTGAGGATTACATCAGAAACGGCAAGATCGTGCCCGTGGAGGTCACATGTTCGCTGCTGGAAAACGCCATGAAGGCGTCTGGAAAATCAAAGTTCCTTATTGATGGATTTCCCAGGAATCAAGACAACCTGGACGGCTGGAACCGCCAGATGTCCGACAAAGTGGACATGCAGTTTGTGCTATTTTTCGATTGTGGCGAGGACGTGTGCGTCCAGCGGTGCTTGGGACGTGGCCAGAGTGGTTCCGGTCGGTCGGATGACAACATGGAGAGTCTGAAAAAGCGCATTTCCACCTACAATAACGACTCATTACCAATCATCAAGTTCTTCGAAGGCGCCGGCCAGGTGAAGAAGATCGACGCCAGTCCTGAAGCGGATGCGGTCTTTGGCGATGTGGAACGCGTGTTCGTGGCCAGCGGCTTCTAAACATTACATTTCCTATCTGGTTTTTTGTGCAGTGTTATCTTGAATTTCCTACACCCCTCAGAAATACATACATATATATACGCTTGTTAACGCTAATTACGAGTAATCAATAGTGGGAGAGGCAGAGCACTTGTTCTAAACACCTGAGGTTAGTGGCCGAGATGCGTTGCATATTTTAAAGTGTAGATAAAATAAATGCTTCGAAACCAATGACGAAAATTCTCTCAATAGCTTTGTTTTAGGAAACTTTATAAGAAGATAATTTATATGATTTTTTCACAACTCTATTCTGTCTATTAATAAACAAATAAATAAAAAGTTTAAAAGTAAAATAAAAATATATATTTGCAAACGAAAATTTTAGATCAAATAGCTTTCCATAAAGATGAAATTGCCTTGTTCGGCTCACAATCGATTTTTCGAACGAAACAACAAGCTTCTCGATTTAATTACATTCGGTTTTGTAGGAGATACAAATCGGGATCTTATAGCAAAAAGGGGAGGCAGTTACAGCGGTGTAGGCTTCAATCCTTGCGTAGCTTATCGAGGCGCGCCTGCAGATCCGCATCAGCATCCGACATGGGCGAAGAAGCGCCACTGCCCCCTGCCGCGCCAGCACCTCCCGCTGCCCCACCGCCACCACCTCCTCCAGCTGCACCACCACCACCCGCGACCACGGCAGCCTGAGCTTTTTGGGCCCCAGCCCCTCCGGCTATGGAAAGTGATCCTGATGCGGTGGGAAGGTCGCCCAGTTGTTCGCCCAACTGGAGACCCAGTTCGTCGAGTACCTGAGAAACTACAGCGTCCGTCTCCTCCTCATCGCCCTCATCCTCCATGGCGTCGTCGATGACGTCATTGATCATCTCCTCCTTCATGTCCATCATCTCGGACTGCTTCTCAAAGTCCTGAAGTATCTTCTGGATTTGCGGGAGATTCAGCTGGCGGTTCATATTCTGCATGGCTTTGGTGACGCCTGCAAAGATTTGAAAATTGAGAAGATAAGCTACTGAATCAGCTGATGGATGCCCCTACCCTTCATGGCCTGCGCCATTGTGTTCTGGGATTTCAGAGTTTGTATTTTGAGCGACACGGCTTGGATGTTGGCCTTCATCAGCATGAACTTCTTGGCATAGCGACGCGTCCGAACCAGATCCTTGGCCATGATCTTCACCGCGTCCATCTGCCCCTCCTTGGCCATCTTTTTGATGTCGGCAATGATTTTCTTCTCCTGCTGCTCCATTTTCATCCGCTCCCGGTCCAAGTCGCGCATCGCCTTGTTCAGCGCCCGCTGGTTCTTGCGCAGCATCTCATCTGGGCTGATCCTTTTCCCGAAAAGCCAGTCCATTTTGTTGCGTTTTTCTTAACTTATTTCTAATAACGACTGGGTAAGGCAAGGAATGACGGAGTTAATCAAAGATTACTCATCAACACAAGAAAACAAACGTCCCACGGTGTAAATTTTGTAAGGTGGTTAAAGCGTGTATGCGCTGCGAGGTGAATAGACAAAGAAGAAGAAGCATGATATGATTGAAATGGGTTTTAATTTATAAAATTTCTTTAAAGAAATAAAATGAATATTATAAATTTATAAATATTAACATTCAACCTTTAAAAACACATATTTTTATATTTTTTATATAAATACAAGTTCTATGGAATACGCCCATGATATTCCGTCCATTGTGAATGGCACTGCGTCAGCTGATGCTTGTATTCCAACATGAAAGAGTTTGACGATTTTCATTTCAGCGTTGAAAAATGTAAGTTTTATGAGATTAATTAGGTTTGGTTGCCTGCTAAAGCTTTAATATGTGTTGCAGACACTAAAGAACTGACACGAGAATGCGTGGGAGGCAGCGACTTGCAGCAGCGAAAAAAAGAAATCGAGGCTTACAATGAGCAAACGGCGGCTACTCTCAAGCAAACATGCAAAAAGAACTACATGGAGTTCATCCAAACGGCCAAGGAGATATCTCGTAAGTTGTAAATACACTTCAGCATAAATCATGTAAATCAGCATGTATTACATAATTTGTAATACAATCTTGTAGATCTCGAGTCGGAAATGTATCAGTTGTCGCACATTCTTATTGAACAGCGCAATATTCTGGCCACCATGACCGATGGGAAGAGCTCCAGTCACCTGAAAGCGGATAGTGTGGAAGCGGAGAACACCACTGTTGCTGAGGATGTGGAAAACAGCCATGCCACGAGGGCGGTTAAGGAAATGGTGCAGGGATTCAACGGAAATCTAGAGGGAAAGACCTTTCTCAACGAAGGGGCCTTGATCGAACTGGATAGCAATGATTATAGGCCCATCCAGAGAGTGTTCTTTTTCCTGTTTAACGACGTCCTAATTGTTTGCAAAGTGAAGCACGACAAGTATGTTAAGTTAGATTACATTTTATTAGGATACTTAATATTTTTTGGAAATATTTTAGGCGCTTAGATTTCCTTACCGAGTACGATCCCAAGAAAATTGCCGTAATCAACATTAAGGACTTGGACGGGGTGAAGAATGCCATCAACATTATTACTCCTGACGGCTCCAAGATTTATCAAAGCATCACGGCAGGCGGCAAATCAGAGTGGATTGAGAAGCTGGAGGAGGCGTTCCGCTTTGACCAGCAAAAGAAACCGAAAAAGGGTCAGGCTCCACAGCCCCCGTCAAGAACCAAGCAGCCGTCGAAAGCCGATACGGTGGAAAAAGAGCAATCACCGCAAAGTCCGACGGAGCCCAAGTCCCTGGAGGCCGAGACACCCGAGTGGCTGAGCACAGCGAGCGAGGAGATCCAAACCCTAGCTGCCCAGAGGCACTTCGAAGATGCCCAGGAGCTGATCAAGCGCACTCAGGAGTTTATGCGAAGCGATAATCGCAAGAAAATCCACCAAGCAGACGCCATTGAAACGAAGGTTAAGCAGCAGGAGCAGAAGCTCATCAATGTGTTGTTGAAGGAACTTTCGAATAGCCACAACCGCAACTTGCAAATAGCCCTAAGGGCAGCCAAGAGACCACTGAAGATCCTCGTCGAAATGGGACGCTATCGGCAGGCGAGCGCCACACTTTTAAAGGTGTGCACTGTCAGTATACGAGTGGCCCAACGAGAGGCTCGAAGGAACAATGCGGATATATCCGAACTGTTCTTTTGTGATCTAACGCAGGTGGCCTGTGATTTTCTCACCGCCTTCGAGCAGCAACCGGCATGTGTTAGTAGTGAGTATATGGAATATTCCTTAAAAAACATGGGTATTACAGTTCCATCTTCCAGGCTTAGTGGTTTGGTGCAATGCAGAGCTGCAGTACTTTGCCAGCCAGCTGATTAAACACTATCTGACCAAAGGCACTTCTCTGGAGACAGTGGCCAAGTGCGTAGAGAAGGTGCGCAAGCCCTCTACAAAGCTCACGGAAATCGGCCTGGACATAAGCTATCACTTGGAGGGGCTACTGCGCACCACCCTTGAATCTCTAATCGAGGAGTCCAAGGAGCGCTTACTGGACTCGGTGGGACGAACCGAGGAAAGCTGGCTCCCGTACAACTTGCAAACCAAGTCTAATCTGAGACGATTGCTCTTGGAGCTGGATGTATTGGGAATCGATGTGAGGGCACAAACGACCGGTGACACTTGGATAAACCTCACACAGTCCACAGTGGTTTTTATCCGGCACTTTCTCCAGCTCACCGACTACTGTGGCTGTTTGGCCAAGTGCGAGACCCTACTTCAGAGTCTGGAGAAACTTTTGAAAGAGTTGTTCCTTGCCCAGCATTCCCTCAAACCACCCAGCGACATGGCTGTGGATGTAAGTTCTACAGGATTTCAAAATATTATGAAGATTCCTTTAAGAAAACTCTTCTTTTCCAGCCCAACTTTGTGATGAAAAATAAAATTTTCCTGGTGGACAACTTGCTGCCCATCGCCATCGATAAGTTCAGACAGATTTCGGGACGGCAGTGCGAGGGTCTGCGGGAGTTGCATTCGAAAATGTCCCGCCAACAGGGAGCTCCATTGCCCCGGCAGAGGAGCGTTTACACCACGGATGTCTTTTAGACAAAAGAAACTGTATTCCAGATGGAAGATGATTCGATTACATATAATTTTTTTATTTTTTCGTTTTGCTTCAATTATTTATAATATAATTATATACATATATAACCACAATAATAATATTTGTAAAATTAAAAATCGAAGCGTGTGCTGCACTCTATCTCTTGCTTATTACAATTTCGCCGTTCGCATTATATATATTCTTGTAAATATATATAAATCGATTCGTTTTCAAATATACTCTAAACACTAAACAATTTAGGTGTGTTCTATTTCGGTTGTAGGTGCGGCTCGGTTGGATTTAGCTGCACCAAGTATAGGATTTTACAGTTGGTTCCAAAGAGCTTACTTAGTTCACACAATTATCAAGTATTATCCTCATCATTACAAGTTACATACAAGCAAAAGCTGAGACTGCTCTGAGCTCTCTGACCCCCCAATGCGAGAATGTATGTATGGGTCGGTGTGTTAAATAGTCTGTTTGTGTTTCATTTTTTAAAGAAAACCTTAAATTAAATTCTTACTAGTTATATTCATTTATATTTATATATATATAGATATAAACCTTCATTTATGCAAATGTGTGTGTGTTTTATTTTGAGTGTGTGTCGGTGTGTGTGACAAGGATTGGGAGGAGGGGAAAACTTAAAAATTACATCTGTTGTTTACCGCCTTTCGCGGGTGTGTGTGTGTGTCTGACTCTCGGATATTAATTACAAAACCTTTTACATGAAACAAACTAAAAGCACTCGCATCGTCGCTTAGCTCCCCTATCTGCCTGCTGCTCAGCTGTTAATCATAATCTCAACGCTCCTACACACTCCTACAATGACTAATCCATGCAGACTGCACCTTATCCTTCTATTTGTTGTTATGTGTTATGATGAACGTAGGTAGGTATCGCCGACTAACTGTTTATTTTTACAACATACTCTCGTTTCTGTTGCTTACATTCAATTATATACTTTTATTTCTTTCTGTTCTTGTTCTCATTTTTTTATTTCTCTTTTTACTTGCAATTTGTGTGTTCAACTTTTGTTGGTTGGTTGTTTTTTTTTATTTGACTTAGCTTAGGCTTAGTAGCTAAAAGTACGCTTAAAATTTTAGTTTTCTTTTCTTCTCTTCTTCTTTTTTTATATATTGTAGAATTTGAATTTTTGCTTCGCTTTTTGATGCGTTGCTACTGCTGCTCATTGAAATATTATTGTTATTGTTTTTTTTTTGTTTAGTTTCCAGATGTAGATTACGACCTTCTTTTTGTTGTAGTTATTTGTTTCTGTTTTTGTTGTAATAAAAACTTTACCGAGCTTATTACAAAATGAAAAAACTGCTTGAATTTGTGAATTTAATAAATAACTTCGTAGACAGTAGCCTTCTTATCGCCCGAACCCGTCACAATATATTTATCGTCAGTTGATATGTCGCAGCTAAGTACGGATGATGTTTCCTTCGACTAGAATTATACAAGAATTAGTATACATTTCATTAGTATAGGTAACTAGGTAACTCACCTGGAATATGCTAGCACCGTAGGGTGTTCGCCATGCGTTTAGCAGGTTGTCTTTGCCTGTGGAAACGAACCACTTTCCGCAGGCGGCAAAGCGCAGCGATAAAACGCAGCTCTCGTGCAGATGCAGTTGATACTTGTCCGGTTTCGATGCGTGAAGTACTTCAACATGCGAGTTTTCCATACCCACAGCCAGCCAGTCGCCTAAAAATTAATAATTAGGATTAAAAATATGATACAGACGTAAGATCTATAAGCATACCAGTTGGGCAGTAGCCGAGCGAGAATATTTGAGAGCTGAAATCGTGCTGCTGCAGCTGGCGACCTTCGCGCAGATCCCAAGACCGCACCGTATTGTCCAGACCACCTGTCCAAAGCCGGCTGCCGTCCGGACTGATGTCGATACACGAGGCGCCATCGGTGTGGCCCTGGAACTGGCGCACCAGGATCTCGTTGTGCAGGTCCCAAACAGCGATGTTGCCGTCGCTGCAGCACGAGAAGCAGACCTTCGAGTCGGGGCTGATGGCTAGGGCGTAGCATGCCGGCGCCGCCGAGGTAAGTTCGGCTTTGATGCGCGGCGTCGGACTGGCCAAGTCCCATATGGACAAGTTGGAGGCCTCGCCGCCCACGATCAGCGTTCGGCCGTCGGGAAGCAACTTAACCGAACGGATATAGTTGTCGCGCTGTAGGCAATCCAGTTGACTGACGGGACTCTTGTTGCCCGGTTGCGAAATGTCCCACACCTTTACGCAGCCCTTGCCGCCCGTATACACGTACTTAGTGGGATTGGAGATGGTCACCGCACAGACGACCTCTCCGTGTGACAGAGTGTTGATCTGACGGGCGTGTCGGGGTATCCCCACGCCCACTAGCGCGTCCGGTGGAAACGGAACCGGCTGCAGGCTACCTTCGCCGTTCATATGGAAAGAGTATGCACTGAAAAAAAATATGTTATGCATTATTTGATTAGAATATTTATCGAATAAACTTACGGCTTTCCACCCGTTAGGGCTGAGGGATGTGGAATGCCATTGGTTCGCACGTGTGAGTGCGGATCATATGGCGGCATTGGTGGTGGTCGTCCGTAGGCTGGATCCGACGGTGGACGCTGGTAGGGATCGGCTGGCCGTTGATACGGTGCACCTGGATAGCCGGCCGGGGGTGGTCCCTGTGGCATCATTTGTTTAGGATTCACGCCAGGCGCTGGAGCCGCTGCGTTTGGAGTTGGTGTGCGTGCCTTGGCGCCCGGTGTGCCCGGCTTGTCCATCTAAATTTTTAAAGAATATGACATTAATTGTAAAAGATTATATATTATATGGTGTACTTACATCTTTTGTCTTGAGGCTGGGTGTGGAACGTGACGAACTGGAGCCGGAACGTGATGGCGGACGCTCCTGCTTAATACCACTACTGCTTGGCTTTTCTAAACGCTCCCCATTTAAGCTCTCCCGATCCCGGACCTCCATAGAAACATGTTCGCCATTGGGACGAGGCGAGTGGGATTCCTGGAAATAAATAACAAATCGATTAGGAATCAGATTGGCTCATGATTGGTATTTGGATTGCGGTTTCGGTAAAGTATTATTATTCTTTTTTTTTGTTGAGAGGGAGGAGAGGGGGTTGGTTGCATTGAATCTGGGCCGACACTCAACTCACCATTTCATTTGCAACATCTACGACTAAATCTTGATCGCTTTTCTCGCCTTCATCGTCCTGCAAATAATTTTGAAAAAAATACAAAAACAATATAAAATAAAATTCGTACAAAACCCCACAATAAACAACAACAGTAATAGCAACAACCACACCAATCACAACAACGACAGGTATATAGGTTATAAAGAATTTTGTTTTTTAGGTTTGTTCTGGTTATTTGATTACTTTTCGAATTAAAATTTGAATAAATATTATAGGGATTATTGAAACGAAACCAGAACTATAACCCTCTATGAGGTTTCTTTTTGGATTTTATAGGTTAGTAATATTAACATCTACAAAATATATCAAGGTTAGGACTACGATTTTTGGTGAGTTGAGGGACAGCTCTGATGATATGAAATGGGATGGTTTGTAACCGTAGCGATGAATGATACTGATATATACTTGCAAAACCAACAACAACGAAACCTATATACTCACTTGTAGCTTCTCATCTTTTCGGCGCTTGGAGTCGTTCTCTATGTCCAATGGCGACCGTGTGCGATACTTCTCACGATCAGCCGGCGATACAGAATTGCGCTGCAGCACCGTAAATATTTAAATATATTTAATGTAAAATATAAATAATATTACTCACCAATCGCTCTTCGGCGGCTGCTGGTCCCTCTAGGCCCGTCGGCTTGATGTCCGGCCTGTGGTGCTCGGGCGGCTTGTTGAGCAGACCCTGCGGCCCGTGCGGTAGACCCATTGTGGCACCCAAGGCGCCAAACGGATTCAGTGCACCCATCGGCTGTGGCGGTCCGCCCGGCACCTGCTGTGCGTGAATCTGTTGCTGCAAAAAATTATCAAAATAAGATTAAACCAAATCGAGTTTAAGGGTTTTCAAATAAACATCGTGCTTTGTGAGAATGTAAGCATTGAACTTGGTGTTTAAACAACAACATTAACGGAAAATAGTCTTTATTTTCAAATATTATCTTTATGGCAGTTCGACTGAATAAAGACTATCTAGGGTTAATAAGAACAGCAACATGTTGGCGGCGAAGTAAGCATTATTTGAGAGAAAAATATATATATGAACGATCAGAGCACAAACAGGAGGGAGTGGTTGTGGCAGCGGCACAATTGGCATTTGGCGGATGCATCGGCAGACGGCAACAATAAACAAATAATAAGAAAATGAGCTTGCAACAAAAGAAACTTACTAAAAGTTGCTGAATTCCATGTTGCTGCTGATGCTGCACAATGTCGTTTGGATTGGTATTGGTCGAATGCGAAATCATAACAAATTAGAAAGTAGAAGAAATAAACTCAAAATATAGCCCAAAAGTACTCTGTTTAAGATTAAGCCCTGCCCTGACCTATGGAGACCTTACTTCTGGAAATATTACTCTCCCAGCCTAAGAGCCTATTGGAGTTAAACCGTTGCCAAGTTTCTGCATCATCCGGCATCCATTATCCAACTTACCCCAATGATGAGGTTAAGTTCCTGCATGGTAACCTGCTTCGCACGCTCCACCGCCTGGAGCACCTGCTGCTGGTGGTCGGCCTGAAGGAATGGAAGTAGCTGGTTGATCAGTGTGTTCAGCCGTTTGGCAATCTCCGTCTGCTTGTGCATCTCCACGTTAAGGCCATAGGACATCTCGTAGTACTGTGGAATTAAAAAAAAAATAAAATAAAAAATAAATTAAGGATTAGCCAGAAAGCTGTGATGCGGATCACGACCATGCCAACTTACCATAACATAATGGCGTTGCATCTCCGTCTTCTCGTTCGACAGCTTCTCGCACTCCAATTTGATGCTGAAATTCACAGGAAAAACGATCAACGGGCAAATTAGTTGGGCGACGGAAGCGGAAAGTTTGTTCTGCAAGGAAGAGTCTGTAGGTCGGTCGGTTGGCGGCCCAGCTTTGCAGGTTAATCCTATGACAGCGGCGGTGGCGCGCATATGGCGTGCCAAACCGGTTTGCTTAGCTTTTTGTTTTACTTTCCAGAGCAAAACTCAGAAGCAGCATCCACACACATATACTACCGCGAAGAAGCAAAGGCTCAAAGTGGTCTTAATGGACGGACCTCTCCAGATAGTTCTTGATGCTTAGATTTCTATATAACAATTAGAAAAGCTAGCTTTCGTTTTCTGTCCATTATTCAAAGTCAAATATTCAAAATAAAGATATGTTCGCTAGCTTTAAATGTAAACAATCGCGAATCAGACAAATCCGGTTTAATTCTCATCTCTCAAGCTTACGAATTCAGGTCTTTGGAATTAATTATCGTCCGCTAATCACTCTCCAGGATACTTGCCTGTGGTACTGTGCTTGCAGGAAGTTAAACTCCTCCTTGATCCGCTCTAAGGTATCGGCGATAGTGAACTTAATCGGGCCCTGAGGTGGTGGTCCCTGGAGGGGCGAAAAATGGGGGGACACATTAGAAGGCCGACAGCGAGTGACCAATGGGACTAGGTGAACTTACCCCTGCGGCGGGGTGACGCACCGGTGAGGGATACATGTTGTTATTATTCTACGTTATGCTACTTTTTTGTTGTTGTTTCTTTTTTTGGCAGGTTATGCCGAGGTGGATGGCGGAGCCAATGCACCAGATTGCTCCGATTTCGGGAACTCCTCTTCTTCCCCAGCGCTCCTTCCTTCCTCTTCTGGCTTATCTCTCGTCTGTCCTTAGTTGAGACCTTTCTCCGGTCATCCAGTTGTGGTCGGACTCCAATAGATTGCCGCCGCGAAGCGTTAAAAATTTCTTTTGCAAGCGTTTTATGGCCCTTGTTTTATTTTCGACGGCACTTTTCCGCCGCACACTTTACACGACACTATTTTCCACAACTTCCATGCACTTGTTTATTTACGTTCGCTCGGTAGAGTACCGGCAGCTAGTGGGATTCTGTGGATTTCGATCGCATTTTGCATATCCTGCGAATGGAATATAACAATTGCTTAGTTATGCTTTTTCATATTTTTGCACCATTTTTTCGATACGTTCGCACGTACGCACACACACACAGGTCGAGCCAGCGAGACACACGCACACCATCGCACCGACGGGAGCGAGGGTGCCCATGTGTGTGTGAGTGTTTACCGCCGAAAAATCAAGCGCACAGTTGCATGTGGCCTGAGAAATTGTTACGCAAAATCACAGGTCAATTTCTTGTCCGGTTTAATCAGATATCTTTATTGTTTGGGTGGGCTAGAAAATTAATGCGTGGAAAATATTCAACTTTTTTTATTGTAAAGACGGCACACTCCGCACAAACAATATACGAACATATACAGACAGACTGCAATTAAACAGGGTTGCCATAATGGTCAAAATACAGAATCGAATTGCACAGATTTTAAACACTTTTATTTTCTATTCATGTCGATTTTTATATATTTATGTGTTTTATTGTGCCCAAGAGTATTTAAAAGAGAAAACTTTGCAATTTAAAATGCAAACTGTATTTATTGTTTTCACATGGCGGCAACCCTGACGAAGATACGCGCACACACATACATAGGAAACAACGAGTGGCCAAATCGCACACACACACACGCGCACAAACAGCGCAAAAGAAAATTTATTCTGTGCCCATACAAAAAATAAACAAAAGCAATTAAAAAAACGACATAATGTTAGTACCAGTTCTATGTCCTGGATAAGCACGCTCTATCGTTCGATTTTAGCGATTTCTCTTCGCGTCCACATTTGTATTTATGCTTATTTTTGAAAAAAACGTACGGTTGTAATTTCTTTTTAGACTTTTCGCCCGTATAAAATTGCCTGTTTCAGCCGACCGACCGCGAAGTGTCTGACACACGGCGTGTATGTGGTGGGCAGCTTGGCGGCGGCGCTCTCTTGCTCTCGCACTCACACACACGCACCCCACTCCCTCCTTTCCATAAGTCTTCTCACTCTCCGTTCTACTCGCGCACTCGCTGCTAAACGCGGCTTGTAAATGGCGTTCTCGCCTCAATTTTTTGCAACAAATTGGCACGCCGATCTTCACCTCGGTGGTTTGATTTTCCCTTTTCCGTAGGGTCAGCTACCAGTAGCGGGGGTTTTCAGGCATCGGCGTTGTCTATTTCTATTTATAATTTCCTATTTTCCTAGCCTCGACACACGCGTCGGTTTCGGGTGAATTTTAAGTGTGGCCAGATGACTGAGTAAATCCGGAGCACTTATTATTATTTTGCCAACCGTGTGGAAATCCCGAGTAAAATGCACTGGTCCCACTTTTTCTTTAAATATATTAAATAATTACATATTACATCCTTATATTGTTCATGCATTTGAAGGAATATATAAGTCAACAGAAATTAACATGACTTATTAAATCACATTAAAGTCTATTATTTGTGGCGCTAAAATTTGTCGCCATTCAAATACTGTAACGGCCTGCCAACTTTCTTTAATCGTTCAAAGGCCACTTGGATTCTCACTTAGGGTTGCCAGTCTGACAAAAAAAATTAATTAGGGAAATTTAAGTAATATCTTATATAGTATGTATATTTATAAAGTGATTCAATATGAAACTTTAAACATTTAATTACATTTTTAACAAATATTTTTATGAATTTTTCATCCGATTCAAAAATGGAATACAACTTGTGAATCACAGTCTGAATTTGCAAGATCAAATAAGCAAGCAACATACTGAAGTAACTAAGTCAAATGTTTGACTAAAATTCTGATGTTGACCATCGGAAAAATATCGAAAATTTGGATCCAAGATCGGGAAGGTATAACATTGGAACAACTTTTATAAAGTAGTTCCTTTTTTTATAAAAATCTAAGCTTTTGACGCCATTTTTAGCGAACAGTTTTACTATTTCGGACCCGGTTTTAAAAGAGAAAAGAGATTTATTAATCGGAGCTTAAGCCCCCTTAAATCTACAAAATAAACTAAAAATAATAAAGAATGTTACCCTTTGGAAAAATATCAAAAAATGGGTCAAAATTGGATACGTCAGGTTTCTATTGAAAATGAAAGATCTAGGAGATTGAAGGTCGGGAAGGTATAACACTTGTGGACCCGCCAAAAATTTGTCAAGTTATGCATATTTTTCCGAAATTGAGAAATTGAAACACATTTTGTGATATGTTTTAATAGGCTAAAATCTAAGCTTTTTGTGACCTTTTTATTGATTATTTCATTTTAAAATATATTATTTCATAATTAAATTTTAATTATTACGCATCCGATTCGAATAAAGAATATTTCTTATTCAAAACATAGCTTACATATCGTTTTTAAATTTTTCAAATTTTTTTCCAAGGGGTACCCCCATGAAATTGTGGGTTTTCCTAATTTCCCCACTTTTGCTCCTTCCGATGGCCATAGCTTTGCCAATTGGTATCCGATCAGGAAATAAAGTACCATTTCGCAATCAGCAAACCCAGAAGCGACTCTCCTTATTCAAAAAAATGCTTAAATATCGTTTTTAATTTTTCGAATTTTTTCCAAGGGGTACCCCAATGAAATTGTGGGTTTTTCCAATTTCCCCACTTTTGCTGGCCAAAGCTTTGCCAATTTGTTTCCGATCAGGAAATAAAGTACCATTTCGAAATCAGCAAACCCAGAAGCGACTTTCCTTAGTCAAAACATTGATTAAATATGGTTTTTAAATTTTTCGAATTTTTTCCTAGGGGTACCCCATGAAATTGTGGGATTTCCCAATTTCCCCACTTTTGCTCCTTCCGATGGCCAATTTGTGTCCGTTCAGGAAATAAGTACCATTTCGTAATCAGCAAACACAGCAGCGACTCTCCTTATTCAAAACAATGCTTAAATATCGTTTTTCAATTTTTCGAATTTTTTCCAAGGGGTACCCCCATGAAATTGTGGGTTTTTTCAATTTCCCCACTTTTGCTCCTTCCGATGGCCATAGCTTTGCCAATTTGTATCCGATCAGGAAATAAAGTACCATTTCGTAATCAGCAAACACAGCAGCGACTCTACTTATTCAAAACAATGTTTAAATATCGTTTTTAAATTTTTCGAATTTTTTCCAAGGGGTACCCCCATGAAATTATGGGATTTCCCAATTTCCCCACTTTTGCTCCTTCCGATGGCCATAGCTTTCCCAATTTGTATCCGATCAGGAAATAGAGTACCATTTCGTAATCAGCAAACCCAGAAGCGACTTTCCGTAGTCAAAACAATGCTTAAATATCGTTTTTAAATTTTTCGAATTTTTTCCGAGGGGTACCCCCATGAAATTATGGGATTTCCCAATTTCCCCACTTTTGCTCCTTCCGATGGCCATAGCTTTGCCAATTTGTATCCGATCAGGAAATAGAGTACCATTTCGTAATCAGCAAACACAGAAGCGACTTTCCGTAGTCAAAACATTGCTTAAATATGGTTTTTAAATTTTTCGAATTTTTTCCAAGGGGTACTCCCATGAAATTGTGGGTTTTTTCAATTTCCCCACTTTTGCTCCTTCCGATGGCCATAGCTTTGCCAATTTGTATCCGATCAGGAAATAAAGTACCATTTCGTAATCAGCAAACCCAGAAGCGACTTTCCTTAGTCAAAACATTGCTTAAATATGGTTTTTAAATTTTTTTGAATTTTTTCCAAGGGGTACCCCCATGAAATTATGGGATTTCCCAATTTTCCCACTTTTGCTCCTTCCGATGGCCATAGCTTTGCCAATTTGTATCCGATCAGGAAATAAAATACCATTTCGTAATCAGCAAACACAGCAGCGACTCTCCTTATTCAAAACAATGCTTAAATATCGTTTTTAAATTTTTCGAATTTTTTCCAAGGGGTACCCCCATGAAATTATGGGATTTCCCAATTTCCCCACTTTTGCTCCTTCCGATGGCCATAGCTTTGCCAATTTGTATCCGATCAGGAAATAGAGTACCATTTCGTAATCAGCAAACCCAGAAGCGACTTTCCGTAGTCAAAACATTGCTTAAATATGGTTTTTAAATTTTTCGAATTTTTTCCAAGGGGTACCCCCATGAAATTATGGGATTTCCCAATTTTCCCACTTTTGCTCCTTCCGATGGCCATAGCTTTGCCAATTTGTATCCGATCAGGAAATAGAGTACCATTTCGTAATCAGCAAAGACAGCAGCGACTCTCCTTATTCAAAGCAATGCTTAAATATCGTTTTTAAATTTTTCGAATTTTTTCCAAGGGGTACCCCCATGAAATTATGGGATTTCCCAATTTCCCCATTTTTGCTCCTTCCGATAGCCATAGCTTTGCCAATTTGTATCAGATCAGGAAATGGAGTACCATATCGTAATCAGCAAACACATCAGCGACTCTCCTTATTCAAAACAATGCTTAAATATCGTTTTTAAATTTTTCGAATTTTTTCCAAGGGGTACCCCCATGAAATTATGGGATTTCCCAATTTCCCCACTTTTGCTCCTTCCGATGGCCATAGCTTTGCCAATTTGTATCCGATCAGGAAATAGAGTACCATTTCGTAATCAGCAAACCCAGAAGCGACTTTCCGTAGTCAAAACATTGCTTAAATATGGTTTTTAAATTTTTCGAATTTTTTCCAAGGGGTACCCCCATGAAATTGTGGGTTTTTTCAATTTCCCCACTTTTGCTCCTTCCGATGGCCATAGCTTTGCCAATTTGTATCCGATCAGGAAATAAAGTACCATTTCGTAATCAGCAAACCCAGAAGCGACTTTCCTTAGTCAAAACATTGCTTTAATATGATTTTTAAATTTTTCGAATTTTTTCCAAGGGGTACCCCCATGAAATTATGGGATTTCCCAATTTCCCCACTTTTGCTCCTTCCGATGGCCATAGCTTTGCCAATTTGTATCCGATCAGGAAATAGAGTACCATTTCGTAATCAGCAAACCCAGAAGCGACTTTCCTTAGTCAAAACATTGCTTAAATATGGTTTTTAAATTTTTAGAATTTTTTCCAAGGGGTACCCCCATGAAATTATGGGATTTCCCAATTTCCCCACTTTTGCTCCTTCCGATGGCCATAGCTTTGCCAATTTGTATCCGATCAGGAAATAGAGTACCATTTCGTAATCAGCAAACCCAGAAGCGACTTTCCTTAGTGAAAACATTGCTTTAATATGGTTTTTAAATTTTTCGAATTTTTTCCAAGGGGTACCCCCATGAAATTATGGGATTTCCCAATTTCCCCCCTTTTGCTCCTTCCGATGGCCATAGCTTTGCCAATTTGTATCCGATCAGGAAATAGAGTACCATTTCGTAATCAGCAAAGACAGCAGCGACTCTCCTTATTCAAAACAATGCTTAAATATCGTTTTTAAATTTTTCGAATTTTTTCCAAGGGGTACCCCCATGAAATTATGGGATTTCCCAATTTCCCCACTTTTGCTCCTTCCGATGGCCATAGCTTTGCCAATTTGTATCCGATCAGGAAATAAAGTACCATTTCGTAATCAGCAAACACAGCAGCGACTCTCCTTATTCAAAACAATGCTTAAATATCGTTTTTAAATTTTTCGAATTTTTTCCAAGGGGTACCCCCATGAAATTATGGGATTTCCCAATTTCCCCACTTTTGCTCCTTCCGATGGCCATAGCTTTGCCAATTTGTATCCGATCAGGAAATAGAGTACCATTTCGTAATCAGCAAACCCAGAAGCGACTTTCCTTAGTCAAAACATTGCTTTAATATGGGTTTTAAATTTGTCGAATTTTTTCCAAGGGGTACCCCCATGAAATTGTGGGTTTTTTCAATTTCCCCACTTTTGCTCCTTCCGATGGCCATAGCTTTGCCAATTTGTATCCGATCAGGAAATGAAGTACCATTTCGTAATCAGCAAACCCAGAAGCGACTTTCCTTAGTCAAAACATTGCTTAAATATAGTTTTTAAATTTTTCGAATTTTTTCCAAGGGGTACCCCCATGAAATTATGGGATTTCCCAATTTCCCCATTTTTGCTCCTTCCGATAGCCATAGCTTTGCCAATTTGTATCAGATCAGGAAATGGAGTACCATATCGTAATCAGCAAACACATCAGCGACTCTCCTTATTCAAAACAATGCTTAAATATCGTTTTTAAATTTTTCGAATTTTTTCCAAGGGGTACCCCCATGAAATTATGGGATTTCCCAATTTCCCCACTTTTGCTCCTTCCGATGGCCATAGCTTTGCCAATTTGTATCCGATCAGGAAATAGAGTACCATTTCGTAATCAGCAAACCCAGAAGCGACTTTCCGTAGTCAAAACATTGCTTAAATATGGTTTTTAAATTTTTCGAATTTTTTCCAAGGGGTACCCCCATGAAATTGTGGGTTTTTTCAATTTCCCCACTTTTGCTCCTTCCGATGGCCATAGCTTTGCCAATTTGTATCCGATCAGGAAATAAAGTACCATTTCGTAATCAGCAAACCCAGAAGCGACTTTCCTTAGTCAAAACATTGCTTAAATATGGTTTTTAAATTTTTAGAATTTTTTCCAAGGGGTACCCCCATGAAATTATGGGATTTCCCAATTTCCCCACTTTTGCTCCTTCCGATGGCCATAGCTTTGCCAATTTGTATCCGATCAGGAAATAGAGTACCATTTCGTAATCAGCAAACCCAGAAGCGACTTTCCTTAGTCAAAACATTGCTTTAATATGGTTTTTAAATTTTTCGAATTTTTTCCAAGGGGTACCTCCATGAAATTGTGGGTTTTTTCAATTTCCCCACTTTTGCTCCTTCCGATGGCCATAGCTTTGCCAATTTGTATCCGATCAGGAAATGAAGTACCATTTCGTAATCAGCAAACCCAGAAGCGACTTTCCTTAGTCAAAACATTGCTTAAATATAGTTTTTAAATTTTTCGAATTTTTTCCAAGGGGTACCCCCATGAAATTATGGGATTTCCCAATTTCCCCACTTTTGCTCCTTCCGATAGCCATAGCTTTGCCAATTTGTATCAGATCAGGAAATGGAGTACCCTATCGTAATCAGCAAACACATCAGCGACTCTCCTTATTCAAAACAATGCTTAAATATTGTTTTTAAATTTTTCGAGTTTTTTCCAGGGGGTACCCCCATGAAATTATGGGATTTCCCAATTTCCCCACTTTTGCTCCTTCCGATGGCCATAGCTTTGCCAATTTGTATCCGATCAGGAAATAAAGTACCATTTCGTAATCAGCAAACACAGCAGCGACTCTCCTTATTCAAAACAATGCTTAAATATCGTTTTTAAATTTTTAGAATTTTTTCCAAGGGATACCCCCATGAAATTGTGGGTTTTTTCAATTTCCCCACTTTTGCTCCTTCCGATGGCCATAGCTTTGCCAATTTGTATCCGATCAGGAAATAAAGTACCATTTCGTAATCAGCAAACCCAGAAGCGACTTTCCTTAGTCAAAACATTGCTTAAATATGGTTTTTAAATTTTTCAAATTTTTTCCAAGGGGTGCCCCCATGAAATTGTGGGTTTTTTCAATTTCCCCACTTTTGCTCCTTCCGATGGCCATAGCTTTGCCAATTTGTATCCGATCAGGAAATAAAGTACCATTTCGTAATCAGCAAACCCAGAAGCTACTTTCCTTAGTCAAAACATTGCTTAAATATGGTTTTTAAATTTTTCGAATTTTTTCCAAGGGGTACCCCCATGAAATTGTGGGTTTTTTCAATTTCCCCACTTTTGCTCCTTCCGATGGCCATAGCTTTGCCAATTTGTATCCGATCAGGAAATAAAGTACCATTTCGTAATCAGCAAACCCAGAAGCGACTTTCCTTAGTCAAAACATTGCTTAAATATGGTTTTTAAATTTTTCGAATTTTTTCCAAGGGGTACCCCCATGAAATTGTGGGTTTTTTCAATTTCCCCACTTTTGCTCCTTCCGATGGCCATAGCTTTGCCAATTTGTATCCGATCAGGAAATAAAGTACCATTTCGTAATCAGCAAACCCAGAAGCGACTTTCCTTAGTCAAAACATTGCTTAAATATGGTTTTTAAATTTTTCGAATTTTTTCCAAGGGGTACCCCCATGAAATTGTGGGTTTTTTCAATTTCCCCACTTTTGCTCCTTCCGATGGCCATAGCTTTGCCAATTTGTATCCGATCAGGAAATAAAGTACCATTTCGTAATCAGCAAACCCAGAAGCGACTTTCCTTAGTCAAAACATTGCTTAAATATGGTTTTTAAATTTTTAGAATTTTTTCCAAGGGTACCCCCATGAAATTATGGGATTTCCCAATTTCCCCACTTTTGCTCCTTCCGATGGCCATAGCTTTGCCAATTTGTATCCGATCAGGAAATAGAGTACCATTTCGTAATCAGCAAACCCAGAAGCGACTTTCCTTAGTCAAAACATTGCTTTAATATGGTTTTTAAATTTTTCGAATTTTTTCCAAGGGGTACCCCCATGAAATTGTGGGTTTTTTCAATTTCCCCACTTTTGCTCCTTCCGATGGCCATAGCTTTGCCAATTTGTATCCGATCAGGAAATGAAGTACCATTTCGTAATCAGCAAACCCAGAAGCGACTTTCCTTAGTCAAAACATTGCTTAAATATAGTTTTTAAATTTTTCGAATTTTTTCCAAGGGGTACCCCCATGAAATTATGGGATTTCCCAATTTCCCCACTTTTGCTCCTTCCGATAGCCATAGCTTTGCCAATTTGTATCAGATCAGGAAATGGAGTACCATATCGTAATCAGCAAACACATCAGCGACTCTCCTTATTCAAAACAATGCTTAAATATTGTTTTTAAATTTTTCGAGTTTTTTCCAAGGGGTACCCCCATGAAATTATGGGATTTCCCAATTTCCCCACTTTTGCTCCTTCCGATGGCCATAGCTTTGCCAATTTGTATCCGATCAGGAAATAAAGTACCATTTCGTAATCAGCAAACACAGCAGCGACTCTCCTTATTCAAAACAATGCTTAAATATCGTTTTTAAATGTTTAGAATTTTTTCCAAGGGATACCCCCATGAAATTGTGGGTTTTTTCAATTTCCCCACTTTTGCTCCTTCCGATGGCCATAGCTTTGCCAATTTGTATCCGATCAGGAAATAAAGTACCATTTCGTAATCAGCAAACCCAGAAGCGACTTTCCTTAGTCAAAACATTGCTTTAATATGGTTTTTAAATTTTTCGAATTTTTTCCAAGGGGTACCCCCATGAAATTGTGGGTTTTTTCAATTTCCCCACTTTTGCTCCTTCCGATGGCCATAGCTTTGCCAATTTGTATCCGATCAGGAAATGAAGTACCATTTCGTAATCAGCAAACCCAGAAGCGACTTTCCATAGTCAAAACATTGCTTAAATATAGTTTTTAAATTTTTCGAATTTTTTCCAAGGGGTACCCCCATGAAATTATGGGATTTCCCAATTTCCCCACTTTTGCTCCTTCCGATAGCCATAGCTTTGCCAATTTGTATCAGATCAGGAAATGGAGTACCATATCGTAATCAGCAAACACATCAGCGACTCTCCTTATTCAAAACAATGCTTAAATATTGTTTTTAAATTTTTCGAGTTTTTTCCAAGGGGTACCCCCATGAAATTATGGGATTTCCCAATTTCCCCACTTTTGCTCCTTCCGATGGCCATAGCTTTGCCAATTTGTATCCGATCAGGAAATAAAGTACCATTTCGTAATCAGCAAACACAGCAGCGACTCTCCTTATTCAAAACAATGCTTAAATATCGTTTTTAAATGTTTAGAATTTTTTCCAAGGGATACCCCCATGAAATTGTGGGTTTTTTCAATTTCCCCACTTTTGCTCCTTCCGATGGCCATAGCTTTGCCAATTTGTATCCGATCAGGAAATAAAGTACCATTTCGTAATCAGCAAACCCAGAAGCGACTTTCCTTAGTCAAAACATTGCTTAAATATGGTTTTTAAATTTTTCAAATTTTTTCCAAGGGGTACCCCCATGAAATTGTGGGTTTTTTCAATTTCCCCACTTTTGCTCCTTCCGATGGCCATAGCTTTGCCAATTTGTATCCGATCAGGAAATAAAGTACCATTTCGTAATCAGCAAACCCAGAAGCTACTTTCCTTAGTCAAAACATTGCTTAAATATGGTTTTTAAATTTTTCGAATTTTTTCCAAGGGGTACCCCCATGAAATTGTGGGTTTTTTCAATTTCCCCACTTTTGCTCCTTCCGATGGCCATAGCTTTGCCAATTTGTATCCGATCAGGAAATAAAGTACCATTTCGTAATCAGCAAACCCAGAAGCGACTTTCCTTAGTCAAAACATTGTTTAAATATGGTTTTTAAATTTTTCGAGTTTTTTCCAAGGGGTACCCCCATGAAATTGTGGGTTTTTTCAATTTCCCCACTTTGGCTCCTTCCGATGGTCATAGCTTTGTCAATTTGTATCCGATCAGGAAATAAAGTACCATTTCGTAATCAGCAAACCCAGAAGCGACTTTCCTTATTCAAAACATTGCTTAAATATGGTTTTTAAATTTTTAGAATTTTTTCCAAGGGGTACCCCCATGAAATTGTGGGTTTTTTCAATTTCCCCACTTTTGCTCCTTCCGATGGCCATAGCTTTGCCAATTTGTATCCGATCAGGAAATAAAGTACCATTTCGTAATCAGCAAACCCAGAAGCGACTTTCCTTAGTCAAAACATTGCTTAAATATGGTTTTTAAATTTTTAGAATTTTTTCCAAGGGGTACCCCCATGAAATTGTGGGATTTCCCAATTTCCCCACTTTTGCTTCTTCCGATGGCCATAGCTTTGCCAATTTGTATCCGATCAGGAAATAAAGTACCATTTCGTAATCAGCAAACCCAGAAGCGACTTTCCGTAGTCACAACATTGCTTAAATATGGTTTTTAAATTTTTAGAACTTTTTCCAAGGGGTACCCCCATGAAATTGTGGGTTTTTTCAATTTCCCCACTTTTGCTCCTTCCGATGGCCATAGCTTTGCCAATTTGTATCCGATCAGGAAATAAAGTACCATTTCGTAATCAGCAGACCCAGAAGCGACTTTCCTTAGTCAAAACATTGCTTTAATATGGTTTTTAAATTTTTCGAATTTTTTCCAAGGGGTACCCCCATGAAATTGTGGAATTTCCCAATTTCCCCACTTTTGCTGCTTCCGATGGCCATAGCTTTGCCAATTTGTATCCGATCAGGAAATAAAGTACCATTTCGTAATCAGCAAAGACAGCAGCGACTCTCCTTATTCAAAACAATGCTTAAATATCGTTTTTAAATTTTTCGAATTTTTTCCAAGGGGTACCCCCATGAAATTGTGGGATTTCCCAATTTCCCCACTTTTGCTCCTTCCGATGGCCATAGCTTTGCCAATTTGTATCCGATCAGGAAATAGAGTACCATTTCGTAATCAGCAAACCCAGAAGCGACTTTCCTTGGTCAAAACATTGCTTAAATATGGTTTTTAAATTTTTCGAATTTTTTCCAAGGGGTACCCCCATGAAATTGTGGGTTTTTTCAATTTCCCCACTTTTGCTCCTTCCGATGGCCATAGCTTTGCCAATTTGTATCCGATCAGGAAATAAAGTACCATTTCGTAATCAGCAAACCCAGAAGCGACTTTCCTTATTCAAAACATTGCTTAAATATGGTTTTTAAATTTTTAGAATTTTTTCCAAGGGGTACCCCCATGAAATTGTGGGATTTCCCAATTTCCCCACTTTTGCTCCTTCCGATGGCCATAGCTTTGCCAATTTGTATCCGATCAGGAAATAAAGTACCATTTCGTAATCAGCAAACCCAGAAGCGACTTTCCTTGGTCAAAACATTGCTTAAATATGGTTTTTAAATTTTTCGAATTTTTTCCAAGGGGTACCCCCATGAAATTGTGGGTTTTTTCAATTTCCCCACTTTTGCTCCTTCCGATGGCCATAGCTTTGCCAATTTGTATCCGATCAGGAAATAAAGTACCATTTCGTAATCAGCAAACCCAGAAGCGACTTTCCTTAGTCAAAACATTGCTTAAATATGGTTTTTAAATTTTTAGAATTTTTTCCAAGGGGTACCCCCATGAAATTGTGGGATTTCCCAATTTCCCCACTTTTGCTCCTTCCGATGGCCATAGCTTTGCCAATTTGTATCCGATCAGGAAATAAAGTACCATTTCGTAATCAGCAAACCCAGAAGCGACTTTCCGTAGTCAAAACATTGCTTAAATATGGTTTTTAAATTTTTAGAATTTTTTCCAAGGGGTACCCCCATGAAATTGTGGGTTTTTTCAATTTCCCCACTTTTGCTCCTTCCGATGGCCATAGCTTTGCCAATTTGTATCCGATCAGGAAATAAAGTACCATTTCGTAATCAGCAAACCCAGAAGCGACTTTCCTTAGTCAAAACATTGCTTTAATATGGTTTTTAAATTTTTCGAATTTTTTCCAAGGGGTACCCCCATGAAATTGTGGAATTTCCCAATTTCCCCACTTTTGCTGCTTCCGATGGCCATAGCTTTGCCAATTTGTATCCGATCAGGAAATAAAGTACCATTTCGTAATCAGCAAAGACAGCAGCGACTCTCCTTATTCAAAACAATGCTTAAATATCGTTTTTAAATTTTTCGAATTTTTTCCAAGGGGTACCCCCATGAAATTATGGGATTTCCCAATTTCCCCACTTTTGCTCCTTCCGATGGCCATAGCTTTGCCAATTTGTATCCGATCAGGAAATAGAGTACCATTTCGTAATCAGCAAACCCAGAAGCGACTTTCCTTAGTCAAAACATTGCTTAAATATGGTTTTTAAATTTTTAGAATTTTTTCCAAGGGTACCCCCATGAAATTATGGGATTTCCCAATTTCCCCACTTTTGCTCCTTCCGATGGCCATAGCTTTGCCAATTTGTATCCGATCAGGAAATAGAGTACCATTTCGTAATCAGCAAACCCAGAAGCGACTTTCCTTAGTCAAAACATTGCTTTAATATGGTTTTTAAATTTTTCGAATTTTTTCCAAGGGGTACCCCCATGAAATTGTGGGTTTTTTCAATTTCCCCACTTTTGCTCCTTCCGATGGCCATAGCTTTGCCAATTTGTATCCGATCAGGAAATGAAGTACCATTTCGTAATCAGCAAACCCAGAAGCGACTTTCCTTAGTCAAAACATTGCTTAAATATAGTTTTTAAATTTTTCGAATTTTTTCCAAGGGGTACCCCCCATGAAATTATGGGATTTCCCAATTTCCCCACTTTTGCTCCTTCCGATAGCCATAGCTTTGCCAATTTGTATCAGATCAGGAAATGGAGTACCATATCGTAATCAGCAAACACATAAGCGACTCTCCTTATTCAAAACAATGCTTAAATATTGTTTTTAAATTTTTCGAGTTTTTTCCAAGGGGTACCCCCATGAAATTATGGGATTTCCCAATTTCCCCACTTTTGCTCCTTCCGATGGCCATAGCTTTGCCAATTTGTATCCGATCAGGAAATAAAGTACCATTTCGTAATCAGCAAACACAGCAGCGACTCTCCTTATTCAAAACAATGCTTAAATATCGTTTTTAAATGTTTAGAATTTTTTCCAAGGGATACCCCCATGAAATTGTGGGTTTTTTCAATTTCCCCACTTTTGCTCCTTCCGATGGCCATAGCTTTGCCAATTTGTATCCGATCAGGAAATAAAGTACCATTTCGTAATCAGCAAACCCAGAAGCGACTTTCCTTAGTCAAAACATTGCTTAAATATGGTTTTTAAATTTTTCAAATTTTTTCCAAGGGGTACCCCCATGAAATTGTGGGTTTTTTCAATTTCCCCACTTTTGCTCCTTCCGATGGCCATAGCTTTGCCAATTTGTATCCGATCAGGAAATAAAGTACCATTTCGTAATCAGCAAACCCAGAAGCTACTTTCCTTAGTCAAAACATTGCTTAAATATGGTTTTTAAATTTTTCGAATTTTTTCCAAGGGGTACCCCCATGAAATTGTGGGTTTTTTCAATTTCCCCACTTTTGCTCCTTCCGATGGCCATAGCTTTGCCAATTTGTATCCGATCAGGAAATAAAGTACCATTTCGTAATCAGCAAACCCAGAAGCGACTTTCCTTAGTCAAAACATTGTTTAAATATGGTTTTTAAATTTTTCGAGTTTTTTCCAAGGGGTACCCCCATGAAATTGTGGGTTTTTTCAATTTCCCCACTTTGGCTCCTTCCGATGGTCATAGCTTTGTCAATTTGTATCCGATCAGGAAATAAAGTACCATTTCGTAATCAGCAAACCCAGAAGCGACTTTCCTTATTCAAAACATTGCTTAAATATGGTTTTTAAATTTTTAGAATTTTTTCCAAGGGGTACCAATGAAATTGTGGGTTTTTTCAATTTCCCCACTTTTGCTCCTTCCGATGGCCATAGCTTTGCCAATTTGTATCCGATCAGGAAATAAAGTACCATTTCGTAATCAGCAAACCCAGAAGCGACTTTCCTTAGTCAAAACATTGCTTAAATATGGTTTTTAAATTTTTAGAATTTTTTCCAAGGGGTACCCCCATGAAATTGTGGGAGTTCCCAATTTCCCCACTTTTGCTTCTTCCGATGGCCATAGCTTTGCCAATTTGTATCCGATCAGGAAATAAAGTACCATTTCGTAATCAGCAAACCCAGAAGCGACTTTCCGTAGTCAAAACATTGCTTAAATATGGTTTTTAAATTTTTCGAGTTTTTTCCAAGGGGTACCCCCATGAAATTATGGGATTTCCCAATTTCCCCACTTTTGCTCCTTCCGATGGCCATAGCTTTGCCAATTTGTATCCGATCAGGAAATAAAGTACCATTTCGTAATCAGCAAACACAGCAGCGACTCTCCTTATTCAAAACAATGCTTAAATATCGTTTTTAAATGTTTAGAATTTTTTCCAAGGGATACCCCCATGAAATTGTGGGTTTTTTCAATTTCCCCACTTTTGCTCCTTCCGATGGCCATAGCTTTGCCAATTTGTATCCGATCAGGAAATAAAGTACCATTTCGTAATCAGCAAACCCAGAAGCGACTTTCCTTAGTCAAAACATTGCTTAAATATGGTTTTTAAATTTTTCAAATTTTTTCCAAGGGGTACCCCCATGAAATTGTGGGTTTTTTCAATTTCCCCACTTTTGCTCCTTCCGATGGCCATAGCTTTGCCAATTTGTATCCGATCAGGAAATAAAGTACCATTTCGTAATCAGCAAACCCAGAAGCTACTTTCCTTAGTCAAAACATTGCTTAAATATGGTTTTTAAATTTTTCGAATTTTTTCCAAGGGGTACCCCCATGAAATTGTGGGTTTTTTCAATTTCCCCACTTTTGCTCCTTCCGATGGCCATAGCTTTGCCAATTTGTATCCGATCAGGAAATAAAGTACCATTTCGTAATCAGCAAACCCAGAAGCGACTTTCCTTAGTCAAAACATTGTTTAAATATGGTTTTTAAATTTTTCGAGTTTTTTCCAAGGGGTACCCCCATGAAATTGTGGGTTTTTTCAATTTCCCCACTTTGGCTCCTTCCGATGGTCATAGCTTTGTCAATTTGTATCCGATCAGGAAATAAAGTACCATTTCGTAATCAGCAAACCCAGAAGCGACTTTCCTTATTCAAAACATTGCTTAAATATGGTTTTTAAATTTTTAGAATTTTTTCCAAGGGGTACCAATGAAATTGTGGGTTTTTTCAATTTCCCCACTTTTGCTCCTTCCGATGGCCATAGCTTTGCCAATTTGTATCCGATCAGGAAATAAAGTACCATTTCGTAATCAGCAAACCCAGAAGCGACTTTCCTTAGTCAAAACATTGCTTAAATATGGTTTTTAAATTTTTAGAATTTTTTCCAAGGGGTACCCCCATGAAATTGTGGGATTTCCCAATTTCCCCACTTTTGCTTCTTCCGATGGCCATAGCTTTGCCAATTTGTATCCGATCAGGAAATAAAGTACCATTTCGTAATCAGCAAACCCAGAAGCGACTTTCCGTAGTCAAAACATTGCTTAAATATGGTTTTTAAATTTTTAGAATTTTTTCCAAGGGGTACCCCCATGAAATTGTGGGTTTTTTCAATTTCCCCACTTTTGCTCCTTCCGATGGCCATAGCTTTGCCAATTTGTATCCGATCAGGAAATAAAGTACCATTTCGTAATCAGCAAACCCAGAAGCGACTTTCCTTAGTCAAAACATTGCTTTAATATGGTTTTTAAATTTTTCGAATTTTTTCCAAGGGGTACCCCCATGAAATTGTGGAATTTCCCAATTTCCCCACTTTTGCTGCTTCCGATGGCCATAGCTTTGCCAATTTGTATCCGATCAGGAAATAAAGTACCATTTCGTAATCAGCAAAGACAGCAGCGACTCTCCTTATTCAAAACAATGCTTAAATATCGTTTTTAAATTTTTCGAATTTTTTCCAAGGGGTACCCCCATGAAATTGTGGGATTTCCCAATTTCCCCACTTTTGCTCCTTCCGATGGCCATAGCTTTGCCAATTTGTATCCGATCAGGAAATAGAGTACCATTTCGTAATCAGCAAACCCAGAAGCGACTTTCCTTGGTCAAAACATTGCTTAAATATGGTTTTTAAATTTTTCGAATTTTTTCCAAGGGGTACCCCCATGAAATTGTGGGTTTTTTCAATTTCCCCACTTTTGCTCCTTCCGATGGCCATAGCTTTGCCAATTTGTATCCGATCAGGAAATAAAGTACCATTTCGTAATCAGCAAACCCAGAAGCGACTTTCCTTATTCAAAACATTGCTTAAATATGGTTTTTAAATTTTTAGAATTTTTTCCAAGGGGTACCCCCATGAAATTGTGGGATTTCCCAATTTCCCCACTTTTGCTCCTTCCGATGGCCATAGCTTTGCCAATTTGTATCCGATCAGGAAATAAAGTACCATTTCGTAATCAGCAAACCCAGAAGCGACTTTCCTTGGTCAAAACATTGCTTAAATATGGTTTTTAAATTTTTCGAATTTTTTCCAAGGGGTACCCCCATGAAATTGTGGGTTTTTTCAATTTCCCCACTTTTGCTCCTTCCGATGGCCATAGCTTTGCCAATTTGTATCCGATCAGGAAATAAAGTACCATTTCGTAATCAGCAAACCCAGAAGCGACTTTCCTTAGTCAAAACATTGCTTAAATATGGTTTTTAAATTTTTAGAATTTTTTCCAAGGGGTACCCCCATGAAATTGTGGGATTTCCCAATTTCCCCACTTTTGCTCCTTCCGATGGCCATAGCTTTGCCAATTTGTATCCGATCAGGAAATAAAGTACCATTTCGTAATCAGCAAACCCAGAAGCGACTTTCCGTAGTCAAAACATTGCTTAAATATGGTTTTTAAATTTTTCGAATTTTTTCCAAGGGGTACCCCCATGAAATTGTGGGTTTTTTCAATTTCCCCACTTTTGCTCCTTCCGATGGCCATAGCTTTGCCAATTTGTATCCGATCAGGAAATAAAGTACCATTTCGTAATCAGCAAACCCAGAAGCGACTTTCCTTAGTCAAAACATTGCTTTAATATGGTTTTTAAATTTTTCGAATTTTTTCCAAGGGGTACCCCCATGAAATTGTGGAATTTCCCAATTTCCCCACTTTTGCTGCTTCCGATGGCCATAGCTTTGCCAATTTGTATCCGATCAGGAAATAAAGTACCATTTCGTAATCAGCAAAGACAGCAGCGACTCTCCTTATTCAAAACAATGCTTAAATATCGTTTTTAAATTTTTCGAATTTTTTCCAAGGGGTACCCCCCATGAAATTATGGGATTTCCCAATTTCCCCACTTTTGCTCCTTCCGATGGCCATAGCTTTGCCAATTTGTATCCGATCAGGAAATAGAGTACCATTTCGTAATCAGCAAACCCAGAAGCGACTTTCCTTAGTCAAAACATTGCTTAAATATGGTTTTTTTATTTTTCGAATTTTTTCCAAGGGGTACCCCCATGAAATTATGGGATTTCCCAATTTCCCCACTTTTGCTCCTTCCGATGGCCATAGCTTTGCCAATTTGTATCCGATCAGGAAATAGAGTACCATTTCGTAATCAGCAAACCCAGAAGCGACTTTCCGTAGTCAAAACATTGCTTAAATATGGTTTTTAAATTTTTCGAATTTTTTCCAAGGGGTACCCCCATGAAATTATGGGATTTCCCAATTTCCCCACTTTTGCTCCGTCCGATGGCCATAGCTTTGCCAATTTGTATCCGATCAGGAAATAAAGTACCATTTCGTAATCAGCAAACACAGCAGCGACTCTCCTTATTCAAAACAATGCTTAAATATCGTTTTTAAATTTTTCGAATTTTTTCCAAGGGGTACCCCCATGAAATTGTGGGATTTCCCAATTTCCCCACTTTTGCTCCTTCCGATGGCCATAGCTTTGCCAATTTGTATCCGATCAGGAAATAAAGTACCATTTCGTAATCAGCAAACCCAGAAGCGACTTTCCTTAGTCAAAACATTGCTTAAATATGGTTTTTAAATTTTTCGAATTTTTTCCAAGGGGTACCCCCATGAAATTGTGGGTTTTTTCAATTTCCCCACTTTTGCTCCTTCCGATGGCCATAGCTTTGCCAATTTGTATCCGATCAGGAAATAAAGTACCATTTCGTAATCAGCAAACCCAGAAGCGACTTTCCTTAGTCAAAACATTGCTTAAATATGGTTTTTAAATTTTTCGAATTTTTTCCAAGGGGTACCCCCATGAAATTGTGGGTTTTTTCAATTTCCCCACTTTTGCTCCTTCCGATGGCCATAGCTTTGCCAATTTGTATCCGATCAGGAAATAAAGTACCATTTCGTAATCAGCAAACCCAGAAGCGACTTTCCTTAGTCAAAACATTGCTTAAATATGGTTTTTAAATTTTTAGAATTTTTTCCAAGGGGTACCCCCATGAAATTATGGGATTTCCCAATTTCCCCACTTTTGCTCCTTCCGATGGCCATAGCTTTGCCAATTTGTATCCGATCAGGAAATAGAGTACCATTTCGTAATCAGCAAACCCAGAAGCGACTTTCCTTAGTCAAAACATTGCTTTAATATGGTTTTTAAATTTTTCGAATTTTTTCCAAGGGGTACCCCTATGAAATTGTGGGTTTTTTCAATTTCCCCACTTTTGCTCCTTCCGATGGCCATAGCTTTGCCAATTTGTATCCGATCAGGAAATGAAGTACCATTTCGTAATCAGCAAACCCAGAAGCGACTTTCCTTAGTCAAAACATTGCTTAAATATAGTTTTTAAATTTTTCGAATTTTTTCCAAGGGGTACCCCCATGAAATTATGGGATTTCCCAATTTCCCCACTTTTGCTCCTTCCGATAGCCATAGCTTTGCCAATTTGTATCAGATCAGGAAATGGAGTACCATATCGTAATCAGCAAACACATCAGCGACTCTCCTTATTCAAAACAATGCTTAAATATTTTTTTTAAATTTTTCGAGTTTTTCCAAGGGGTACCCCCCATGAAATTATGGGATTTCCCAATTTCCCCACTTTTGCTCCTTCCGATGGCCATAGCTTTGCCAATTTGTATCCGATCAGGAAATAAAGTACCATTTCGTAATCAGCAAACACAGCAGCGACTCTCCTTATTCAAAACAATGCTTAAATATCGTTTTTAAATTTTTAGAATTTTTTCCAAGGGATACCCCCATGAAATTGTGGGTTTTTTCAATTTCCCCACTTTTGCTCCTTCCGATGGCCATAGCTTTGCCAATTTGTATCCGATCAGGAAATAAAGTACCATTTCGTAATCAGCAAACCCAGAAGCGACTTTCCTTAGTCAAAACATTGCTTAAATATGGTTTTTAAATTTTTCAAATTTTTTCCAAGGGGTACCCCCATGAAATTGTGGGTTTTTTCAATTTCCCCACTTTTGCTCCTTCCGATGGCCATAGCTTTGCCAATTTGTATCCGATCAGGAAATAAAGTACCATTTCGTAATCAGCAAACCCAGAAGCGACTTTCCTTAGTCAAAACATTGTTTAAATATGGTTTTCAAATTTTTCGAGTTTTTTCCAAGGGGTACCCCCATGAAATTGTGGGTTTTTTCAATTTCCCCACTTTGGCTCCTTCCGATGGTCATAGCTTTGTCAATTTGTATCCGATCAGGAAATAAAGTACCATTTCGTAATCAGCAAACCCAGAAGCGACTTTCCTTATTCAAAACATTGCTTAAATATGGTTTTTAAATTTTTAGAATTTTTCCAAGGGGTACCCCCATGAAATTGTGGGTTTTTTCAATTTCCCCACTTTTTGCTCCTTCCGATGGCCATAGCTTTGCCAATTTGTATCCGATCAGGAAATAAAGTACCATTTCGTAATCAGCAAACCCAGAAGCGACTTTCCTTAGTCAAAACATTGCTTAAATATGGTTTTTAAATTTTTAGAATTTTTTCCAAGGGGTACCCCCATGAAATTGTGGGATTTCCCAATTTCCCCACTTTTGCTTCTTCCGATGGCCATAGCTTTGCCAATTTGTATCCGATCAGGAAATAAAGTACCATTTCGTAATCAGCAAACCCAGAAGCGACTTTCCGTAGTCAAAACATTGCTTAAATATGGTTTTTAAATTTTTAGAATTTTTTCCAAGGGGTACCCCCATGAAATTGTGGGTTTTTTCAATTTCCCCACTTTTGCTCCTTCCGATGGCCATAGCTTTGCCAATTTGTATCCGATCAGGAAATAAAGTACCATTTCGTAATCAGCAAACCCAGAAGCGACTTTCCTTAGTCAAAACATTGCTTTAATATGGTTTTTAAATTTTTCGAATTTTTTCCAAGGGGTACCCCCATGAAATTGTGGAATTTCCCAATTTCCCCACTTTTGCTGCTTCCGATGGCCATAGCTTTGCCAATTTGTATCCGATCAGGAAATTAAGTACCATTTCGTAATCAGCAAAGACAGCAGCGACTCTCCTTATTCAAAACAATGCTTAAATATCGTTTTTAAATTTTTCGAATTTTTCCAAGGGGTACCCCCATGAAATTGTGGGATTTCCCAATTTCCCCACTTTTGCTCCTTCCGATGGCCATAGCTTTGCCAATTTGTATCCGATCAGGAAATAGAGTACCATTTCGTAATCAGCAAACCCAGAAGCGACTTTCCTTAGTCAAAACATTGCTTAAATATGGTTTTTAAATTTTTCGAGTTTTTTCCAAAGGGTACCCCCATGAAATTGTGGGTTTTTTCAATTTCCCCACTTTGGCTCCTTCCGATGGTCATAGCTTTGCCAATTTGTATCCGATCAGGAAATAAAGTACCATTTCGTAATCAGCAAACCCAGAAGCGACTTTCCTTATTCAAAACATTGCTTAAATATGGTTTTTAAATTTTTAGAATTTTTTCCAAGGGGTACCCCCATGAAATTGTGGGTTTTTTCAATTTCCCCACTTTTGCTCCTTCCGATGGCCATAGCTTTGCCAATTTGTATCCGATCAGGAAATAAAGTACCATTTCGTAATCAGCAAACCCAGAAGCGACATTCCTTAGTCAAAACATTGCTTAAATATGGTTTTTAAATTTTTAGAATTTTTTCCAAGGGGTACCCCCATGAAATTGTGGGATTTCCCCACTTTTGCTCCTTCCGATGGCCATAGCTTTGCCAATTTGTATCCGATCAGGAAATAAAGTACCATTTCGTAATCAGCAAACCCAGAAGCGACTTTTCTTGGTCAAAACATTGCTTAAATATGGTTTTTAAATTTTTCGAATTTTTTCCAAGGGGTACCCCCATGAAATTGTGGGTTTTTTCAATTTCCCCACTTTTGCTCCTTCCGATGGCCATAGCTTTGCCAATTTGTATCCGATCAGGAAATAAAGTACCATTTCGTAATCAGCAAACCCAGAAGCGACTTTCCTTAGTCAAAACATTGCTTAAATATGGTTTTTAAATTTTTAGAATTTTTTCCAAGGGGTACCCCCATGAAATTGTGGGATTTCCCAATTTCCCCACTTTTGCTGCTTCCGATGGCCATAGCTTTGCCAATTTGTATCCGATCAGGAAATAAAGTACCATTTCGTAATCAGCAAACCCAGAAGCGACTTTCCGTAGTCAAAACATTGCTTAAATATGGTTTTTAAATTTTTAGAATTTTTTCCAAGGGGTACCCCCATGAAATTGTGGGTTTTTTCAATTTCCCCACTTTTGCTCCTTCCGATGGCCATAGCTTTGCCAATTTGTATCCGATCAGGAAATAAAGTACCATTTCGTAATCAGCAAACCCAGAAGCGACTTTCCTTAGTCAAAACATTGCTTTAATATGGTTTTTAAATTTTTCGAATTTTTTCCAAGGGGTACCCCCATGAAATTGTGGAATTTCCCAATTTCCCCACTTTTGCTGCTTCCGATGGCCATAGCTTTGCCAATTTGTATCCGATCAGGAAATAAAGTACCATTTCGTAATCAGCAAAGACAGCAGCGACTCTCCTTATTCAAAACAATGCTTAAATATCGTTTTTAAATTTTTCGAATTTTTCCAAGGGGTACCCCCCATGAAATTATGGGATTTCCCAATTTCCCCACTTTTGCTCCTTCCGATGGCCATAGCTTTGCCAATTTGTATCCGATCAGGAAATAGAGTACCATTTCGTAATCAGCAAACCCAGAAGCGACTTTCCTTAGTCAAAACATTGCTTAAATATGGTTTTTTTATTTTTCGAATTTTTTCCAAGGGGTACCCCCATGAAATTATGGGATTTCCCAATTTCCCCACTTTTGCTCCTTCCGATGGCCATAGCTTTGCCAATTTGTATCCGATCAGGAAATAGAGTACCATTTCGTAATCAGCAAACCCAGAAGCGACTTTCCGTAGTCAAAACATTGCTTAAATATGGTTTTTAAATTTTTCGAATTTTTTCCAAGGGGTACCCCCATGAAATTATGGGATTTCCCAATTTCCCCACTTTTGCTCCTTCCGATGGCCATAGCTTTGCCAATTTGTATCCGATCAGGAAATAAAGTACCATTTCGTAATCAGCAAACACAGCAGCGACTCTCCTTATTCAAAACAATGCTTAAATATCGTTTTTAAATTTTTCGAATTTTTTCCAAGGGGTACCCCCATGAAATTGTGGGATTTCCCAATTTCCCCACTTTTGCTCCTTCCGATGGCCATAGCTTTGCCAATTTGTATCCGATCAGGAAATAAAGTACCATTTCGTAATCAGCAAACCCAGAAGCGACTTTCCTTAGTCAAAACATTGCTTAAATATGGTTTTTAAATTTTTCGAATTTTTTCCAAGGGGTACCCCCATGAAATTGTGGAATTTCCCAATTTCCCCACTTTTGCTGCTTCCGATAGCCATAGCTTTGCCAATTTGTATCCGATCAGGAAATAGAGTACCATTTCGTAATCAGCAAACCCAGAAGCGACTTTCCTTAGTCAAAACATTGCTTAAATATGGTTTTTTAATTTTTCGAATTTTTTCCAAGGGGTACCCCATGAAATTATGGGATTTCCCAATTTCCCCACTTTTGCTCCTTCCGATGGCCATAGCTTTGCCAATTTGTATCCGATCAGGAAATAGAGTACCATTTCGTAATCAGCAAACCCAGAAGCGACTTTCCGTAGTCAAAACATTGCTTAAATATGGTTTTTAAATTTTTCGAATTTTTTCCAAGGGGTACCCCCATGAAATTATGGGATTTCCCAATTTCCCCACTTTTGCTCCTTCCGATGGCCATAGCTTTGCCAATTTGTATCCGATCAGGAAATAAAGTACCATTTCGTAATCAGCAAACCCAGAAGCGACTTTCCTTATTCAAAACATTGCTTAAATATGGTTTTTAAATTTGTAGAATTTTTTCCAAGGGGTACCCCCATGAAATTGTGGGTTTTTTCAATTTCCCCACTTTTGCTCCTTCCGATGGCCATAGCTTTGCCAATTTGTATCCGATCAGGAAATAAAGTACCATTTCGTAATCAGCAAACCCAGAAGCGACTTTCCTTAGTCAAAACATTGCTTAAATATGGTTTTTAAATTTTTAGAATTTTTTCCAAGGGGTACCCCCATGAAATTGTGGGATTTCCCAATTTCCCCACTTTTGCTCCTTCCGATGGCCATAGCTTTGCCAATTTGTATCCGATCAGGAAATAAAGTACCATTTCGTAATCAGCAAACCCAGAAGCGACTTTCCTTGGTCAAAACATTGCTTAAATATGGTTTTTAAATTTTTCGAATTTTTTTCCAAGGGGTACCCCCATGAAATTGTGGGTTTTTTCAATTTCCCCACTTTTGCTCCTTCCGATGGCCATAGCTTTGCCAATTTGTATCCGATCAGGAAATAAAGTACCATTTCGTAATCAGCAAACCCAGAAGCGACTTTCCTTAGTCAAAACATTGCTTTAATATGGTTTTTAAATTTTTAGAATTTTTTCCAAGGGGTACCCCCATGAAATTGTGGGATTTCCCAATTTCCCCACTTTTGCCCCTTCCGATGGCCATAGCTTTGCCAATTTGTATCCGATCAGGAAATAAAGTACCATTTCGTAATCAGCAAACCCAGAAGCGACTTTCCGTAGTCAAAACATTGCTTAAATATGGTTTTTAAATTTTTAGAATTTTTTCCAAGGGGTACCCCCATGAAATTGTGGGTTTTTTCAATTTCCCCACTTTTGCTCCTTCCGATGGCCATAGCTTTGCCAATTTGTATCCGATCAGGAAATAAAGTACCATTTCGTAATCAGCAAACCCAGAAGCGACTTTCCTTAGTCAAAACATTGCTTTAATATGGTTTTTAAATTTTTCGAATTTTTTCCAAGGGGTACCCCCATGAAATTGTGGGATTTCCCAATTTCCCCACTTTTGCCCCTTCCGATGGCCATAGCTTTGCCAATTTGTATCCGATCAGGAAATAGAGTACCATTTCGTAATCAGCAAACCCAGAAGCGACTTTCCGTAGTCAAAACATTGCTTAAATATGGTTTTTAAATTTTTCGAATTTTTCCAAGGGGTACCCCCATGAAATTGTGGAATTTCCCAATTTCCCCACTTTTGCTGCTTCCGATGGCCATAGCTTTGCCAATTTGTATCCGATCAGGAAATAAAGTACCATTTCGAAAAATTTAAAAACGATATTTAAACATTGTTTTGAATAAGGAGAGTCGCTGCTGTGTTTGCTGATTACGAAATGGTACTTATTTCCTGAACGGACACAAATTGGCCATCGGAAGGAGCAAAAGTGGGGAAATTGGGAAATCCCACAATTTCATGGGGGTACCCCTTGGAAAAAGTTCGAAAAATTTAGAAACCATATTAAAGCAATGTTTTGAATAAGGAAAGTAGCTTCTGGGTTTGCTGATTACGAAATAGTACTTTATTTCCTGATCGGATACAAATTGGCAAAGCTATGGCCATCGGAAGGAGCAAAAGTGGAGAAATTGGGAAATCCCATAATTTCATGGGGGTACCCCTTGGAAAAAATTCGAAAAAATTAAAAATCATATTAATGCAATGTTTTGAATAAGGAAAGTCGCTTCTGGGTTTGCTGATTACGAAATGGTACTTTATTTCTGATCGGATACAAATTGGCAAAGCTATGACCATCGGAAGGAGCAAAAAATAGGGGAAATTAGGAAATCCCACAATTTCATGGGGGTACCCCTTGGAAAAATTCGAAAAATTTAAAAACCATATTAAAGCAATGTTTTGAATAAGGAAAGTCGCTTCTGGGTTTGCTGATTACGAAATGGTACTTTATTTCCTGATCGGATACAAATTGGCAAAGCTATGGCCAACGGAAGGAGCAAAAGTGAGGAAATTGGGAAATCCCATAATTTCAATGGGGTACCCCTTGGAAAAAATTCGAAAAATTTAAAAACCATATTAAAGCAATGTTTTGAATAAAAATTTAAAAACCATATTAAAGCAATGTTTTGAATATGGAAAGTCGCTTCTGGGTTTGCTGATTACGAAATGGTACTTTATTTTCTGATCGGATAGAAATTGGCAAAGCTATGGCCATCGGAAGGAGCAAAAGTGGGGAAATTGGGAAATCCCACAATTTCATGGGGGTACCCCTTGGAAAAAGTTCGAAAAATTTAGAAACCATATTAAAGCAATGTTTTGAATAAGGAAAGTAGCTTCTGGGTTTGCTGATTACGAAATAGTACTTTATTTCCTGATCGGATACAAATTGGCAAAGCTATGGCCATCGGAAGGAGCAAAAGTGGAGAAATTGGGAAATCCCATAATTTCATGGGGGTACCCCTTGGAAAAAATTCTAAAAATTTAAAAACCATATTTAAGCAATGTTTTGAATAAGGAAAGTCGCTTCTGTCTTTGCTGATTACGAAATGGTACTTTATTTCCTGATCGAATACAAATTGGCAAAGCTATGGCCATCGGAAGGAGCAAAAGTGGGGAAATTGAAAAAACCCACAATTTCATGGGGGTACCCCTTGGAAAAAACTCGAAAAATTTAAAAACAATATTTAAGCATTGTTTTGAATAAGGAAAGTCGCTTCTGGGTTTGCTGATTACGAAATGGTACTTTATTTCCTGATCGGATACAAATTGGCAAAGCTATGGCCATCGGAAGGAGCAAAAGTGGGGAAATTGGGAAATCCCATAATTTCATGGGGGTACCCCTTGGAAAAAATTCGAAAAATTTAAAAACCATATTTAAGCAATGTTTTGACTACGGAAAGTCGCTTCTGGGTTTGCTGATTACGAAATGGTACTCTATTTCCTGATCGGATACAAATTGGCAAAGCTATGGCCATCGGAAGGAGCAAAAGTGGGGAAATTGGGAAATCCCATAATTTCATGGGGGTACCCCTTCGAAAAAATTCGAAAAATTTAAAAACCATATTTAAGCAATGTTTTGACTAAGGAAAGTCGCTTCTGGGTTTGCTGATTACGAAATGGTACTGCATTTCCTGATCGGATACAAATTGGCAAAGCTATGGCCATCGGAAGGAGCAAAACTGGGGAAATTAGGAAATCCCACAATTTCATGGGGGTACCCCTTCGAAAAAATTCGAAAAATTTAAAAACGATATTTAAGCATTGTTTTGAATAAGGAGAGTCGCTGCTGTCTTTGCTGATTACGAAATGGTACTTTATTTCCTGATCGGATACAAATTGGCAAAGCTATGGCCATCGGAAGGAGCAAAAGTGGGGAAATTGGGAAATTCCACAATTGGGGGGGTACCCTTGCAAAAAATTCGAAAAATTTAAAAACCATATTAAAGCAATGTTTTGAATAAGGAAAGTCACTTCTGGGTTTGCTGATTACGAAATGGTACTTTATTTCCTGATCGGATACAAATTGGCAAAGCTATGGCTATCGGAAGCAGCAAAAGTGGGGAAATTGGGAAATCCCATAATTTCATGGGGGTACCCCTTGGAAAAAATTCGAAAAATTTAAAAACCATATTTAAGCAATGTTTTGACTAAGGAAAGTCGCTTCTGTGTTCGCTGATTACGAAAAGGTACTTTATTTCCTGATCGGATACAAATTGGCAAAGCTATGGCCATCGGAAGGAGCAAAAGTGGGGAAATTGGGAAATCCCATAATTTCATGGGGGTACCCCTTGGAAAAAATTCGAAAAATTTAAAAACGATATTTAAGCATTGTTTTGAATTAGGAGAGTCGCTGCTGTCTTTGCTGATTACGAAATGGTACTTTATTACCTGATCGGATACAAATTGGCAAAGCTATGACCATCGGAAGGAGCCAAAGTGGGGAAATTGGGAAAACCCACAATTTCATGGGGGTACCCCTTGGAAAAAATTCTAAAAATTTAAAAACCATATTTAAGCAATGTTTTGACTAAGGAAAGTCGCTTCTGGGTTTGCTGATTACGAAATGGTACTTTATTTCCTGATCGGATACAAATTGGCAAAGCTATGGCCATCGGAAGGAGCAAAAGTGGGGAAATTGAAAAAACCCACAATTTCATGGGGGTACCCCTTGGAAAAAATTCTAAAAATTTAAAAACCATATTTAAGCAATGTTTTGACTAAGGAAAGTCGCTTCTGGGTTTGCTGATTACGAAATGGTACTTTATTTCCTGATCGGATACAAATTGGCAAAGCTATGGCCATCGGAAGGAGCAAAAGTGGGGAAATTGAAAAAACCCACAATTTCATGGGGGTACCCCTTGGAAAAAATTCGAAAAATTTAAAAACCATATTTAAGCAATGTTTTGACTACGGAAAGTCGCTTCTGGGTTTGCTGATTACGAAATGGTACTCTATTTCCTGATCGGATACTAATTGGCAAAGCTATGGCCATCGGAAGGAGCAAAAGTGGGGAAATTGGGAAATCCCATAGTTTCATGGGGGTACCCCTTGGAAAAAATTCGAAAAATTTAAAAACGATATTTAAGCATTGTTTTGAATAAGGAAAGTCGCTTCTGGGTTTGCTGATTACGAAATGGTACTTTATTTCCTGATCGGATACAAATTGGCAAAGCTATGGCCATCGGAAGGAGCAAAAGTGGGGAAATTGAAAAAACCCACAATTTCATGGGGGTACCCCTTGGAAAAAATTCTAAAAATTTAAAAACCATATTTAAGCAATGTTTTGACTACGGAAAGTCGCTTCTGGGTTTGCTGATTACGAAATGGTACTTTATTTCCTGATCGGATACAAATTGGCAAAGCTATGGCCATCGGAAGGAGCAAAAGTGGGGAAATTGGGAAATCCCACAATTTCATGGGGGTACCCCTTGGAAAAAATTCTAAAAATTTAAAAACCATATTTAAGCAATGTTTTGACTAAGGAAAGTCGCTTCTGGGTTTGCTGATTACGAAATGGTACTTTATTTCCTGATCGGATACAAATTGGCAAAGCTATGGCCATCGGAAGGAGCAAAAGTGGGGAAATTGAAAAAACCCACAATTTCATGGGGGTACCCCTTGGAAAAAATTCGAAAAATTTAAAAACCATATTTAAGCAATGTTTTGACCAAGGAAAGTCGCTTCTGGGTTTGCTGATTACGAAATGGTACTTTATTTCCTGATCGGATACAAATTGGCAAAGCTATGGCCATCGGAAGGAGCAAAAGTGGGGAAATTGGGAAATCCCATAATTTCATGGGGAAAAAATTAGAAAAATTTAAAAACCATATTAAAGCAATGTTTTGAATAAGGAAAGTCGCTTCTGGGTTTGCTGATTACGAAATGGTACTTTATTTTCTGGCCGGATACAAATTGGCACAGTTATGGCCATCGGAAGGAGCAAAAGTGGGGAAATTGGGAAATCCCACAATTTCATGGGGGTACCCCTTGGAAAAAGTTCGAAAAATTTAAAAACCATATAAAAGCAATGTTTTGAATAAGAAATGTCGCTTCTGGGTTTGCTGATTACGAAATAGTACTTTATTTCCTGATCGGATACAAATTGGCAAAGCTATGGCCATCGGAAGGAGCAAAAGTGGGGAAATTGAAAAAACCCACAATTTCATGGGGGTACCCCTTGGAAAAAATTCGAAAAATTTAAAAACCATATTTAAGCAATGTTTTGACCAAGGAAAGTCGCTTCTGGGTTTGCTGATTACGAAATGGTACTTTATTTCCTGATCGGATACAAATTGGCAAAGCTATGGCCATCGGAAGGAGCAAAAGTGGGGAAATTGAAAAAACCCACAATTTCATGGGGGTACCCCTTGGAAAAAATTCGAAAAATTTAAAAACCATATTTAAGCAATGTTTTGACTACGGAAAGTCGCTTCTGGGTTTGCTGATTACGAAATGGTACTCTATTTCCTGATCGGATACTAATTGGCAAAGCTATGGCCATCGGAAGGAGCAAAAGTGGGGAAATTGGGAAATCCCATAGTTTCATGGGGGTACCCCTTGGAAAAAATTCGAAAAATTTAAAAACGATATTTAAGCATTGTTTTGAATAAGGAAAGTAGCTTCTGGGTTTGCTGATTACGAAATAGTACTTTATTTCCTGATCGGATACAAATTGGCAAAGCTATGGCCATCGGAAGGAGCAAAAGTGGAGAAATTGGGAAATCCCATAATTTCATGGGGGTACCCCTTGGAAAAAATTCGAAAAATTTAAAAACGATATTTAAGCATTGTTTTGAATAAGGAAAGTCGCTTCTGGGTTTGCTGATTACGAAATGGTACTTTATTTCCTGATCGGATACAAATTGGCAAAGCTATGGCCATCGGAAGGAGCAAAAGTGGGGAAATTGAAAAAACCCACAATTTCATGGGGGTACCCCTTGGAAAAAATTCTAAAAATTTAAAAACCATATTTAAGCAATGTTTTGAATACGGAAAGTCGCTTCTGGGTTTGCTGATTACGAAATGGTACTTTATTTCCTGATCGGATACAAATTGGCAAAGCTATGGCCATCGGAAGGAGCAAAAGTGGGGAAATTGGGAAATCCCACAATTTCATGGGGGTACCCCTTGGAAAAAATTCTAAAAATTTAAAAACCATATTTAAGCAATGTTTTGACTAAGGAAAGTCGCTTCTGGGTTTGCTGATTACGAAATGGTACTTTATTTCCTGATCGGATACAAATTGGCAAAGCTATGGCCATCGGAAGGAGCAAAAGTGGGGAAATTGAAAAAACCCACAATTTCATGGGGCTACCCCTTGGAAAAAATTCGAAAAATTTAAAAACCATATTTAAGCAATGTTTTGACCAAGGAAAGTCGCTTCTGGGTTTGCTGATTACGAAATGGTACTTTATTTCCTGATCGGATACAAATTGGCAAAGCTATGGCCATCGGAAGGAGCAAAAGTGGGGAAATTGGGAAATCCCATAATTTCATGGGGAAAAAATTAGAAAAATTTAAAAACCATATTAAAGCAATGTTTTGAATAAGGAAAGTCGCTTCTGGGTTTGCTGATTACGAAATGGTACATTATTTCCTGATCGAATACAAATTGGCAAAGCTATGGCCATCGGAAGGAGCAAAAGTGAGGAAATTGGGAAATCCCATAATTTCATGGGGGTACCCCTTGGAAAAAATTCGAAAAATTTAAAAACCATATTAAAGCAATGTTTTGAATAAGGAAAGTCGCTTCTGGGTTTGCTGATTACGAAATGGTACTTTATTTTCTGGCCGGATACAAATTGGCAAAGTTATGGCCATCGGAAGGAGCAAAAGTGGGGAAATTGGGAAATCCCACAATTTCATGGGGGTACCCCTTGGAAAAAGTTCGAAAAATTTAAAAACCATATAAAAGCAATGTTTTGAATAAGAAATGTCGCTTCTGGGTTTGCTGATTACGAAATAGTACTTTATTTCCTGATCGGATACAAATTGGCAAAGCTATGGCCATCGGAAGGAGCAAAAGTGGGGAAATTGAAAAAACCCACAATTTCATGGGGGTACCCCTTGGAAAAAATTCGAAAAATTTAAAAACCATATTTAAGCAATGTTTTGACCAAGGAAAGTCGCTTCTGGGTTTGCTGATTACGAAATGGTACTTTATTTCCTGATCGGATACAAATTGGCAAAGCTATGGCCATCGGAAGGAGCAAAAGTGGGGAAATTGAAAAAACCCACAATTTCATGGGGGTACCCCTTGGAAAAAATTCGAAAAATTTAAAAACCATATTAAAGCAATGTTTTGAATATGGAAAGTCGCTTCTGGGTTTGCTGATTACGAAATGGTACTTTATTTTCTGATCGGATAGAAATTGGCAAAGCTATGGCCATCGGAAGGAGCAAAAGTGGGGAAATTGGGAAATCCCACAATTTCATGGGGGTACCCCTTGGAAAAAGTTCGAAAAATTTAGAAACCATATTAAAGCAATGTTTTGAATAAGGAAAGTAGCTTCTGGGTTTGCTGATTACGAAATAGTACTTTATTTCCTGATCGGATACAAATTGGCAAAGCTATGGCCATCGGAAGGAGCAAAAGTGGAGAAATTGGGAAATCCCATAATTTCATGGGGGTACCCCTTGGAAAAAATTCTAAAAATTTAAAAACCATATTTAAGCAATGTTTTGACTAAGGAAAGTCGCTTCTGTCTTTGCTGATTACGAAATGGTACTTTATTTCCTGATCGAATACAAATTGGCAAAGCTATGGCCATCGGAAGGAGCAAAAGTGGGGAAATTGAAAAAACCCACAATTTCATGGGGGTACCCCTTGGAAAAAACTCGAAAAATTTAAAAACAATATTTAAGCATTGTTTTGAATAAGGAAAGTCGCTTCTGGGTTTGCTGATTACGAAATGGTACTTTATTTCCTGATCGGATACAAATTGGCAAAGCTATGGCCATCGGAAGGAGCAAAAGTGGGGAAATTGGGAAATCCCATAATTTCATGGGGAAAAAATTCGAAAAATTTAAAAACCATATTTAAGCAATGTTTTGACTACGGAAAGTCGCTTCTGGGTTTGCTGATTACGAAATGGTACTCTATTTCCTGATCGGATACAAATTGGCAAAGCTATGGCCATCGGAAGGAGCAAAAGTGGGGAAATTGGGAAATCCCATAATTTCATGGGGGTACCCCTTGCAAAAAATTCGAAAAATTTAAAAACCATATTTAAGCAATGTTTTGACTAAGGAAAGTCGCTTCTGGGTTTGCTGATTACGAAATGGTACTGCATTTCCTGATCGGATACAAATTGGCAAAGCTATGGCCATCGGAAGGAGCAAAACTGGGGAAATTAGGAAATCCCACAATTTCATGGGGGTACCCCTTCGAAAAATTCGAAAAATTTAAAAACGATATTTAAGCATTGTTTTGAATAAGGAGAGTCGCTGCTGTCTTTGCTGATTACGAAATGGTACTTTATTTCCTGATCGGATACAAATTGGCAAAGCTATGGCCATCGGAAGGAGCAAAAGTGGGGAAATTGGGAAATTCCACAATTGGGGGGGTACCCTTGCAAAAAATTCGAAAAATTTAAAAACCATATTAAAGCAATGTTTTGAATAAGGAAAGTCACTTCTGGGTTTGCTGATTACGAAATGGTACTTTATTTCCTGATCGGATACAAATTGGCAAAGCTATGGCTATCGGAAGCAGCAAAAGTGGGGAAATTGGGAAATCCCATAATTTCATGGGGGTACCCCTTGGAAAAAATTCGAAAAATTTAAAAACGATATTTAAGCATTGTTTTGAATTAGGAGAGTCGCTGCTGTCTTTGCTGATTACGAAATGGTACTTTATTACCTGATCGGATACAAATTGGCAAAGCTATGACCATCGGAAGGAGCCAAAGTGGGGAAATTGGGAAAACCCACAATTTCATGGGGGTACCCCTTGGAAAAAATTCTAAAAATTTAAAAACCATATTTAAGCAATGTTTTGACTAAGGAAAGTCGCTTCTGGGTTTGCTGATTACGAAATGGTACTTTATTTCCTGATCGGATACAAATTGGCAAAGCTATGGCCATCGGAAGGAGCAAAAGTGGGGAAATTGAAAAAACCCACAATTTCATGGGGGTACCCCTTGGAAAAAATTCTAAAAATTTAAAAACCATATTTAAGCAATGTTTTGACTAAGGAAAGTCGCTTCTGGGTTTGCTGATTACGAAATGGTACTTTATTTCCTGATCGGATACAAATTGGCAAAGCTATGGCCATCGGAAGGAGCAAAAGTGGGGAAATTGAAAAAACCCACAATTTCATGGGGGTACCCCTTGGAAAAAATTCGAAAAATTTAAAAACCATATTTAAGCAATGTTTTGACTACGGAAAGTCGCTTCTGGGTTTGCTGATTACGAAATGGTACTCTATTTCCTGATCGGATACTAATTGGCAAAGCTATGGCCATCGGAAGGAGCAAAAGTGGGGAAATTGGGAAATCCCATAGTTTCATGGGGGTACCCCTTGGAAAAAATTCGAAAAATTTAAAAACGATATTTAAGCATTGTTTTGAATAAGGAAAGTCGCTTCTGGGTTTGCTGATTACGAAATGGTACTTTATTTCCTGATCGGATACAAATTGGCAAAGCTATGGCCATCGGAAGGAGCAAAAGTGGGGAAATTGGGAAATTCCACAATTGGGGGGGTACCCTTGCAAAAAATTCGAAAAATTTAAAAACCATATTAAAGCAATGTTTTGAATAAGGAAAGTCACTTCTGGGTTTGCTGATTACGAAATGGTACTTTATTTCCTGATCGGATACAAATTGGCAAAGCTATGGCTATCGGAAGCAGCAAAAGTGGGGAAATTGGGAAATCCCATAATTTCATGGGGGTACCCCTTGGAAAAAATTCGAAAAATTTAAAAACCATATTTAAGCAATGTTTTGACTAAGGAAAGTCGCTTCTGTGTTCGCTGATTACGAAAAGGTACTTTATTTCCTGATCGGATACAAATTGGCAAAGCTATGGCCATCGGAAGGAGCAAAAGTGGGGAAATTGGGAAATCCCATAATTTCATGGGGGTACCCCTTGGAAAAAATTCGAAAAATTTAAAAACGATATTTAAGCATTGTTTTGAATTAGGAGAGTCGCTGCTGTCTTTGCTGATTACGAAATGGTACTTTATTACCTGATCGGATACAAATTGGCAAAGCTATGACCATCGGAAGGAGCCAAAGTGGGGAAATTGGGAAAACCCACAATTTCATGGGGGTACCCCTTGGAAAAAATTCTAAAAATTTAAAAACCATATTTAAGCAATGTTTTGACTAAGGAAAGTCGCTTCTGGGTTTGCTGATTACGAAATGGTACTTTATTTCCTGATCGGATACAAATTGGCAAAGCTATGGCCATCGGAAGGAGCAAAAGTGGGGAAATTGAAAAAAACCCACAATTTCATGGGGGTACCCCTTGGAAAAAATTCTAAAAATTTAAAAACCATATTTAAGCAATGTTTTGACTAAGGAAAGTCGCTTCTGGGTTTGCTGATTACGAAATGGTACTTTATTTCCTGATCGGATACAAATTGGCAAAGCTATGGCCATCGGAAGGAGCAAAAGTGGGGAAATTGAAAAAACCCACAATTTCATGGGGGTACCCCTTGGAAAAAATTCGAAAAATTTAAAAACCATATTTAAGCAATGTTTTGACTACGGAAAGTCGCTTCTGGGTTTGCTGATTACGAAATGGTACTCTATTTCCTGATCGGATACTAATTGGCAAAGCTATGGCCATCGGAAGGAGCAAAAGTGGGGAAATTGGGAAATCCCATAGTTTCATGGGGGTACCCCTTGGAAAAAATTCGAAAAATTTAAAAACGATATTTAAGCATTGTTTTGAATAAGGAAAGTCGCTTCTGGGTTTGCTGATTACGAAATGGTACTTTATTTCCTGATCGGATACAAATTGGCAAAGCTATGGCCATCGGAAGGAGCAAAAGTGGGGAAATTGAAAAAACCCACAATTTCATGGGGGTACCCCTTGGAAAAAATTCTAAAAATTTAAAAACCATATTTAAGCAATGTTTTGACTACGGAAAGTCGCTTCTGGGTTTGCTGATTACGAAATGGTACTTTATTTCCTGATCGGATACAAATTGGCAAAGCTATGGCCATCGGAAGGAGCAAAAGTGGGGAAATTGGGAAATCCCACAATTTCATGGGAGTACCCCTTGGAAAAAATTCTAAAAATTTAAAAACCATATTTAAGCAATGTTTTGACTAAGGAAAGTCGCTTCTGGGTTTGCTGATTACGAAATGGTACTTTATTTCCTGATCGGATACAAATTGGCAAAGCTATGGCCATCGGAAGGAGCAAAAGTGGGGAAATTGAAAAAACCCACAATTTCATGGGGGTACCCCTTGGAAAAAATTCGAAAAATTTAAAAACCATATTTAAGCAATGTTTTGACCAAGGAAAGTCGCTTCTGGGTTTGCTGATTACGAAATGGTACTTTATTTCCTGATCGGATACAAATTGGCAAAGCTATGGCCATCGGAAGGAGCAAAAGTGGGGAAATTGGGAAATCCCATAATTTCATGGGGAAAAAATTAGAAAAATTTAAAAACCATATTAAAGCAATGTTTTGAATAAGGAAAGTCGCTTCTGGGTTTGCTGATTACGAAATGGTACATTATTTCCTGATCGAATACAAATTGGCAAAGCTATGGCCATCGGAAGGAGCAAAAGTGAGGAAATTGGGAAATCCCATAATTTCATGGGGGTACCCCTTGGAAAAATTCGAAAAATTTAAAAACCATATTAAAGCAATGTTTTGAATAAGGAAAGTCGCTTCTGGGTTTGCTGATTACGAAATGGTACTTTATTTTCTGGCCGGATACAAATTGGCAAAGTTATGGCCATCGGAAGGAGCAAAAGTGGGGAAATTGGGAAATCCCACAATTTCATGGGGGTACCCCTTGGAAAAAGTTCGAAAAATTTAAAAACCATATAAAAGCAATGTTTTGAATAAGAAATGTCGCTTCTGGGTTTGCTGATTACGAAATAGTACTTTATTTCCTGATCGGATACAAATTGGCAAAGCTATGGCCATCGGAAGGAGCAAAAGTGGGGAAATTGAAAAAACCCACAATTTCATGGGGGTACCCCTTGGAAAAAATTCGAAAAATTTAAAAACCATATTTAAGCAATGTTTTGACCAAGGAAAGTCGCTTCTGGGTTTGCTGATTACGAAATGGTACTTTATTTCCTGATCGGATACAAATTGGCAAAGCTATGGCCATCGGAAGGAGCAAAAGTGGGGAAATTGGGAAATCCCATAATTTCATGGGGAAAAAATTAGAAAAATTTAAAAACCATATTAAAGCAATGTTTTGAATAAGGAAAGTCGCTTCTGGGTTTGCTGATTACGAAATGGTACTTTATTTCCTGATCGGATACAAATTGGCAAAGCTATGGCCATCGGAAGGTGCAAAAGTGGGGAAATTAGGAAATCCCACAATTTCATGGGGGTACCCCTTGGAAAAAATTCGAAAAATTTAAAAACCATATTAAAGCAATTGTTTGAATAAGGAAAGTCGCTTCTGGGTTTGCTGATTACGAAATGGTACTTTATTTCCTGATCGGATACAAATTGGCAAAGCTATGGCCATCGGAAGGAGCAAAAGTGGGGACATTAGGAAATCCCACAATTTCATGGGGGTACCCCTTCGAAAAATTCGAAAAATTTAAAAACCATATTAAAGCAATGGTTTGAATAAGGAAAGTCGCTTCTGGGTTTGCTGATTACGAAATAGTACTTTATTTCCTGATCGGATACAAAATGGCAAAGCTATGGCCATCGGAAGGAGCAAAAGTGGGGAAATTGGGAAATCCCACAATTTCATGGGGGTACCCCTTGGAAAAAATTCGAAAAATTTAAAAACCATATTAAAGCAATGTTTTGAATAAGGAAAGTCGCTTCTGGGTTTGCTGATTACGAAATGGTACTTTATTTCCTGATCGGATAGAAATTGGCAAAGCTATGGCCAACGGAAGGAGCAAAAGTGGGGAAATTGGGAAATCCCACAATTTCATGGGGGTACCCCTTGGAAAAAGTTCGACAAATTTAAAAACCATATTAAAGCAATGTTTTGAATAAGGAAAGTCGCTTCTGGGTTTGCTGATTACGAAATGGTACTTTATTTCCTGATCGGATACAAATTGGCAAAGCTATGGCCATCGGAAGGTGCAAAAGTGGGGAAATTAGGAAATCCCACAATTTCATGGGGGGTACCCCTTGGAAAAAGTTCGACAAATTTAAAAACCATATTAAAGCAATGTTTTGAATAAGGAAAGTAGCTTCTGGGTTTGCTGATTACGAAATGGTACTTTATTTCCTGATCGGATACAAATTGGCAAAGCTATGGCCATCGGAAGGTGCAAAAGTGGGGAAATTAGTAAATCCCACAATTTCATGGGGGTACCCCTTGGAAAAAATTCGAAAAATTTAAAAACCATATTAAAGCAATGGTTTGAATAAGAAAAGTCGCTTCTGGGTTTGCTGATTACGAAATGGTACTGTATTTCCTGATCGGATACAAATTGGCAACGCTATGGCCATCGGAAGGAGCAAAAGTGAGGAAATTGGGAAATCCCATAATTTCAGGGGGGTACCCCTTGCAAAAAATTCTAAAAATTTAAAAATCATATTAAAGCAATGTTTTGAATAAGAAAAGTCGCTTCTGGGTTGGCTGATTACGAAATGGTACTGTATTTCCTGATCGGATACAGATTGGCAAAGCTATGGCCATCGGAAGAAGCAAAAGTGGGGAAATTAGGAAATCCCACAATTTCATGGGGGTGCCCCTTGGAAAAAATTCGAAAAATTTAAAAACCATATTAAAGCAATGGTTTGAATAAGGAAAGTCGCTTCTGGGTTTGCTGATTACGAAATGGTACTTTATTTCCTGATCGGATACAAATTGGCAAAGCTATGGCCAACGGAAGGAGCAAAAGTGGGGAAATTGGGAAATCCCACAATTTCATGGGGGTACCCCTTGGAAAAAGTTCGAAAAATTTAAAAACCATATTAAAGCAATGTTTTGAATAAGGAAAGTCGCTTCTGGATTTGCTGATTACGAAATGGTACTTTATTTCCTGATCGGATACAAATTGGCAAAGCTATGGCCATCGGAAGGAGCAAAAATAGGAGAAATTGGGAAATCCCACAATTTCATGGGGGTACCCCTTGGAAAAAATTCGAAAAATTTAAAAACCATATTAAAGCAATGGTTTGAATAAGAAAAGTCGCTTCTGGGTTTGCTGATTACGAAATGGTACTGTATTTCCTGATCGGATACAAATTGGCAACGCTATGGCCATCGGAAGGAGCAAAAGTGAGGAAATTGGGAAATCCCATAATTTCAGGGGGGTACCCCTTGCAAAAAATTCTAAAAATTTAAAAATCATATTAAAGCAATGTTTTGAATAAGAAAAGTCGCTTCTGGGTTGGCTGATTACGAAATGGTACTGTATTTCCTGATCGGATACAGATTGGCAAAGCTATGGCCATCGGAAGAAGCAAAAGTGGGGAAATTAGGAAATCCCACAATTTCATGGGGGGTGCCCCTTGGAAAAAATTCGAAAAATTTAAAAACCATATTAAAGCAATGGTTTGAATAAGGAAAGTCGCTTCTGGGTTTGCTGATTACGAAATGGTACTTTATTTCCTGATCGGATACAAATTGGCAAAGCTATGGCCAACGGAAGGAGCAAAAGTGGGGAAATTGGGAAATCCCACAATTTCATGGGGGTACCCCTTGGAAAAAGTTCGAAAAATTTAAAAACCATATTAAAGCAATGTTTTGAATAAGGAAAGTCGCTTCTGGATTTGCTGATTACGAAATGGTACTTTATTTCCTGATCGGATACAAATTGGCAAAGCTATGGCCATCGGAAGGAGCAAAAATAGGGGAAATTGGGAAATCCCACAATTTCATGGGGGTACCCCTTGGAAAAAATTCGAAAAATTTAAAAACCATATTTAAGCAATGTTTTGACTATGGAAAGTCGCTTCTGGGTTTGCTGATTACGAAATGGTACTTTATTTCCTGATCGGATACAAATTGGCAAAGCTATGGCCATCGGAAGGAGCAAAAGTGGGGAAATTAGGAAATCCCACAATTTCATGGGGGTACCCCTTGGAAAAAGTTCGAAAAATTTAAAAACCATATTTAAGCAATGTTTTGAATCGGAAGGAAGGAGCAAAAGTGGGGAAATTGAAAAAACCCACAATTTCATGGGGGTACCCCTTGGAAAAAATTCGAAAAATTTAAAAACCATATTTAAGCAATGTTTTGACCAAGGAAAGTCGCTTCTGGGTTTGCTGATTACGAAATGGTACTTTATTTCCTGATCGGATACAAATTGGCAAAGCTATGGCCATCGGAAGGAGCAAAAGTGGGGAAATTGGGAAATCCCATAATTTCATGGGGAAAAAATTAGAAAAATTTAAAAACCATATTAAAGCAATGTTTTGAATAAGGAAAGTCGCTTCTGGGTTTGCTGATTACGAAATGGTACTTTATTTCCTGATCGGATACAAATTGGCAAAGCTATGGCCATCGGAAGGTGCAAAAGTGGGGAAATTAGGAAATCCCACAATTTCATGGGTGTACCCCTTGGAAAAAATTCGAAAAATTTAAAAACCATATTAAAGCAATTGTTTGAATAAGGAAAGTCGCTTCTGGGTTTGCTGATTACGAAATGGTACTTTATTTCCTGATCGGATACAAATTGGCAAAGCTATGGCCATCGGAAGGAGCAAAAGTGGGGACATTAGGAAATCCCACAATTTCATGGGGGTACCCCTTCGAAAAAATTCGAAAAATTTAAAAACCATATTAAAGCAATGGTTTGAATAAGGAAAGTCGCTTCTGGGTTTGCTGATTACGAAATAGTACTTTATTTCCTGATCGGATACAAAATGGCAAAGCTATGGCCATCGGAAGGAGCAAAAGTGGGGAAATTGGGAAATCCCACAATTTCATGGGGGTACCCCTTGGAAAAAATTCGAAAAATTTAAAAACCATATTAAAGCAATGTTTTGAATAAGGAAAGTCGCTTCTGGGTTTGCTGATTACGAAATGGTACTTTATTTCCTGATCGGATAGAAATTGGCAAAGCTATGGCCAACGGAAGGAGCAAAAGTGGGGAAATTGGGAAATCCCACAATTTCATGGGGGTACCCCTTGGAAAAAGTTCGACAAATTTAAAAACCATATTAAAGCAATGTTTTGAATAAGGAAAGTCGCTTCTGGGTTTGCTGATTACGAAATGGTACTGTATTTCCTGATCGGATACAAATTGGCAAAGCTATGGCCATCGGAAGGTGCAAAAGTGGGGAAATTAGGAAATCCCACAATTTCATGGGGGTACCCCTTGGAAAAAGTTCGACAAATTTAAAAACCATATTAAAGCAATGTTTTGAATAAGGAAAGTAGCTTCTGGGTTTGCTGATTACGAAATGGTACTTTATTTCCTGATCGGATACAAATTGGCAAAGCTATGGCCATCGGAAGGTGCAAAAGTGGGGAAATTAGTAAATCCCACAATTTCATGGGGGTACCCCTTGGAAAAAATTCGAAAAATTTAAAAACCATATTAAAGCAATGGTTTGAATAAGAAAAGTCGCTTCTGGGTTTGCTGATTACGAAATGGTACTGTATTTCCTGATCGGATACAAATTGGCAACGCTATGGCCATCGGAAGGAGCAAAAGTGAGGAAATTGGGAAATCCCATAATTTCAGGGGGGTACCCCTTGCAAAAAATTCTAAAAATTTAAAAATCATATTAAAGCAATGTTTTGAATAAGAAAAGTCGCTTCTGGGTTGGCTGATTACGAAATGGTACTGTATTTCCTGATCGGATACAGATTGGCAAAGCTATGGCCATCGGAAGAAGCAAAAGTGGGGAAATTAGGAAATCCCACAATTTCATGGGGGTGCCCCTTGGAAAAAATTCGAAAAATTTAAAAACCATATTAAAGCAATGGTTTGAATAAGGAAAGTCGCTTCTGGGTTTGCTGATTACGAAATGGTACTTTATTTCCTGATCGGATACAAATTGGCAAAGCTATGGCCAACGGAAGGAGCAAAAGTGGGGAAATTGGGAAATCCCACAATTTCATGGGGGTACCCCTTGGAAAAAGTTCGAAAAATTTAAAAACCATATTAAAGCAATGTTTTGAATAAGGAAAGTCGCTTCTGGATTTGCTGATTACGAAATGGTACTTTATTTCCTGATCGGATACAAATTGGCAAAGCTATGGCCATCGGAAGGAGCAAAAATAGGGGAAATTGGGAAATCCCACAATTTCATGGGGGTACCCCTTGGAAAAAATTCGAAAAATTTAAAAACCATATTTAAGCAATGTTTTGACTATGGAAAGTCGCTTCTGGGTTTGCTGATTACGAAATGGTACTTTATTTCCTGATCGGATACAAATTGGCAAAGCTATGGCCATCGGAAGGAGCAAAAGTGGGGAAATTAGGAAATCCCACAATTTCATGGGGGTACCCCTTGGAAAAAGTTCGAAAAATTTAAAAACCATATTTAAGCAATGTTTTGAATAAGGAAAGTCGCTTCTGGGTTTGCTGATTACGAAATGGTACTTTATTTCCTGTTCGGATACAAATTGGCAAAGCTATGGCCATCGGAAGGAGCAAAAATAGGGGAAATTGGGAAATCCCACAATTTCATGGGGGTACCCCTTGGAAAAAGTTCGAAAAATTTAAAAACCATATTTAAGCAATGTTTTGAATAAGGAAAGTCGCTTCTGGGTTTGCTGATTACGAAATGGTACTTTATTTCCTGATCGGATACAAATTGGCAAAGCTATGGCCATCGGAAGGAGCAAAAATAGGGGAAATTGGGAAATCCGACAATTTCATGGGGGTACCCCTTTGGAAAAATTCGAAAAATTTAAAAACCATATTTAAGCAATGTTTTGAATAAGGAAAGTCGCTTCTGGGTTTGCTGATTACGAAATGGTACTTTATTTCCTGATCGGATAGAAATTGGCAAAGCTATGGCCATCGGAAGGAGCAAAAGTGGGGAAATTGGGAAGTCCCACAATTTCATGGGGGTACCCCTTGGAAAAAGTTCGAAAAATTTAAAAACCATATTAAAGCAATGTTTTGAATAAGGAAAGTCGCTTCTGGGTTTGCTGATTACGAAATGGTACTGTATTTCCTGATCGGATACAAATTGGCAAAGCTATGGCCATCGGAAGGAGCAAAAGTGGGGAAATTAGGAAATCCCACAATTTCATGGGGGTACCCCTTGGAAAAAATTCGAAAAATTTAAAAACCATATTTAAGCAATGTTTTGAATAAGGAAAGTCGCTTCTGGGTTTGCTGATTACGAAATGGTACTTTATTTCCTGATCGGATACAAATTGGCAAAGCTATGGCCATCGGAAGGAGCAAAAGTGGGGAAATTAGGAAATCCCACAATTTCATGGGGGTACCCCGTGGGAAAAATTTGAAAAATTTAAAAACCATATTAAAGCAATGTTTTGAATAAGGAAAGTCGCTTCTGGGTTTGCTGATTACGAAATGGTACTGTATTTCCTGATCGGATACAAATTGGCAAAGCTATGGCCATCGGAAGGAGCAAAAGTGGGGAAATTAGGAAATCCCACAATTTCATGGGGGTACCCCTTGGAAAAAATTCGAAAAATTTAAAAACCATATTAAAGCAATGGTTTGAATAAGGAAAGTCGCTTCTGGGTTTGCTGATTACGAAATGGTACTTTATTTCCTGATCGGATACAAAATGGCAAAGCTATGGCCATCGGAAGAAGCAAAAGTGGGGAAATTGGGAAGTCCCACAATTTCATGGGGGTACCCCTTGGAAAAAGTTCGAAAAATTTAAAAACCATATTTAAGCAATGTTTTGAATAAGGAAAGTCGCTTCTGGGTTTGCTGATTACGAAATGGTACTTTATTTCCTGATCGGATACAAATTGGCAAAGCTATGGCCATCGGAAGGAGCAAAAATAGGGGAAATTGGGAAATCCCACAATTTCATGGGGGTACCCCTTGGAAAAAATTCGAAAAATTTAAAAACCATATTTAAGCAATGTTTTGAATAAGGAAAGTCGCTTCTGGGTTTGCTGATTACGAAATGGTACTTTATTTCCTGATCGGATAGAAATTGGCAAAGCTATGGCCATCGGAAGGAGCAAAAGTGGGGAAATTAGGAAATCCCACAATTTCATGGGGGTACCCCTTGGAAAAAATTCGAAAAATTTAAAAACCATATTTAAGCAATGTTTTGAATAAGGAAAGTCGCTTCTGGGTTTGCTGATTACGAAATGGTACTTTATTTCCTGATCGGATACAAATTGGCAAAGCTATGGCCATCGGAAGGAGCAAAAAATGGGGAAATTGGGAAATCCCACAATTTCATGGGGGTACCCCTTGGAAAAAATTCGAAAAATTTAAAAACCATATTTAAGCAATGTTTTGACTATGGAAAGTCGCTTCTGGGTTTGCTGATTACGAAATGGTACTTTATTTCCTGATCGGATACAAATTGGCAAAGCTATGGCCATCGGAAGGAGCAAAAGTGGGGAAATTAGGAAATCCCACAATTTCATGGGGGTACCCCTTGGAAAAAGTTCGAAAAATTTAAAAACCATATTTAAGCAATGTTTTGAATCGGAAGGAAGGAGCAAAAGTGGGGAAATTGAAAAAACCCACAATTTCATGGGGGTACCCCTTGGAAAAAATTCGAAAAATTTAAAAACCATATTTAAGCAATGTTTTGACCAAGGAAAGTCGCTTCTGGGTTTGCTGATTACGAAATGGTACTTTATTTCCTGATCGGATACAAATTGGCAAAGCTATGGCCATCGGAAGGAGCAAAAGTGGGGAAATTGGGAAATCCCATAATTTCATGGGGAAAAAATTAGAAAAATTTAAAAACCATATTAAAGCAATGTTTTGAATAAGGAAAGTCGCTTCTGGGTTTGCTGATTACGAAATGGTACTTTATTTCCTGATCGGATACAAATTGGCAAAGCTATGGCCATCGGAAGGAGCAAAAGTGGGGACATTAGGAAATCCCACAATTTCATGGGGGTACCCCTTCGAAAAAATTCGAAAAATTTAAAAACCATATTAAAGCAATGGTTTGAATAAGGAAAGTCGCTTCTGGGTTTGCTGATTACGAAATAGTACTTTATTTCCTGATCGGATACAAAATGGCAAAGCTATGGCCATCGGAAGGAGCAAAAGTGGGGAAATTGGGAAATCCCACAATTTCATGGGGGTACCCCTTGGAAAAATTCGAAAAATTTAAAAACCATATTAAAGCAATGTTTTGAATAAGGAAAGTCGCTTCTGGGTTTGCTGATTACGAAATGGTACTTTATTTCCTGATCGGATAGAAATTGGCAAAGCTATGGCCAACGGAAGGAGCAAAAGTGGGGAAATTGGGAAATCCCACAATTTCATGGGGGTACCCCTTGGAAAAAGTTCGACAAATTTAAAAACCATATTAAAGCAATGTTTTGAATAAGGAAAGTCGCTTCTGGGTTTGCTGATTACGAAATGGTACTGTATTTCCTGATCGGATACAAATTGGCAAAGCTATGGCCATCGGAAGGTGCAAAAGTGGGGAAATTAGGAAATCCCACAATTTCATGGGGGTACCCCTTGGAAAAAGTTCGACAAATTTAAAAACCATATTAAAGCAATGTTTTGAATAAGGAAAGTAGCTTCTGGGTTTGCTGATTACGAAATGGTACTTTATTTCCTGATCGGATACAAATTGGCAAAGCTATGGCCATCGGAAGGTGCAAAAGTGGGGAAATTAGTAAATCCCACAATTTCATGGGGGTACCCCTTGGAAAAAATTCGAAAAATTTAAAAACCATATTAAAGCAATGGTTTGAATAAGAAAAGTCGCTTCTGGGTTTGCTGATTACGAAATGGTACTGTATTTCCTGATCGGATACAAATTGGCAACGCTATGGCCATCGGAAGGAGCAAAAGTGAGGAAATTGGGAAATCCCATAATTTCAGGGGGGTACCCCTTGCAAAAAATTCTAAAAATTTAAAAATCATATTAAAGCAATGTTTTGAATAAGAAAAGTCGCTTCTGGGTTGGCTGATTACGAAATGGTACTGTATTTCCTGATCGGATACAGATTGGCAAAGCTATGGCCATCGGAAGAAGCAAAAGTGGGGAAATTAGGAAATCCCACAATTTCATGGGGGTGCCCCTTGGAAAAATTCGAAAAATTTAAAAACCATATTAAAGCAATGGTTTGAATAAGGAAAGTCGCTTCTGGGTTTGCTGATTACGAAATGGTACTTTATTTCCTGATCGGATACAAATTGGCAAAGCTATGGCCAACGGAAGGAGCAAAAGTGGGGAAATTGGGAAATCCCACAATTTCATGGGGGTACCCCTTGGAAAAAGTTCGAAAAATTTAAAAACCATATTAAAGCAATGTTTTGAATAAGGAAAGTCGCTTCTGGATTTGCTGATTACGAAATGGTACTTTATTTCCTGATCGGATACAAATTGGCAAAGCTATGGCCATCGGAAGGAGCAAAAATAGGGGAAATTGGGAAATCCCACAATTTCATGGGGGTACCCCTTGGAAAAAATTCGAAAAATTTAAAAACCATATTTAAGCAATGTTTTGACTATGGAAAGTCGCTTCTGGGTTTGCTGATTACGAAATGGTACTTTATTTCCTGATCGGATACAAATTGGCAAAGCTATGGCCATCGGAAGGAGCAAAAGTGGGGAAATTAGGAAATCCCACAATTTCATGGGGGTACCCCTTGGAAAAAGTTCGAAAAATTTAAAAACCATATTTAAGCAATGTTTTGAATAAGGAAAGTCGCTTCTGGGTTTGCTGATTACGAAATGGTACTTTATTTCCTGTTCGGATACAAATTGGCAAAGCTATGGCCATCGGAAGGAGCAAAAATAGGGGAAATTGGGAAATCCCACAATTTCATGGGGGTACCCCTTGGAAAAAGTTCGAAAAATTTAAAAACCATATTTAAGCAATGTTTTGAATAAGGAAAGTCGCTTCTGGGTTTGCTGATTACGAAATGGTACTTTATTTCCTGATCGGATACAAATTGGCAAAGCTATGGCCATCGGAAGGAGCAAAAATAGGGGAAATTGGGAAATCCGACAATTTCATGGGGGTACCCCTTGGAAAAAATTCGAAAAATTTAAAAACCATATTTAAGCAATGTTTTGAATAAGGAAAGTCGCTTCTGGGTTTGCTGATTACGAAATGGTACTTTATTTCCTGATCGGATAGAAATTGGCAAAGCTATGGCCATCGGAAGGAGCAAAAGTGGGGAAATTGGGAAGTCCCACAATTTCATGGGGGTACCCCTTGGAAAAAGTTCGAAAAATTTAAAAACCATATTAAAGCAATGTTTTGAATAAGGAAAGTCGCTTCTGGGTTTGCTGATTACGAAATGGTACTGTATTTCCTGATCGGATACAAATTGGCAAAGCTATGGCCATCGGAAGGAGCAAAAGTGGGGAAATTAGGAAATCCCACAATTTCATGGGGGTACCCCTTGGAAAAAATTCGAAAAATTTAAAAACCATATTTAAGCAATGTTTTGAATAAGGAAAGTCGCTTCTGGGTTTGCTGATTACGAAATGGTACTTTATTTCCTGATCGGATACAAATTGGCAAAGCTATGGCCATCGGAAGGAGCAAAAGTGGGGAAATTAGGAAATCCCACAATTTCATGGGGGGTACCCCGTGGGAAAAATTTGAAAAATTTAAAAACCATATTAAAGCAATGTTTTGAATAAGGAAAGTCGCTTCTGGGTTTGCTGATTACGAAATGGTACTGTATTTCCTGATCGGATACAAATTGGCAAAGCTATGGCCATCGGAAGGAGCAAAAGTGGGGAAATTAGGAAATCCCACAATTTCATGGGGGTACCCCTTGGAAAAAATTCGAAAAATTTAAAAACCATATTAAAGCAATGGTTTGAATAAGGAAAGTCGCTTCTGGGTTTGCTGATTACGAAATGGTACTTTATTTCCTGATCGGATACAAAATGGCAAAGCTATGGCCATCGGAAGAAGCAAAAGTGGGGAAATTGGGAAGTCCCACAATTTCATGGGGGTACCCCTTGGAAAAAGTTCGAAAAATTTAAAAACCATATTTAAGCAATGTTTTGAATAAGGAAAGTCGCTTCTGGGTTTGCTGATTACGAAATGGTACTTTATTTCCTGATCGGATACAAATTGGCAAAGCTATGGCCATCGGAAGGAGCAAAAATAGGGGAAATTGGGAAATCCCACAATTTCATGGGGGTACCCCTTGGAAAAAATTCGAAAAATTTAAAAACCATATTTAAGCAATGTTTTGAATAAGGAAAGTCGCTTCTGGGTTTGCTGATTACGAAATGGTACTTTATTTCCTGATCGGATAGAAATTGGCAAAGCTATGGCCATCGGAAGGAGCAAAAGTGGGGAAATTAGGAAATCCCACAATTTCATGGGGGTACCCCTTGGAAAAAATTCGAAAAATTTAAAAACCATATTTAAGCAATGTTTTGAATAAGGAAAGTCGCTTCTGGGTTTGCTGATTACGAAATGGTACTTTATTTCCTGATCGGATACAAATTGGCAAAGCTATGGCCATCGGAAGGAGCAAAAGTGGGGAAATTAGGAAATCCCACAATTTCATGGGGGTACCCCGTGGGAAAAATTTGAAAAATTTAAAAACCATATTAAAGCAATGTTTTGAATAAGGAAAGTCGCTTCTGGGTTTGCTGATTACGAAATGGTACTGTATTTCCTGATCGGATACAAATTGGCAAAGCTATGGCCATCGGAAGGAGCAAAAGTGGGGAAATTAGGAAATCCCACAATTTCATGGGGGTACCCCTTGGAAAAAATTCGAAAAATTTAAAAACCATATTAAAGCAATGGTTTGAATAAGGAAAGTCGCTTCTGGGTTTGCTGATTACGAAATGGTACTTTATTTCCTGATCGGATACAAAATGGCAAAGCTATGGCCATCGGAAGAAGCAAAAGTGGGGAAATTGGGAAGTCCCACAATTTCATGGGGGGTACCCCTTGGAAAAAGTTCGAAAAATTTAAAAACCATATTTAAGCAATGTTTTGAATAAGGAAAGTCGCTTCTGGGTTTGCTGATTACGAAATGGTACTTTATTTCCTGATCGGATACAAATTGGCAAAGCTATGGCCATCGGAAGGAGCAAAAATAGGGGAAATTGGGAAATCCCACAATTTCATGGGGGTACCCCTTGGAAAAAATTCGAAAAATTTAAAAACCATATTTAAGCAATGTTTTGAATAAGGAAAGTCGCTTCTGGGTTTGCTGATTACGAAATGGTACTTTATTTCCTGATCGGATAGAAATTGGCAAAGCTATGGCCATCGGAAGGAGCAAAAGTGGGGAAATTAGGAAATCCCACAATTTCATGGGGGGTACCCCTTGGAAAAAATTCGAAAAATTTAAAAACCATATTTAAGCAATGTTTTGAATAAGGAAAGTCGCTTCTGGGTTTGCTGATTACGAAATGGTACTTTATTTCCTGATCGGATACAAATTGGCAAAGCTATGGCCATCGGAAGGAGCAAAAGTGGAGAAATTGGGAAATCCCATAATTTCATGGGGAAAAAATTCGAAAAATTTAAAAACCATATTAAAGCAATGTTTTGAATAAGGAAAGTCGCTTCTGGGTTTGCTGATTACGAAATGGTACTGTATTTCCTGATCGGATACAAATTGGCAAAGCTATGGCCATCGGAAGGAGCAAAAGTGGGGAAATTAGGAAATCCCACAATTTCATGGGGGTACCCCTTGGAAAAAATTCGAAAAATTTAAAAACCATATTAAAGCAATGGTTTGAATAAGGAAAGTCGCTTCTGGGTTTGCTGATTACGAAATGGTACTTTATTTCCTGATCGGATACAAAATGGCAAAGCTATGGCCATCGGAAGGAGCAAAAGTGGGGAAATTGGGAAGTCCCACAATTTCATGGGGGTACCCCTTGGAAAAATTCGAAAAATTTAAAAACCATATTAAAGCAATGTTTTGAATAAGGAAAGTCGCTTCTGGGTTTGCTGATTACGAAATGGTACAGTATTTCCTGATCGGATACAAAATGGCAAAGCTATGGCCATCGAAAGGAGCAAAAGTGGAGAAATTGGGAAATCCCACAATTTCATGGGGGTTCCCCTTGGAAAAAGTTCGAAAAATTTAAAAACCATATTAAAGCAATGTTTTGACTATGGAAAGTCGCTTCTGGGTTTGCTGATTACGAAATGGTACTGTATTTCCTGATCGGATACAAATTGGCAAAGCTATGGCCATCGGAAGGAGCAAAAGTGGGGAAATTGGGAAATCCCATAATTTCATGGGGGTACCCCTTGGAAAAAATTCGAAAAAATTAAAAATCATATTAAAGCAATGTTTTGAATAAGGAAAGTCGCTTCTGGGTTTGCTGATTACGAAATGGTACTTTATTTCTGATCGGATACAAATTGGCAAAGCTATGACCATCGGAAGGAGCAAAAATAGGGGAAATTAGGAAATCCCACAATTTCATGGGGGTACCCCTTGGAAAAAATTCGAAAAATTTAAAAACCATATTAAAGCAATGTTTTGAATAAGGAAAGTCGCTTCTGGGTTTGCTGATTACGAAATGGTACTTTATTTCCTGATCGGATACAAATTGGCAAAGCTATGGCCAACGGAAGGAGCAAAAGTGAGGAAATTGGGAAATCCCATAATTTCAATGGGGTACCCCTTGGAAAAAATTCGAAAAATTTAAAAACCATATTAAAGCAATGTTTTGAATAAAAATTTAAAAACCATATTAAAGCAATGTTTTGAATATGGAAAGTCGCTTCTGGGTTTGCTGATTACGAAATGGTACTTTATTTTCTGATCGGATAGAAATTGGCAAAGCTATGGCCATCGGAAGGAGCAAAAGTGGGGAAATTGGGAAATCCCACAATTTCATGGGGGTACCCCTTGGAAAAAGTTCGAAAAATTTAGAAACCATATTAAAGCAATGTTTTGAATAAGGAAAGTAGCTTCTGGGTTTGCTGATTACGAAATAGTACTTTATTTCCTGATCGGATACAAATTGGCAAAGCTATGGCCATCGGAAGGAGCAAAAGTGGAGAAATTGGGAAATCCCATAATTTCATGGGGGTACCCCTTGGAAAAAATTCGAAAAAATTAAAAATCATATTAAAGCAATGTTTTGAATAAGGAAAGTCGCTTCTGGGTTTGCTGATTACGAAATGGTACTGTATTTCCTGATCGGATACAAATTGGCAAAGCTATGGCCATCGGAAGGAGCAAAAGTGGGGAAATTGGGAAATCCCATAATTTCATGGGGGTACCCCTTGGAAAAAATTCGAAAAAATTAAAAATCATATTAAAGCAATGTTTTGAATAAGGAAAGTCGCTTCTGGGTTTGCTGATTACGAAATGGTACTTTATTTCTGATCGGATACAAATTGGCAAAGCTATGACCATCGGAAGGAGCAAAAGTGGGCAAATTAGGAAATCCCACAATTTCATGGGGGTACCCCTTGGAAAAAGTTCGAAAAATTTAAAAACCATATTAAAGCAATGTTTTGAATAAGGAAAGTCGCTTCTGGGTTTGCTGATTACGAAATGGTACTTTATTTTCTGATCGGATAGAAATTGGCAAAGCTATGGCCATCGGAAGGAGCAAAAGTGGGGAAATTGGGAAATCCCACAATTTCATGGGGGTACCCCTTGGAAAAAGTTCGAAAAATTTAGAAACCATATTAAAGCAATGTTTTGAATAAGGAAAGTAGCTTCTGGGTTTGCTGATTACGAAATAGTACTTTATTTCCTGATCGGATACAAATTGGCAAAGCTATGGCCATCGGAAGGAGCAAAAGTGGAGAAATTAGGAAATCCCATAATTTCATGGGGAAAAAATTCGAAAAATTTAAAAACCATATGTAAGCAATGTTTTGAATAAGGAAAGTCGCTTCTGGGTTTGCTGATTACGAAATGGTACTTTATTTTCTGGCCGGATACAAATTGGCAAAGCTATGGCCATCGGAAGGAGCAAAAGTGGAGAAATTGGGAAATCCCATAATTTCACGGGGAAAAAATTAGAAAAATTTAAAAACCATATTTAAGCAATGTTTTGAATAAGGAAAGTCGCTTCTGGGTTTGCTGATTAAGAAATGGTACTTTATTTCCTGATCGGATAGAAATTGGCAAAGCTATGGCCATCGGAAGGAGCAAAAGTGGGGAAATTAGGAAATCCCACAATTTCATGGGGGTACCCCTTGGAAAAAGTTCGAAAAATTTAAAAACCATATTTAAGCAATGTTTTGAATAAGGAAAGTCGCTTCTGGGTTTGCTGATTACGAAATGGTACTTTATTTCCTGATCGGATACAAATTGGCAAAGCTATGGCCATCGGAAAGAGCAAAAGTGGGGAAATTAGGAAATCCCACATTTTCAGGGGGGTACCCCTTGGGAAAAATTCGAAAAATTTAAAAACCATATTAAAGCAATGTTTTGAATAAGGAAAGTCGCTTCTGGGTTTGCTGATTACGAAATGGTACAGTATTTCCTGATCGGATTCAAAATGGCAAAGCTATGGCCATCGAAAGGAGCAAAAGTGGAGAAATTGGGAAATCCCACAATTTCATGGGGGTTCCCCCTTGGAAAAAGTTCGAAAAATTTAAAAACCATATTAAAGCAATGTTTTGACTATGGAAAGTCGCTTCTGGGTTTGCTGATTACGAAATGGTACTTTATTTCCTGATCGGATACAAATTGGCAAAGCTATGGCCATCGGAAGGAGCAAAAGTGGGGAAATTAGGAAATCCCACAATTTCATGGGGGTACCCCTTGGGAAAAATTTGAAAAATTTAAAAACCATATTAAAGCAATGTTTTGACTATGGAAAGTCGCTTCTGGGTTTGCTGATTACGAAATGGTACTTTATTTCCTGATCGGATACAAATTGGCAAAGCTATGGCCATCGGAAGAAGCAAAAGTGGGGAAATTAGGAAATCCCACAATTTCATGGGGGTACCCCTTGGAAAAAATTTGAAAAATTTAAAAACCATATTAAAGCAATGTTTTGACTATGGAAAGTCGCTTCTGGGTTTGCTGATTACGAAATGGTACTTTATTTCCTGATCGGATACAAATTGGCAAAGCTATGGCCATCGGAAGGAGCAAAAATAGGGGAAATTGGGAAATCCCACAATTTCATGGGGGTACCCCTTGGAAAAAATTCGAAAAATTTAAAAACCATATTTAAGCAATGTTTTGAATAAGGAAAGTCGCTTCTGGGTTTGCTGATTACGAAATGGTACTTTATTTCCTGATCGGATAGAAATTGGCAAAGCTATGGCCATCGGAAGGAGCAAAAGTGGGGAAATTAGGAAATCCCACAATTTCATGGGGGTACCCCTTGGAAAAAATTCGAAAAATTTAAAAACCATATTTAAGCAATGTTTTGAATAAGGAAAGTCGCTTCTGGGTTTGCTGATTACGAAATGGTACAGTATTTCCTGATCGGATACAAAATGGCAAAGCTATGGCCATCGAAAGGAGCAAAAGTGGAGAAATTGGGAAATCCCACAATTTCATGGGGGTTCCCCTTGGAAAAAGTTCGAAAAATTTAAAAACCATATTAAAGCAATGTTTTGACTATGGAAAGTCGCTTCTGGGTTTGCTGATTACGAAATGGTACTTTATTTCCTGATCGGATACAAATTGGCAAAGCTATGGCCATCGGAAGGAGCAAAAATAGGGGAAATTGGGAAATCCCACAATTTCATGGGGGTACCCCTTGGAAAAAATTCGAAAAATTTAAAAACCATATTTAAGCAATGTTTTGAATAAGGAAAGTCGCTTCTGGGTTTGCTGATTACGAAATGGTACTTTATTTCCTGATCGGATAGAAATTGGCAAAGCTATGGCCATCGGAAGGAGCAAAAGTGGGGAAATTAGGAAATCCCACAATTTCATGGGGGTACCCCTTGGAAAAAATTCGAAAAATTTAAAAACCATATTTAAGCAATGTTTTGAATAAGGAAAGTCGCTTCTGGGTTTGCTGATTACGAAATGGTACAGTATTTCCTGATCGGATACAAAATGGCAAAGCTATGGCCATCGAAAGGAGCAAAAGTGGAGAAATTGGGAAATCCCACAATTTCATGGGGGTTCCCCTTGGAAAAAGTTCGAAAAATTTAAAAACCATATTAAAGCAATGTTTTGACTATGGAAAGTCGCTTCTGGGTTTGCTGATTACGAAATGGTACTGTATTTCCTGATCGGATACAAATTGGCAAAGCTATGGCCATCGGAAGGAGCAAAAGTGGGGAAATTGGGAAATCCCATAATTTCATGGGGGTACCCCTTGGAAAAAATTCGAAAAAATTAAAAATCATATTAAAGCAATGTTTTGAATAAGGAAAGTCGCTTCTGGGTTTGCTGATTACGAAATGGTACTTTATTTCTGATCGGATACAAATTGGCAAAGCTATGACCATCGGAAGGAGCAAAAATAGGGGAAATTAGGAAATCCCACAATTTCATGGGGGTACCCCTTGGAAAAAATTCGAAAAATTTAAAAACCATATTAAAGCAATGTTTTGAATAAGGAAAGTCGCTTCTGGGTTTGCTGATTACGAAATGGTACTTTATTTCCTGATCGGATACAAATTGGCAAAGCTATGGCCAACGGAAGGAGCAAAAGTGGGGAAATTGGGAAATCCCATAATTTCATGGGGGTACCCCTTGGAAAAAATTCTAAAAATTTAAAAACCATATTTAAGCAATGTTTTGACTAAGGAAAGTCGCTTCTGGGTTTGCTGATTACGAAATGGTACTTTATTTCCTGATCGGATACAAATTGGCAAAGCTATGGCCATCGGAAGGAGCAAAAGTGGGGAAATTGGGAAATCCCATAATTTCATGGGGGTACCCCTTGGAAAAAATTCGAAAAATTAAAAATCATATTAAAGCAATGTTTTGAATAAGGAAAGTCGCTTCTGGGTTTGCTGATTACGAAATGGTACTTTATTTCTGATCGGATACAAATTGGCAAAGCTATGGCCATCGGAAAGAGCAAAAGGGGGGAAATTAGGAAATCCCACAATTTCAGGGGGGTACCCCTTGGGAAAAATTCGAAAAATTTAAAAACCATATTAAAGCAATGTTTTGAATAAGGAAAGTCGCTTCTGGGTTTGCTGATTACGAAATGGTACAGTATTTCCTGATCGGATTCAAAATGGCAAAGCTATGGCCATCGAAAGGAGCAAAAGTGGAGAAATTGGGAAATCCCACAATTTCATGGGGGTTCCCCTTGGAAAAAGTTCGAAAAATTTAAAAACCATATTAAAGCAATGTTTTGACTATGGAAAGTCGCTTCTGGGTTTGCTGATTACGAAATGGTACTTTATTTCCTGATCGGATACAAATTGGCAAAGCTATGGCCATCGGAAGGAGCAAAAGTGGGGAAATTAGGAAATCCCACAATTTCATGGGGGAACCCCTTGGGAAAAATTTGAAAAATTTAAAAACCATATTAAAGCAGTGTTTTGAATAAGGAAAGTCGCTTCTGGGTTTGCTGATTACGAAATGGTACTTTATTTCCTGATCGGATAGAAATTGGCAAAGCTATGGCCATCGGAAGAAGCAAAAGTGGGGAAATTAGGAAATCCCACAATTTCATGGGGGTACCCCTTGGAAAAAATTCGAAAAATTTAAAAACCATATTAAAGCAATGTTTTGACTATGGAAAGTCGCTTCTGGGTTTGCTGATTACGAAATGGTACTTTATTTCCTGATCGGATACAAATTGGCAAAGCTATGGCCATCGGAAGGAGCAAAAATAGGGAAAATTGGGAAATCCCACAATTTCATGGGGGTACCCCTTGGAAAAAATTCGAAAAATTTAAAAACCATATTTAAGCAATGTTTTGAATAAGGAAAGTCGCTTCTGGGTTTGCTGATTACGAAATGGTACTTTATTTCCTGATCGGATAGAAATTGGCAAAGCTATGGCCATCGGAAGGAGCAAAAGTGGGGAAATTAGGAAATCCCACAATTTCATGGGGGTACCCCTTGGAAAAAATTCGAAAAATTTAAAAACCATATTTAAGCAATGTTTTGAATAAGGAAAGTCGCTTCTGGGTTTGCTGATTACGAAATGGTACTTTATTTCCTGATCGGATACAAATTGGCAAAGCTATGGCCATCGGAAGGAGCAAAAGTGGAGAAATTGGGAAATCCCATAATTTCATGGGGAAAAAATTCGAAAAATTTAAAAACCATATTAAAGCAATGTTTTGAATAAGGAAAGTCGCTTCTGGGTTTGCTGATTACGAAATGGTACTGTATTTCCTGATCGGATACAAATTGGCAAAGCTATGGCCATCGGAAGGAGCAAAAGTGGGGAAATTAGGAAATCCCACAATTTCATGGGGGTACCCCTTGGAAAAAATTCGAAAAATTTAAAAACCATATTAAAGCAATGGTTTGAATAAGGAAAGTCGCTTCTGGGTTTGCTGATTACGAAATGGTACTTTATTTCCTGATCGGATACAAAATGGCAAAGCTATGGCCATCGGAAGGAGCAAAAGTGGGGAAATTGGGAAGTCCCACAATTTCATGGGGGTACCCCTTGGAAAAAATTCGAAAAATTTAAAAACCATATTAAAGCAATGTTTTGAATAAGGAAAGTCGCTTCTGGGTTTGCTGATTACGAAATGGTACAGTATTTCCTGATCGGATACAAAATGGCAAAGCTATGGCCATCGAAAGGAGCAAAAGTGGAGAAATTGGGAAATCCCACAATTTCATGGGGGTTCCCCTTGGAAAAAGTTCGAAAAATTTAAAAACCATATTAAAGCAATGTTTTGACTATGGAAAGTCGCTTCTGGGTTTGCTGATTACGAAATGGTACTGTATTTCCTGATCGGATACAAATTGGCAAAGCTATGGCCATAGGAAGGAGCAAAAGTGGGGAAATTGGGAAATCCCATAATTTCATGGGGGTACCCCTTGGAAAAAATTCGAAAAAATTAAAAATCATATTAAAACAATGTTTTGAATAAGGAAAGTCGCTTCTGGGTTTGCTGATTACGAAATGGTACTTTATTTCTGATCGGATACAAATTGGCAAAGCTATGACCATCGGAAGGAGCAAAAATAGGGGAAATTAGGAAATCCCACAATTTCATGGGGGTACCCCTTGGAAAAAATTCGAAAAATTTAAAAACCATATTAAAGCAATGTTTTGAATAAGGAAAGTCGCTTCTGGGTTTGCTGATTACGAAATGGTACTTTATTTCCTGATCGGATACAAATTGGCAAAGCTATGGCCAACGGAAGGAGCAAAAGTGAGGAAATTGGGAAATCCCATAATTTCTATGGGGTACCCCTTGGAAAAAATTCGAAAAATTTAAAAACCATATTAAAGCAATGTTTTGAATAAAAATTTAAAAACCATATTAAAGCAATGTTTTGAATATGGAAAGTCGCTTCTGGGTTTGCTGATTACGAAATGGTACTTTATTTTCTGATCGGATAGAAATTGGCAAAGCTATGGCCATCGGAAGGAGCAAAAGTGGGGAAATTGGGAAATCCCACAATTTCATGGGGGTACCCCTTGGAAAAAGTTCGAAAATATTAGAAACCATATTAAAGCAATGTTTTGAATAAGGAAAGTAGCTTCTGGGTTTGCTGATTACGAAATAGTACTTTATTTCCTGATCGGATACAAATTGGCAAAGCTATGGCCATCGGAAGGAGCAAAAATAGGGGAAATTGGGAAATCCCACAATTTCATGGGGGTACCCCTTGCAAAAAATTCGAAAAATTTAAAAACCATATTTAAGCAATGTTTTGAATAAGGAAAGTCGCTTCTGGGTTTGCTGATTAAGAAATGGTACTTTATTTCCTGATCGGATAGAAATTGGCAAAGCTATGGCCATCGGAAGGAGCAAAAGTGGGGAAATTAGGAAATCCCACAATTTCATGGGGGGTACCCCTTGGAAAAAGTTCGAAAAATTTAAAAACCATATTTAAGCAATGTTTTGAATAAGGAAAGTCGCTTCTGGGTTTGCTGATTACGAAATGGTACTTTATTTCCTGATCGGATACAAATTGGCAAAGCTATGGCCATCGGAAAGAGCAAAAGTGGGGAAATTAGGAAATCCCACAATTTCAGGGGGGTACCCCTTGGGAAAAATTCGAAAAATTTAAAAACCATATTAAAGCAATGTTTTGAATAAGGAAAGTCGCTTCTGGGTTTGCTGATTACGAAATGGTACAGTATTTCCTGATCGGATACAAAATGGCAAAGCTATGGCCATCGAAAGGAGCAAAAGTGGAGAAATTGGGAAATCCCACAATTTCATGGGGGTTCCCCTTGGAAAAAGTTCGAAAAATTTAAAAACCATATTAAAGCAATGTTTTGACTATGGAAAGTCGCTTCTGGGTTTGCTGATTACGAAATGGTACTTTATTTTCTGATCGGATAGAAATTGGCAAAGCTATGGCCATCGGAAGGAGCAAAAGTGGGGAAATTGGGAAATCCCATAATTTCATGGGGGTACCCCTTGGAAAAAATTCGAAAAATTTAAAAATCATATTAAAGCAATGTTTTGAATAAGGAAAGTCGCTTCTGGGTTTGCTGATTACGAAATGGTACTTTATTTTCTGATCGGATAGAAATTGGCAAAGCTATGGCCATCGGAAGGAGCAAAAATAGGGGAAATTGGGAAATCCCATAATTTCATGGGGAAAAAATTAGAAAAATTTAAAAACCATATTTAAGCAATGTTTTGAATAAGGAAAGTCGCTTCTGGGTTTGCTGATTAAGAAATGGTACTTTATTTCCTGATCGGATAGAAATTGGCAAAGCTATGGCCATCGGAAGAAGCAAAAGTGGGGAAATTAGGAAATCCCACAATTTCATGGGGGTACCCCTTGGAAAAAGTTCGAAAAATTTAAAAACCATATTTAAGCAATGTTTTGAATAAGGAAAGTCGCTTCTGGGTTTGCTGATTACGAAATGGTACTTTATTTCCTGATCGGATACAAATTGGCAAAGCTATGGCCATCGGAAAGAGCAAAAGTGGGGAAATTAGGAAATCCCACAATTTCAGGGGGGTACCCCTTGGGAAAAATTCGAAAAATTTAAAAACCATATTAAAGCAATGTTTTGAATAAGGAAAGTCGCTTCTGGGTTTGCTGATTACGAAATGGTACAGTATTTCCTGATCGGATACAAAATGGCAAAGCTATGGCCATCGAAAGGAGCAAAAGTGGAGAAATTGGGAAATCCCACAATTTCATGGGGGTTCCCCTTGGAAAAAGTTCGAAAAATTTAAAAACCATATTAAAGCAATGTTTTGACTATGGAAAGTCGCTTCTGGGTTTGCTGATTACGAAATGGTACTGTATTTCCTGATCGGATACAAATTGGCAAAGCTATGGCCATCGGAAGGAGCAAAAGTGGGGAAATTGGGAAATCCCATAATTTCATGGGGGTACCCCTTGGAAAAAATTCGAAAAATTTAAAAATCATATTAAAGCAATGTTTTGAATAAGGAAAGTCGCTTCTGGGTTTGCTGATTACGAAATGGTACTTTATTTTCTGATCGGATAGAAATTGGCAAAGCTATGGCCATCGGAAGGAGCAAAAGTGGAGAAATTGGGAAATCCCATAATTTCATGGGGAAAAAATTAGAAAAATTTAAAAACCATATTAAAGCAATGGTTTGAATAAGGAAAGTCGCTTCTGGGTTTGCTGATTACGAAATGGTACTTTATTTCCTGATCGGATAGAAATTGGCAAAGCTATGGCCATCGGAAGAAGCAAAAGTGGGGAAATTCGGAAATCCCACAATTTCATGGGTTTACCCCTTGGAAAAAATTCGAAAAATTTAAAAACCATATTAAAGCAATGTTTTGACTATGGAAAGTCGCTTCTGGGTTTGCTGATTACGAAATGGTACTTTATTTCCTGATCGGATACAAATTGGCAAAGCTATGGCCATCGGAAGGAGCAAAAATAGGGGAAATTGGGAAATCCCACAATTTCATGGGGGTACCCCTTGGAAAAAATTCGAAAAATTTAAAAACCATATTAAAGCAATGTTTTGAATAAGGAAAGTCGCTTCTGGGTTTGCTGATTACGAAATGGTACTGTATTTCCTGATCGGATACAAATTGGCAAAGCTATGGCCATCGGAAGGAGCAAAAGTGGGGAAATTAGGAAATCCCACAATTTCATGGGGGTACCCCTTGGAAAAAATTCGAAAAATTTAAAAACCATATTTAAGCAATGGTTTGAATAAGGAAAGTCGCTTCTGGGTTTGCTGATTACGAAATGGTACTTTATTTCCTGATCGGATACAAAATGGCAAAGCTATGGCCATCGGAAGGAGCAAAAGTGGGGAAATTGGGAAGTCCCACAATTTCATGGGGGTACCCCTTGGAAAAAATTCGAAAAATTTAAAAACCATATTAAAGCAATGTTTTGAATAAGGAAAGTCGCTTCTGGGTTTGCTGATTACGAAATGGTACAGTATTTCCTGATCGGATACAAAATGGCAAAGCTATGGCCATCGAAAGGAGCAAAAGTGGAGAAATTGGGAAATCCCACAATTTCATGGGGGTTCCCCTTGGAAAAAGTTCGAAAAATTTAAAAACCATATTAAAGCAATGTTTTGACTATGGAAAGTCGCTTCTGGGTTTGCTGATTACGAAATGGTACTGTATTTCCTGATCGGATACAAATTGGCAAAGCTATGGCCATCGGAAGGAGCAAAAGTGGGGAAATTGGGAAATCCCATAATTTCATGGGGGTACCCCTTGGAAAAAATTCGAAAAAATTAAAAATCATATTAAAGCAATGTTTTGAATAAGGAAAGTCGCTTCTGGGTTTGCTGATTACGAAATGGTACTTTATTTCTGATCGGATACAAATTGGCAAAGCTATGACCATCGGAAGGAGCAAAAATAGGGGAAATTAGGAAATCCCACAATTTCATGGGGGTACCCCTTGGAAAAAATTCGAAAAATTTAAAAACCATATTAAAGCAATGTTTTGAATAAGGAAAGTCGCTTCTGGGTTTGCTGATTACGAAATGGTACTTTATTTCCTGATCGGATACAAATTGGCAAAGCTATGGCCAACGGAAGGAGCAAAAGTGAGGAAATTGGGAAATCCCATAATTTCAATGGGGTACCCCTTGGAAAAAATTCGAAAAATTTAAAAACCATATTAAAGCAATGTTTTGAATAAAAATTTAAAAACCATATTAAAGCAATGTTTTGAATATGGAAAGTCGCTTCTGGGTTTGCTGATTACGAAATGGTACTTTATTTTCTGATCGGATAGAAATTGGCAAAGCTATGGCCATCGGAAGGAGCAAAAGTGGGGAAATTGGGAAATCCCACAATTTCATGGGGGTACCCCTTGGAAAAAGTTCGAAAAATTTAGAAACCATATTAAAGCAATGTTTTGAATAAGGAAAGTAGCTTCTGGGTTTGCTGATTACGAAATAGTACTTTATTTCCTGATCGGATACAAATTGGCAAAGCTATGGCCATCGGAAGGAGCAAAAGTGGAGAAATTGGGAAATCCCATAATTTCATGGGGAAAAAATTAGAAAAATTTAAAAACCATATTAAAGCAATGGTTTGAATAAGGAAAGTCGCTTCTGGGTTTGCTGATTACGAAATGGTACTTTATTTCCTGATCGGATACAAATTGGCAAAGCTATGGCCATCGGAAGGAGCAAAAATAGGGGAAATTGGGAAATCCCACAATTTCATGGGGGTACCCCTTGCAAAAAATTCGAAAAATTTAAAAACCATATTTAAGCAATGTTTTGAATAAGGAAAGTCGCTTCTGGGTTTGCTGATTAAGAAATGGTACTTTATTTCCTGATCGGATAGAAATTGGCAAAGCTATGGCCATCGGAAGGAGCAAAAGTGGGGAAATTGGGAAATCCCACAATTTCATGGGGGTACCCCTTGGAAAAAGTTCGAAAAATTTAAAAACCATATTTAAGCAATGTTTTGAATAAGGAAAGTCGCTTCTGGGTTTGCTGATTACGAAATGGTACTTTATTTCCTGATCGGATACAAATTGGCAAAGCTATGGCCATCGGAAAGAGCAAAAGTGGGGAAATTAGGAAATCCCACAATTTCAGGGGGGTACCCCTTGGGAAAAATTCGAAAAATTTAAAAACCATATTAAAGCAATGTTTTGAATAAGGAAAGTCGCTTCTGGGTTTGCTGATTACGAAATGGTACAGTATTTCCTGATCGGATACAAAATGGCAAAGCTATGGCCATCGAAAGGAGCAAAAGTGGAGAAATTGGGAAATCCCACAATTTCATGGGGGTTCCCCTTGGAAAAAGTTCGAAAAATTTAAAAACCATATTAAAGCAATGTTTTGACTATGGAAAGTCGCTTCTGGGTTTGCTGATTACGAAATGGTACTGTATTTCCTGATCGGATACAAATTGGCAAAGCTATGGCCATCGGAAGGAGCAAAAGTGGGGAAATTGGGAAATCCCATAATTTCATGGGGGTACCCCTTGGAAAAAATTCGAAAAATTTAAAAATCATATTAAAGCAATGTTTTGAATAAGGAAAGTCGCTTCTGGGTTTGCTGATTACGAAATGGTACTTTATTTTCTGATCGGATAGAAATTGGCAAAGCTATGGCCATCGGAAGGAGCAAAAGTGGGGAAATTGGGAAATCCCACAATTTCATGGGGGTACCCCTTGGAAAAAGTTCGAAAAATTTAAAAACCATATTAAAGCAATGTTTTGAATAAGGAAAGTCGCTTCTGGGTTTGCTGATTACGAAATGGTAAATTTCTGGCCGGATACAAATTGGCAAAGCTATGGCCATCGGAAGGAGCAAAAGTGGAGAAATTGGGAAATCCCATAATTTCATGGGGAAAAAATTAGAAAAATTTAAAAACCATATTAAAGCAATGGTTTGATTAAGGAAAGTCGCTTCTGGGTTTGCTGATTACGAAATGGTACTTTATTTCCTGATCGGATACAAATTGGCAAAGCTATGGCCATCGGAAGGAGCAAAAATAGGGGAAATTGGGAAATCCCACAATTTCATGGGGGTACCCCTTGCAAAAAATTCGAAAAATTTAAAAACCATATTTAAGCAATGTTTTGAATAAGGAAAGTCGCTTCTGGGTTTGCTGATTAAGAAATGGTACTTTATTTCCTGATCGGATAGAAATTGGCAAAGCTATGGCCATCGGAAGGAGCAAAAGTGGGGAAATTAGGAAATCCCACAATTTCATGGGGGTACCCCTTGGAAAAAGTTCGAAAAATTTAAAAACCATATTAAAGCAATGTTTTGACTATGGAAAGTCGCTTCTGGGTTTGCTGATTACGAAATGGTACTTTATTTCCTGATCGGATACAAATTGGCAAAGCTATGGCCAACGGAAGGAGCAAAAGTGAGGAAATTGGGAAATCCCATAATTTCAATGGGGTACCCCTTGGAAAAAATTCGAAAAATTTAAAAACCATATTAAAGCAATGTTTTGAATAAAAATTTAAAAACCATATTTAAGCAATGTTTTGAATAAGGAAAGTCGCTTCTGGGTTTGCTGATTACGAAATGGTACTTTATTTTCTGATCGGATAGAAATTGGCAAAGCTATGGCCATCGGAAGGAGCAAAAATTGGGAAATCCCACAATTTCATGGGGGTACCCCTTGGAAAAAGTTCGAAAAATTTAGAAACCATATTAAAGCAATGTTTTGAATAAGGAAAGTAGCTTCTGGGTTTGCTGATTACGAAATAGTACTTTATTTCCTGATCGGATACAAATTGGCAAAGCTATGGCCATCGGAAGGAGCAAAAGTGGAGAAATTGGGAAATCCCATAATTTCATGGGGAAAAAATTCGAAAAATTTAAAAACCATATGTAAGCAATGTTTTGAATAAGGAAAGTCGCTTCTGGGTTTGCTGATTACGAAATGGTAGTTTATTTTCTGGCCGGATACAAATTGGCAAAGCTATGGCCATCGGAAGGAGCAAAAGTGGAGAAATTGGGAAATCCCATAATTTCATGGGGGTACCCCTTGGAAAAAGTTCGAAAAATTTAAAAACCATATTTAAGCAATGTTTTGAATAAGGAAAGTCGCTTCTGGGTTTGCTGATTACGAAATGGTACTTTATTTCCTGATCGGATACAAATTGGCAAAGCTATGGCCATTGGACGGAGCAAAAATAGGGGAAATTGGGAAATCCCACAATTTCATGGGGGTACCCCTTGCAAAAAATTCGAAAAATTTAAAAACCATATTTAAGCAATGTTTTGAATAAGGAAAGTCGCTTCTGGGTTTGCTGATTAAGAAATGGTACAGTATTTCCTGATCGGATACAAAATGGCAAAGCTATGGCCATCGAAAGGAGCAAAAGTGGAGAAATTGGGAAATCCCACAATTTCATGGGGGTTCCCCTTGGAAAAAGTTCGAAAAATTTAAAAACCATATTAAAGCAATGTTTTGACTATGGAAAGTCGCTTCTGTGTTTGCTGATTACGAAATGGTACTGTATTTCCTGATCGGATACAAATTGGCAAAGCTATGGCCATCGGAAGGAGCAAAAGTGGGGAAATTGGGAAATCCCATAATTTCATGGGGGTACCCCTTGGAAAAAATTCGAAAAATTTAAAAATCATATTAAAGCAATGTTTTGAATAAGGAAAGTCGCTTCTGGGTTTGCTGATTACGAAATGGTACTTTATTTTCTGATCGGATAGAAATTGGCAAAGCTATGGCCATCGGAAGGAGCAAAAGTGGGGAAATTGGGAAATCCCACAATTTCATGGGGGTACCCCTTGGAAAAAGTTCGAAAAATTTAAAAACCATATTAAAGCAATGTTTTGAATAAGGAAAGTCGCTTCTGGGTTTGCTGATTACGAAATGGTACTTTATTTTCTGGCCGGATACAAATTGGCAAAGCTATGGCCATCGGAAGGAGCAAAAGTGGAGAAATTGGGAAATCCCATAATTTCATGGGGAAAAATTAGAAAAATTTAAAAACCATATTAAAGCAATGTTTTGAATAAGGAAAGTCGCTTCTGGGTTTGCTGATTACGAAATGGTACTTTATTTTCTGATCGGATAGAAATTGGCAAAGCTATGGCCATCGAAAGGAGCAAAAGTGGGGAAATTGGGAAATCCCACAATTTCATGGGGGTACCCCTTGGAAAAAGTTCGAAAAATTTAGAAACCATATTAAAGCAATGTTTTGAATAAGGAAAGTAGCTTCTGGGTTTGCTGATTACGAAATAGTACTTTATTTCCTGATCGGATACAAATTGGCAAAGCTATGGCCAACGGAAGGAGCAAAAGTGAGGAAATTGGGAAATCCCATAATTTCATGGGGGTACCCCTTGGAAAAAGTTCGAAAAATTTAAAAACCATATTAAAGCAATGTTTTGAATAAGGAAAGTCGCTTCTGGGTTTGCTGATTACGAAATAGTACTTTATTTCCTGATCGGATACAAATTGGCAAAGCTATGGCCATTGGAAGGAGCAAAAGTGGGGAAATTGGGAAATCCCACAATTTCATGGGGGTACCCCTTGGAAAAAATTCGAAAAATTTAAAAACCATATTAAAGCAATGTTTTGAATAAGGAAAGTCGCTTCTGGGTTTGCTGATTACGAAATAGTACTTTATTTCCTGATCGGATACAAATTGGCAAAGCTATGGCCATCGGAAGGAGCAAAAGTGGGGAAATTGGAAAATCCCACAATTTCATGGGGGTACCCCTTGGAAAAAATTCGACAAATTTTAAAACCATATTAAAGCAATGTTTTGAATAAGGAAAGTCGCTTCTGGGTTTGCTGATTACGAAATGGTACTCTATTTCCTGATCGGATACAAATTGGCAAAGCTATGGCCATCGGAAGGAGCAAAAGTGGAGAAATTGGGAAATCCCATAATTTCATGGGGAAAAAATTCGAAAAATTTAAAAACCATATTAAAGCAATGTTTTGAATAAGGAAAGTCGCTTCTGGGTTTGCTGATTACGAAATGGTACTTTATTTCCTGATCGGATACAAATTGGCAAAGCTATGGCCATCGGAAGGAGCAAAAGTGGGGAAATTGGGAAATCCCACTTGGAAATTGGAAAATTGGGAAACTTGGAAAAAGTTCGAAAAATTTAAAAACCATATTAAAGCAATGTTTTGAATAAGGAAAGTTGCTTCTGGGTTTGCTGATTACGAAATGGTACATTATTTCCTGATCGGATAGAAATTGGCAAAGCTATGGCCATCGGAAGGAGCAAAAGTGGGGAAATTGGGAAATCCCACAATTTCATGGGGGTACCCCTTGGAAAAAGTTCGAAAAATTTAAAAACAATATTAAAGCAATGTTTTGAATAAGGAAAGTCGCTTCTGGGTTTGCTGATTACGAAATGGTACTTTATTTTCTGGCCGGATACAAATTGGCAAAGCTATGGCCATCGGAAGGAGCAAAAGTGGGGAAATTGGGAAATCCCACAATTTCATGGGGGTACCCCTTGGAAAAAGTTCGAAAAATTTAAAAACAATATTAAAGCAATGTTTTGAATAAGGAAAGTCGCTTCTGGGTTTGCTGATAACGAAATGGTACTTTATTTCCTGATCGGATACAAATTGGCAAAGCTATGGCCATCGGAAGGAGCAAAAGTGGAGAAATTGGGAAATCCCATAATTTCATGGGGAAAAAATTAGAAAAATTTAAAAACCATATTAAAGCAATGTTTTGAATAAGGAAAGTCGCTTCTGGGTTTGCTGATTACGAAATGGTACTTTATTTTCTGGCCGGATACAAATTGGCAAAGCTATGGCCATCGGAAGGAGCAAAAGTGGAGAAATTGGGAAATCCCATAATTTCATGGGGAAAAAATTCGAAAAATTTAAAAACCATATTAAAGCAATGTTTTGAATAAGGAAAGTTGCTTCTGGGTTTGCTGATTACGAAATGGTACATTATTTCCTGATCGGATAGAAATTGGCAAAGCTATGGCCATCGGAAGGAGCAAAAGTGGGGAAATTGGGAAATCCCACAATTTCATGGGGGTACCCCTTGGAAAAAGTTCGAAAAATTTAAAAACAATATTAAAGCAATGTTTTGAATAAGGAAAGTCGCTTCTGGGTTTGCTGATTACGAAATGGTACTTTATTTTCTGGCCGGATACAAATTGGCAAAGCTATGGCCATCGGAAGGAGCAAAAGTGGGGAAATTGGGAAATCCCACAATTTCATGGGGGTACCCCTTGGAAAAAGTTCGAAAAATTTAAAAACAATATTAAAGCAATGTTTTGAATAAGGAAAGTCGCTTCTGGGTTTGCTGATAACGAAATGGTACTTTATTTCCTGATCGGATACAAATTGGCAAAGCTATGGCCATCGGAAGGAGCAAAAGTGGGGAAATTGGGAAATCCCATAATTTCATGGGGAAAAAATTCGAAAAATTTAAAAACCATATTAAAGCAATGTTTTGAATAAGGAAAGTCGCTTCTGGGTTTGCTGATTACGAAATGGTACATTATTTCCTGATCGGATAGAAATTGGCAAAGCTATGGCCATCGGAAGGAGCAAAAGTGGGGAAATTGGGAAATCCCACAATTTCATGGGGGTACCCTTTGGAAAAAGTTCGAAAAATTTAAAAACCATATTAAAGCAATGTTTTGAATAAGAAATGTTGCTTCTGGGTTTGCTGATTACGAAATAGTACTTTATTTCCTGATCGAATAAAAATTGACAAAGCTATGGCCATTGGAAGTGGGAATATTAGGAAATTCCACAATTTCATGGGGGTACCCCTTGGAAAAAATTCGAAAAATTTAAAAACCATATTAAAGCAATGTTTTGAATAAGGAAAGTCGCTTCTGGGTTTGCTGATTACGAAATGGTACTTTATTTTCTGGCCGGATACAAATTGGCAAATCCCACAATTTCATGGGGGTACCCCTTGGAAAAAGTTCGAAAAATTTAAAAACAATATTAAAGCAATGTTTTGAATAAGGAAAGTCGCTTCTGGGTTTGCTGATTACGAAATGGTACTTTATTTTCTGGCCGGATACAAATTGGCAAAGCTATGGCCATCGGAAGGAGCAAAAGTGGGGAAATTGGGAAATCCCACAATTTCATGGGGGTACCCCTTGGAAAAAGTTCGAAAAATTTAAAAACAATATTAAAGCAATGTTTTGAATAAGGAAAGTCGCTTCTGGGTTTGCTGATAACGAAATGGTACTTTATTTCCTGATCGGATACAAATTGGCAAAGCTATGGCCATCGGAAGGAGCAAAAGTGGAGAAATTGGGAAATCCCATAATTTCATGGGGAAAAAATTAGAAAAATTTAAAAACCATATTAAAGCAATGTTTTGAATAAGGAAAGTCGCTTCTGGGTTTGCTGATTACGAAATGGTACTTTATTTTCTGGCCGGATACAAATTGGCAAAGCTATGGCCATCGGAAGGAGCAAAAGTGGAGAAATTGGGAAATCCCATAATTTCATGGGGAAAAAATTCGAAAAATTTAAAAACCATATTAAAGCAATGTTTTGAATAAGGAAAGTCGCTTCTGGGTTTGCTGATTACGAAATGGTACATTATTTCCTGATCGGATAGAAATTGGCAAAGCTATGGCCATCGGAAGGAGCAAAAGTGGGGAAATTGGGAAATCCCACAATTTCATGGGGGTACCCTTTGGAAAAAGTTCGAAAAATTTAAAAACCATATTAAAGCAATGTTTTGAATAAGAAATGTTGCTTCTGGGTTTGCTGATTACGAAATAGTACTTTATTTCCTGATCGAATAAAAATTGACAAAGCTATGGCCATTGGAAGTGGGAATATTAGGAAATTCCACAATTTCATGGGGGTACCCCTTGGAAAAAATTCGAAAAATTTAAAAACCATATTAAAGCAATGTTTTGAATAAGGAAAGTCGCTTCTGGGTTTGCTGATTACGAAATGGTACTTTATTTTCTGGCCGGATACAAATTGGCAAAGCTATGGCCATCGGAAGGAGCAAAAGTGGGGAAATTGGGAAATCCCACAATTTCATGGGGGTACCCCTTGGAAAAAGTTCGAAAAATTTAAAAACAATATTAAAGCAATGTTTTGAATAAGGAAAGTCGCTTCTGGGTTTGCTGATAACGAAATAGTACTTTATTTCCTGATCGGATACAAATTGGCAAAGCTATGGCCATCGGAAGGAGCAAAAGTGGAGAAATTGGGAAATCCCATAATTTCATGGGGAAAAAATTCGAAAAATTTAAAAACCATATTAAAGCAATGTTTTGAATAAGGAAAGTCGCTTCTGGGTTTGCTGATTACGAAATGGTACATTATTTCCTGATCGGATAGAAATTGGCAAAGCTATGGCCATCGGAAGGAGCAAAAGTGGGGAAATTGGGAAATCCCACAATTTCATGGGGGTGGAAAAAGTTCGAAAAATTTAAAAACCATATTAAAGCAATGTTTTGAATAAGAAATGTTGCTTCTGGGTTTGCTGATTACGAAATAGTACTTTATTTCCTGATCGAATAAAAATTGGCAAAGCTATGGCCATCGGAAGGAGCAAAAGTGAGGAAATTGGGAAATCCCATAATTTCATGGGGGTACCCCTTGGAAAAAATTCGAAAAATTTAAAAACCATATTAAAGCAATGTTTTGAATAAGGAAAGTCGCTTCTGGGTTTGCTGATTACGAAATGGTACTTTATTTTCTGGCCGGATACAAATTGGCAAAGCTATGGCCATCGGAAGGAGCAAAAGTGGAGAAATTGGGAAATCCCATAATTTCATGGGGAAAAAATTAGAAAAATTTAAAAACCATATTAAAGCAATGTTTTGAATAAGGAAAGTCGCTTCTGGGTTTGCTGATTACGAAATGGTACTTTATTTCCTGATCGGATAGAAATTGGCAAAGCTATGGCCATCGGAAGGAGCAAAAGTGGGGAAATTGGGAAATCCCACAATTTCATGGGGGTACCCCTTGGAAAAAGTTCGAAAAATTTAAAAACCATATTAAAGCAATGTTTTGAATAAGGAAAGTCGCGTCTGGGTTTGCTGATAACGAAATAGTACTTTATTTCCTGATCGGATACAAATTGGCAAAGCTATGGCCATCGGAAGGAGCAAAAGTGAGAAAATTGGGAAATCCCATAATTTCATGGGGGTACCCCTTGGAAAAAATTCGAAAAATTTAAAAACCATATAAAAGCAATGTTTTGAATAAGAAATGTTGCTTCTGGGTTTGCTGATTACGAAATAGTACTTTATTTCCTGATCGAATAAAAATTGGCAAAGCTATGGCCATCGGAAGGAGCAAAAGTGGGGAAATTGGGAAATCCCACAATTTCATGGGGGTACCCCTTGGAAAAAGTTCGAAAAATTTAAAAACCATATAAAAGCAATGTTTTGAATAAGAAATGTCGCTTCTGGGTTTGCTGATAACGAAATAGTACTTTATTTCCTGATCGAATACAAATTGGCAAAGCTATGGCCATCGGAAGGAGCAAAAGTGAGGAAATTGGGAAATCCCATAATTTCATGGGGGTACCCCTTGGAAAAAATTCGAAAAATTTAAAAACCATATAAAAGCAATGTTTTGAATAAGAAATGTTGCTTCTGGGTTTGCTGATTACGAAATAGTACTTTATTTCCTGATCGGATAAAAATTGGCAAAGCTATGGCCATCGGAAGGAGCAAAAGTGGGGAAATTGGGAAATCCCACAATTTCATGGGGGTACCCCTTGGAAAAAGTTCGAAAAATTTAAAAACCATATAAAAGCAATGTTTTGAATAAGAAATGTCGCTTCTGGGTTTGCTGATTACGAAATAGTACTTTATTTCCTGATCGGATACAAAATGGCAAAGCTATGGCCATCGGAAGGAGCAAAAGTGGGGAAATTGGGAAATCCCACAATTTCATGGGGGTACCCCTTGGAAAAAATTCGAAAAATTTAAAAACCATATTAAAGCAATGTTTTGAATAAGGAAAGTCGCTTCTGGGTTTGCTGATTACGAAATGGTACTTTATTTTCTGGCCGGATACAAATTGGCAAAGCTATGGCCATCGGAAGGAGCAAAAGTGGAGAAATTGGGAAATCCCATAATTTTATGGGGAAAAAATTAGAAAAATTTAAAAACCATATTAAAGCAATGTTTTGAATAAGGAAAGTCGCTTCTGGGTTTGCTGATTACGAAATGGTACATTATTTTCTGATCGGATAGAAATTGGCAAAGCTATGGCCATCGGAAGGAGCAAAAGTGGAGAAATTGGGAAATCCCATAATTTTATGGGGAAAAAATTAGAAAAATTTAAAAACCATATTAAAGCAATGTTTTGAATAAGGAAAGTCGCTTCTGGGTTTGCTGATTACGAAATAGTACTTTATTTCCTGATCGGATACAAATTGGCAAAGCTATGGCCATTGGAAGTGGGAAAATTGGGAAATTCCACAATTTCATGGGAATACCCCTTGGAAAAAATTCGAAAAATTTAAAAACCATATTAAAGCAATGTTTTGAATAAGGAAAGTCGCTTCTGGGTTTGCTGATTACGAAATGGTACTTTATTTTCTGGCCGGATACAAATTGGCAAAGCTATGGCCATCGGAAGGAGCAAAAGTGGAGAAATTGGGAAATCCCATAATTTTATGGGGAAAAAATTAGAAAAATTTTAAAACCATATTAAAGCAATGTTTTGAATAAGGAAAGTCGCTTCTGGGTTTGCTGATAACGAAATGGTACTTTATTTCCTGATCGGATAGAAATTGGCAAAGCTATGGCCATCGGAAGGAGCAAAAGTGGGGAAATTGGGAAATCCCACAATTTCATGGGGGTACCCCTTGGAAAAAGTTCGAAAAATTTAAAAACCATATAAAAGCAATGTTTTGAACAAGAAATGTTGCTTCTGGGTTTGCTGATTACGAAATAGTACTTTACTTCCTGATCGGATACAAAATGGCAAAGCTATGGCCATCGGAAGGAGCAAAAGTGGGGAAATTGGGAAATCCCACAATTTCATGGGGGTACCCCTTGGAAAAAAGTCGAAAAATTTAAAAACCATATTAAAGCAATGTTTTGAATAAGGAAAGTCGCTTCTGGGTTTGCTGATTACGAAATGGTACATTATTTCCTGATCGGATACAAATTGGCAAAGCTATGGCCATCGGAAGGAGCAAAAGTGGGGAAATTGGGAAATCCCACAATTTCATGGGGGTACCCTTTGGAAAAAGTTCGAAAAATTTAAAAACCATATTAAAGCAATGTTTTGAATAAGGAAAGTCGCTTCTGGGTTTGCTGATTACGAAATGGTACTTTATTTTCTGGCCGGATACAAATTGGCAAACCTATGGCCATCGGAAGGAGCAAAAGTGGAGAAATTGGGAAATCCCATAATTTCATGGGGAAAAAATTAGAAAAATTTAAAAACCATATTAAAGCAATGTTTTGAATAAGGAAAGTCGCTTCTGGGTTTGCTGATTACGAAATGGTACTTTATTTTCTGATCGGATAGAAATTGGCAAAGCTATGGCCATCGGAAGGAGCAAAAGTGGGGAAATTGGGAAATCCCACAATTTCATGGGGGTACCCCTTGGAAAAAGTTCGAAAAATTTAAAAACCATATTAAAGCAATGTTTTGAACAAGAGATGTTGCTTCTGGGTTTGCTGATTACGAAATAGTACTTTACTTCCTGATCGGATACAAAATGGCAAAGCTATGGCCATCGGAAGGAGCAAAAGTGGGGAAATTGGGAAATCCCACAATTTCATGGGGGTACCCCTTGGAAAAAAGTCGAAAAATTTAAAAACCATATTAAAGCAATGTTTTGAATAAGGAAAGTCGCTTCTGGGTTTGCTGATTACGAAATGGTACTTTATTTCCTGATCGGATACAAATTGGCAAAGCTATGGCCATCGGAAGGAGCAAAAGTGGGGAAATTGGGAAATCCCACAATTTCATGGGGGTACCCTTTGGAAAAAGTTCGAAAAATTTAAAAACCATATTAAAGCAATGTTTTGAATAAGGAAAGTCGCTTCTGGGTTTGCTGATTACGAAATGGTACTTTATTTTCTGGCCGGATACAAATTGGCAAACCTATGGCCATCGGAAGGAGCAAAAGTGGAGAAATTGGGAAATCCCATAATTTCATGGGGAAAAAATTAGAAAAATTTAAAAACCATATTAAAGCAATGTTTTGAATAAGGAAAGTCGCTTCTGGGTTTGCTGATTACGAAATGGTACTTTATTTTCTGATCGGATAGAAATTGGCAAAGCTATGGCCATCGGAAGGAGCAAAAGTGAGGAAATTGGGAAATCCTATAATTTCATGGGGGTACCCCTTGGAAAAAGTTCGAAAAATTTAAAAACCATATTAAAGCAATGTTTTGAATAAGGAAAGTCGCTTCTGGGTTTGCTGATTACGAAACAGTACTTTATTTCCTGATCGGATACAAATTGGCAAACCTATGGCCATCGGAAGGAGCAAAAGTGGAGAAATTGGGAAATCCCATAATTTCATGGGGAAAAAATTAGAAAAATTTAAAAACCATATTAAAGCAATGTTTTGAATAAGGAAAGTCGCTTCTGGGTTTGCTGATTACGAAATGGTACTTTACTTCCTGATCGGATACAAAATGGCAAAGCTATGGCCATCGAAAGGAGCAAAAGTGGGGAAATTGGGAAATCCCACAATTTCATGGGGGTACCCCTTGGAAAAAAGTCGAAAAATTTAAGAACCATATTAAATCAATGTTTTGAATAAGGAAAGTCGCTTCTGGGTTTGCTGATTACGAAATGGTACTTTATTTTCTGGCCGGATACCAATTGGCAAACCTATGGCCATCGGAAGGAGCAAAAGTGGAGAAATTGGGAAATCCCATAATTTCATGGGGAAAAAATTAGAAAAATTTAAAAACCATATTAAAGCAATGTTTTGAATAAGGAAAGTCGCTTCTGGGTTTGCTGATTACGAAATGGTACTTTATTTTCTGATCGGATAGAAATTGGCAAAGCTATGGCCATCGGAAGGAGCAAAAGTGAGGAAATTGGGAAATCCTATAATTTCATGGGGGTACCCCTTGGAAAAAGTTCGAAAAATTTAAAAACCATATTAAAGCAATGTTTTGAATAAGGAAAGTAGCTTCTGGGTTTGCTGATTACGAAATGGTACTTTATTTCCTGATCGGATACAAATTGGCAAAGCTATGGCCATCGGAAGGAGCAAAAGTGGAGAAATTGGGAAATCCCATAATTTCATGGGGAAAAAATTAGAACAATTTAAAAACCATATTTAAGCAATGTTTTGAATAAGGAAAGTCGCTTCTGGGTTTGCTGATTACTAAATGGTACTTTATTTTCTGATCGGATAGAAATTGGCAAAGCTATGGCCATCGGAAGGAGCAAAAGTGAGGAAATTGGGAAATCCTATAATTTCATGGGGGTACCCCTTGGAAAAAGTTCGAAAAATTTAAAAACCATATTAAAGCAATGTTTTGAATAAGGAAAGTCGCTTCTGGGTTTGCTGATTACGAAATGGTACTTTATTTCCTGATCGGATACAAATTGGCAAAGCTATGGCCATCGGAAGGAGCAAAAGTGGAGAAATTGGGAAATCCCATAATTTCATGGGGAAAAAAGTCGAAAAATTTAAAAACCATATTAAAGCAATGTTTTGAATAAGGAAAGTCGCTTCTGGGTTTGCTGATTACGAAATGGTACTTTATTTTCTGATCGGATAGAAATTGGCAAAGCTATGGCCATCGGAAGGAGCAAAAGTGGGGAAATTGGGAAATCCCACAATTTCATGGGGGTACCCCTTGGAAAAAGTTCGAAAAATTTAAAAACCATATAAAAGCAATGTTTTGAACAAGAAATGTTGCTTCTGGGTTTGCTGATTACGAAATAGTACTTTACTTCCTGATCGGATACAAAATGGCAAAGCTATGGCCATCGGAAGGAGCAAAAGTGGGGAAATTGGGAAATCCCACAATTTCATGGGGGTACCCTTTGGAAAAAGTTCGAAAAATTTAAAAACCATATTAAAGCAATGTTTTGAATAAGGAAAGTCGCTTCTGGGTTTGCTGATTACGAAATGGTACTTTATTTTCTGGCCGGATACAAATTGGCAAACCTATGGCCATCGGAAGGAGCAAAAGTGGAGAAATTGGGAAATCCCATAATTTCATGGGGAAAAAATTAGAAAAATTTAAAAACCATATTAAAGCAATGTTTTGAATAAGGAAAGTCGCTTCTGGGTTTGCTGATTACGAAATGGTACTTTATTTTCTGATCGGATAGAAATTGGCAAAGCTATGGCCATCGGAAGGAGCAAAAGTGGGGAAATTGGGAAATCCCACAATTTCATGGGGGTACCCCTTGGAAAAAGTTCGAAAAATTTAAAAACCATATTAAAGCAATGTTTTGAACAAGAGATGTTGCTTCTGGGTTTGCTGATTACGAAATAGTACTTTACTTCCTGATCGGATACAAAATGGCAAAGCTATGGCCATCGGAAGGAGCAAAAGTGGGCAAAATTGGGAAATCCCACAATTTCATGGGGGTACCCCTTGGAAAAAAGTCGAAAAATTTAAAAACCATATTAAAGCAATGTTTTGAATAAGGAAAGTCGCTTCTGGGTTTGCTGATTACGAAATGGTACTTTATTTCCTGATCGGATACAAATTGGCAAAGCTATGGCCATCGGAAGGAGCAAAAGTGGGGAAATTGGGAAATCCTATAATTTCATGGGGGTACCCCTTGGAAAAAGTTCGAAAAATTTAAAAACCATATTAAAGCAATGTTTTGAATAAGGAAAGTCGCTTCTGGGTTTGCTGATTACGAAATGGTACTTCATTTCCTGATCGGATACAAATTGGCAAAGCTATGGCCATCGGAAGGAGCAAAAGTGGAGAAATTGGGAAATCCCATAATTTCATGGGGAAAAAATTAGAACAATTTAAAAACCATATTAAAGCAATGTTTTGAATAAGGAAAGTCGCTTCTGGGTTTGCTGATTACGAAATGGTACTTTATTTTCTGGCCGGATACAAATTGGCAAAGCTATGGCCATCGGAAGGAGCAAAAGTGGAGAAATTGGGAAATCCCATAATTTCATGGGGAAAAAATTAGAAAAATTTAAAAACCATATTAAAGCAATGTTTTGAATAAGGAAAGTCGCTTCTGGGTTTGCTGATTACGAAATGGTACTTTATTTTCTGATCGGATAGAAATTGGCAAAGCTATGGCCATCGGAAGGAGCAAAAGTGAGGAAATTGGGAAATCCTATAATTTCATGGGGGTACCCCTTGGAAAAAATTCGAAAAATTTAAAAACCATATAAAAGCAATGTTTTGAATAAGGAAAGTCGCTTCTGGGTTTGCTGATTACGAAATAGTACTTTATTTTCTGATCGGATAGAAATTGGCAAAGCTATGGCCATCGGAAGGAGCAAAAGTGAGGAAATTGGGAAATCCCATAATTTCATGGGGGTACCCCTTGGAAAAAATTCGAAAAATTTAAAAACCATATTAAAGCAATGTTTTGAATAAGGAAAGTCGCTTCTGGGTTTGCTGATTACGAAATGGTACTTTATTTCCTGATCGGATACAAATTGGCAAAGCTATGGCCATCGGAAGGAGCAAAAGTGGGGAAATAGGGAAATCCCACAATTTCATGGGGGTACCCTTTGGAAAAAGTTCGAAAAATTTAAAAACCATATTAAAGCAATGTTTTGAATAAGGAAAGTCGCTTCTGGGTTTGCTGATTACGAAATGGTACTTTATTTTCTGATCGGATAGAAATTGGCAAAGCTATGGCCATCGGAAGGAGCAAAAGTGAGGAAATTGGGAAATCCCATAATTTAATGGGGGTACCCCTTGGAAAAAGATCGAAAAATTTAAAAACCATATTAAAGCAATGTTTTGAATAAGGAAAGTCGCTTCTGGGTTTGCTGATTACGAAATGGTACTTTATATTCTGATCGGATACAAATTGGCAAAGCTATGGCCATCGGAAGGAGCAAAAGTGGAGAAATTGGGAAATCCCACAATTTCATGGGGGTACCCCTTGGAAAAAATTCGAAAAATTTAAAAACCATATTAAAGCAATGTTTTGAATAAGGAAAGTCGCTTCTGGGTTTGCTGATTACGAAATGGTACTTTATTTTCTGGCCGGATACAAATTGGCAAAGCTATGGCCATCGGAAGGAGCAAAAGTGGAGAAATTGGGAAATCCCATAATTTCATGGGGAAAAAATTAGAAAAATTTAAAAACCATATTAAAGCAATGTTTTGAATAAGAAATGTCGCTTCTGGGTTTGCTGATTACGAAATAGTACTTTATTTCCTGATCGGATACAAAATGGCAAAGCAATGGCCATCGGAAGGAGCAAAAGTGGGGAAATTGGGAAATCACACAATTTCATGGGGGTACCCCTTGCAAAAAATTCGAAAAAATTTAAAAACCATATTAAAGCAATGTTTTGAATAAGGAAAGTCGCTTCTGGGTTTGCTGATTACGAAATAGTACTTTATTTCCTGATCGGATACAAAATGGCAAAGCTATGGCCATCGGAAGGAGCAAAAGTGGGGAAATTGGGAAAAAAAAAAAAAAAAAAAAAATTCCTTGCAAAAAATTCGAAAAATTTAAAAACCATATTAAAGCAATGTTTTGAATAAGGAAAGTCGCTTCTGGGTTTGCTGATTACGAAATGGTACTTTATTTTCTGATCGGATAGAAATTGGCAAAGCTATGGCCATCGGAAGGAGCAAAAGTGAGGAAATTGGGAAATCCCATAATTTAATGGGGGTACCCCTTGGAAAAAATTCGAAAAATTTAAAAACCATATTAAAGCAATGTTTTGAATAAGGAAAGTCGCTTCTGGGTTTGCTGATAACGAAATAGTACTTTATTTCCTGATCGGATACAAATTGGCAAAGCTATGGCCATCGGAAGGAGCAAAAGTGGGGAAATTGGGAAATCCCATAATTTCATGGGGCTACCCCTTGGAAAAAATTCGAAAAATTTAAAAACCATATAAAAGCAATGTTTTGAATAAGAAATGTTGCTTCTGGGTTTGCTGATTACGAAATAGTACTTTATTTCCTGATCGGATACAAATTGGCAAAGCTATGGCCATCGGAAGGAGCAAAAGTGGGGAAATTGGGAAATCCCATAATTTCATGGGGCTACCCCTTGGAAAAAATTCGAAAAATTTAAAAACCATATAAAAGCAATGTTTTGAATAAGAAATGTCGCTTCTGGGTTTGCTGATTACGAAATAGTACTTTATTTCCTGATCGGATACAAAATGGCAAAGCAATGGCCATCGGAAGGAGCAAAAGTGGGGAAATTGGGAAATCACACAATTTCATGGGGGTACCCCTTGCAAAAAATTCGAAAAAATTTAAAAACCATATTAAAGCAATGTTTTGAATAAGGAAAGTCGCTTCTGGGTTTGCTGATTACGAAATAGTACTTTATTTCCTGATCGGATACAAAATGGCAAAGCTATGGCCATCGGAAGGAGCAAAAGTGGGGAAATTGGGAAAAAAAAAAATTCCTTGCAAAAAATTCGAAAAATTTAAAAACCATATTAAAGCAATGTTTTGAATAAGGAAAGTCGCTTCTGGGTTTGCTGATTACGAAATGGTACTTTATTTCCTGATCGGATACAAATTGGCAAAGCTATGGCCATCGGAAGGAGCAAAAGTGAGGAAATTGGGAAATCCCATAATTTCATGGGGGTACCCCTTGGAAAAAATTCGAAAAATTTAAAAACCATATTAAAGCAATGTTTTGAATAAGGAAAGTCGCTTCTGGGTTTGCTGATAACGAAACAGTACTTTATTTCCTGATCGGATACAAATTGGCAAAGTTATGGCCATCGGAAGGAGCAAAAGTGGGGAAATTGGGAAATCCCACAATTTCATGGGGGTACCCCTTGGAAAAAGTTCGAAAAATTTAAAAACCATATTAAAGCAATGGTTTGAATAAGAAATGTCGCTTCTGGGTTTGCTGATTAAGAAATAGTACTTTATTTCCTGATCCGATACAAAATGGCAAAGCTATGGCCATCGGAAGGAGCAAAAGTGGGGAAATTGGGAAATCCCATAATTTCATGGGGCTACCCCTTGGAAAAAATTCGAAAAATTTAAAAACCATATAAAAGCAATGTTTTGAATAAGAAATGTTGCTTCTGGGTTTGCTGATTACGAAATAGTACTTTATTTCCTGATCGGATACAAATTGGCAAAGTTATGGCCATCGGAAGGAGCAAAAGTGGGGAAATTGGGAAATCCCACAATTTCATGGGGGTACCCCTTGGAAAAAGTTCGAAAAATTTAAAAACCATATAAAAGCAATGTTTTGAATAAGAAATGTCGCTTCTGGGTTTGCTGATTACGAAATAGTACTTTATTTCCTGATCGGATACAAAATGGCAAAGCAATGGCCATCGGAAGGAGCAAAAGTGGGGAAATTGGGAAATCACACAATTTCATGGGGGTACCCCTTGGAAAAAGTTCGAAAAATTTAAAAACCATATAAAAGCAATGTTTTGAATAAGAAATGTCGCTTCTGGGTTTGCTGATTACGAAATAGTACTTTATTTCCTGATCGGATACAAATTGGCAAAGTTATGGCCATCGGAAGGAGCAAAAGTGGGGAAATTGGGAAATCCCACAATTTCATGGGGGTACATCTTGGAAAAAATTCGAAAAATTTAAAAACCATATAAAAGCAATGTTTTGAATAAGAAATGTTGCTTCTGGGTTTGCTGATTACGAAATAGTACTTTATTTCCTGATCGGATACAAATTGGCAAAGCTATGGCCATCGGAAGGAGCAAAAGTGAGGAAATTGGGAAATCCCATAATTTCATGGGGGTACCCCTTGGAAAAAATTCGAAAAATTTAAAAACCATATTAAAGCAATGTTTTGAATAAGGAAAGTCGCTTCTGGGTTTGCTGATAACGAAACAGTACTTTATTTCCTGATCGGATACAAATTGGCAAAGTTATGGCCATCGGAAGGAGCAAAAGTGGGGAAATTGGGAAATCCCACAATTTCATGGGGGTACCCCTTGGAAAAAGTTCGAAAAATTTAAAAACCATATAAAAGCAATGTTTTGAATAAGAAATGTCGCTTCTGGGTTTGCTGATTACGAAATAGTACTTTATTTCCTGATCGGATACAAAATGGCAAAGCAATGGCCATCGGAAGGAGCAAAAGTGGGGAAATTGGGAAATAAAAAAATTTCATGGGGGTACCCCTTGCAAAAAATTCGAAAAAATTTAAAAACCATATTAAAGCAATGTTTTGATTAAGGAAAGTCGCTTCTGGGTTTGCTGATTACGAAATAGTACTTTATTTCCTGATCGGATACAAAATGGCAAAGCTATGGCCATCGGAAGGAGCAAAAGTGGGGAAATTGGGAAAAAAAAAATTCCTTGCAAAAAATTCGAAAAATTTAAAAACCATATTAAAGCAATGTTTTGAATAAGGAAAGTCGCTTCTGGGTTTGCTGATTACGAAATGGTACTTTATTTCCTGATCGGATACAAATTGGCAAAGCTATGGCCATCGGAAGGAGCAAAAGTGAGGAAATTGGGAAATCCCATAATTTCATGGGGGTACCCCTTGGAAAAATTCGAAAAATTTAAAAACCATATTAAAGCAATGTTTTGAATAAGGAAAGTCGCTTCTGGGTTTGCTGATAACGAAACAGTACTTTATTTCCTGATCGGATACAAATTGGCAAAGTTATGGCCATCGGAAGGAGCAAAAGTGGGGAAATTGGGAAATCCCACAATTTCATGGGGGTACCCCTTGGAAAAAGTTCGAAAAATTTAAAAACCATATTAAAGCAATGGTTTGAATAAGAAATGTCGCTTCTGGGTTTGCTGATTAAGAAATAGTACTTTATTTCCTGATCGGATACAAAATGGCAAAGCTATGGCCATCGGAAGGAGCTAAAGTGGGGAAATTGGGAAATCCCACAATTTCATGGGGGTACCCCTTGCAAAAAATTCGAAAAATTTAAAAACCATATTAAAGCAATGTTTTGAATAAGGAAAGTCGCTTCTGGGTTTGCTGATAACGAAATAGTACTTTATTTCCTGATCGGATAAAAATTGGCAAAGCTATGGCCATCGGAAGGAGCAAAAGTGGAGAAATTGGGAAATCCCATAATTTCATGGGGAAAAAATTAGAAAAATTTAAAAACCATATTAAAGCAATGTTTTGAATAACATTGTCGCTTCTGGGTTTGCTGATTACGAAATAGTACTTTATTTCCTGATCGGATACAAAATGGCAAATCAATGGCCATCGGAAGGAGCAAAAGTGGGGAAATTGGGAAATCACACAATTTCATGGGGGTACCCCTTGCAAAAAATTCGAAAAAATTTAAAAACCATATTAAAGCAATGTTTTGAATAAGGAAAGTCGCTTCTGGGTTTGCTGATTACGAAATGGTACTTTATTTCCTGATCGGATACAAATTGGCAAAGCTATGGCCATCGGAAGGAGCAAAAGTGAGGAAATTGGGAAATCCCATAATTTCATGGGGGTACCCCTTGGAAAAAATTCGAAAAATTTAAAAACCATATTAAAGCAATGTTTTGAATAAGGAAAGTCGCTTCTGGGTTTGCTGATAACGAAACAGTACTTTATTTCCTGATCGGATACAAATTGGCAAAGTTATGGCCATCGGAAGGAGCAAAAGTGGGGAAATTGGGAAATCCCACAATTTCATGGGGGTACCCCTTGGAAAAAGTTCGAAAAATTTAAAAACCATATTAAAGCAATGGTTTGAATAAGAAATGTCGCTTCTGGGTTTGCTGATTAAGAAATAGTACTTTATTTCCTGATCGGATACAAAATGGCAAAGCTATGGCCATCGGAAGGAGCTAAAGTGGGGAAATTGGGAAATCCCACAATTTCATGGGGGGTACCCCTTGCAAAAATTCGAAAAATTTAAAAACCATATTAAAGCAATGTTTTGAATAATGAAAGTCGCTTCTGGGTTTGCTGATAAGAAAATAGTACTTTATTTCCTGATCGGATAAAAATTGGCAAAGCTATGGCCATCGGAAGGAGCAAAAGTGGAGAAATTGGGAAATCCCATAATTTCATGGGGAAAAAATTAGAAAAATTTAAAAACCATATTAAAGCAATGTTTTGAATAACATTGTCGCTTCTGGGTTTGCTGATTACGAAATGGTACTTTATTTCCTGATCGGATAGAAATTGGCAAAGCTATGGCCATCGGAAGGAGCAAAAGTGGGGAAATTGGGAAATCCCACAATTTCATGGGGGTACCCCTTGGAAAAAGTTCGAAAAATTTAAAAACCATATTAAAGCAATGTTTTGAATAAGGAAAGTCGCTTCTGGGTTTGCTGATAACGAAATAGTACTTTATTTCCTGATCGGATACAAATTGGCAAAGCTATGGCCATCGGAAGGAGCAAAAGTGGAGAAATTGGGAAATCCCATAATTTCATGGGGAAAAATTAGAAAAATTTAAAAACCATATTAAAGCAATGTTTTGAATAAGGAAAGTCGCTTCTGGGTTTGCTGATTACGAAATGGTACTTTATTTCCTGATCGGATACAAATTGGCAAAGCTATGGCCATCGGAAGGAGCAAAAGTGGGGAAATTGGGAAATCCCACAATTTCATGGGTGGGGGTCCCCTTGGAAAAAGTTCGAAAAATTTAAAAACCATATTAAAGCAATGTTTTGAATAAGGAAAGTCGCTTCTGGGTTTGCTGATTACGAAATGGTACTTTATTTCCTGATCGGATACAAATTGGCAAAGCTATGGCCATCGGAAGGAGCAAAAGTGAGGAAATTGGGAAATCCCATAATTTCATGGGGGTACCCCTTGGAAAAAATTCGAAAAATTTAAAAACCATATTAAAGCAATGTTTTGAATAAGGAAAGTCGCTTCTGGGTTTGCTGATAACGAAACAGTACTTTATTTCCTGATCGGATACAAATTGGCAAAGTTATGGCCATCGGAAGGAGCAAAAGTGGGGAAATTGGGAAATCCCACAATTTCATGGGGGTACCCCTTGGAAAAAGTTCGAAAAATTTAAAAACCATATTAAAGCAATGGTTTGAATAAGAAATGTCGCTTCTGGGTTTGCTGATTAAGAAATAGTACTTTATTTCCTGATCGGATACAAAATGGCAAAGCTATGGCCATCGGAAGGAGCTAAAGTGGGGAAATTGGGAAATCCCACAATTTCATGGGGGTACCCCTTGCAAAAAATTCGAAAAATTTAAAAACCATATTAAAGCAATGTTTTGAATAAGGAAAGTCGCTTCTGGGTTTGCTGATAACGAAATAGTACTTTATTTCCTGATCGGATAAAAATTGGCAAAGCTATGGCCATCGGAAGGAGCAAAAGTGGAGAAATTGGGAAATCCCATAATTTCATGGGGAAAAAGTTCGAAAAATTTAAAAACCATATTAAAGCAATGTTTTGAATAAGGAAAGTCGCTTCTGGGTTTGCTGATAACGAAATAGTACTTTATTTCCTGATCGGATACAAATTGGCAAAGCTATGGCCATCGGAAGGAGCAAAAGTGGAGAAATTGGGAAATCCCATAATTTCATGGGGAAAAAATTAGAAAAATTTAAAAACCATATTAAAGCAATGTTTTGAATAACATTGTCGCTTCTGGGTTTGCTGATTACGAAATAGTACTTTATTTCCTGATCGGATACAAAATGGCAAATCAATGGCCATCGGAAGGAGCAAAAGTGGGGAAATTGGGAAATCACACAATTTCATGGGGGTACCCCTTGCAAAAAATTCGAAAAAATTTAAAAACCATATTAAAGCAATGTTTTGAATAAGGAAAGTCGCTTCTGGGTTTGCTGATTACGAAATGGTACTTTATTTCCTGATCGGATACAAATTGGCAAAGCTATGGCCATCGGAAGGAGCAAAAGTGAGGAAATTGGGAAATCCCATAATTTCATGGGGGTACCCCTTGGAAAAAATTCGAAAAATTTAAAAACCATATTAAAGCAATGTTTTGAATAAGGAAAGTCGCTTCTGGGTTTGCTGATAACGAAACAGTACTTTATTTCCTGATCGGATACAAATTGGCAAAGTTATGGCCATCGGAAGGAGCAAAAGTGGGGAAATTGGGAAATCCCACAATTTCATGGGGGTACCCCTTGGAAAAAGTTCGAAAAATTTAAAAACCATATTAAAGCAATGGTTTGAATAAGAAATGTCGCTTCTGGGTTTGCTGATTAAGAAATAGTACTTTATTTCCTGATCGGATACAAAATGGCAAAGCTATGGCCATCGGAAGGAGCTAAAGTGGGGAAATTGGGAAATCCCACAATTTCATGGGGGTACCCCTTGCAAAAAATTCGAAAAATTTAAAAACCATATTAAAGCAATGTTTTGAATAATGAAAGTCGCTTCTGGGTTTGCTGATAAGAAAATAGTACTTTATTTCCTGATCGGATAAAAATTGGCAAAGCTATGGCCATCGGAAGGAGCAAAAGTGGAGAAATTGGGAAATCCCATAATTTCATGGGGAAAAAATTAGAAAAATTTAAAAACCATATTAAAGCAATGTTTTGAATAACATTGTCGCTTCTGGGTTTGCTGATTACGAAATGGTACTTTATTTCCTGATCGGATAGAAATTGGCAAAGCTATGGCCATCGGAAGGAGCAAAAGTGGGGAAATTGGGAAATCCCACAATTTCATGGGGGTACCCCTTGGAAAAAGTTCGAAAAATTTAAAAACCATATTAAAGCAATGTTTTGAATAAGGAAAGTCGCTTCTGGGTTTGCTGATAACGAAATAGTACTTTATTTCCTGATCGGATACAAATTGGCAAAGCTATGGCCATCGGAAGGAGCAAAAGTGGAGAAATTGGGAAATCCCATAATTTCATGGGGAAAAAATTAGAAAAATTTAAAAACCATATTAAAGCAATGTTTTGAATAAGGAAAGTCGCTTCTGGGTTTGCTGATTACGAAATGGTACTTTATTTCCTGATCGGATACAAATTGGCAAAGCTATGGCCATCGGAAGGAGCAAAAGTGGGGAAATTGGGAAATCCCACAATTTCATGGGTGGGGGTCCCCTTGGAAAAAGTTCGAAAAATTTAAAAACCATATTAAAGCAATGTTTTGAATAAGGAAAGTCGCTTCTGGGTTTGCTGATTACGAAATGGTACTTTATTTCCTGATCGGATACAAATTGGCAAAGCTATGGCCATCGGAAGGAGCAAAAGTGAGGAAATTGGGAAATCCCATAATTTCATGGGGGTACCCCTTGGAAAAAATTCGAAAAATTTAAAAACCATATTAAAGCAATGTTTTGAATAAGGAAAGTCGCTTCTGGGTTTGCTGATAACGAAACAGTACTTTATTTCCTGATCGGATACAAATTGGCAAAGTTATGGCCATCGGAAGGAGCAAAAGTGGGGAAATTGGGAAATCCCACAATTTCATGGGGGTACCCCTTGGAAAAAGTTCGAAAAATTTAAAAACCATATTAAAGCAATGGTTTGAATAAGAAATGTCGCTTCTGGGTTTGCTGATTAAGAAATAGTACTTTATTTCCTGATCGGATACAAAATGGCAAAGCTATGGCCATCGGAAGGAGCTAAAGTGGGGAAATTGGGAAATCCCACAATTTCATGGGGGTACCCCTTGCAAAAAATTCGAAAAATTTAAAAACCATATTAAAGCAATGTTTTGAATAAGGAAAGTCGCTTCTGGGTTTGCTGATAACGAAATAGTACTTTATTTCCTGATCGGATAAAAATTGGCAAAGCTATGGCCATCGGAAGGAGCAAAAGTGGAGAAATTGGGAAATCCCATAATTTCATGGGGAAAAAGTTCGAAAAATTTAAAAACCATATTAAAGCAATGTTTTGAATAAGGAAAGTCGCTTCTGGGTTTGCTGATAACGAAATAGTACTTTATTTCCTGATCGGATACAAATTGGCAAAGCTATGGCCATCGGAAGGAGCAAAAGTGGAGAAATTGGGAAATCCCATAATTTCATGGGGAAAAAATTAGAAAAATTTAAAAACCATATTAAAGCAATGTTTTGAATAAGGAAAGTCGCTTCTGGGTTTGCTGATTACAAAATGGTACTTTATTTCTTGATCGGATACAAATTGGCAAAGCTATGGCCATCGGAAGGAGCAAAAGTGGGGAAATTGGGAAATCCCACAATTTCATGGGGGTACCCCTTGGAAAAATTTCGAAAAATTTAAAAACCATATTAAAGCAATGTTTTGAATAAGGAAAGTCGCTTCTGGGTTTGCTGATAACGAAATAGTACTTTATTTCATGGTCGGATACAAATTGGCAAAGCTATGGCCATCGGAAGGAGCAAAAGTGAGGAAATTGGGAAATCCCATAATTTCATGGGGAAAAAATTCGAAAAATTTAAAAACCATATTAAAGCAATGTTTTGAATAAGGAAAGTCGCTTCTGGGTCTGCTGATTACGAAATGGTACTTTATTTCCTGATCGGATACAAAATGGCAAAGCTATGGCCATCGGAAGGAGCAAAAGTGGGGAAATTGGGAAATCCCACAATTTCATGGGGGTACCCCTTGGAAAAAGTTCGAAAAATTTAAAAACCATATTAAAGCAATGTTTTGAATAAGGAAAGTCGCTTCTGGGTTTGCTGATAACGAAATAGTACTTTATTTCCTGGTCGGATACAAATTGGCAAAGCTATGGCCATCGGAAGGAGCAAAAGTGAGGAAATTGGAAAATCCCATAATTTCATGGGGAAAAAATTCGAAAAATTTAAAAACCATATTAAAGCAATGTTTTGAATAAGGAAAGTTGCTTCTGGGTCTGCTGATTACGAAATGGTACTTTATTTCCTGATCGGATAAAAATTGGCAAAGCTATGGCCATCGGAAGGAGCAAAAGTGGGGAAATTGGGAAATCCCACAATTTCATGGGGGTACCCCTTGCAAAAAATTCGAAAAATTTAAAAACCATATTAAAGCAATGTTTTGAATAAGGAAAGTCGCTTCTGGGTTTGCTGATAACAAAATAGTACTTTATTTCCTGATCGGATAAAAATTGGCAAAGCTATGGCCATCGGAAGGAGCAAAAGTGGGGAAATTGGGAAATCCCACAATTACATTGGGAAAAAATTAGAAAAATTTAAAAACCATATTAAAGCAATGTTTTGAATAAGGAAAGTCGCTTCTGGGTTTGCTGATTACGAAATGGTACTTTATTTCCTGATCGGATAGAAATTGGCAAAGCTATGGCCATCGGAAGGAGCAAAAGTGGGGAAATTGGGAAATCCCACAATTTCATGGGGGTACCCCTTGGAAAAAGTTCGAAAAATTTAAAAACCATATTAAAGCAATGTTTTGAATAAGGAAAGTTGCTTCTGGGTCTGCTGATTACGAAATGGTACTTTATTTCCTGATCGGATACAAAATGGCAAAGCTATGGCCATCGGAAGGAGCAAAAGTGGGGAAATTGGGAAATCCCACAATTTCATGGGGGTACCCCTTGCAAAAAATTCGAAAAATTTAAAAACCATATTAAAGCAATGTTTTGAATAAGGAAAGTCGCTTCTGGGTTTGCTGATAACAAAATAGTACTTTATTTCCTGATCGGATAAAAATTGGCAAAGCTATGGCCATCGGAAGGAGCAAAAGTGGGGAAATTGGGAAATCCCACAATTACATTGGGAAAAAATTAGAAAAATTTAAAAACCATATTAAAGCAATGTTTTGAATAAGGAAAGTCGCTTCTGGGTTTGCTGATTACGAAATGGTACTTTATTTCCTGATCGGATAGAAATTGGCAAAGCTATGGCCATCGGAAGGAGCAAAAGTGGGGAAATTGGAAAATCCCACAATTTCATGGGGGTACCCCTTGGAAAAAGTTCGAAAAATTTAAAAACCATATTAAAGCAATGTTTTGAATAAGGAAAGTCGCTTCTGGGTTTGCTGATAACGAAATAGTACTTTATTTCCTGATCGGATACAAATTGGCAAAACTATGGCCATCGGAAGGAGCAAAAGTGGAGAAATTGGGAAATCCCATAATTTCATGGGGAAAAAATTAGAAAAATTTAAAAACCATATTAAAGCAATGTTTTGAATAAGGAAAGTCGCTTCTGGGTTTGCTGATTACGAAATAGTACCTTATTTCCTGATCGGATAGAAATTGGCAAAGCTATGGCCAACGGAAGGAGCAAAAGTGGGAAAATTGGGAAATCCCACAATTTCATGGGGGTACCCCTTGGAAAAAGTTCGAAAAATTTAAAAACCATATTAAAGCAATGTTTTGAATAAGGAAAGTCGCTTCTGGGTTTGCTGATTAAGAAATGGTACTTTATTTCCTGATCGGATATAAATTGGCAAAGCTATGGCCATCGGAAAGAGCAAAAGTGGGGAAATTAGGAAATCCCACAATTTCATGGGGGTACCCCTTGGAAAAAATTCGAAAAATTTAAAAACCATATTAAAGCAATGGTTTGAATAAGGAAAGTCGCTTCTGGGTTTGATGATTACGAAATAGTACTTTATTTCCTGATCGGATACAAATTGGCAAAGCTATGGCCATCGGAAGGAGCAAAAGTGGAGAAATTGGGAAATCCCATAATTTCATGGGGAAAAAATTAGAAAAATTTAAAAACCATATTAAAGCAATGTTTTGAATAAGGAAAGTCGCTTCTGGGTTTGCTGATTACGAAATGGTACTTTATTTCCTGATCGGATATAAATTGGCAAAGCTATGGCCATCGGAAAGAGCAAAAGTGAGAAATTAGGAAATCCCACAATTTCATGAGGGTACCCCTTGGAAAAAATTCGAAAAATTTAAAAACCATATTTAAGCAATGTTTTGAATAAGGAAAGTCGCTTCTGGGTTTGATGATTACGAAATGGTACTGCATTTCCTGATCGGATACAAATTGGCAAAGCTATGGCCATCGGAAGGAGCAAAACTGGGAAAATTAGGAAAACCAACAATTTCATGGGGGTACCCCTTGGAAAATATTCGAAAAATTTAAAAACCATATTTAAGCAATGTTTTGAATAAGGAAAGTCGCTTCTGGGTTTGCTGATTACGAAATGGTACTTTATTTCCTGATCGGATACAAATTGGCAAAGCTATGGCCATCGGAAGGAGCAAAAGTGGGGAAATTAGGAAATCCCACAATTTCATGGGGGTACCCCTTGGAAAAATTCGAAAAATTTAAAAACCATATTAAAGCAATGTTTTGAATAAGGAAAGTCGCTTCTGGGCTTGCTGATTACGAAATGGTACTTTATTTTCTGATCGGATACAAATTGGCAAAGCTATGGCCATCGGAAGGAGCAAAAGTGGGGAAATTGGGAAATCCCACAATTTCATGGCTGTACCCGTTGGAAAAAGTTCGAAAAATTTAAAAACCATATTAAAGCAATGTTTTGAATAAGGAAAGTCGCTTCTGGGTTTGCTGATTACGAAATGGTAATTTATTTCCTGATCGGATTCAAAATGGCAAAGCTATGGCCATCGGAAGGAGCAAAAGTGGGGAAATTGGGAAATCCCACAATTTCATGGGGGTAACCCTTGGAAAAAAATCGAAAAATTTAAAAACCATATTTAAGCAATGTTTTGAATAAGGAAAGTCGCTTCTGGGTTTGCTGATTACGAAATGGTACTGCATTTCCTGATCGGATACAAATTGGCAAAGCTATGGCCATCGGAAGGAGCAAAACTGGGGAAATTAGGAAATCCCACAATTTCATGGGGAAATTGGAAAATTGGAAAATATTCGAAAAATTTAAAAACCATATTTAAGCAATGTTTTGAATAAGGAAAGTCGCTTCTGGGTTTGCTGATTACGAAATGGTACTTTATTTCCTGATCGGATACAAATTGGCAAAGCTATGGCCATCGGAAAGAGCAAAAGTGGGATAATTAGGAAATCCCACAATTTCATGGGGGTACCCTTTGGAAAAAATTCGAAAAATTTAAAAACCATATTAAAGCAATGGTTTGAATAAGGAAAGTCGCTTCTGGGTTTGCTGATTACGAAATGGTAATTTATTTCCTGATCGGATACAAAATGGCAAAGCTATGGCCATCGGAAGGAGCAAAAGTGGGGAAATTGGGAAATCCCACAATTTCATGGGGGTAACCCTTGGAAAAAATTCGAAAAATTTAAAAACCATATTTAAGCAATGTTTTGAATAAGGAAAGTCGCTTCTGGGTTTGCTGATTACGAAATGGTACTGCATTTCCTGATCGGATAAAAATTGGCAAAGCTATGGCCATCGGAAGGAGCAAAAGTGGGGAAATTAGGAAATCCCACAATTTCATGGGGGTACCCCTTGGAAAAAATTCGAAAAATTTAAAAACCATATTTAAGCAATGTTTTGAATAAGGAAAGTCGCTTCTGGGTTTGCTGATTACGAAATGGTAATTTATTTCCTGATCGGATACAAAATGGCAAAGCTATGGCCATCGGAAGGAGCAAAAGTGGGGAAATTGTGAAATCCCACAATTTCATGGGGGTAACCCTTGGAAAAAATTCGAAAAATTTAAAAACCATATTTAAGCAATGTTTTGAATAAGGAAAGTCGCTTCTGGGTTTGCTGATTACGAAATGGTACTGCATTTCCTGATCGGATACAAATTGGCAAAGCTATGGCCATCGGAAGGAGCAAAACTGGGGAAATTAGGAAATCCCACAATTTCATGGGGGTACCCCTTGGAAAAAATTCGAAAAATTTAATAACCATATTAAAGCAATGGTTTGAATAAGGAAAGTCGCTTCTGGGTTTGATGATTACGAAATAGTACTTTATTTCCTGATCGGATAGAAATTGGCAAAGCTATGGCCAACGGAAGGAGCAAAAGTGGGGAAATTGGGAAATCCCACAATTTCATTTGGGTACCCCTTGGAAAAAGTTCGAAAAATTTAAAAACCATATTAAAGCAATGTTTTGAATAAGGAAAGTCGCTTCTGGGTTTGCTGATTACGAAATGGTACTTTATTTCCTGATCGGATACAAATTGGCAAAGCTATGGCCATCGGAAGGAGCAAAAGTGAGAAATTAGGAAATCCCACAATTTCATGAGGGTACCCCTTGGAAAAAATTCGAAAAATTTAAAAACCATATTTAAGCAATGTTTTGAATAAGGAAAGTCGCTTCTGGGTTTGCTGATTACGAAATGGTACTGCATTTCCTGATCGGATACAAATTGGCAAAGCTATGGCCATCGGAAGGAGCAAAACTGGGAAAATTAGGAAAACCAACAATTTCATGGGGGTACCCCTTGGAAAATATTCGAAAAATTTAAAAACCATATTTAAGCAATGTTTTGAATAAGGAAAGTCGCTTCTGGGTTTGCTGATTACGAAATGGTACTTTATTTCCTGATCGGATACAAATTGGCAAAGCTATGGCCATCGGAAGGAGCAAAAGTGGGGAAATTAGGAAATCCCACAATTTCATGGGGGTACCCCTTGGAAAAAATTCGAAAAATTTAAAAACCATATTAAAGCAATGTTTTGAATAAGGAAAGTCGCTTCTGGGCTTGCTGATTACGAAATGGTACTTTATTTTCTGATCGGATACAAATTGGCAAAGCTATGGCCATCGGAAGGAGCAAAAGTGGGGAAATTGGGAAATCCCACAATTTCATGGCTGTACCCGTTGGAAAAAGTTCGAAAAATTTAAAAACCATATTAAAGCAATGTTTTGAATAAGGAAAGTCGCTTCTGGGTTTGCTGATTACGAAATGGTAATTTATTTCCTGATCGGATTCAAAATGGCAAAGCTATGGCCATCGGAAGGAGCAAAAGTGGGGAAATTGGGAAATCCCACAATTTCATGGGGGTAACCCTTGGAAAAAAATCGAAAAATTTAAAAACCATATTTAAGCAATGTTTTGAATAAGGAAAGTCGCTTCTGGGTTTGCTGATTACGAAATGGTACTGCATTTCCTGATCGGATACAAATTGGCAAAGCTATGGCCATCGGAAGGAGCAAAACTGGGGAAATTAGGAAATCCCACAATTTCATGGGGAAATTGGAAAATTGGAAAATATTCGAAAAATTTAAAAACCATATTTAAGCAATGTTTTGAATAAGGAAAGTCGCTTCTGGGTTTGCTGATTACGAAATGGTACTTTATTTCCTGATCGGATACAAATTGGCAAAGCTATGGCCATCGGAAAGAGCAAAAGTGGGATAATTAGGAAATCCCACAATTTCATGGGGGTACCCTTTGGAAAAAATTCGAAAAATTTAAAAACCATATTAAAGCAATGGTTTGAATAAGGAAAGTCGCTTCTGGGTTTGCTGATTACGAAATGGTAATTTATTTCCTGATCGGATACAAAATGGCAAAGCTATGGCCATCGGAAGGAGCAAAAGTGGGGAAATTGGGAAATCCCACAATTTCATGGGGGTAACCCTTGGAAAAAATTCGAAAAATTTAAAAACCATATTTAAGCAATGTTTTGAATAAGGAAAGTCGCTTCTGGGTTTGCTGATTACGAAATGGTACTGCATTTCCTGATCGGATAAAAATTGGCAAAGCTATGGCCATCGGAAGGAGCAAAAGTGGGGAAATTAGGAAATCCCACAATTTCATGGGGGTACCCCTTGGAAAAAATTCGAAAAATTTAAAAACCATATTTAAGCAATGTTTTGAATAAGGAAAGTCGCTTCTGGGTTTGCTGATTACGAAATGGTAATTTATTTCCTGATCGGATACAAAATGGCAAAGCTATGGCCATCGGAAGGAGCAAAAGTGGGGAAATTGTGAAATCCCACAATTTCATGGGGGTAACCCTTGGAAAAATTCGAAAAATTTAAAAACCATATTTAAGCAATGTTTTGAATAAGGAAAGTCGCTTCTGGGTTTGCTGATTACGAAATGGTACTGCATTTCCTGATCGGATACAAATTGGCAAAGCTATGGCCATCGGAAGGAGCAAAACTGGGGAAATTAGGAAATCCCACAATTTCATGGGGGTACCCCTTGGAAAAAATTCGAAAAATTTAATAACCATATTAAAGCAATGGTTTGAATAAGGAAAGTCGCTTCTGGGTTTGATGATTACGAAATAGTACTTTATTTCCTGATCGGATAGAAATTGGCAAAGCTATGGCCAACGGAAGGAGCAAAAGTGGGGAAATTGGGAAATCCCACAATTTCATTTGGGTACCCCTTGGAAAAAGTTCGAAAAATTTAAAAACCATATTAAAGCAATGTTTTGAATAAGGAAAGTCGCTTCTGGGTTTGCTGATTACGAAATGGTACTTTATTTCCTGATCGGATACAAATTGGCAAAGCTATGGCCATCGGAAGGAGCAAAACTGGGGAAATTAGGAAATCCCACAATTTCATGGGGGTACCCTTTGGAAAAAATTCGAAAAATTTAAAAACCATATTAAAGCAATGGTTTGAATAAGGAAAGTCGCTTCTGGGTTTGCTGATTACGAAATGGTAATTTATTTCCTGATCGGATACAAAATGGCAAAGCTATGGCCATCGGAAGGAGCAAAAGTGGGGAAATTGGGAAATCCCACAATTTCATGGGGGTAACCCGTGGAAAAAATTCGAAAAATTTAAAAACCATATTTAAGCAATGTTTTGAATAAGGAAAGTCGCTTCTGGGTTTGCTGATTACGAAATGGTACTGCATTTCCTGATCGGATACAAAATGGCAAAGCTATGGCCATCGGAAGGAGCAAAAGTGGGGAAATTGGGAAATCCCACAATTTCATGGGGGTAACCCTTGGAAAAAATTCGAAAAATTTAAAAACCATATTTAAGCAATGTTTTGAATAAGGAAAGTCGCTTCTGGGTTTGCTGATTACGAAATGGTAATTTATTTCCTGATCGGATACAAAATGGCAAAGCTATGGCCATCGGAAGGAGCAAAAGTGGGGAAATTGGGAAATCCCACAATTTCATGGGGGTAACCCGTGGAAAAAATTCGAAAAATTTAAAAACCATATTTAAGCAATGTTTTGAATAAGGAAAGTCGCTTCTGGGTTTGCTGATTACGAAATGGTACTGCATTTCCTGATCGGATACAAATTGGCAAAGCTATGGCCATCGGAAAGAGCAAAACTGGGGAAATTAGGAAATCCCACAATTTCATGGGGGTACCCCTTGGAAAAAATTCGAAAAATTTAAAAACCGTATTAAAGCAATGGTTTGAATAAGGAAAGTCGCTTCTGGGTTTGCTGATTACGAAATAGTACTTTATTTCCTGATCGGATAGAAATTGGCAAAGCTATGGCCAACGGAAGGAGCAAAAGTGGGGAAATTGGGAAATCCCACAATTTCATTTGGGTACCCCTTGGAAAAAGTTCGAAAAATTTAAAAACCATATTAAAGCAATGTTTTGAATAAGGAAAGTCGCTTCTGGGTTTGCTGATTACGAAATGGTACTTTATTTCCTGATCGGATACAAATTGGCAAAGCTATGGCCAACGGAAGGAGCAAAAGTGGGGAAATTGGGAAATCCCACAATTTCATTTGGGTACCCCTTGGAAAAAGTTCGAAAAATTTAAAAACCGTATTAAAGCAATGGTTTAAATAAGGAAAGTCGCTTCTGGGTTTGCTGATTACGAAATAGTACTTTATTTCCTGATCGGATAGAAATTGGCAAAGCTATGGCCAACGGAAGGAGCAAAAGTGGGGAAATTGGGAAATCCCACAATTTCATTTGGGTACCCCTTGGAAAAAATTCGAAAAATTTAATAACCATATTAAAGCAATGGTTTGAATAAGGAAAGTCGCTTCTGGGTTTGATGATTACGAAATAGTACTTTATTTCCTGATCGGATAGAAATTGGCAAAGCTATGGCCAACGGAAGGAGCAAAAGTGGGGAAATTGGGAAATCCCACAATTTCATTTGGGTACCCCTTGGAAAAAGTTCGAAAAATTTAAAAACCATATTAAAGCAATGTTTTGAATAAGGAAAGTCGCTTCTGGGTTTGCTGATTACGAAATGGTACTTTATTTCCTGATCGGATACAAATTGGCAAAGCTATGGCCATCGGAAGGAGCAAAAATAGGGGAAATTGGGAAATCCCACAATTTAATGGGGCACCACTTGGGAAAAATTCGAAAAATTTAAAAACCATATTAAAGCAATGTTTTGAATAAGGAAAGTTGCTTCTGGGTTTGCTGATTACGAAATGGTACTTTATTTCCTGATCGGATACAAATTGGCAAAGCTATGGCCATCGGAAGGTGCAAAAGTGGGGCAATTAGGAAATCGCACAATTTCATGGGGGTACCCCTTGGAAAAAATTCGAAAAATTTAAAAACCATATTAAAGCAATGTTTTGAATAAGGAAAGTCGCTTCTGGGTGTGCTGATTACGAAATGGTACTTTATTTCCTGATCGGATACAAATTGGCAAAGCTATGGCCATCGGAAGGAGCAAAAGTGGGGAAATTAGGAAATCGCACAATTTCATGGGGGTACCCCTTGGAAAAAATTCGAAAAATTTAAAAACCATATTAAAGCAATGTTTTGAATAAGGAAAGTCGCTTCTGGGTTTGCTGATTACGAAATGGTACTGCATTTCCTGATCGGATACAAATTGGCAAAGCTATGGCCATCGGAAGGAGCAAAACTGGGGAAATTAGGAAATCCCACAATTTCATGGGGGTACCCCTTGGAAAAAATTCGAAAAATTTAAAAACCATATTTAAGCAATGTTTTGAATAAGGAAAGTCGCTTCTGGGTTTGCTGATTACGAAATGGTAATTTATTTCCTGATCGGATACAAAATGGCAAAGCTATGGCCATCGGAAGGAGCAAAAGTGGGGAAATTGGGAAATCCCACAATTTCATGGGGGTAACCCGTGGAAAAAATTCGAAAAATTTAAAAACCATATTTAAGCAATGTTTTCAATAAGGAAAGTCGCTTCTGGGTTTGCTGATTACGAAATGGTACTGCATTTCCTGATCGGATACAAATTGGCAAAGCTATGGCCATCGGAAAGAGCAAAACTGGGGAAATTAGGAAATCCCACAATTTCATGGGGGTACCCCTTGGAAAAAATTCGAAAAATTTAATAACCATATTAAAGCAATGGTTTGAATAAGGAAAGTCGCTTCTGGTTTTGATGATTACGAAATAGTACTTTATTTCCTGATCGGATAGAAATTGGCAAAGCTATGGCCAACGGAAGGAGCAAAAGTGGGGAAATTGGGAAATCCCACAATTTCATTTGGGTACCCCTTGGAAAAAGTTCGAAAAATTTTAAAACCATATTAAAGCAATGTTTTGAATAAGGAAAGTCGCTTCTGGGTTTGCTGATTACGAAATGGTACTTTATTTCCTGATCGGATACAAATTGGCAAAGCTATGGCCATCGGAAGGAGCAAAAATAGGGGAAATTGGGAAATCCCACAATTTAATGGGGCACCACTTGGAAAAAATTCGAAAAATTTAAAAACCATATTAAAGCAATGTTTTGAATAAGGAAAGTTGCTTCTGGGTTTGCTGATTACGAAATGGTACTTTATTTCCTGATCGGATACAAATTGGCAAAGCTATGGCCATCGGAAGGTGCAAAAGTGGGGCAATTAGGAAATCGCACAATTTCATGGGGGGTACCCCTTGGAAAAAATTCGAAAAATTTAAAAACCATATTAAAGCAATGTTTTGAATAAGGAAAGTCGCTTCTGGGTGTGCTGATTACGAAATGGTACTTTATTTCCTGATCGGATACAAATTGGCAAAGCTATGGCCATCGGAAGGAGCAAAAGTGGGGAAATTAGGAAATCCCACAATTTCATGGGGGGTACCCCTTGGAAAAAATTCGAAAAATTTAAAAACCATATTAAAGCAAAGTTTGGAATAAGGAAAGTCGCTTCTGGGTTTGCTGATTACGAAATGGTACTGTATTTCCTTATCGGATACAAATTGGCAAAGCTATGGCCATCGGAAGGAGCAAAAGTGGGGAAATTAGGAAATCCCACAATTTCATGAGGGTACCCCTTGGAAAAAATTCGAAAAATTTAAAAACCATATTAAAGCAATGTTTTGAATAAGGAAAGTCGCTTCTGGGTTTGCTGATTACGAAATGGTACTTTATTTCCTGATCGGATACAAATTGGCAAAGCTATGGCCATCGGAAAGAGCAAAACTGGGGAAATTAGGAAATCCCACAATTTCATGGGGGTACCCCTTCGAAAAAATTCGAAAAATTTAAAAACCATATTAAAGCAATGGTTTGAATAAGGAAAGTCGCTTCTGGGTTTGCTGATTACGAAATGGTACTTTATTTCCTGATCGGATACAAATTGGCAAAGCTATGGCCATCGGAAGGAGCAAAAGTGGGGAAATTAGGAAATCCCACAATTTCATGGGGGTACCCCTTCGAAAAAATTCGAAAAATTTAAAAACCATATTAAAGCAATGTTTTGAATAAGGAAAGTCGCTTTTGGGTTTGCTGATTACGAAATGGTACTTTATTTCCTGATCGGATACAAATTGGCAAAGCTATGGCCATCGGAAGGAGCAAAAGTGGGGAAATTAGGAAATCCCACAATTTCATGGGGGTACCCCTTGGAAAAAATTAGAAAAATTTAAAAACCGTATTAAGCAATGGTTTGAATAAGGAAAGTCGCTTCTGGGTTTGCTGATTACGAAATAGTACTTTATTTCCTGATCGGATAGAAATTGGCAAAGCTATGGCCAACGGAAGGAGCAAAAGTGGGGAAATTGGGAAATCCCACAATTTCATGGGGGTACCCCTTGGAAAAAGTTCGAAAAATTTAAAAACCATATTAAAGCAATGTTTTGAATAAGGAAAGTCGCTTCTGGGTTTGCTGATTACGAAATGGTACTTTATTTCCTGATCGGATAGAAATTGGCAAAGCTATGGCCAACGGAAGGAGCAAAAGTGGGGAAATTGGGAAATCCCACAATTTCATGGGGGTACCCCTTGGAAAAAGTTCGAAAAATTTAAAAACCATATTAAAGCAATGTTTTGAATAAGGAAAGTCGCTTCTGGGTTTGCTGATTACGAAATGGTACTTTATTTCCTGATCGGATACAAATTGGCAAAGCTATGGCCATCGGAAGGAGCAAAAGTGGGGAAATTAAGAAATCCCACAATTTAATGGGGCAAAGTGGGGAAATTGGGAAATCCCACAATTTCATTTGGGTACCCCTTGGAAAAAGTTCGAAAAATTTAAAAACCATATTAAAGCAATGTTTTGAATAAGGAAAGTCGCTTCTGGGTTTGCTGATTACGAAATGGTACTTTATTTCCTGATCGGATACAAATTGGCAAAGCTATGGCCATCGGAAGGAGCAAAAATAGGGGAAATTGGGAAATCCCACAATTTAATGGGGCACCACTTGGAAAAAATTCGAAAAATTTAAAAACCATATTAAAGCAATGTTTTGAATAAGGAAAGTTGCTTCCGGGTTTGCTGATTACGAAATGGTACTTTATTTCCTGATCGGATACAAATTGGCAAAGCTATGGCCATCGGAAGGTGCAAAAGTGGGGCAATTAGGAAATCGCACAATTTCATGGGGGTACCCCTTGGAAAAAATTCGAAAAATTTAAAAACCATATTAAAGCAATGTTTTGAATAAGGAAAGTCGCTTCTGGGTGTGCTGATTACGAAATGGTACTTTATTTCCTGATCGGATACAAATTGGCAAAGCTATGGCCATCGGAAGGAGCAAAAGTGGGGAAATTAGGAAATCCCACAATTTCATGGGGGTACCCCTTGGAAAAAATTCGAAAAATTTAAAAACCATATTAAAGCAAAGTTTGGAATAAGGAAAGTCGCTTCTGGGTTTGCTGATTACGAAAGGGTACTGTATTTCCTTATCGGATACAAATTGGCAAAGCTATGGCCATCGGAAGGAGCAAAAGTGGGGAAATTAGGAAATCCCACAATTTCATGAGGGTACCCCTTGGAAAAAATTCGAAAAATTTAAAAACCATATTAAAGCAATGTTTTGAATAAGGAAAGTCGCTTCTGGGTTTGCTGATTACGAAATGGTACTTTATTTCCTGATCGGATACAAATTGGCAAAGCTATGGCCATCGGAAAGAGCAAAACTGGGGAAATTAGGAAATCCCACAATTTCATGGGGGTACCCCTTCGAAAAAATTCGAAAAATTTAAAAACCATATTAAAGCAATGGTTTGAATAAGGAAAGTCGCTTCTGGGTTTGCTGATTACGAAATGGTACTTTATTTCCTGATCGGATACAAATTGGCAAAGCTATGGCCATCGGAAGGAGCAAAAGTGGGGAAATTAGGAAATCGCACAATTTCATGGGGGTACCCCTTGGAAAAAATTCGAAAAATTTAAAAACCATATTAAAGCAATGTTTTGAATAAGGAAAGTCGCTTCTGGGTGTGCTGATTACGAAATGGTACTTTATTTCCTGATCGGATACAAATTGGCAAAGCTATGGCCATCGGAAGGAGCAAAAGTGGGGAAATTAGGAAATCCCACAATTTCATGGGGGTACCCCTTGGAAAAAATTCGAAAAATTTAAAAACCATATTAAAGCAAAGTTTGGAATAAGGAAAGTCGCTTCTGGGTTTGCTGATTACGAAATGGTACTGTATTTCCTTATCGGATACAAATTGGCAAAGCTATGGCCATCGGAAGGAGCAAAAGTGGGGAAATTAGGAAATCCCACAATTTCATGAGGGTACCCCTTGGAAAAAATTCGAAAAATTTAAAAACCATATTAAAGCAATGTTTTGAATAAGGAAAGTCGCTTCTGGGTTTGCTGATTACGAAATGGTACTTTATTTCCTGATCGGATACAAATTGGCAAAGCTATGGCCATCGGAAAGAGCAAAACTGGGGAAATTAGGAAATCCCACAATTTCATGGGGGTACCCCTTCGAAAAAATTCGAAAAATTTAAAAACCATATTAAAGCAATGGTTTGAATAAGGAAAGTCGCTTCTGGGTTTGCTGATTACGAAATGGTACTTTATTTCCTGATCGGATACAAATTGGCAAAGCTATGGCCATCGGAAGGAGCAAAAGTGGGGAAATTAGGAAATCCCACAATTTCATGGGGGCACCCCTTCGAAAAAATTCGAAAAATTTAAAAACCATATTAAAGCAATGTTTTGAATAAGGAAAGTCGCTTTTGGGTTTGCTGATTACGAAATGGTACTTTATTTCCTGATCGGATACAAATTGGCAAAGCTATGGCCATCGGAAGGAGCAAAAGTGGGGAAATTAGGAAATCCCACAATTTCATGGGGCACCCCTTGGAAAAAATTCGAAAAATTTAAAAACCATATTTAAGCAATGTTTTGAATAAGAAATGTCGCTTCTGGGTTTGGTGATTACGAAATAGTACTTTATTTCCTGATCGGATAAAAATTGGCAAAGCTATGGCCATCGGAAGGAGCAAAAGTGGAGAAATTGGGAAATCCCATAATTTCATGGGGAAAAAATTCGAAAAATTTAAAAACCATATTAAAGCAATGTTTTGAATAAGGAAAGTCGCTTTTGGGTTTGCTGATTACGAAATGGTACTTTATTTCCTGATCGGATACAAATTGGCAAAGCTATGGCCATCGGAAGGAGCAAAAGTGGGGAAATTAGGAAATCCCACAATTTCATGGGGGTACCCCTTGGAAAAAATTCGAAAAATTTAAAAACCGTATTAAAGCAATGGTTTGAATAAGGAAAGTCGCTTCTGGGTTTGCTGATTACGAAATAGTACTTTATTTCCTGATCGGATAAAAATTGGCAAAGCTATGGCCAACGGAAGGAGCAAAAGTGGGGAAATTGGGAAATCCCACAATTTCATGGGGGTACCCCTTGGAAAAAGTTCGAAAAATTTAAAAACCATATTAAAGCAATGTTTTGAATAAGGAAAGTCGCTTCTGGGTTTGCTGATTACGAAATGGTACTTTATTTCCTGATCGGATACAAATTGGCAAAGCTATGGCCATCGGAAGGAGCAAAAGTGGAGAAATTGGGAAATCCCATAATTTCATGGGGAAAAAATTCGAAAAATTTAAAAACCATATTAAAGCAATGTTTTGAATAAGGAAAGTCGCTTTTGGGTTTGCTGATTACGAAATGGTACTTTATTTCCTGATCGGATACAAATTGGCAAAGCTATGGCCATCGGAAGGAGCAAAAGTGGGGAAATTAGGAAATCCCACAATTTCATGGGGGTACCCCTTGGAAAAAATTCGAAAAATTTAAAAACCGTATTAAAGCAATGGTTTGAATAAGGAAAGTCGCTTCTGGGTTTGCTGATTACGAAATAGTACTTTATTTCCTGATCGGATAAAAATTGGCAAAGCTATGGCCAACGGAAGGAGCAAAAGTGGGGAAATTGGGAAATCCCACAATTTCATGGGGGTACCCCTTGGAAAAAGTTCGAAAAATTTAAAAACCATATTAAAGCAATGTTTTGAATAAGGAAAGTCGCTTCTGGGTTTGCTGATTACGAAATGGTACTTTATTTCCTGATCGGATACAAATTGGCAAAGCTATGGCCATCGGAAGGAGCAAAAGTGGGGAAATTAAGAAATCCCACAATTTCATGGGGGCACCCCTTGGAAAAAATTCTAAAAATGTAAAAACCATATTAAAGCAATGTTTTGAATAAGAAATGTCGCTTCTGGGTTTGCTGATTACGAAATAGTACTTTATTTCCTGATCGGATAAAAATTGGCAAAGCTATGGCCATCGGAAGGAGCAAAAGTGGAGAAATTGGGAAATCCCATAATTTCATGGGGAAAAAATTCGAAAAATTTAAAAACCATATTAAAGCAATGTTTTGAATAAGGAAAGTCGCTTCTGGGTTTGCTGATTACGAAATGGTACTTTATTTCCTGATCGGATAGAAATTGGCAAAGCTATGGCCATCGGAAGGAGCAAAAGTGGGGAAATAGGGAAATCACACAATTTCATGGGGGTACCCCTTGCAAAAAATTCGAAAAATTTAAAAACCATATTAAAGCAATGTTTTGAATAAGGAAAGTCGCTTCTGGGTTTGCTGATTACGAAATGGTACTTTATTTCCTGATCGGATACAAATTGGCAAAGCTATGGCCATCGGAAGGAGCAAAAGTGGGGAAATTAAGAAATCCCACAATTTAATGGGGCACCCCTTGGAAAAAATTCTAAAAATGTAAAAACCATATTAAAGCAATGTTTTGAATAAGAAATGTCGCTTCTGGGTTTGCTGATTACGAAATAGTACTTTATTTCCTGATCGGATAAAAATTGGCAAAGCTATGGCCATCGGAAGGAGCAAAAGTGGAGAAATTGGGAAATCCCATATTTTCATGGGGAAAAAATTAGAAAAATTTAAAAACCATATTAAAGCAATGTTTTGAATAACGAAAGTCGCTTCTGGGTTTGCTGATTACGAAATGGTACTTTATTTCCTGATCGGATACAAATTGGCAAAGTTATGGCCATCGGAAGGAGCAAAAGTGGGGAAATTGGGAAATCCCACAATTTCATGGGGGTACCCCTTGGAAAAAGTTCGAAAAATTTAAAAACCATATAAAAGCAATGTTTTGAATAAGAAATGTCGCTTCTGGGTTTGCTGATTACGAAATAGTACTTTATTTCCTGATCGGATACAAAATGGCAAAGCTATGGCCATCGGAAGGAGCAAAAGTGGAGAAATTGGGAAATCCCATTATTTCATGGGGAAAAAATTAGAAAAATTTAAAAACCATATTAAAGCAATGTTTTGAATAAGGAAAGTCGCTTCTGGGTTTGCTGATTACGAAATGGTACTTTATTTCCTGATCGGATAGAAATTGGCAAAGCTATGGCCATCGGAAGGAGCAAAAGTGGGGAAATTAGGAAAACCCACAATTTCATGGGGGTACCCCTTGGAAAAAATTCGAAAAATTTAAAAACCATATTTAAGCAATGTTTTGAATAAGGAAAGTCGCTTCTGTGTTTGCTGATTACGAAATGGTACTCTATTTCCTGATCGGATACAAATTGGCAAAGCTATGGCCATCGGAAGGAGCAAAAGTGGGGAAATTAGGAAATCCCACAATTTCATGGGGGGTACCCCTTGGAAAAAATTCGAAAAATTTAAAAACCATATTAAAGCAATGTTTTGAATAAGGAAAGTCGCTTCTGGGTTTGCTGATTACGAAATGGTACTTTATTTCCTGATCGGATACAAATTGGCAAAGCTATGGCCATCGGAAAGAGCAAAAGTGGGGAAATTAGGAAATCCCACAATTTCATGGGGGTACCCCTTGGAAAAAATTCGAAAAATTTAAAAACCATATTAAAGCAATGGTTTGAATAAGGAAAGTCGCTTCTGGGTTTGCTGATTACGAAATGGTAATTTATTTCCTGATCGGATACAAAATGGCAAAGCTATGGCCATCGGAAGGAGCAAAAGTGGGGAAATTGGGAAATCCCACAATTTCATGGGGGTAACCCTTGGAAAAAATTAGAAAAATTTAAAAACCATATTTAAGCAATGTTTTGAATAAGGAAAGTTGCTTCTGGGTTTGCTGATTACGAAATGGTACTGCATTTCTGATCGGATACAAATTGGCAAAGCTATGGCCATCGGAAGGAGCAAAACTGGGGAAAATAGGAAATCCCACAATTTCATGGGGGTACCCCTTGGAAAAAATTCGAAAAATTTAAAAACCATATTTAAGCAATGTTTTGAATAAGGAAAGTCGCTTCTGGGTTTGCTGATTACGAAATGGTACTTTATTTCCTGATCGGATACAAATTGGCAAAGCTATGGCCATCGGAAGGAGCAAAAGTGGGGAAATTAGGAAATCCCACAATTTCATGGGGGTACCCCTTGGAAAAAATTCGAAAAATTTAAAAACCATATTAAAGCAATGTTTTGAATAAGGAAAGTCGCTTCTGGGTTTGCTGATTACGAAATGGTACTGCATTTCCTGATCGGATACAAATTGGCAAAGCTATGGCCATCGGAAGGAGCAAAACTGGGGAAATTAGGAAATCCCACAATTTCATGGGGGTACCCCTTGGAAAAAATTCGAAAAATTTAATAACCATATTAAAGCAATGGTTTGAATAAGGAAAGTCGCTTTTGGGTTTGCTGATTACGAAATGGTACTTTATTTCCTGATCGGATACAAATTGGCAAAGCTATGGCCATCGGAAGGAGCAAAAGTGGGGAAATTAGGAAATCCCACAATTTCATGGGGGTACCCCTTGGAAAAAGTTCGAAAAATTTAAAAACCATATTAAAGCAATGTTTTGAATAAGGAAAGTCGCTTCTGGGTTTGCTGATTACGACATAGTACTTTATTTACTGATCGGATAGAAATTGGCAAAGCTATGGCCAACGGAAGGAGCAAAAGTGGGGAAATTGGGAAATCCCACAATTTCAAGGGGGTACTCCTTGGAAAAAGTTCGAAAAATTTAAAAACCATATTAAAGCAATGTTTTGAATAAGGAAAGTCGCTTCTGGGTTTGCTGATTACGAAATGGTACTTTATTTCCTGATCGGATACAAATTGCCAAAGCTATGGCCATCGGAAGGAGCAAAAATAGGGGAAATTGGGAAATCCCACAATTTAATGGGGCACCCCTTGGAAAAAATTCGAAAAATTTAATAACCATATTAAAGCAATGGTTTGAATAAGGAAAGTCGCTTCTGGGTTTGCTGATTACGACATAGTACTTTATTTACTGATCGGATAGAAATTGGCAAAGCTATGGCCAACGGAAGGAGCAAAAGTGGGGAAATTGGGAAATCCCACAATTTCATGGGGGTACCCCTTGGAAAAAGTTCGAAAAATTTAAAAACCATATTAAAGCAATGTTTTGAATAAGGAAAGTCGCTTCTGGGTTTGCTGATTACGAAATGGTACTTTATTTCCTGATCGGATACAAATTGGCAAAGCTATGGCCATCGGAAGGAGCAAAAATAGGGGAAATTGGGAAATCCCACAATTTAATGGGGCACCCCTTGGAAAAAATTCGAAAAATTTAAAAACCATATTTAAGCAATGTTTTGAATAAGGAAAGTCGCTTCTGGGTTTGCTGATTACGAAATGGTACTTTATTTCCTGATCGGATACAAATTGCCAAAGCTATGGCCATCGGAAGGAGCAAAAATAGGGGAAATTGGGAAATCCCACAATTTAATGGGGCACCCCTTGGAAAAAATTCTAAAAATGTAAAAACCATATAAAAGCAATGTTTTGAATAAGAAATGTCGCTTCTGGGTTTGCTGATTACGAAATAGTACTTTATTTCCTGATCGGATAAAAATTGGCAAAGCTATGGGCATCGGAAGGAGCAAAAGTGGAGAAATTGGGAAATCCCATAATTTCATGGGGAAAAAATTAGAAAAATTTAAAAACCATATTAAAGCAATGTTTTGAATAACGAAAGTCGCTTCTGGGTTTGCTGATTACGAAATGGTACTTTATTTCCTGATCGGATACAAATTGGCAAAGTTATGGCCATCGGAAGGAGCAAAAGTGGGGAAATTGGGAAATCCCACAATTTCATGGGGGTACCCCTTGGAAAAAGTTCGAAAAATTTAAAAACCATATAAAAGCAATGTTTTGAATAAGAAATGTCGCTTCTGGGTTTGCTGATTACGAAATAGTACTTTATTTCCTGATCGGATACAAAATGGCAATGCTATGGCCATCGGAAGGAGCAAAAGTGGAGAAATTGGGAAATCCCATAATTTCATGGGGAAAAAATTAGAAAAATTTAAAAACCATATTAAAGCAATGTTTTGAATAAGGAAAGTCGCTTCTGGGTTTGCTGATTACGAAATGGTACTTTATTTCCTGATCGGATAGAAATTGGCAAAGCTATGGCCATCGGAAGGAGCAAAAGTGGGGAAATTGAAAAAACCCACAATTTCATGGGGGTACCCCTTGGAAAAAATTCTAAAAATTTAAAAACCATATTTAAGCAATGTTTTGAATAAGGAAAGCCGCTTCTGGGTTTGCTGATTACGAAATGGTACTCTATTTCCTGATCGGATACAAATTGGCAAAGCTATGGCCATCGGAAGGAGCAAAAGTGGGGAAATTAGGAAATCCCACAATTTCATGGGGGTACCCCTTGGAAAAAATTCGAAAAATTTAAAAACCATATTAAAGCAATGTTTTGAATAAGGAAAGTTGCTTCTGGGTTTGCTGATTACGAAATGGTACTTTATTTCCTGATCGGATACAAATTGGCAAAGCTATGGCCATCGGAAGGAGCAAAAATAGGGGAAATTGGGAAATCCCACAATTTAATGGGGCACCCCTTGGAAAAAATTCGAAAAATTTAAAAACCATATTTAAGCAATGTTTTGAATAAGGAAAGTCGCTGCTGGGTTTGCTGATTACGAAATGGTACTTTATTTCCTGATCGGATACAAATTGGCAAAGCTATGGCCATCGGAAGGAGCAAAAGTGGGGAAATTAGGAAATCCCACAATTTCATGGGGGTACCCCTTGGAAAAAATTCGAAAAATTTAAAAACCATATTAAAGCAATGGTTTGAATAAGGAAAGTCGCTTCTGGGTTTGCTGATTACGAAATGGTAATTTATTTCCTGATCGGATACAAAATGGCAAAGCTATGGCCATCGGAAGGAGCAAAAGTGGGGAAATTGGGAAATCCCACAATTTCATGGGGGTAACCCTTGGAAAAAATTCTAAAAATTTAAAAACCATATTTAAGCAATGTTTTGAATAAGGAAAGTCGCTTCTGGGTTTGCTGATTACGAAATGGTACTGCATTTCCTGATCGGATACAAATTGGCAAAGCTATGGCCATTGGAAGGAGCAAAACTGGGGAAATTAGGAAATCCCACAATTTCATGGGGGTACCCCTTGGAAAAAATTCGAAAAATTTAAAAACCATATTAAAGCAATGTTTTGAATAAGGAAAGTCGCTTCTGGGTTTGCTGATTACGAATTGGTACTCTATTTCCTGATCGGATACAAATTGGCAAAGCTATGGCCATCGGAAAGAGCAAAAATGGGGAAATTGGGAAATCCCACAATTTCATGGGGGTACCCCTTGGAAAAAATTCGAAAAATTTAAAAACCATATTAAAGCAATGGTTTGAATAAGGAATGTCGCTTCTGGGTTTGCTGATTACGAAATGGTAATTTATTTCCTGATCGGATACAAATTGGCAAACCTATGGCCATCGGAAGGAGCAAAAGTGGGGAAATTAGGAAATCCCACAATTTCATGGGGGTACCCCTTGGAAAAAATTCGAAAAATTTAAAAACCATATTAAAGCAATGTTTTGAATAAGGAAAGTCGCTTCTGGGTTTGCTGATTACGAAATGGTACTTTATTTCCTGATCGGATACAAATTGGCAAAGTTATGGCCATCGGAAGGAGCAAAAGTGGGGAAATTGGGAAATCCCACAATTTCATGGGGGTACCCCTTGGAAAAAATTCGAAAAATTTAAAAACCATATAAAAGCAATGTTTTGAATAAGAAATGTCGCTTCTGGGTTTGCTGATTACGAAATAGTACTTTATTTCCTGATCGGATACAAAATGGCAAAGCTATGGCCATCGGAAGGAGCAAAAGTGGAGAAATTGAAAATCCCATAATTTCATGGGGAAAAAATTAGAAAAATTTAAAAACCATATTAAAGCAATGTTTTGAATAAGGAAAGTCGCTTCTGGGTTTGCTGATTACGAAATGGTACTTTATTTCCTGATCGGATAGAAATTGGCAAAGCTATGGCCATCGGAAGGAGCAAAAGTGGGGAAATTGGGAAATCCCACAATTTCATGGGGGTAACCCTTGGAAAAAATTCTAAAAATTTAAAAACCATATTTAAGCAATGTTTTGAATAAGGAAAGCCGCTTCTGGGTTTGCTGATTACGAAATGGTACTCTATTTCCTGATCGGATACAAATTGGCAAAGCTATGGCCATCGGAAGGAGCAAAAGTGGGGAAATTAGGAAATCCCACAATTTCATGGGGGTACCCCTTGGAAAAAATTCGAAAAATTTAAAAACCATATTAAAGCAATGTTTTGAATAAGGAAAGTTGCTTCTGGGTTTGCTGATTACGAAATGGTACTTTATTTCCTGATCGGATACAAATTGGCAAAGCTATGGCCATCGGAAGGAGCAAAAATAGGGGAAATTGGGAAATCCCACAATTTAATGGGGCACCCCTTGGAAAAAATTCGAAAAATTTAAAAACCATATTTAAGCAATGTTTTGAATAAGGAAAGTCGCTGCTGGGTTTGCTGATTACGAAATGGTACTTTATTTCCTGATCGGATACAAATTGGCAAAGCTATGGCCATCGGAAGGAGCAAAAGTGGGGAAATTAGGAAATCCCACAATTTCATGGGGGTACCCCTTGGAAAAAATTCGAAAAATTTAAAAACCATATTAAAGCAATGGTTTGAATAAGGAAAGTCGCTTCTGGGTTTGCTGATTACGAAATGGTAATTTATTTCCTGATCGGATACAAAATGGCAAAGCTATGGCCATCGGAAGGAGCAAAAGTGGGGAAATTGGGAAATCCCACAATTTCATGGGGGTAACCCTTGGAAAAAATTCGAAAAATTTAAAAACCATATTTAAGCAATGTTTTGAATAAGGAAAGTCGCTTCTGGGTTTGCTGATTACGAAATGGTACTGCATTTCCTGATCGGATACAAATTGGCAAAGCTATGGCCATTGGAAGGAGCAAAACTGGGGAAATTAGGAAATCCCACAATTTCATGGGGGTACCCCTTGGAAAAAATTCGAAAAATTTAAAAACCATATTAAAGCAATGTTTTGAATAAGGAAAGTCGCTTCTGGGTTTGCTGATTACGAAATGGTACTCTATTTCCTGATCGGATACAAATTGGCAAAGCTATGGCCATCGGAAAGAGCAAAAATGGGGAAATTGGGAAATCCCACAATTTCATGGGGGTACCCCTTGGAAAAAATTCGAAAAATTTAAAAACCATATTAAAGCAATGGTTTGAATAAGGAATGTCGCTTCTGGGTTTGCTGATTACGAAATGGTAATTTATTTCCTGATCGGATACAAATTGGCAAACCTATGGCCATCGGAAGGAGCAAAAGTGGGGAAATTAGGAAATCCCACAATTTCATGGGGGTACCCCTTGGAAAAAATTCGAAAAATTTAAAAACCATATTAAAGCAATGTTTTGAATAAGAAATGTCGCTTCTGGGTTTGCTGATTACGAAATAGTACTTTATTTCCTGATCGGATAAAAATTGGCAAAGCTATGGGCATCGGAAGGAGCAAAAGTGGAGAAATTGGGAAATCCCATAATTTCATGGGGAAAAAATTAGAAAAATTTAAAAACCATATTAAAGCAATGTTTTGAATAACGAAAGTCGCTTCTGGGTTTGCTGATTACGAAATGGTACTTTATTTCCTGATCGGATACAAATTGGCAAAGTTATGGCCATCGGAAGGAGCAAAAGTGGGGAAATTGGGAAATCCCACAATTTCATGGGGGTACCCCTTGGAAAAAGTTCGAAAAATTTAAAAACCATATAAAAGCAATGTTTTGAATAAGAAATGTCGCTTCTGGGTTTGCTGATTACGAAATAGTACTTTATTTCCTGATCGGATACAAAATGGCAATGCTATGGCCATCGGAAGGAGCAAAAGTGGAGAAATTGGGAAATCCCATAATTTCATGGGGAAAAAATTAGAAAAATTTAAAAACCATATTAAAGCAATGTTTTGAATAAGGAAAGTCGCTTCTGGGTTTGCTGATTACGAAATGGTACTTTATTTCCTGATCGGATAGAAATTGGCAAAGCTATGGCCATCGGAAGGAGCAAAAGTGGGGAAATTGAAAAAACCCACAATTTCATGGGGGTACCCCTTGGAAAAAATTCTAAAAATTTAAAAACCATATTTAAGCAATGTTTTGAATAAGGAAAGCCGCTTCTGGGTTTGCTGATTACGAAATGGTACTCTATTTCCTGATCGGATACAAATTGGCAAAGCTATGGCCATCGGAAGGAGCAAAAGTGGGGAAATTAGGAAATCCCACAATTTCATGGGGGTACCCCTTGGAAAAAATTCGAAAAATTTAAAAACCATATTAAAGCAATGTTTTGAATAAGGAAAGTTGCTTCTGGGTTTGCTGATTACGAAATGGTACTTTATTTCCTGATCGGATACAAATTGGCAAAGCTATGGCCATCGGAAGGAGCAAAAGTGGGGAAATTAGGAAATCCCACAATTTCATGGGGGTACCCCTTGGAAAAAATTCGAAAAATTTAAAAACCATATTAAAGCAATGGTTTGAATAAGGAAAGTCGCTTCTGGGTTTGCTGATTACGAAATGGTAATTTATTTCCTGATCGGATACAAAATGGCAAAGCTATGGCCATCGGAAGGAGCAAAAGTGGGGAAATTGGGAAATCCCACAATTTCATGGGGGTAACCCTTGGAAAAAATTCGAAAAATTTAAAAACCATATTTAAGCAATGTTTTGAATAAGGAAAGTCGCTTCTGGGTTTGCTGATTACGAAATGGTACTGCATTTCCTGATCGGATACAAATTGGCAAAGCTATGGCCATTGGAAGGAGCAAAACTGGGGAAATTAGGAAATCCCACAATTTCATGGGGGTACCCCTTGGAAAAATTCGAAAAATTTAAAAACCATATTAAAGCAATGTTTTGAATAAGGAAAGTCGCTTCTGGGTTTGCTGATTACGAAATGGTACTCTATTTCCTGATCGGATACAAATTGGCAAAGCTATGGCCATCGGAAAGAGCAAAAATGGGGAAATTGGGAAATCCCACAATTTCATGGGGGTACCCCTTGGAAAAAATTCGAAAAATTTAAAAACCATATTAAAGCAATGGTTTGAATAAGGAATGTCGCTTCTGGGTTTGCTGATTACGAAATGGTAATTTATTTCCTGATCGGATACAAATTGGCAAACCTATGGCCATCGGAAGGAGCAAATGTGGGGAAATTAGGAAATCCCACAATTTCATGGGGGTACCCCTTGGAAAAAATTCGAAAAATTTAAAAACCATATAAAAGCAATGTTTTGAATAAGAAATGTCGCTTCTGGGTTTGCTGATTACGAAATAGTACTTTATTTCCTGATCGGATACAAAATGGCAAAGCTATGGCCATCGGAAGGAGCAAAAGTGGAGAAATTGAAAATCCCATAATTTCATGGGGAAAAAATTAGAAAAATTTAAAAACCATATTAAAGCAATGTTTTGAATAAGGAAAGTCGCTTCTGGGTTTGCTGATTACGAAATGGTACTTTATTTCCTGATCGGATAGAAATTGGCAAAGCTATGGCCATCGGAAGGAGCAAAAGTGGGGAAATTGGGAAATCCCACAATTTCATGGGGGTAACCCTTGGAAAAAATTCTAAAAATTTAAAAACCATATTTAAGCAATGTTTTGAATAAGGAAAGCCGCTTCTGGGTTTGCTGATTACGAAATGGTACTCTATTTCCTGATCGGATACAAATTGGCAAAGCTATGGCCATCGGAAGGAGCAAAAGTGGGGAAATTAGGAAATCCCACAATTTCATGGGGGTACCCCTTGGAAAAAATTCGAAAAATTTAAAAACCATATTAAAGCAATGTTTTGAATAAGGAAAGTTGCTTCTGGGTTTGCTGATTACGAAATGGTACTTTATTTCCTGATCGGATACAAATTGGCAAAGCTATGGCCATCGGAAGGAGCAAAAATAGGGGAAATTGGGAAATCCCACAATTTAATGGGGCACCCCTTGGAAAAAATTCGAAAAATTTAAAAACCATATTTAAGCAATGTTTTGAATAAGGAAAGTCGCTGCTGGGTTTGCTGATTACGAAATGGTACTTTATTTCCTGATCGGATACAAATTGGCAAAGCTATGGCCATCGGAAGGAGCAAAAGTGGGGAAATTAGGAAATCCCACAATTTCATGGGGGTACCCCTTGGAAAAAATTCGAAAAATTTAAAAACCATATTAAAGCAATGGTTTGAATAAGGAAAGTCGCTTCTGGGTTTGCTGATTACGAAATGGTAATTTATTTCCTGATCGGATACAAAATGGCAAAGCTATGGCCATCGGAAGGAGCAAAAGTGGGGAAATTGGGAAATCCCACAATTTCATGGGGGTAACCCTTGGAAAAAATTCGAAAAATTTAAAAACCATATTTAAGCAATGTTTTGAATAAGGAAAGTCGCTTCTGGGTTTGCTGATTACGAAATGGTACTGCATTTCCTGATCGGATACAAATTGGCAAAGCTATGGCCATTGGAAGGAGCAAAACTGGGGAAATTAGGAAATCCCACAATTTCATGGGGGTACCCCTTGGAAAAAATTCGAAAAATTTAAAAACCATATTAAAGCAATGTTTTGAATAAGGAAAGTCGCTTCTGGGTTTGCTGATTACGAAATGGTACTCTATTTCCTGATCGGATACAAATTGGCAAAGCTATGGCCATCGGAAAGAGCAAAAATGGGGAAATTGGGAAATCCCACAATTTCATGGGGGTACCCCCTTGGAAAAATTCGAAAAATTTAAAAACCATATTAAAGCAATGGTTTGAATAAGGAATGTCGCTTCTGGGTTTGCTGATTACGAAATGGTAATTTATTTCCTGATCGGATACAAATTGGCAAACCTATGGCCATCGGAAGGAGCAAAAGTGGGGAAATTAGGAAATCCCACAATTTCATGGGGGTACCCCTTGGAAAAATTCGAAAAATTTAAAAACCATATTAAAGCAATGTTTTGAATAAGGAAAGTCGCTTCTGGGTTTGCTGATTACGAAATGGTACTTTATTTCCTGATCGGATACAAATTGGCAAAGTTATGGCCATCGGAAGGAGCAAAAGTGGGGAAATTGGGAAATCCCACAATTTCATGGGGGTACCCCTTGGAAAAATTCGAAAAATTTAAAAACCATATAAAAGCAATGTTTTGAATAAGAAATGTCGCTTCTGGGTTTGCTGATTACGAAATAGTACTTTATTTCCTGATCGGATACAAAATGGCAAAGCTATGGCCATCGGAAGGAGCAAAAGTGGAGAAATTGAAAATCCCATAATTTCATGGGGAAAAAATTAGAAAAATTTAAAAACCATATTAAAGCAATGTTTTGAATAAGGAAAGTCGCTTCTGGGTTTGCTGATTACGAAATGGTACTTTATTTCCTGATCGGATAGAAATTGGCAAAGCTATGGCCATCGGAAGGAGCAAAAGTGGGGAAATTGGGAAATCCCACAATTTCATGGGGGTAACCCTTGGAAAAAATTCGAAAAATTTAAAAACCATATTTAAGCAATGTTTTGACTAAGGAAAGTCGCTTCTGGGTTTGTTGATTACGAAATGGTACTGCATTTCCTGATCGGATACAAATTGGCAAAGCTATGGCCATCGGAAGGAGCAAAACTGGGGAAATTAGGAAATCCCACAATTTCATGGGGGTAACCCTTGGAAAAAATTCGAAAAATTTAAAAACCATATTTAAGCAATGTTTTGAATAAGGAAAGTCGCTTCTGGGTTTGCTGATTACGAAATGGTACTGCATTTCCTGATCGGATAAAAATTGGCAAAGCTATGGGCATCGGAAGGAGCAAAAGTGGAGAAATTGGGAAATCCCATAATTTCATGGGGAAAAAATTAGAAAAATTTAAAAACCATATTAAAGCAATGTTTTGAATAACGAAAGTCGCTTCTGGGTTTGCTGATTACGAAATGGTACTTTATTTCCTGATCGGATACAAATTGGCAAAGTTATGGCCATCGGAAGGAGCAAAAGTGGGGAAATTGGGAAATCCCACAATTTCATGGGGGTACCCCTTGGAAAAAGTTCGAAAAATTTAAAAACCATATAAAAGCAATGTTTTGAATAAGAAATGTCGCTTCTGGGTTTGCTGATTACGAAATAGTACTTTATTTCCTGATCGGATACAAAATGGCAATGCTATGGCCATCGGAAGGAGCAAAAGTGGAGAAATTGGGAAATCCCATAATTTCATGGGGAAAAAATTAGAAAAATTTCAAAACCATATTAAAGCAATGTTTTGAATAAGGAAAGTCGCTTCTGGGTTTGCTGATTACGAAATGGTACTTTATTTCCTGATCGGATAGAAATTGGCAAAGCTATGGCCATCGGAAGGAGCAAAAGTGGGGAAATTGAAAAAACCCACAATTTCATGGGGGTACCCCTTGGAAAAAATTCTAAAAATTTAAAAACCATATTTAAGCAATGTTTTGAATAAGGAAAGCCGCTTCTGGGTTTGCTGATTACGAAATGGTACTCTATTTCCTGATCGGATACAAATTGGCAAAGCTATGGCCATCGGAAGGAGCAAAAGTGGGGAAATTAGGAAATCCCACAATTTCATGGGGGTACCCCTTGGAAAAAATTCGAAAAATTTAAAAACCATATTAAAGCAATGTTTTGAATAAGGAAAGTTGCTTCTGGGTTTGCTGATTACGAAATGGTACTTTATTTCCTGATCGGATACAAATTGGCAAAGCTATGGCCATCGGAAGGAGCAAAAATAGGGGAAATTGGGAAATCCCACAATTTAATGGGGCACCCCTTGGAAAAAATTCGAAAAATTTAAAAACCATATTTAAGCAATGTTTTGAATAAGGAAAGTCGCTGCTGGGTTTGCTGATTACGAAATGGTACTTTATTTCCTGATCGGATACAAATTGGCAAAGCTATGGCCATCGGAAGGAGCAAAAGTGGGGAAATTAGGAAATCCCACAATTTCATGGGGGTACCCCTTGGAAAAAATTCGAAAAATTTAAAAACCATATTAAAGCAATGGTTTGAATAAGGAAAGTCGCTTCTGGGTTTGCTGATTACGAAATGGTAATTTATTTCCTGATCGGATACAAAATGGCAAAGCTATGGCCATCGGAAGGAGCAAAAGTGGGGAAATTGGGAAATCCCACAATTTCATGGGGGTAACCCTTGGAAAAAATTCGAAAAATTTAAAAACCATATTTAAGCAATGTTTTGAATAAGGAAAGTCGCTTTTGGGTTTGCTGATTACGAAATGGTACTGCATTTCCTGATCGGATACAAATTGGCAAAGCTATGGCCATTGGAAGGAGCAAAACTGGGGAAATTAGGAAATCCCACAATTTCATGGGGGTACCCCTTGGAAAAAATTCGAAAAATTTAAAAACCATATTAAAGCAATGTTTTGAATAAGGAAAGTCGCTTCTGGGTTTGCTGATTACGAAATGGTACTCTATTTCCTGATCGGATACAAATTGGCAAAGCTATGGCCATCGGAAAGAGCAAAAATGGGGAAATTGGGAAATCCCACAATTTCATGGGGGTACCCCTTGGAAAAAATTCGAAAAATTTAAAAACCATATTAAAGCAATGGTTTGAATAAGGAATGTCGCTTCTGGGTTTGCTGATTACGAAATGGTAATTTATTTCCTGATCGGATACAAATTGGCAAACCTATGGCCATCGGAAGGAGCAAAAGTGGGGAAATTAGGAAATCCCACAATTTCATGGGGGTACCCCTTGGAAAAAATTCGAAAAATTTAAAAACCATATTAAAGCAATGTTTTGAATAAGGAAAGTCGCTTCTGGGTTTGCTGATTACGAAATGGTACTTTATTTCCTGATCGGATACAAATTGGCAAAGTTATGGCCATCGGAAGGAGCAAAAGTGGGGAAATTGGGAAATCCCACAATTTCATGGGGGTACCCCTTGGAAAAATTCGAAAAATTTAAAAACCATATAAAAGCAATGTTTTGAATAAGAAATGTCGCTTCTGGGTTTGCTGATTACGAAATAGTACTTTATTTCCTGATCGGATACAAAATGGCAAAGCTATGGCCATCGGAAGGAGCAAAAGTGGAGAAATTGAAAATCCCATAATTTCATGGGGAAAAAATTAGAAAAATTTAAAAACCATATTAAAGCAATGTTTTGAATAAGGAAAGTCGCTTCTGGGTTTGCTGATTACGAAATGGTACTTTATTTCCTGATCGGATAGAAATTGGCAAAGCTATGGCCATCGGAAGGAGCAAAAGTGGGGAAATTGGGAAATCCCACAATTTCATGGGGGTAACCCTTGGAAAAAATTCGAAAAATTTAAAAACCATATTTAAGCAATGTTTTGACTAAGGAAAGTCGCTTCTGGGTTTGTTGATTACGAAATGGTACTGCATTTCCTGATCGGATACAAATTGGCAAAGCTATGGCCATCGGAAGGAGCAAAACTGGGGAAATTAGGAAATCCCACAATTTCATGGGGGTAACCCTTGGAAAAAATTCGAAAAATTTAAAAACCATATTTAAGCAATGTTTTGAATAAGGAAAGTCGCTTCTGGGTTTGCTGATTACGAAATGGTACTTTATTTCCTGATCGGATACAAATTGGCAAACCTATGGCCATCGGAAGGAGCAAAAGTGGGGAAATTAGGAAATCCCACAATTTCATGGGGGTACCCCTTGGAAAAAATTCGAAAAATTTAAAAACCATATTAAAGCAATGTTTTGAATAAGGAAAGTCGCTTCTGGGTTTGCTGATTACGAAATGGTACTTTATTTCCTGATCGGATACAAATTGGCAAAGCTATGGCCATCGGAAAGAGCAAAAATGGGGAAATTGGGAAATCCCACAATTTCATGGGGGTAACGGAAGGAGCAAAACTGGGGAAATTAGGAAATCCCACAATTTCATGGGGGTAACCCTTGGAAAAAATTCGAAAAATTTAAAAACCATATTTAAGCAATGTTTTGAATAAGGAAAGTCGCTTCTGGGTTTGCTGATTACGAAATGGTACTTTATTTCCTGATCGGATACAAATTGGCAAACCTATGGCCATCGGAAGGAGCAAAAGTGGGGAAATTAGGAAATCCCACAATTTCATGGGGGTACCCCTTGGAAAAAATTCGAAAAATTTAAAAACCATATTAAAGCAATGTTTTGAATAAGGAAAGTCGCTTTTGGGTTTGCTGATTACGAAATGGTACTTTATTTCCTGATCGGATACAAATTGGCAAAGCTATGGCCATCGGAAAGAGCAAAAATGGGGAAATTGGGAAATCCCACAATTTCATGGGGGTAACCCTTGGAAAAAATTCGAAAAATTTAAAAACCATATTTAAGCAATGTTTTGAATAAGGAAAGTCGCTTCTGGGTTTGCTGATTACGAAATGGTACTGCATTTCCTGATCGGATACAAATTGGCAAAGCTTTGGCCATCGGAAGGAGCAAAACTGGGGAAATTAGGAAATCCCACAATTTCATGGGGGTACCCCTTGGAAAAAATTCGAAAAATTTAATAACCATATTAAAGCAATGGTTTGAATAAGGAAAGTCGCTTCTGGGTTTGCTGATTACGAAATAGTACTTTATTTACTGATCGGATAGAAATTGGCAAAGCTATGGCCAACGGAAGGAGCAAAAGTGGGGAAATTGGGAAATCCCACAATTTCATGGGGGTACCCCTTGGAAAAAGTTCGAAAAATTTAAAAACCATATTAAAGCAATGTTTTGAATAAGGAAAGTCGCTTCTGGGTTTGCTGATTACGAAATGGTACTTTATTTCCTGATCGGATACAAATTGGCAAACCTATGGCCATCGGAAGGAGCAAAAGTGGGGAAATTAGGAAATCCCACAATTTCATGGGGGTACCCCTTGGAAAAAATTCGAAAAATTTAAAAACCATATTAAAGCAATGTTTTGAATAAGGAAAGTCGCTTCTGGGTTTGCTGATTACGAAATGGTACTTTATTTCCTGATCGGATACAAATTGGCAAAGCTATGGCCATCGGAAAGAGCAAAAATGGGGAAATTGGGAAATCCCACAATTTCATGGGGGTAACGGAAGGAGCAAAACTGGGGAAATTAGGAAATCCCACAATTTCATGGGGGTAACCCTTGGAAAAAATTCGAAAAATTTAAAAACCATATTTAAGCAATGTTTTGAATAAGGAAAGTCGCTTCTGGGTTTGCTGATTACGAAATGGTACTTTATTTCCTGATCGGATACAAATTGGCAAACCTATGGCCATCGGAAGGAGCAAAAGTGGGGAAATTAGGAAATCCCACAATTTCATGGGGGTACCCCTTGGAAAAAATTCGAAAAATTTAAAAACCATATTAAAGCAATGTTTTGAATAAGGAAAGTCGCTTCTGGGTTTGCTGATTACGAAATGGTACTTTATTTCCTGATCGGATACAAATTGGCAAAGCTATGGCCATCGGAAAGAGCAAAAATGGGGAAATTGGGAAATCCCACAATTTCATGGGGGGTACCCCTTGGAAAAAATTCGAAAAATTTAAAAACCATATTTAAGCAATGTTTTGAATAAGGAAAGTCGCTTCTGGGTTTGCTGATTACGAAATGGTACTGCATTTCCTGATCGGATACAAATTGGCAAAGCTATGGCCATCGGAAGGAGCAAAACTGGGGAAATTAGGAAATCCCACAATTTCATGGGGGTACCCCTTGGAAAAATTCGAAAAATTTAATAACCATATTAAAGCAATGGTTTGAATAAGGAAAGTCGCTTCTGGGTTTGCTGATTACGAAATAGTACTTTATTTACTGATCGGATAGAAATTGGCAAAGCTATGGCCAACGGAAGGAGCAAAAGTGGGGAAATTGGGAAATCCCACAATTTCATGGGGGTACCCCTTGGAAAAAGTTCGAAAAATTTAAAAACCATATTAAAGCAATGTTTTGAATAAGGAAAGTCGCTTCTGGGTTTGTTGATTACGAAATGGTACTTTATTTCCTGATCGGATAGAAATTGGCAAAGCTATGGCCATCGGAAGGAGCAAAAATAGGGGAAATTGGGAAATCCCACAATTTAATGGGGCACCCCTTGGAAAAAATTCAAAAAATTTAAAAACCATATTAAAGCAATGTTTTGAATAAGGAAAGTCGCTTCTGGGTTTGCTGATTACGAAATGGTACTTTATTTCCTGATCGGATACAAATTGGCAAACCTATGGCCATCGGAAGGAGCAAAAGTGGGGAAATTAGGAAATCCCACAATTTCATGGGGGTACCCCTTGGAAAAAATTCGAAAAATTTAAAAACTATATTAAAGCAATGGTTTGAATAAGGAAAGTCGCTTCTGGGTTTGCTGATTACGAAATGGTACTTTATTTCCTGATCGGATACAAATTGGCAAAGCTATGGCCATCGGAAGGAGCAAAAGTGGGGAAATTAGGAAATCCCACAATTTCATGGGGGTACCCCTTGGAAAAAATTCGAAAAATTTAAAAACCATATTAAAGCAATGTTTTGAATAAGGAAAGTCGCTTTTGGGTTTGCTGATTACGAAATGGTACTTTATTTCCTGATCGGATACAAATTGGCAAAGCTATGGCCATCGGAAGGAGCAAAAGTGGGGAAATTAGGAAATCCCACAATTTCATGGGGGTACCCCTTGGAAAAAATTCGAAAAATTTAAAAACCGTATTAAAGCAATGGTTTGAATGAGGAAAGTCGCTTCTGGGTTTGCTGATTACGAAATAGTACTTTATTTCCTGATCGGATAGAAATTGGCAAAGCTATGGCCAGCGGAAGGAGCAAAAGTGGGGAAATTGGGAAATCCCACAATTTCATGGGGGTACCCCTTGGAAAAAGTTCGAAAAATTTAAAAACCATATTAAAGCAATGTTTTGAATAAGGAAAGTCGCTTCTGGGTTTGCTGATTACGAAATGGTACTTTATTTCCTGATCGGATACAAATTGGCAAAGCTATGGCCATCGGAAGGAGCAAAAGTGGGGAAATTAGGAAATCCCACAATTTCATGGGGGTACCCCTTGGAAAAAGTTCGAAAAATTTAAAAACCATATTAAAGCAATGTTTTGAATAAGGAAAGTCGCTTCTGGGTTTGCTGATTACGAAATGGTACTTTATTTCCTGATCGGATAGAAATTGGCAAAGCTATGGCCATCGGAAGGAGCAAAAGTGGGGAAATTAGGAAATCCCACAATTTCATGGGGGTACCCCTTGGAAAAAGTTCGAAAAATTTAAAAACCATATTTAAGCAATGTTTTGAATAAGGAAAGTCGCTTCTGGGTTTGCTGATTACGAAATGGTACTTTATTTCCTGATCGGATACAAATTGGCAAAGCTATGGCCATCGGAAGGAGCAAAAGTGGGGAAATTAGGAAATCACACAATTTCATGGGAGTACCCCTTCGAAAAAATTCGAAAAATGTAAAAACCATATTAAAGCAATGGTTTGAATAAGGAAAGTCGCTTCTGGGTTTGCTGATTACGAAATGGTACTTTATTTCCTGATCGGATACAAATTGGCAAAGCTATGGCCATTGGAAGGAGCAAAAGTGGGGAAATTAGGAAATCCCACAATTTCATGGGGGTACCCCTTGGAAAAAATTCGAAAAATTTAAAAACCATATTAAAGCAATGTTTTAAATAAGGAAAGTCGCTTTTGGGTTTGCTGATTACGAAATGGTACTTTATTTCCTGATCGGATACAAATTAGCAAAGCTATGGCCATCGGAAGGAGCAAAAGTGGGGAAATTAGGAAATCCCACAATTTCATGGGGGTACCCCTTGGAAAAAATTCGAAAAATTTAAAAACCGTATTAAAGCAATGGTTTGAATAAGGAAAGTCGCTTCTGGGTTTGCTGATTACGAAATAGTACTTTATTTCCTGATCGGATAGAAATTGGCAAAGCTATGGCCAACGGAAGGAGCAAAAGTGGGGAAATTGGGAAATCCCACAATTTCATGGGGGTACCCCTTGGAAAAAGTTCGAAAAATTTAAAAACCATATTAAAGCAATGTTTTGAATAAGGAAAGTCGCTTCTGGGTTTGCTGATTACGAAATGGTACTTTATTTCCTGATCGGATACAAATTGGCAAAGCTATGGCCATCGGAAGGAGCAAAAGTGGGGAAATTAGGAAATCCCACAATTTCATGGGGGTACCCCTTGGGAAAAATTCGAAAAATTTTAAAACCGTATTAAAGCAATGGTTTGAATAAGGAAAGTCGCTTCTGGGTTTGCTGATTACGAAATAGTACTTTATTTCCTGATCGGATAGAAATTGGCAAAGCTATGGCCAACGGAAGGAGCAAAAGTGGGGAAATTGGGAAATCCCACAATTTCATGGGGGTACCCCTTGGAAAAAGTTCGAAAAATTTAAAAACCATATTAAAGCAATGTTTTGAATAAGGAAAGTCGCTTCTGGGTTTGCTGATTACGAAATGGTACTTTATTTCCTGATCGGATACAAATTGGCAAAGCTATGGCCATCGGAAGGAGCAAAAGTGGGGAAATTAGGAAATCCCACAATTTCATGGGGGGTACCCCTTGGAAAAAATTCGAAAAATTTAAAAACCATATTAAAGCAATGTTTTGAATAAGGAAAGTCGCTTCTGGGTTTGCTGATTACGAAATGGTACTTTATTTCCTGATCGGATAGAAAGTGGCAAAGCTATGGCCATCGGAAAGAGCAAAACTGGGGAAATTAGGAAATCCCACAATTTCATGGGGGTACCCCTTGGAAAAAATTCGAAAAATTTAAAAACCATATAAAGCAATGTTTTAAATAAGGAAAGTCGCTTTTGGGTTTGCTGATTACGAAATGGTACTTTATTTCCTGATCGGATACAAATTGGCAAAGCTATGGCCATCGGAAGGAGCAAAAGTGGGGAAATTAGGAAATCCCACAATTTCATGGGGGTACCCCTTGGAAAAAATTCGAAAAATTTAAAAACCGTATTAAAGCAATGGTTTGAATAAGGAAAGTCGCTTCTGGGTTTGCTTTATTTCCTGATCGGATAGAAATTGGCAAAGCTTTGGCCAACGGAAGGAGCAAAAGTGGGGAAATTGGGAAATAAAGTACCGACAATTTCATGGGGGTACCCCTTGGAAAAAGTTCGAAAAATTTAAAAACCATATTAAAGTAATGTTTTGTATAAGGAAAGTCGCTTCTGGGTTTGCTGATTACGAAATGGTACTTTATTTCCTGATCGGATAGAAATTGGCAAAGCTATGGCCAACGGAAGGAGCAAAAGTGGGGAAATTGGGAAATCCCACAATTTCATGGGGGTACCCCTTGGAAAAAGTTCGAAAAATTTAAAAACCATATTAAAGCAATGTTTTGAATAAGGAAAGTCGTTTCTGGGTTTGCTGATTACGAAATGGTACTGTATTTCCTGATCGGATACAAATTGGCAAACCTATGGCCATCGGAAGGAGCAAAAGTGGGGAAATTAGGAAATCCCACAATTTCATGGGGGTACCCCTTGGAAAAAATTCGAAAAATTTAAAAACCGTATTAAAGCAATGGTTTGAATAAGGAAAGTCGCTTCTGGGTTTGCTGATTACGAAATAGTACTTTATTTCCTGATCGGATAGAAATTGGCAAAGCTATGGCTAACGGAAGGAGCAAAAGTGGGGAAATTGGAAAACCCCACAATTTCATGGGGGTACCCCTTGGAAAAAGTTCGAAAAATTTAAAAACCATATTAAAGCAATGTTTTAAATAAGGAAAGTCGCTTCTGGGTTTGCTGATTACGAAATGGTACTTTATTTCCTGATCGGATAGAAATTGGCAAAGCTTTGGCCAACGGAAGGAGCAAAAGTGGGGAAATTGGGAAATCCGACAATTTCATGGGGGTACCCCTTGGAAAAAGTTCGAAAAATTTAAAAACCATATTAAAGCAATGTTTTGAATAAGGAAAGTCGTTTCTGGGTTTGCTGATTACGAAATGGTACTGTATTTCCTGATCGGATACAAATTGGCAAACCTATGGCCATCGGAAGGAGCAAAAGTGGGGAAATTAGGAAATCCCACAATTTCATGGGGGTACCCCTTGGAAAAAATTCGAAAAATTTAAAAACCGTATTAAAGAAATGTTTTGAATAAGGAAAGTCGCTTCTGGGTTTGCTGATTACGAAATAGTACTTTATTTCCTGATCGGATAGAAATTGGCAAAGCTATGGCCAACGGAAGGAGCAAAAGTGGGGAAATTGGGAAATCCCACAATTTCATGGGGGTACCCCTTGGAAAAAAATCGAAAAATTTAAAAACCGTATTAAAGCAATGGTTTGAATAAGGAAAATCGCTTCTGGGTTTGCTGATTACGAAATAGTACTTTATTTCCTGATCGGATAGAAATTGGCAAAGCTATGGCCAACGGAAGGAGCAAAAGTGGGGAAATTGGAAAATCCCACAATTTCATGGGGGTACCCCTTGGAAAAAGTTCGAAAAATTTAAAAACCGTATTAAAGCAATGGTTTGAATAAGGAAAGTCGCTTCTGGGTTTGCTGATTACGAAATAGTACTTTATTTCCTGATCGGATAGAAATTGGCAAAGCTTTGGCCAACGGAAGGAGCAAAAGTGGGGAAATTGGGAAATCCCACAATTTCATGGGGGTACCCCTTGGAAAAAGTTCGAAAAATTTAAAAACCATATTAAAGCAATGTTTTGAATAAGGAAAGTCGCTTCTGGGTTTTCTGATTACGAAATGGTACTTTATTTCCTGATCGGATAGAAATTGGCAAAGCTATGGCCAACGGAAGGAGCAAAAGTGGGGAAATTGGGAAATCCCACAATTTCATGGGGGTACCCCTTGGAAAAAGTTCGAAAAATTTAAAAACCATATTAAAGCAATGTTTTGAATAAGGAAAGTCGTTTCTGGGTTTGCTGATTACGAAATGGTACTGTATTTCCTGATCGGATAGAAATTGGCAAACCTATGGCCATCGGAAGGAGCAAAAGTGGGGCAATTAGGAAATCCCACAATTTCATGGGGGTACCCCTTGGAAAAAATTCGAAAAATTTAAAAACCGTATTAAAGCAATGGTTTGAATAAGGAAAGTCGCTTCTGGGTTTGCTGATTACGAAATAGTACTTTATTTCCTGATCGGATAGAAATTGGCAAAGCTATGGCTAACGGAAGGAGCAAAAGTGGGGAAATTGGAAAACCCCACAATTTCATGGGGGTACCCCTTGGAAAAAATTCGAAAAATTTAAAAACCATATTAAAGCAATGTTTTGAATAAGGAAAGTCGCTTCTGGGTTTGCTGATTACGAAATGGTACTTTATTTCCTGATCGGATAGAAATTGGCAAAGCTTTGGCCAACGGAAGGAGCAAAAGTGGGGAAATTGGGAAATCCGACAATTTCATGGGGGTACCCCTTGGAAAAAGTTCGAAAAATTTAAAAACCATATTAAAGCAATGTTTTGAATAAGGAAAGTCGTTTCTGGGTTTGCTGATTACGAAATGGTACTGTACTTCCTGATCGGATACAAATTGGCAAACCTATGGCCATCGGAAGGAGCAAAAGTGGGGAAATTAGGAAATCCCACAATTTCAATGGGGAACCCCTTGGAAAAAATTCGAAAAATTTAAAAACCATATTAAAGCAATGTTTTGAATAAGGAAAGTCGCTTCTGGGTTTGCTGATTACGAAATGGTACTTTATTTCCTGATCGGATACAAATTGGCAAAGCTATGGCCATCGGACGGAGCAAAAGTGGGGAAATTAGGAAATCCCACAATTTCATGAGGGTACCCCTTGGAAAAAATTCGAAAAATTTAAAAACCGTATTAAAGAAATGTTTTGAATAAGGAAAGTCGCTTCTGGGTTTGCTGATTACGAAATGGTACTTTATTTCCTGATCGGATACAAATTGGCAAAGCTATGGCCAACGGAAGGAGCAAAAGTGGGGAAATTGGGAAATCCCACAATTTCATGGGGGTACCCCTTGGAAAAAAATCGAAAAATTTAAAAACCATATTTAAGCAATGTTTTGAATAAATTTAAAAACCGTATTAAAGCAATGGTTTGAATAAGGAAAGTCGCTTCTGGGTTTGCTGATTACGAAATAGTACTTTATTTCCTGATCGGATAGAAATTGGCAAAGCTATGGCCAACGGAAGGAGCAAAAGTGGGGAAATTGGAAAATCCCACAATTTCATGGGGGTACCCCTTGGAAAAAGTTCGAAAAATTTAAAAACCATATTAAAGCAATGTTTTGAATAAGGAAAGTCGCTTCTGGGTTTGCTGATTACGAAATAGTACTTTATTTCCTGATCGGATAGAAATTGGCAAAGCTATGGCCAACGGAAGGAGCAAAAGTGGGGAAATTGGGAAATCCCACAATTTCATGGGGGTACCCCTTGGAAAAAATTCGAAAAATTTAAAAACCATATTAAAGCAATGTTTTGAATAAGGAAAGTCGCTTCTGGGTTTGCTGATTACGAAATGGTACTTTATTTCCTGATCGGATAGAAATTGGCAAAGCTATGGCCATCGGAAGGAGCAAAAGTGGGGAAATTAGGAAATCCCACAATTTCATGGGGGTACCCCTTCGAAAAAAATCGAAAAATTTAAAAACCATATTTAAGCAATGTTTTGAATAAATTTAAAAACCGTATTAAAGCAATGGTTTGAATAAGGAAAGTCGCTTCTGGGTTTGCTGATTACGAAATAGTACTTTATTTCCTGATCGGATAGAAATTGGCAAAGCTATGGCCAACGGAAGGAGCAAAAGTGGGGAAATTGGAAAATCCCACAATTTCATGGGGGTACCCCTTGGAAAAAGTTCGAAAAATTTAAAAACCATATTAAAGCAATGTTTTGAATAAGGAAAGTCGCTTCTGGGTTTGCTGATTACGAAATGGTACTTTATTTCCTGATCGGATAGAAATTGGCAAAGCTATGGCCAACGGAAGGAGCAAAAGTGGGGAAATTGGGAAATCCCACAATTTCATGGGGGTAACCCTTGGAAAAAAATCGAAAAATTTAAAAACCATATTTAAGCAATGTTTTGAATAAATTTAAAAACCGTATTAAAGCAATGGTTTGAATAAGGAAAGTCGCTTCTGGGTTTGCTGATTACGAAATAGTACTTTATTTCCTGATCGGATAGAAATTGGCAAAGCTATGGCCATCGGAAGGAGCAAAAGTGGGGAAATTGGAAAATCCCACAATTTCATGGGGGTACCCCTTGGAAAAAGTTCGAAAAATTTAAAAACCATATTAAAGCAATGTTTTGAATAAGGAAAGTCGCTTCTGGGTTTGCTGATTACGAAATGGTACTTTATTTCCTGATCGGATACAAATTGGCAAAGCTATGGCCATCGCAAGGAGCAAAAGTGGGGAAATTAGGAAATCCCACAATTTCATGGGGGTACCCCTTGGAAAAAATTCGAAAAATTTAAAAACCGTATTAAAGCAATGGTTTGAATAAGGAAAATCGCTTCTGGGTTTGCTGATTACGAAATAGTACTTTATTTCCTGATCGGATAGAAATTGGCAAAGCTATGGCCATCGGAAGGAGCAAAAGTGGGGAAATTAGGAAATCACACAATTTCATGGGAGTACCCCTTCGAAAAAACTCGAAAAATTTAAAAACCATATTAAAGCAATGTTTTAAATAAGGAAAGTAGCTTCTGGGTTTGCTGATTACGAAATGGTACTTTATTTCCTGATCGGATACAAATTGGCAAAGCTATGGCCATCGCAAGGAGCAAAAGTGGGGAAATTAGGAAATCCCACAATTTCATGGGGGTACCCCTTGGAAAAAGTTCGAAAAATTTAAAAACCATATTAAAGCAATGTTTTGAATAAGGAAAGTCGCTTCTGGGTTTGCTGATTACGAAATGGTACTTTATTTCCTGATCGGATACAAATTGGCAAAGCTATGGCCATCGGAAGGAGCAAAAATAGGGGAAATTGGGAAATCCCACAATTTCATGGGGGTACCCCTTGGAAAAAATTCGAAAAATTTAAAAACCATATTAAAGCAATGTTTTGAATAAGGAAAGTAGCTTCTGGGTTTGCTGATTACGAAATGGTACTTTATTTCCTGATCGGATACAAATTGGCAAAGCTATGGCCATCGGAAGGAGCAAAAGTGGGGAAATTAGGAAATCACACAATTTCATGGGAGTACCCCTTCGAAAAAATTCGAAAAATTTAAAAACCATATTAAAGCAATGTTTTGAATAAGGAAAGTCGCTTCTGGGTTTGCTGATTACGAAATGGTACTTTATTTCCTGATCGGATACAAATTGGCAAAGCTATGGCCATCGGAAGGAGCAAAAGTGGGGAAATTAGGAAATCCCACAATTTCATGGGGGTACCCCTTGGAAAAAATTCGAAAAATTTAAAAACCATATTAAAGCAATGTTTTGAATAAGGAAAGTCGTTTCTGGGTTTGCTGATTACGAAATGGTACTTTATTTCCTGATCGGATACAAATTGGCAAAGCTATGGCCATCGGAAGGAGCAAAAGTGGGGAAATTAGGAAATCCCACAATTTCATGGGGGTACCCCTTGGAAAAAATTCGAAAAATTTAAAAACCATATTAAAGCAATGGTTTGAATAAGGAAAGTCGCTTCTGGGTTTGCTGATTACGAAATGGTACTTTATTTCCTGATCGGATACAAATTGGCAAAGCTATGGCCATCGGAAAGAGCAAAAGTGGGGAAATTAGGAAATCCCACAATTTCATGGGGGTACCCCTTGGAAAAAATTCGAAAAATTTAAAAACCATATTAAAGCAATGTTTTGAATAAGGAAAGTAGCTTCTGGGTTTGCTGATTACGAAATGGTACTTTATTTCCTGATCGGATACAAATTGGCAAAGCTATGGCCATCGGAAGGAGCAAAAGTGGGGAAATTAGGAAATCACACAATTTCATGGGAGTACCCCTTCGAAAAAATTCGAAAAATTTAAAAACCATATTAAAGCAATGTTTTGAATAAGGAAAGTCGCTTCTGGGTTTGCTGATTACGAAATGGTAATTTATTTCCTGATCGGATACAAATTGGCAAAGCTATGGCCATCGGAAGGAGCAAAAATAGGGGAAATTGGGAAATCCCACAATTTTATGGGGGTACCCCCTTGGAAAAAATTCGAAAAATTTAAAAACCATATTTAAGCAATGTTTTGAATAAGGAAAGTCGCTTCTGGGTTTGCTGATTACGAAATGGTACTTTATTTCCTGATCGGATACAAATTGGCAAAGCTATGGCCATCGGAAGGAGCAAAAGTGGGGAAATTAGGAAATCCCACAATTTCATGGGGGTACCCCTTGGAAAAAATTCGAAAAATTTAAAAACCATATTAAAGCAATGTTTTGAATAAGGAAAGTCGCTTCTGGGTTTGCTGATTACGAAATGGTACTTTATTTCCTGATCGGATACAAATTGGCAAAGCTATGGCCATCGGAAGGAGCAAAAGTGGGGAAATTAGGAAATCCCACAATTTCATGGGGGTACCCCTTGGAAAAAATTCGAAAAATTTAAAAACCATATTAAAGCAATGTTTTGAATAAGGAAAGTCGCTTCTGGGTTTGCTGATTACGAAATGGTACTTTATTTCCTGATCGGATACAAATTGGCAAAGCTATGGCCATCGGAAAGAGCAAAAGTGGGGAAATTAGGAAATCCCACAATTTCATGGGGGTACCCCTTGGAAAAAATTCGAAAAATTTAAAAACCATATTAAAGCAATGTTTTGAATAAGGAAAGTCGCTTCTGGGTTTGCTGATTACGAAATGGTACTTTATTTCCTGATCGGATACAAATTGGCAAAGCTATGGCCATCGGAAGGAGCAAAAGTGGGGACATTAGGAAATCCCACAATTTCATGGGGGTACCCCTTCGAAAAAATTCGAAAAATTTAAAAACCATATTAAAGCAATGGTTTGAATAAGGAAAGTCGCTTCTGGGTTTGCTGATTACGAAATAGTACTTTATTTCCTGATCGGATACAAAATGGCAAAGCTATGGCCATCGGAAGGAGCAAAAGTGGGGAAATTGGGAAATCCCACAATTTCATGGGGGTAGCCCTTGGAAAAAATTCGAAAAATTTAAAAACCATATTAAAGCAATGTTTTGAATAAGGAAAGTCGCTTCTGGGTTTGCTGATTACGAAATGGTACTTTATTTCTTGATCGGATACAAATTGGCAAAGCTATGGCCATCGGAAGGTGCAAAAGTGGGGAAATTAGGAAATCCCACAATTTCATGGGGGTACCCCTTGGAAAAAATTCGAAAAATTTAAAAACCATATTAAAGCAATGGTTTGAATAAGGAAAGTCGCTTCTGGGTTTGCTGATTACGAAATGGTACTTTATTTCCTGATCGGATACAAATTGGCAAAGCTATGGCCATCGGAAGGAGCAAAAGTGGGGACATTAGGAAATCCCACAATTTCATGGGGGTACCCCTTCGAAAAAATTCGAAAAATTTAAAAACCATATTAAAGCAATGGTTTGAATAAGGAAAGTCGCTTCTGGGTTTGCTGATTACGAAATAGTACTTTATTTCCTGATCGGATACAAAATGGCAAAGCTATGGCCATCGGAAGGAGCAAAAGTGGGGAAATTGGGAAATCCCACAATTTCATGGGGGTACCCCTTGGAAAAAGTTCGACAAATTTAAAAACCATATTAAAGCAATGTTTTGAATAAGGAAAGTCGCTTCTGGGTTTGCTGATTACGAAATGGTACTTTATTTCCTGATCGGATACAAATTGGCAAAGCTATGGCCATCGGAAAGAGCAAAAGTGGGGAAATTAGGAAATCCCACAATTTCATGGGGGTACCCCTTGGAAAAAGTTCGACAAATTTAAAAACCATATTAAAGCAATGTTTTGAATAAGGAAAGTAGCTTCTGGGTTTGCTGATTACGAAATGGTACTTTATTTCCTGATCGGATACAAATTGGCAAAGCTATGGCCATCGGAAGGTGCAAAAGTGGGGAAATTAGGAAATCCCACAATTTCATGGGGGTACCCCTTGGAAAAAGTTCGACAAATTTAAAAACCATATTAAAGCAATGTTTTGAATAAGGAAAGTCGCTTCTGGGTTTGCTGATTACGAAATGGTACTTTATTTCCTGATCGGATACAAATTGGCAAAGCTATGGCCATCGGAAGGAGCAAAAGTGGGGAAATTAGGAAATCCCACTTTTTCATGGGGGTACCCCTTGGAAAAAATTCGAAAAATTTAAAAACCATATTAAAGCAATGTTTTGAATAAGGAAAGTCGCTTCTGGGTTTGCTGATTACGAAATGGTACTGTATTTCCTGATCGGATACAAATTGGCAAAGCTATGGCCATCGGAAGGAGCAAAAGTGGGGAAATTGGGAAATCCCTCAATTTCACGAAATGGTACTTTATTTCCTGATCGGATACAAAATGGCAAAGCTATGGCCATCGGAAGGAGCAAAAGTGGGGAAATTGGGAAATCCCACAATTTCATGGGGGTACCCCTTTGGAAAAAATTCGAAAAATTTAAAAACCATATTAAAGCAATGTTTTGAATAAGGAAAGTCGCTTCTGGGTTTGCTGATTACGAAATGGTACTTTATTTCCTGATCGGATACAAAATGGCAAAGCTATGGCCATCGGAAGGAGCAAAAGTAGGGAAATTGGGAAATCCCACAATTTCATGGGGGTACCCCTTGGAAAAAATTCGAAAAATTTAAAAACCATATTTAAGCAATGTTTTGAATAAGGAAAGTCGCTTCTGGGTTTGCTGATTACGAAATGGTACTGCATTTCCTGATCGGATACAAATTGGCAAAGCTATGGCCATCGGAAGGAGCAAAACTGGGGAAATTAGGAAATCCCACAATTTCATGGGGGTACCCCTTGGAAAAAATTCGAAAAATTTAATAACCATATTAAAGCAATGGTTTGAATAAGGAAAGTCGCTTCTGGGTTTGCTGATTACGAAATAGTACTTTATTTCCTGATCGGATAGAAATTGGCAAAGCTATGGCCATCGGAAGGAGCAAAAGTGGGGAAATTAGGAAATCCCACAATTTCATGGGGGTACCCCTTGGAAAAAATTCGAAAAATTTAAAAACCATATTAAAGCAATGTTTTGAATAAGGAAAGTCGCTTCTGGGTTTGCTGATTACGAAATGGTACTTTATTTCCTGATCGGATACAAATTGGCAAAGCTATGGCCATCGGAAGGAGCAAAAGTGGGGAAATTTGGAAATCCCACAATTTCATGGGGGGTACCCCTTGGAAAAAATTCGAAAAATTTAAAAACCATATTAAAGCAATGGTATGAATAAGGAAAGTCGCTTCTGGGTTTGCTGATTACGAAATGGTAATTTATTTCCTGATCGGATACAAAATGGCAAAGCTATGGCCATCGGAAGGAGCAAAAGTGGGGAAATTGGGAAATCCCACAATTTCATGGGGGTAACCCTTGGAAAAAATTCGAAAAATTTAAAAACCATATTTAAGCAATGTTTTGAATAAGGAAAGTCGCTTCTGGGTTTGCTGATTACGAAATGGTACTGCATTTCCTGATCGGATACAAATTGGCAAAGCTATGGCCATCGGAAGGAGCAAAACTGGGGAAATTAGGAAATCCCACAATTTCATGGGGGTACCCCTTGGAAAAAATTCGAAAAATTTAATAACCATATTAAAGCAATGTTTTGAATAAGGAAAGTCGCTTCTGGGTTTGCTGATTACGAAATGGTACTTTATTTCCTGATCGGATACAAATTGGCAAAGCTATGGCCATCGGAAGGAGCAAAAGTGGGGAAATTGGGAAATCCCACAATTTCATGGGGGTACCCCTTGGAAAAAGTTCGAAAAATTTAAAAACCATATTTAAGCAATGTTTTGAATAAGGAAAGTCGCTTCTGGGTTTGCTGATTACGAAATGGTACTGCATTTCCTGATCGGATACAAATTGGCAAAGCTATGGCCATCGGAAGGAGCAAAACTGGGGAAATTAGGAATCCCACAATTTCATGGGGGTACCCCTTGGAAAAAATTCGAAAAATTTAATAACCATATTAAAGCAATGGTTTGAATAAGGAAAGTCGCTTCTGGGTTTGCTGATTACGAAATAGTACTTTATTTCCTGATCGGATAGAAATTGGCAAAGCTATGGCCATCGGAAGGAGCAAAAGTGGGGAAATTAGGAAATCCCACAATTTCATGGGGGTACCCCTTGGAAAAAATTCGAAAAATTTAAAAACCATATTAAAGCAATGTTTTGAATAAGGAAAGTCGCTTCTGGGTTTGCTGATTACGAAATGGTACTTTATTTCCTGATCGGATACAAATTGGCAAAGCTATGGCCATCGGAAGGAGCAAAAGTGGGGAAATTTGGAAATCCCACAATTTCATGGGGGTACCCCTTGGAAAAAATTCGAAAAATTTAAAAACCATATTAAAGCAATGGTATGAATAAGGAAAGTCGCTTCTGGGTTTGCTGATTACGAAATGGTAATTTATTTCCTGATCGGATACAAAATGGCAAAGCTATGGCCATCGGAAGGAGCAAAAGTGGGGAAATTGGGAAATCCCACAATTTCATGGGGGTAACCCTTGGAAAAAATTCGAAAAATTTAAAAACCATATTTAAGCAATGTTTTGAATAAGGAAAGTCGCTTCTGGGTTTGCTGATTACGAAATGGTACTGCATTTCCTGATCGGATACAAATTGGCAAAGCTATGGCCATCGGAAGGAGCAAAACTGGGGAAATTAGGAAATCCCACAATTTCATGGGGGTACCCCTTGGAAAAAATTCGAAAAATTTAATAACCATATTAAAGCAATGGTTTGAATAAGGAAAGTCGCTTCTGGGTTTGCTGATTACGAAATAGTACTTTATTTCCTGATCGGATAGAAATTGGCAAAGCTATGGCCATCGGAAGGAGCAAAAGTGGGGAAATTAGGAAATCCCACAATTTCATGGGGGTACCCCTTGGAAAAAATTCGAAAAATTTAAAAACCATATTAAAGCAATGTTTTGAATAAGGAAAGTCGCTTCTGGGTTTGCTGATTACGAAATGGTACTTTATTTCCTGATCGGATACAAATTGGCAAAGCTATGGCCATCGGAAGGAGCAAAAGTGGGGAAATTTGGAAATCCCACAATTTCATGGGGGTACCCCTTGGAAAAAATTCGAAAAATTTAAAAACCATATTAAAGCAATGGTATGAATAAGGAAAGTCGCTTCTGGGTTTGCTGATTACGAAATGGTAATTTATTTCCTGATCGGATACAAAATGGCAAAGCTATGGCCATCGGAAGGAGCAAAAGTGGGGAAATTGGGAAATCCCACAATTTCATGGGGGTAACCCTTGGAAAAATTCGAAAAATTTAAAAACCATATTTAAGCAATGTTTTGAATAAGGAAAGTCGCTTCTGGGTTTGCTGATTACGAAATGGTACTGCATTTCCTGATCGGATACAAATTGGCAAAGCTATGGCCATCGGAAGGAGCAAAACTGGGGAAATTAGGAAATCCCACAATTTCATGGGGGTACCCCTTGGAAAAAATTCGAAAAATTTAATAACCATATTAAAGCAATGGTTTAAATAAGGAAAGTCGCTTCTGGGTTTGCTCATTACGAAATAGTACTTTATTTCCTGATCGGATAGAAATTGGCAAAGCTATGGCCAACGGAAGGAGCAAAAGTGGGGAAATTGGGAAATCCCACAATTTCATGGGGGGACCCCTTGGATATAGGTCGATAAAATTAAAGACCATATTAAAGCAATGTTTTGAATAAGGAAAGTCGCTTCTGGGTTTGCTGATTACGAAATGGTACTTTATTTCCTGATCGGATACAAATTGGCAAAGCTATGGCCATCGGAAGGAGCAAAAATAGGGGAAATTGGGAAATCCCACAATTTAATGGGGTACCCCTTCGAAAAAATTCGAAAAATTTAAAAACCATATTAAAGCAATGGTTTGAATAAGGAAAGTCGCTTCTGGGTTTGCTGATTACGAAATGGTACTTTATTTCCTGATCGGATACAAAATGGCAAAGCTATGGCCATCGGAAGGAGCAAAAGTGGGGAAATTGGGAAATCCCACAATTTCATGGGGGTACCCCTTGGAAAAAATTCGAAAAATTTAAAAACCATATTTAAGCAATGTTTTGAATAAGGAAAGTCGCTTCTGGGTTTGCTGATTACGAAATGGTACTTTATTTCCTGATCGGATACAAATTGGCAAAGCTATGGCCATCGGAAGGAGCAAAAGTGGGGAAATTAGGAAATCCCACAATTTCATGGGGGTACCCCTTGGAAAAAATTCGAAAAATTTAAAAACCATATTAAAGCAATGTTTTGAATAAGGAAAGTCGCTTCTGGGTTTGCTGATTACGAAATGGTACTTTATTTCCTGATCGGATACAAATTGGCAAAGCTATGGCCATCGGAAAGAGCAAAAGTGGGGAAATTAGGAAATCCCACAATTTCATGGGGGTACCCCTTGGAAAAAATTCGAAAAATTTAAAAACCATATTAAAGCAATGGTATGAATAAGGAAAGTCGCTTCTGGGTTTGCTGATTACGAAATGGTAATTTATTTCCTGATCGGATACAAAATGGCAAAGCTATGGCCATCGGAAGGAGCAAAAGTGGGGAAATTGGGAAATCCCACAATTTCATGGGGGTAACCCTTGGAAAAAATTCGAAAAATTTAAAAACCATATTTAAGCAATGTTTTGAATAAGGAAAGTCGCTTCTGGGTTTGCTGATTACGAAATGGTACTGCATATCCTGTTCGGATACAAATTGGCAAAGCTATGGCCATCGGAAGGAGCAAAACTGGGGAAATTAGGAAATCCCACAATTTCATGGGGGTACCCCTTGGAAAAAATTCGAAAAATTTAATAACCATATTAAAGCAATGGTTTGAATAAGGAAAGTCGCTTCTGGGTTTGCTGGTTACGAAATAGTACTTTATTTCCTGATCGGATAGAAATTGGCAAAGCTATGGCCAACGGAAGGAGCAAAAGTGGGGAAATTGGGAAATCCCACAATTTCATGGGGGTACCCCTTGGAAAAAATTCGAAAAATTTAAAAACCATATTTAAGCAATGTTTTGAATAAGGAAAGTCGCTTCTGGGTTTGCTGATTACGAAATGGTACTTTATTTCCTGATCGAATACAAATTGGCAAAGCTATGGCCATCGGAAGGAGCAAAAATAGGGGAAATTGGGAAATCCCACAATTTAATGGGGTACCCCTTCGAAAAAATTCGAAAAATTTAAAAACCATATTAAAGCAATGGTTTGAATAAGGAAAGTCGCTTCTGGGTTTGCTGATTACGAAATGGTACTTTATTTCCTGATCGGATACAAAATGGCAAAGCTATGGCCATCGGAAGGAGCAAAAGTGGGGAAATTGGGAAATCCCACAATTTCATGGGGGGTACCCCTTGGAAAAAATTCGAAAAATTTAAAAACCATATTTAAGCAATGTTTTGAATAAGGAAAGTCGCTTCTGGGTTTGCTGATTACGAAATGGTACTTTATTTCCTGATCGGATACAAATTGGCAAAGCTATGGCCATCGGAAGGAGCAAAAGTGGGGAAATTAGGAAATCCCACAATTTCATGGGGGTACCCCTTGGAAAAAATTCGAAAAATTTAAAAACCATATTAAAGCAATGTTTTGAATAAGGAAAGTCGCTTCTGGGTTTGCTGATTACGAAATGGTACTTTATTTCCTGATCGGATACAAAATGGCAAAGCTATGGCCATCGGAAGGAGCAAAAGTGGGGAAATTGGGAAATCCCACAATTTCATGGGGGTAACCCTTGGAAAAAATTCGAAAAATTTAAAAACCATATTTAAGCAATGTTTTGAATAAGGAAAGTCGCTTCTGGGTTTGCTGATTACGAAATGGTACTGCATTTCCTGTTCGGATACAAATTGGCAAAGCTATGGCCATCGGAAGGAGCAAAACTGGGGAAATTAGGAAATCCCACAATTTCATGGGGGTACCCCTTGGAAAAAATTCGAAAAATTTAAAAACCATATTTAAGCAATGTTTTGAATAAGGAAAGTCGCTTCTGGGTTTGCTGATTACGAAATGGTACTTTATTTCCTGATCGGATACAAATTGGCAAAGCTATGGCCATCGGAAGGAGCAAAAATAGGGGAAATTGGGAAATCCCACAATTTAATGGGGCACCCCTTGGAAAAAATTCGAAAAACTTAAAAACCATATTAAAGCAATGTTTTGAATAAGGAAAGTCGCTTCTGGGTTTGCTGATTACGAAATGGTACTTTATTTCCTGATCGGATACAAATTGGCAAAGCTATGGCCATCGGAAGGTGCAAAAGTGGGGAAATTAGGAAATCCCACAATTTCATGGGGGTACCCCTTGGAAAAAATTCGAAAAATTTAAAAACCATATTAAAGCAATGGTTTGAATAAGGAAAGTCGCTTTTGGGTTTGCTGATTACGAAATGGTACTGTATTTCCTGATCGGATACAAATTGGCAAAGCTATGGCCATCGGAAGGAGCAAAAGTGGGGAAATTAGGAAATCCCACAATTTCATGGGGGTACCCCTTGGAAAAAATTCGAAAAATTTAAAAACCGTATTAAAGCAATGGTTTGAATAAGGAAAGTCGCTTCTGGGTTTGCTGATTACGAAATAGTACTTTATTTCCTGATCGGATAAAAATTGGCAAAGCTATGGCCAACGGAAGGAGCAAAAGTGGGGAAATTGGGAAATCCCACAATTTCATGGGGGTACCCCTTGGAAAAAGTTCGAAAAATTTAAAAACCATATTAAAGCAATGTTTTGAATAAGGAAAGTCGCTTCTGGGTTTGCTGATTACGAAATGGTACTTTATTTCCTGATCGGATACAAAATGGCAAAGCTATGGCCATCGGAAGGAGCAAAAGTGGGGAAATTGGGAAATCCCACAATTTCATGGGGGTACCCCTTGGAAAAAGTTCGAAAAATTTAAAAACCATATTAAAGCAATGTTTTGAATAAGGAAAGTCGCTTCTGGGTTTGCTGATTGCGAAATGGTACTTTATTTCCTGATCGGATACAAATTGGCAAAGCTATGGCCATCGGAAAGAGCAAAAGTGGGGAAATTAGGAAATCCCACAATTTAATGGGGCACCCCTTCGAAAAAATTCGAAAAATTTAAAAACCATATTAAAGCAATGGTTTGAATAAGGAAAGTCGCTTTTGGGTTTGCTGATTACGAAATGGTACTGTATTTCCTGATCGGATACAAATTGGCAAAGCTATGGCCATCGGAAAGAGCAAAAGTGGGGAAATTAGGACATCCCACAATTTCATGGGGGGCACCCCTTGGAAAAAATTCGAAAAATTTAAAAACCATATTAAAGCAATGTTTTGAATAAGGAAAGTCGCTTCTGGGTTTGCTGATTACGAAATGGTACTGTATTTCCTGATCGGATTCAAATTGGCAAAGCTATGGCCATCGGAAGGAGCAAAAGTGGGGAAATTAGGAAATCCCACAATTTCATGGGGGTACCCCTTCGAAAAAATTCGAAAAATTTAAAAACCATATTAAAGCAATGTTTTGAATAAGGAAAGTCGCTTCTGGGTTTGCTGATTACGAAATGGTACTTTATTTCCTGATCGGATAAAAATTGGCAAAGCTATGGCCATCGGAAGGTGCAAAAGTGGGGAAATTAGGACATCCCACAATTTCATGGGGGTACCCCTTGGAAAAAATTCGAAAAATTTAAAAACCATATTAAAGCAATGTTTTGAATAAGGAAAGTCGCTTCTGGGTTTGCTGATTACGAAATGGTACTGTATTTCCTGATCGGATTCAAATTGGCAAAGCTATGGCCATCGGAAGGAGCAAAACTGGGGAAATTAGGAAATCCCACAATTTCATGGGGGTACCCCTTCGAAAAAATTCGAAAAATTTAAAAACCATATTAAAGCAATGGTTTGAATAAGGAAAGTCGCTTTTGGGTTTGCTGATTACGAAATGGTACTGTATTTCCTGATCGGATACAAATTGGCAAAGCTATGGCCATCGGAAGGAGCAAAAGTGGGGAAATTAGGAAATCCCACAATTTCATGGGGGTACCCCTTGGAAAAAATTCGAAAATTTAAAAACCGTATTAAAGCAATGGTTTGAATAAGGAAAGTCGCTTCTGGGTTTGCTGATTACGAAATAGGGGAAATTAGGAAATCCCACAATTTCATTGGGGTACCCCTTGGAAAAAGTTCGAAAAATTTAAAAACCATATTAAAGCAATGTTTTGAATAAGGAAAGTAGCTTCTGGGTTTGCTGATTACGAAATGGTACTTTATTTCCTGATCGGATACAAAATGGCAAAGCTATGGCCATCGGAAGGAGCAAAAGTGGGGAAATTGGGAAATCCCACAATTTCATGGGGGTACCCCTTGGAAAAAATTCGAAAAACTTAAAAACCATATTTAAGCAATGTTTTGAATAAGGAAAGTCGCTTCTGGGTTTGCTGATTACGAAATGGTACTTTATTTCCTGATCGGATACAAATTGGCAAAGCTATGGCCATCGGAAGGAGCAAAAGTGGGGAAATTAGGAAATCCCACAATTTCATGGGGGTACCCCTTGGAAAAAATTCGAAAAATTTAAAAACCATATTAAAGCAATGTTTTGAATAAGGAAAGTCGCTTCTGGGTTTGCTGATTACGAAATGGTACTTTATTTCCTGATCGGATACAAATTGGCAAAGCTATGGCCATCGGAAAGAGCAAAAGTGGGGAAATTAGGAAATCCCACAATTTCATGGGGGTACCCCTTGGAAAAAATTCGAAAAATTTAAAAACCATATTAAAGCAATGGTATGAATAAGGAAAGTCGCTTCTGGGTTTGCTGATTACGAAATGGTAATTTATTTCCTGATCGGATACAAAATGGCAGAGCTATGGCCATCGGAAGGAGCAAAAGTGGGGAAATTGGGAAATCCCACAATTTCATGGGGGTAACCCTTGGAAAAAATTCGAAAAATTTAAAAACCATATTTAAGCAATGTTTTGAATAAGGAAAGTCGCTTCTGGGTTTGCTGATTACGAAATGGTACTGCATTTCCTGTTCGGATACAAATTGGCAAAGCTATGGCCATCGGAAGGAGCAAAACTGGGGAAATTAGGAAATCCCACAATTTCATGGGGGTACCCCTTGGAAAAAATTCGAAAAATTTAATAACCATATTAAAGCAATGGTTTGAATAAGGAAAGTCGCTTCTGGGTTTGCTGGTTACGAAATAGTACTTTATTTCCTGATCGGATAGAAATTGGCAAAGCTATGGCCAACGGAAGGAGCAAAAGTGGGGAAATTGGGAAATCCCACAATTTCATGGGGGTACCCCTTGGAAAAAATTCGAAAAATTTAAAAACCATATTTAAGCAATGTTTTGAATAAGGAAAGTCGCTTCTGGGTTTGCTGATTACGAAATGGTACTTTATTTCCTGATCGGATACAAATTGGCAAAGCTATGGCCATCGGAAGGAGCAAAAATAGGGGAAATTGGGAAATCCCACAATTTAATGGGGCACCCCTTGGAAAAAATTCGAAAAACTTAAAAACGATATTAAAGCAATGTTTTGAATAAGAAAAGTCGCTTCTGGGTTTGCTGATTACGAAATGGTACTTTATTTCCTGATCGGATACAAATTGGCAAAGCTATGGCCATCGGAAAGAGCAAAAGTGGGGAAATTAGGAAATCCCACAATTTCATGGGGGTACCCCTTGGAAAAAATTCGAAAAATTTAAAAACCATATTAAAGCAATGTTTTGAATAAGGAAAGTCGCTTCTGGGTTTGCTGATTACGAAATGGTACTTTATTTCCTGATCGGATACAAATTGGCAAAGCTATGGCCATCGGAAAGAGCAAAAGTGGGGAAATTAGGAAATCCCACAATTTCATGGGGGTACCCCTTGGAAAAAATTCGAAAAATTTAATAACCATATTAAAGCAATGGTTTGAATAAGGAAAGTCGCTTCTGGGTTTGCTGGTTACGAAATAGTACTTTATTTCCTGATCGGATAGAAATTGGCAAAGCTATGGCCAACGGAAGGAGCAAAAGTGGGGAAATTGGGAAATCCCACAATTTCATGGGGGTACCCCTTGGAAAAATTCGAAAAATTTAAAAACCATATTTAAGCAATGTTTTGAATAAGGAAAGTCGCTTCTGGGTTTGCTGATTACGAAATGGTACTTTATTTCCTGATCGGATACAAATTGGCAAAGCTATGGCCATCGGAAGGAGCAAAAATAGGGGAAATTGGGAAATCCCACAATTTAATGGGGCACCCCTTGGAAAAAATTCGAAAAACTTAAAAACGATATTAAAGCAATGGTTTGAATAAGAAAAGTCGCTTCTGGGTTTGCTGATTACGAAATGGTACTGTATTTCCTGATCGGATACAAATTGGCAAAGCTATGGCCATCGGAAGGAGCAAAAGTGGGGAAATTAGGAAATCCCACAATTTCATGGGGGTACCCCTTGGAAAAAATTCGAAAAATTTAAAAACCATATTAAAGCAATGGTTTGAATAAGGAAAGTCGCTTCTGGGTTTGCTGATTACGAAATAGTACTTTATTTCCTGATCGGATAGAAATTGGCAAAGCTATGGCCAACGGAAGGAGCAAAAGTGGGGAAATTGGAAAATCCCATAATTTCATGGGGGTACCCCTTGGAAAAAGTTCGAAAAACTTAAAAACCATATTAAAGCAATGTTTTGAATAAGGAAAGTCGCTTCTGGGTTTGCTGATTACGAAATGGTACTTTATTTCCTGATCGGATAAAAATTGGCAAAGCTAGGGCCATCGGAAGAAGCAACAATAGGGGAAATTAGGAAATCCCACAATTTCATGGGGGTACCCCTTGGAAAAAATTCGAAAAATTTAAAAACCATATTAAAGCAATGTTTTGAATAAGGAAAGTCGCTTCTGGGTTTGCTGATTACGAAATGGTACTGTATTTCCTGATCGGATTCAAATTGGCAAAGCTATGGCCATCGGAAGGAGCAAAAGTGGGGAAATTAGGAAATCCCACAATTTCATGGGGGTACCCCTTCGAATAAATTCGAAAAATTTAAAAACCATATTAAAGCAATGGTTTGAATAAGGAAAGTCGCTTTTGGGTTTGCTGATTACGAAATGGTACTGTATTTCCTGATCGGATACAAATTGGCAAAGCTATGGCCATCGGAAGGAGCAAAAGTGGGGAAATTAGGAAATCCCACAATTTCATGGGGGTACCCCTTGGAAAAAATTCGAAAATTTAAAAACCGTATTAAAGCAATGGTTTGAATAAGGAAAGTCGCTTCTGGGTTTGCTGATTACGAAATAGGGGAAATTAGGAAATCCCACAATTTCATGGGGGTACCCCTTGGAAAAAGTTCGAAAAATTTAAAAACCATATTAAAGCAATGTTTTGAATAAGGAAAGTAGCTTCTGGGTTTGCTGATTACGAAATGGTACTTTATTTCCTGATCGGATACAAAATGGCAAAGCTATGGCCATCGGAAGGAGCAAAAGTGGGGAAATTGGGAAATCCCACAATTTCATGGGGGTACCCCTTGGAAAAAGTTCGAAAAATTTAAAAACCATATTAAAGCAATGTTTTGAATAAGGAAAGTCGCTTCTGGGTTTGCTGATTGCGAAATGGTACTTTATTTCCTGATCGGATACAAATTGGCAAAGCTATGGCCATCGGAAAGAGCAAAAGTGGGGAAATTAGGAAATCCCACAATTTAATGGGGCACCCCTTGGAAAAAATTCGAAAAACTTAAAAACCATATTAAAGCAATGTTTTGAATAAGGAAAGTCGCTTCTGGGTTTGCTGATTACGAAATGGTACTTTATTTCCTGATCGGATAGAAATTGGCAAAGCTATGGCCAACGGAAGGAGCAAAAGTGGGGAAATTGGGAAATCCCACAATTTCATGGGGGTACCCCTTGGAAAAAATTCGAAAAATTTAAAAACCATATTAAAGCAATGTTTTGAATAAGGAAAGTCGCTTCTGGATTTGCTGATTACGAAATGGTACTGTATTTCCTGATCGGATTCAAATTGGCAAAGCTATGGCCATCGGAAGGAGCAAAAGTGGGGAAATTAGGAAATCCCACAATTTCATGGGGGTACCCCTTCGAAAAAATTCGAAAAATTTAAAAACCGTATTAAAGCAATGGTTTGAATAAGGAAAGTCGCTTCTGGGTTTGCTGATTACGAAATAGTACTTTATTTCCTGATCGGATAGAAATTGGCAAAGCTATGGCCAACGGAAGGAGCAAAAGTGGGGAAATTGGGAAATCCCACAATTTCATGGGGGTACCCCTTGGAAAAAGTTCGAAAAATTTAAAAACCATATTAAAGCAATGTTTTGAATAAGGAAAGTCGCTTCTGGGTTTGCTGATTACGAAATGGTACTTTATTTCCTGATCGGATACAAATTGGCAAAGCTAGGGCCATCGGAAGAAGCAACAATAGGGGAAATTGGGAAATCCCACAATTTCATGGGGGTACCCCTTGGAAAAAATTCGAAAAATTTAAAAACCATATTAAAGCAATGGTTTGAATAAGGAAAGTCGCTTTTGGGTTTGCTGATTACGAAATGGTACTGTATTTCCTGATCGGATACAAATTGGCAAAGCTATGGCCATCGGAAGGAGCAAAAGTGGGGAAATAAGGAAATCCCACAATTTCATGGGGGTACCCCTTGGAAAAAATTCGAAAAATTTAAAAACCGTATTAAAGCAATGGTTTGAATAAGGAAAGTCGCTTCTGGGTTTTCTGATTACGAAATAGTACTTTATTTCCTGATCGGATAGAAATTGGCAAAGCTATGGCCAACGGAAGGAGCAAAAGTGGGGAAATTGGGAAATCCCACAATTTCCTGGGGGTACCCCTTGGAAAAAGTTCGAAAAATTTAAAAACCATATTAAAGCAATGTTTTGAATAAGGAAAGTAGCTTCTGGGTTTGCTGATTACGAAATGGTACTTTATTTCCTGATCGGATACAAAATGGCAAAGCTATGGCCATCGGAAGGAGCAAAAGTGGGGAAATTGGGAAATCCCACAATTTCATGGGGGTACCCCTTGGAAAAAGTTCGAAAAATTTAAAAACCATATTAAAGCAATGTTTTGAATAAGGAAAGTCGCTTCTGGGTTTGCTGATTGCGAAATGGTACTTTATTTCCTGATCGGATACAAATTGGCAAAGCTATGGCCATCGGAAAGAGCAAAAGTGGGGAAATTAGGAAATCCCACAATTTAATGGGGCACCCCTTGGAAAAAATTCGAAAAACTTAAAAACCATATTAAAGCAATGTTTTGAATAAGGAAAGTCGCTTCTGGGTTTGCTGATTACGAAATGGTACTTTATTTCCTGATCGGATAAAAATTGGCAAAGCTATGGCCATCGGAAGGTGCAAAAGTGGGGAAATTGGGAAATCCCACAATTTCATGGGGGTACCCCTTGGAAAAAGTTCGAAAAATTTAAAAACCATATTAAAGCAATGTTTTGAATAAGGAAAGTCGCTTCTGGGTTTGCTGATTACGAAATGGTACTTTATTTCCTGATCGGATACAAATTGGCAAAGCTAGGGCCATCGGAAGAAGCAACAATAGGGGAAATTGGGAAATCCCACAATTTCATGGGGGTACCCCTTGGAAAAAGTTCGAAAAATTTAAAAACCATATTAAAGCAATGGTTTGAATAAGGAAAGTCGCTTTTGGGTTTGCTGATTACGAAATGGTACTGTATTTCCTGATCGGATACAAATTGGCAAAGCTATGGCCATCGGAAGGAGCAAAAGTGGGGAAATAAGGAAATCCCACAATTTCATGGGGGTACCCCTTGGAAAAAATTCGAAAAATTTAAAAACCGTATTAAAGCAATGGTTTGAATAAGGAAAGTCGCTTCTGGGTTTGCTGATTACGAAATAGTACTTTATTTCCTGATCGGATAGAAATTGGCAAAGCTATGGCCAACGGAAGGAGCAAAAGTGGGGAAATTGGGAAATCCCACAATTTCATGGGGGTACCCCTTGGAAAAAATTCGAAAAACTTAAAAACCATATTAAAGCAATGTTTTGAATAAGGAAAGTCGCTTCTGGGTTTGCTGATTACGAAATGGTACTTTATTTCCTGATCGGATAAAAATTGGCAAAGCTATGGCCATCGGAAGGTGCAAAAGTGGGGAAATTAGGAAATCCCACAATTTCATGGGGGTACCCCTTGGAAAAAATTCCAAAAATTTAAAAACCATATTAAAGCAATGTTTTGAATAAGGAAAGTCGCTTCTGGGTTTGCTGATTACGAAATGGTACTGTATTTCCTGATCGGATTCAAATTGGCAAAGCTATGGCCATCGGAAGGAGCAAAAGTGGGGAAATTAGGAAATCCCACAATTTCATGGGGGTACCCCTTCGAAAAATTCGAAAAATTTAAAAACCATATTAAAGCAATGGTTTGAATAAGGAAAGTCGCTTTTGGGTTTGCTGATTACGAAATGGTACTGTATTTCCTGATCGGATACAAATTGGCAAAGCTATGGCCATCGGAAGGAGCAAAAGTGGGGAAATTAGGAAATCCCACAATTTCATGGGGGTACCCCTTGGAAAAAATTCGAAAATTTAAAAACCGTATTAAAGCAATGGTTTGAATAAGGAAAGTCGCTTCTGGGTTTGCTGATTACGAAATAGGGGAAATTAGGAAATCCCACAATTTCATGGGGGTACCCCTTGGAAAAAGTTCGAAAAATTTAAAAACCATATTAAAGCAATGTTTTGAATAAGGAAAGTAGCTTCTGGGTTTGCTGATTACGAAATGGTACTTTATTTCCTGATCGGATACAAAATGGCAAAGCTATGGCCATCGGAAGGAGCAAAAGTGGGGAAATTGGGAAATCCCACAATTTCATGGGGGTACCCCTTGGAAAAAGTTCGAAAAATTTAAAAACCATATTAAAGCAATGTTTTGAATAAGGAAAGTCGCTTCTAGGTTTGCTGATTGCGAAATGGTACTTTATTTCCTGATCGGATACAAATTGGCAAAGCTATGGCCATCGGAAAGAGCAAAAGTGGGGAAATTAGGAAATCCCACAATTTAATGGGGCACCCCTTGGAAAAAATTCGAAAAACTTAAAAACCATATTAAAGCAATGTTTTGAATAAGGAAAGTCGCTTCTGGGTTTGCTGATTACGAAATGGTACTTTATTTCCTGATCGGATAGAAATTGGCAAAGCTATGGCCAACGGAAGGAGCAAAAGTGGGGAAATTGGGAAATCCCACAATTTCATGGGGGTACCCCTTGGAAAAAATTCGAAAAATTTAAAAACCATATTAAAGCAATGTTTTGAATAAGGAAAGTCGCTTCTGGATTTGCTGATTACGAAATGGTACTGTATTTCCTGATCGGATTCAAATTGGCAAAGCTATGGCCATCGGAAGGAGCAAAAGTGGGGAAATTAGGAAATCCCACAATTTCATGGGGGTACCCCTTCGAAAAAATTCGAAAAATTTAAAAACCATATTAAAGCAATGGTTTGAATAAGGAAAGTCGCTTTTGGGTTTGCTGATTACAAAATGGTACTGTATTTCCTGATCGGATACAAATTGGCAAAGCTATGGCCATCGGAAGGAGCAAAAGTGGGGAAATTAGGAAATCCCACAATTTCATGGGGGTACCCCTTGGAAAAAGTTCGAAAAATTTAAAAACCGTATTAAAGCAATGGTTTGAATAAGGAAAGTCGCTTCTGGGTTTGCTGATTACGAAATAGTACTTTATTTCCTGATCGGATAGAAATTGGCAAAGCTATGGCCAACGGAAGGAGCAAAAGTGGGGAAATTGGGAAATCCCACAATTTCATTTGGAAAAAGTTCGAAAAATTTAAAAACCATATTAAAGCAATGTTTTGAATAAGGAAAGTCGCTTCTGGGTTTGCTGATTACGAAATGGTACTTTATTTCCTGATCGGATACAAATTGGCAAAGCTAGGGCCATCGGAAGAAGCAACAATAGGGGAAATTGGGAAATCCCACAATTTCATGGGGGTACCCCTTGGAAAAAGTTCGAAAAATTTAAAAACCATATTAAAGCAATGTTTTGAATAAGGAAAGTCGCTTCTGGGTTTGCTGATTACGAAATGGTACTGTATTTCCTGATCGGATTCAAATTGGCAAAGCTATGGCCATCGGAAGGAGCAAAAGTGGGGAAATTAGGAAATCCCACAATTTCATGGGGGTACCCCTTCGAAAAAATTCGAAAAATTTAAAAACCATATTAAAGCAATGGTTTGAATAAGGAAAGTCGCTTTTGGGTTTGCTGATTACGAAATGGTACTGTATTTCCTGATCGGATACAAATTGGCAAAGCTATGGCCATCGGAAGGAGCAAAAGTGGGGAAATTAGGAAATCCCACAATTTCATGGGGGGTACCCCTTGGAAAAAATTCGAAAATTTAAAAACCGTATTAAAGCAATGGTTTGAATAAGGAAAGTCGCTTCTGGGTTTGCTGATTACGAAATAGGGGAAATTAGGAAATCCCACAATTTCATGGGGGTACCCCTTGGAAAAAGTTCGAAAAATTTAAAAACCATATTAAAGCAATGTTTTGAATAAGGAAAGTCGCTTCTGGGGTTGCTGATTACGAAATGGTACTTTATTTCCTGATCGGATACAAATTGGCAAAGCTATGGCCATCGGAAGGAGCAAAAGTGGGGAAATTGGGAAATCCCACAATTTCATGGGGGTACCCCCTTGGAAAAAATTCGAAAAATTTAAAAACCATATTAAAGCAATGTTTTGAATAAGGAAAGTCGCTTCTGGGTTTGCTGATTACGAAATGGTACTTTATTTCCTGATCGGATACAAATTGGCAAAGCTTTGGCCATCGGAAGGAGCAAAAGTGGGGAAATTGGGAAATCCCACAATTTCATGGGGGTACCCCCTTGGAAAAAATTCGAAAAATTTAAAAACCATATTAAAGCAATGTTTTGAATAAGGAAAGTCGCTTCTGGGTTTGCTGATTACGAAATGGTACTTTATTTCCTGATCGGATACAAATTGGCAAAGCTATGGCCATCGGAAGGTGCAAAAGTGGGGAAATTAGGAAATCCCACAATTTCATGGGGGTACCCCTTGGAAAAAATTCGAAAATTTAAAAACCGTATTAAAGCAATGGTTTGAATAAGGAAAGTCGCTTCTGGGTTTGCTGATTACGAAATAGGGGAAATTAGGAAATCCCACAATTTCATGGGGGTACCCCTTGGAAAAAATTCGAAAAATTTAAAAACCATATTAAAGCAATGTTTTGAATAAGGAAAGTCGCTTCTGGGTTTGCTGATTACGAAATGGTACTTTATTTCCTGATCGGATACAAATTGGCAAAGCTTTGGCCAACGGAAGGAGCAAAAGTGGGGAAATTGGGAAATCCCACAATTTCATGGGGGTACCCCCTTGGAAAAAATTCGAAAAATTTAAAAACCATATTAAAGCAATGTTTTGAATAAGGAAAGTCGCTTCTGGGTTTGCTGATTGCGAAATGGTACTTTATTTCCTGATCGGATACAAATTGTCAAAGCTATGGCCATCGGAAAGAGCAAAAGTGGGGAAATTAGGAAATCCCACAATTTAATGGGGCACCCCTTGGAAAAAATTCGAAAAACTTAAAAACCATATTAAAGCAATGTTTTGAATAAGGAAAGTCGCTTCTGGGTTTGCTGATTACGAAATGGTACTTTATTTCCTGATCGGATACAAATTGGCAAAGCTATGGCCATCGGAAGGTGCAAAAGTGGGGAAATTAGGAAATCCCACAATTTCATGGGGGTACCCCTTGGAAAAAATTCGAAAAATTTAAAAACCATATTAAAGCAATGTTTTGAATAAGGAAAGTCGCTTCTGGGTTTGCTGATTACGAAATGGTACTGTATTTCCTGATCGGATTCAAATTGGCAAAGCTATGGCCATCGGAAGGAGCAAAAGTGGGGAAATTAGGAAATCCCACAATTTCATGGGGGTACCCCTTGGAAAAAGTTCGAAAAATTTAAAAACCATATTAAAGCAATGTTTTGAATAAGGAAAGTCGCTTCTGGGTTTGCTGATTACGAAATGGTACTTTATTTCCTGATCGGATACAAATTGGCAAAGCTTTGGCCATCGGAAGGAGCAAAAGTGGGGAAATTGGGAAATCCCACAATTTCATGGGGGTACCCCTTGGAAAAAATTCGAAAAATTTAAAAACCATATTTAAGCAATGTTTTGAATAAGGAAAGTCGCTTCTGGATTTGCTGATTACGAAATGGTACTGTATTTCCTGATCGGATTCAAATTGGCAAAGCTATGGCCATCGGAAGGAGCAAAAGTGGGGAAATTAGGAAATCCCACAATTTCATGGGGGTACCCCTTCGAAAAAATTCGAAAAATTTAAAAACCATATTAAAGCAATGGTTTGAATAAGGAAAGTCGCTTTTGGGTTTGCTGATTACGAAATGGTACTGTATTTCCTGATCGGATACAAATTGGCAAAGCTATGGCCATCGGAAGGAGCAAAAGTGGGGAAATTGGGAAATCCCACAATTTCATTTTGGAAAAAGTTTTTCCCTTGGAAAAAGTTCGAAAAATTTAAAAACCATATTAAAGCAATGTTTTGAATAAGGAAAGTCGCTTCTGGGTTTGCTGATTACGAAATGGTACTTTATTTCCTGATCGGATACAAATTGGCAAAGCTTTGGCCATCGGAAGGAGCAAAAGTGGGGAAATTGGGAAATCCCACAATTTCATGGGGGTACCCCTTGGAAAAAATTCGAAAAATTTAAAAACCATATTTAAGCAATGTTTTGAATAAGGAAAGTCGCTTCTGGGTTTGCTGATTACGAAATGGTACTTTATTTCCTGATCGGATACAAATTGGCAAAGCTATGGCCATCGGAAGGAGCAAAAGTGGGGAAATTAGGAAATCCCACAATTTCATGGGGGTACCCCTTGGAAAAGGTTCGAAAAATTTAAAAACCATATTTAAGCAATGTTTTGAATAAGGAAAGTCGCTTCTGGGTTTGCTGATTACGAAATGGTACTTTATTTCCTGATCGGATACAAATTGGCAAAGCTATGGCCATCGGAAAGAGCAAAAGTGGGGAAATTAGGAAATCCCACAATGTCATGGGGGTACCCCTTGGAAAAATTCGAAAAATTTAAAAACCATATTAAAGCAATGTTTTGAATAAGGAAAGTCGCTTCTGGGTTTGCTGATTACGAAATGGTACTTTATTTCCTGATCGGATACAAAATGGCAAAGCTATGGCCATCGGAAGGAGCAAAAGTGGGGAAATTAGGAAATCCCACAATTTCATGGGGGTACCCCTTGGAAAAAATTCGAAAAATTTAAAAACCATATTAAAGCAATGTTTTGAATAAGGAAAGTCGCTTCTGGGCTTGCTGATTACGAAATGGTACTGTATTTCCTGATCGGATACAAATTGGCAAAGCTATGGCCATCGGAAGGAGCAAAAGTGGGGAAATTAGGAAATCCCACAATTTCATGGGGGTACCCCTTCGAAAAAATTCGAAAAATTTAAAAACCATATTTAAGCAATGTTTTGAATAAGGAAAGTCGCTTCTGGGTTTGCTGATTACGAAATGGTACTGTATTTCCTGATCGGATACAAATTGGCAAAGCTATGGCCATCGGAAGGAGCAAAAGTGGGGAAATTAGGAAATCCCACAATTTCATGGGGGTACCCCTTCGAAAAAATTCGAAAAATTTAAAAACCATATTAAAGCAATGGTTTGAATAAGGAAAGTCGCTTCTGGGTTTGCTGATTACGAAATGGTACTTTATTTCCTGATCGGATACAAAATGGCAAAGCTATGGCCATCGGAAGGAGCAAAAGTGGGGAAATTGGGAAATCCCACAATTTCATGGGGGTACCTCTTGGAAAAAATTCGAAAAATTTAAAAACCTTATTAAAGCAATGTTTTGAATGAGGAAAGTCGCTTCTGGGTTTGCTGATTACGAAATAGTACTTTATTTCCTGATCGGATACAAATTGGCAAAGCTATGGCCATCGGAAAGAGCAAAAGTGGGGAAATTAGGAAATCCCGCAATTTCATGGGGGTACCCCTTGGAAAAAATTAGAAAAATTTAAAAACCATATTAAAGCAATGGTTTGAATAAGGAAAGTCGCTTCTGGGTTTGCTGATTACGAAATGGTAATTTATTTCCTGATCGGATACAAATTGGCAAAGCTATGGCCACCACAATTTCATGGGGGTAACCCTTGGAAAAAATTCGAAAAATTTAAAAACCATATTTAAGCAATGTTTTGAATAAGGAAAGTCGCTTCTGGGTTTGCTGATTACGAAATGGTACTGTATTTCCTGATCGGATACAAATTGGCAAAGCTATGGCCATCGGAAGGAGCAAAACTGGGGAAATTAGGAAATCCCACAATTTCATGGGGGTACCCCTTGGAAAAAATTCGAAAAATTTAAAAACCATATTAAAGCAATGGTTTGAATAAGGAAAGTCGCTTCTGGGTTTGCTGATTACGAAATAGTACTTTATTTCCTGATCGGATAGAAATTGGCAAAGCTATGGCCAACGGAAGGAGCAAAAGTGGGGAAATTGGGAAATCCCACAATTTCATGGGGGTACCCCTTGGAAAAAGTTCGAAAAATTTAAAAACCATATTAAAGCAATGTTTTGAATAAGGAAAGTCGCTTCTGGGTTTGCTGATTACGAAATGGTACTTTATTTCCTGATCGGATACAAATTGGCAAAGCTATGGCCAACGGAAGGAGCAAAAGTGGGGAAATTGAGAAAACCCACAATTTCATGGGGGTACCCCTTGGAAAAAGTTCGAAAAATTTAAAAACCATATTAAAGCAATGTTTTGAATAAGGAATGTCGCTTCTGGGTTTGCTCATTACGAAATGGTACTTTATTTCCTGATCGGATACAAATTGGCAAAGCTATGGCCATCGGAAGGAGCAAAAATAGGGGAAATTGGGAAATCCCACAATTTCATGGGGGTACCCCTTGGAAAAAATTCCAAAAATTTAAAAACCATATTAAAGCAATGGTTTGAATAAGGAAAGTCGCTTCTGGGTTTGCTGATTACGAAATAGGGGAAATTAGGAAATCCCACAATTTCATGGGGGTACCCCTTCGAAAAAGTTCGAAAAATTCAAAAACCATATTAAAGCAATGGTTTGAATAAGGAAAGTCGCTTTTGGGTTTGCTGATTACGAAATGGTACTGTATTTCCTGATCGGATACAAATTGGCAAAGCTATGGCCATCGGAAGGAGCAAAAGTGGGGAAATTAGGAAATCCCACAATTTCATGGGGGTACCCCTTGGAAAAAATTCGAAAAATTTAAAAACCGTATTAAAGCAATGGTTTGAATAAGGAAAGTCGCTTCTGGGTTTGCTGATTACGAAATAGGGGAAATTAGGAAATCCCACAATTTCATGGGGGTACCCCTTGGAAAAAGTTCGAAAAATTTAAAAACCATATTAAAGCAATGTTTTGAATAAGGAAAGTCGCTTCTGGGTTTGCTGATTACGAAATGGTACTTTATTTCCTGATCGGATACAAATTGGCAAAGCTATGGCCATCGGAAGGAGCAAATCTGGGGAAATTAGGAAATCCCACAATTTCATGGGGGTACCCCTTGGAAAAAATTCGAAAAATTTAAAAACCATATTAAAGCAATGTTTTGAATAAGGAAAGTCGCTTCTGGGTTTGCTGATTACGAAATGGTACTTTATTTCCTGATCGGATACAAATTGGCAAAGCTTTGGCCATCGGAAGGAGCAAAAGTGGGGAAATTGGGAAATCTTACAATTTCATTTTGGAAAAAGTTTTTCCTTTGGAAAAAGTTCGAAAAATTTAAAAACCATATTAAAGCAATGTTTTGAATAAGGAAAGTCGCTTCTGGGTTTGCTGATTACGAAATGGTACTTTATTTCCTGATCGGATACAAATTGGCAAAGCTTTGGCCATCGGAAGGAGCAAAAGTGGGGAAATTGGGAAATCCCACAATTTCATGGGGGTACCACTTGAAAAAAATTCGAAAAATTTAAAAACCATATTTAAGCAATGTTTTGAATAAGGAAAGTCGCTTCTGGGTTTGCTGATTACGAAATGGTACTTTATTTCCTGATCGGATACAAATTGGCAAAGCTATGGCCATCGGAAGGAGCAAAAGTGGGGAAATTAGGAAATCCCACAATTTCATGGGGGTACCCCTTGGAAAAAATTCGAAAAATTTAAAAACCATATTTAAGCAATGTTTTGAATAAGGAAAGTCGCTTCTGGGTTTGCTGATTACGAAATGGTACTTTATTTCCTGATCGGATACAAATTGGCAAAGCTTTGGCCATCGGAAGGAGCAAAAGTGGGGAAATTAGGAAATCCCACAATTTCATGGGGGTACCCCTTGGAAAAAATTCGAAAAATTTAAAAACCATATTAAAGCAATGTTTTGAATAAGGAAAGTCGCTTCTGGGCTTGCTGATTACGAAATGGTACTGTATTTCCTGATCGGATACAAATTGGCAAAGCTATGGCCATCGGAAGGAGCAAAAGTGGGGAAATTAGGAAATCCCACAATTTCATGGGGGTACCCCTTCGAAAAAATTCGAAAAATTTAAAAACCATATTAAAGCAATGTTTTGAATAAGGAAAGTCGCTTCTGGGTTTGCTGATTACGAAATGGTACTGTATTTCCTGATCGGATACAAAATGGCAAAGCTTATTAAAGCAATGTTTTGAATGAGGAAAGTCGCTTCTGGGTTTGCTGATTACGAAATAGTACTTTATTTCCTGATCGGATACAAATTGGCAAAGCTATGGCCATCGGAAAGAGCAAAAGTGGGGAAATTAGGAAATCCCGCAATTTCATGGGGGTACCCCTTGGAAAAAATTAGAAAAATTTAAAAACCATATTAAAGCAATGGTTTGAATAAGGAAAGTCGCTTCTGGGTTTGCTGATTACGAAATGGTACTTTATTTCCTGATCGGATACAAAATGGCAAAGCTATGGCCATCGGAAGGAGCAAAAATAGGGGAAATTGGGAAATCCCACAATTTCATGGGGGTACCCCTTGGAAAAAATTCGAAAAATTTAAAAACCATATTAAAGCAATGGTTTGAATAAGGAAAGTCGCTTCTGGGTTTGCTGATTACGAAATGGTAATTTATTTCCTGATCGGATACAAATTGGCAAAGCTATGGCCACCACAATTTCATGGGGGTAACCCTTGGAAAAAATTCGAAAAATTTAAAAACCATATTTAAGCAATGTTTTGAATAAGGAAAGTCGCTTCTGGGTTTGCTGATTACGAAATGGTACTTTATTTCCTGATCGGATACAAATTGGCAAAGCTATGGCCATCGGAAGGAGCAAAACTGGGGAAATTAGGAAATCCCACAATTTCATGGGGGTACCCCTTGGAAAAAATTCAAAAAATTTAAAAACCATATTAAAGCAATGGTTTGAATAAGGAAAGTCGCTTCTGGGTTTGCTGATTACGAAATAGTACTTTATTTCCTGATCGGATAGAAATTGGCAAAGCTATGGCCAACGGAAGGAGCAAAAGTGGGGAAAGTGGGAAATCCCACAATTTCATAGGGGTACCCCTCGGAAAAAGTTCGAAAAATTTAAAAACCATATTAAAGCAATGTTTTGAATAAGGAAAGTCGCTTCTGGGTTTGCTGATTACGAAATGGTACTTTATTTCCTGATCGGATACAAATTGGCAAAGCTATGGCCAACGGAAGGAGCAAAGGTGGGGAAATTGAGAAAACCCACAATTTCTTGGAACTTGGAAAAAGTTCGAAAAATTTAAAAACCATATTAAAGCAATGTTTTGAATAAGGAATGTCGCTTCTGGGTTTGCTGATTACGAAATGGTACTTTATTTCCTGATCGGATACAAATTGGCAAAGCTATGGCCATCGGAAGGAGCAAAAATAGGGGAAATTGGGAAATCCCACAATTTCATGGGGGTACCCGTTGGAAAAAATTCCAAAAATTTAAAAACCATATTAAAGCAATGGTTTGAATAAGGAAAGTCGCTTCTGGGTTTGCTGATTACGAAATAGGGGAAATTAGGAAATCCCAAAATTTCATGGGGGTACCCCTTGGAAAAAGTTCGAAAAATTTAAAAACCATATTAAAGCAATGGTTTGAATAAGGAAAGTCGCTTTTGGGTTTGCTGATTACGAAATGGTACTGTATTTCCTGATCGGATACAAATTGGCAAAGCTATGGCCATCGGAAGGAGCAAAAGTGGGGAAATTAGGAAATCCCACAATTTCATGGGGGTACCCCTTGGAAAAAATTCGAAAAATTTAAAAACCATATTAAAGCAATGTTTTGAATAAGGAAAGTCGCTTCTGGGTTTGCTGATTACGAAATGGTACTTTATTTCCTGATCGGATACAAATTGGCAAAGCTATGGCCATCGGAAGGAGCAAAAATAGGGGAAATTGGGAAATCCCACAATTTCATGGGGGTACCCGTTGGAAAAAATTCCAAAAATTTAAAAACCATATTAAAGCAATGGTTTGAATAAGGAAAGTCGCTTCTGGGTTTGCTGATTACGAAATAGGGGAAATTAGGAAATCCCACAATTTCATGGGGGTACCCCTTGGAAAAAGTTCGAAAAATTTAAAAACCATATTAAAGCAATGTTTTGAATAAGGAAAGTCGCTTCTGGGTTTGCTGATTACGAAATGGTACTTTATTTCCTGATCGGATACAAATTGGCAAAGCTATGGCCATCGGAAGGAGCAAAACTGGGGAAATTAGGAAATCCCACAATTTCATGGGGGTACCCCTTGGAAAAATTCGAAAAATTTAAAAACCATATTAAAGCAATGTTTTGAATAAGGAAAGTCGCTTCTGGGTTTGCTGATTACGAAATGGTACTTTATTTCCTGATCGGATACAAATTGGCAAAGCTTTGGCCATCGGAAGGAGCAAAAGTGGGGAAATTGGGAAATCCCACAATTTCATTTTGGAAAAAGTTTTTCCCTTGGAAAAAATTCGAAAAATTTAAAAACCATATTTAAGCAATGTTTTGAATAAGGAAAGTCGCTTCTGGGCTTGCTGATTACGAAATGGTACTGTATTTCCTGATCGGATACAAATTGGCAAAGCTATGGCCATCGGAAGGAGCAAAAGTGGGGAAATTGGGAAATCCCACAATTTCATGGGGGTACCTCTTGGAAAAAATTCGAAAAATTTAAAAACCATATTAAAGCAATGGTTTGAATAAGGAAAGTCGCTTCTGGGTTTGCTGATTACGAAATGGTAATTTATTTCCTGATCGGATACAAATTGGCAAAGCTATGGCCACCACAATTTCATGGGGGTAACCCTTGGAAAAAATTCGAAAAATTTAAAAACCATATTTAAGCAATGTTTTGAATAAGGAAAGTCGCTTCTGGGTTTGCTGATTACGAAATGGTACTGTATTTCCTGATCGGATACAAATTGGCAAAGCTATGGCCATCGGAAGGAGCAAAACTGGCGAAATTAGGAAATCCCAAAATTTCATGGGGGTACCCCTTGGAAAAAGTTCGAAAAATTTAATAACCATATTAAAGCAATGTTTTGAATAAGGAAAGTCGCTTCTGGGTTTGCTGATTACGAAATGGTACTTTATTTCCTGATCGGATACAAATTGGCAAAGCTATGGCCATCGGAAGGAGCAAAAATAAGGGAAATTGGGTAATCCCACAATTTCATGGGGGTACCCCTTGGAAAAAATTCGAAAAATTTAAAAACCATATTAAAGCAATGGTTTGAATAAGGAAAGTCGCTTCTGGGTTTGCTGATTACGAAATAGTACTTTATTTCCTGATCGGATAGAAATTGGCAAAGCTATGGCCAACGGAAGGAGCAAAAGTGGCGAAATTAGGAAATCCCAAAATTTCATGGGGGTACCCCTTGGAAAAAGTTCGAAAAATTTAATAACCATATTAAAGCAATGTTTTGAATAAGGAAAGTCGCTTCTGGGTTTGCTGATTACGAAATGGTACTTTATTTCCTGATCGGATACAAATTGGCAAAGCTATGGCCAACGGAAGGAGCAAAAGTGGGGAAATTGAGAAAACCCACAATTTCATTACGAAATGGTACTTTATTTCCTGATCGGATACAAATTGGCAAAGCTTTGGCCATCGGAAGGAGCAAAAGTGGGGAAATTGGGAAATCCCACAATTTCATTTTGGAAAAAGTTTTTCCCTTGGAAAAAGTTCGAAAAATTTAAAAACCATATTAAAGCAATGTTTTGAATAAGGAAAGTCGCTTCTGGGTTTGCTGATTACGAAATGGTACTGTATTTCCTGATCGGATACAAATTGGCAAAGCTATGGCCATCGGAAGGAGCAAAAATAAGGGAAATTGGGTAATCCCACAATTTCATGGGGGTACCCCTTGGAAAAAATTCGAAAAATTTAAAAACCATATTAAAGCAATGGTTTGAATAAGGAAAGGAAAGAAAGAATAAGGAAAATCCCACAATTTCATGGGGGTACCCCTTGGAAAAAATTCGAAAAATTTAAAAACCATATTAAAGCAATGTTTTGAATAAGGAAAGTCGCTTCTGGGTTTGCTGATTACGAAATGGTACTTTATTTCCTGATCGGATACAAATTGGCAAAGCTATGGCCATCGGAAGGAGCAAAAGTGGGGAAATTAGGAAATCCCACAATTTCATGGGGGTACCCCTTGGAAAAAGTTCGAAAAATTTAAAAACCATATTTAAGCAATGTTTTGAATAAGGAAAGTCGCTTCTGGGTTTGCTGATTACGAAATGGTACTTTATTTCCTGATCGGATACAAAATGGCAAAGCTATGGCCATCGGAAGGAGCAAAAGTGGGGAAATTAGGAAATCCCACAATTTCATGGGGGTACCCCTTGGAAAAAATTCGAAAAATTTAAAAACCATATTAAAGCAATGTTTTGGGAAATCCCACAATTTTATGGGGGTACCCCTGGGGAAAAAATTCGAAAAATTTAAACACCCTATTTAAGCAATGTTTTGAATAAGGAAAGTCGCTTCTGGGTTTGCTGATTACGAAATGGTACTGTATTTCCTGATCGGATACAAATTGGCAAAGCTATGGCCATCGGAAGGAGCAAAAGTGGGGAAATTAGGAAATCCCACAATTTCATTGTGTGGAAAAAATTCGAAAAATTTAAAAACCATATTAAAGCAATGGTTTGAATAAGGAAAGTCGCTTCTGGGTTTGCTGATTACGAAATGGTACTTTATTTCCTGATCGGATACAAAATGGCAAAGCTATGGCCATCGGAAGGAGCAAAAGTGGGGAAATTGGGAAATCCCACAATTTCATGGGGGTACCTCTTGGAAAAAATTCGAAAAATTTAAAAACCTTATTAAAGCAATGTTTTGAATGAGGAAAGTCGCTTCTGGGTTTGCTGATTACGAAATAGTACTTTATTTCCTGATCGGATACAAATTGGCAAAGCTATGGCCATCGGAAAGAGCAAAAGTGGGGAAATTAGGAAATCCCGCAATTTCATGGGGGTACCCCTTGGAAAAAAATTAGAAAAATTTAAAAACCATATTAAAGCAATGGTTTGAATAAGGAAAGTCGCTTCTGGGTTTGCTGATTACGAAATGGTACTTTATTTCCTGATCGGATACAAATTGGCAAAGCTTTGGCCATCGGAAGGAGCAAAAGTGGGGAAATTGGGAAATCCCACAATTTCATTTTGGAAAAAGTTTTTCCCTTGGAAAAAGTTCGAAAAATTTAAAAACCATATTAAAGCAATGTTTTGAATAAGGAAAGTCGCTTCTGGGTTTGCTGATTACGAAATGGTACTGTATTTCCTGATCGGATACAAATTGGCAAAGCTATGGCCATCGGAAGGAGCAAAACTGGCGAAATTAGGAAATCCCACAATTTCATGGGGGTACCCCTTGGAAAAAGTTTGAAAAATTTAATAACCATATTAAAGCAATGTTTTGAATAAGGAAAGTCGCTTCTGGGTTTGCTGATTACGAAATGGTACTTTATTTCCTGATCGGATACAAATTGGCAAAGCTATGGCCATCGGAAGGAGCAAAAATAAGGGAAATTGGGTAATCCCACAATTTCATGGGGGTACCCCTTGGAAAAAATTCGAAAAATTTAAAAACCATATTAAAGCAATGGTTTGAATAAGGAAAGTCGCTTCTGGGTTTGCTGATTACGAAATAGTACTTTATTTCCTGATCGGATACAAATTGGCAAAGCTAATGGCAAAGCAAATGGCCAACGGAAGGAGCAAAAGTGGGGAAATTGAGAAAACCCACAATTTCATGGGGGTACCCCTTGGAAAAAGTTCGAAAAATTTAAAAACCATATTAAAGCAATGTTTTGAATAAGGAAAGTCGCTTCTGGGTTTGCTGATTACGAAATGGTACTTTATTTCCTGATCGGATACAAATTGGCAAAGCTAATGGCAAAGCAAATGGCCAACGGAAGGAGCAAAAGTGGGGAAATTGAGAAAACCCACAATTTCATGGGGGTACCCCTTGGAAAAAGTTCGAAAAATTTAAAAACCATATTAAAGCAATGTTTTGAATAAGGAAAGTCGCTTCTGGGTTTGCTCATTACGAAATGGTACTTTATTTCCTGATCGGATACAAATTGGCAAAGCTAATGGCAAAGCAAATGGCCAACGGAAGGAGCAAAAGTGGGGAAATTGAGAAAACCCACAATTTCATGGGGGTACCCCTTGGAAAAAGTTCGAAAAATTTAAAAACCATATTAAAGCAATGTTTTGAATAAGGAAAGTCGCTTCTGGGTTTGCTCATTACGAAATGGTACTTTATTTCCTGATCGGATACAAATTGGCAAAGCTATGGCCATCGGAAGGAGCAAAAATAGGGGAAATTGGGAAATCCCACAATTTCATGGGGGTACCCCTTGGAAAAAATTCCAAAAATTTAAAAACCATATTAAAGCAATGGTTTGAATAAGGAAAGTCGCTTCTGGGTTTGCTGATTACGAAATGGTACTTTATTTCCTGATCGGATACAAATTGGCAAAGCTATGGCCATCGGAAGGAGCAAAAATAAGGGAAATTGGGTAATCCCACAATTTCATGGGGGTACCCCTTGGAAAAAGTTCGAAAAATTTAAAAACCATATTAAAGCAATGTTTTGAATAAGGAAAGTCGCTTCTGGGTTTGCTGATTACGAAATGGTACTTTATTTCCTGATCGGATACAAATTGGCAAAGCTATGGCCATCGGAAGGAGCAAAAATAGGGGAAATTGGGAAATCCCACAATTTCATGGGGGTACCCCTTGGAAAAAATTCCAAAAATTTAAAAACCATATTAAAGCAATGGTTTGAATAAGGAAAGTCGCTTCTGGGTTTGCTGATTACGAAATGGTACTTTATTTCCTGATCGGATACAAATTGGCAAAGCTATGGCCAACGGAAGGAGCAAAAGTGGGGAAATTGGGAAATCCCACAATTTCATGGGGGTACCCCTTGGAAAAAGTTCGAAAAATTTAAAAACCATATTAAAGCAATGTTTTGAATAAGGAAAGTCGCTTCTGGGTTTGCTGATTACGAAATGGTACTTTATTTCCTGATCGGATACAAATTGGCAAAGCTAATGGCAAAGCAAATGGCCAACGGAAGGAGCAAAAGTGGGGAAATTGAGAAAACCCACAATTTCATGGGGGTACCCCTTGGAAAAAGTTCGAAAAATTTAAAAACCATATTAAAGCAATGTTTTGAATAAGGAAAGTCGCTTCTGGGTTTGCTCATTACGAAATGGTACTTTATTTCCTGATCGGATACAAATTGGCAAAGCTATGGCCATCGGAAGGAGCAAAAATAGGGGAAATTGGGAAATCCCACAATTTCATAGGGGTACCCCTTGGAAAAAATTCGAAAAATTTAAAAACCATATTAAAGCAATGGTTTGAATAAGGAAAGTCGCTTCTGGGTTTGCTCATTACGAAATGGTACTTTATTTCCTGATCGGATACAAATTGGCAAAGCTATGGCCATCGGAAGGAGCAAAAATAGGGGAAATTGGGAAATCCCACAATTTCATGGGGGTACCCCTTGGAAAAAATTCGAAAAATTTAAAAACCATATTAAAGCAATGGTTTGAATAAGGAAAGTCGCTTCTGGGTTTGCTGATTACGAAATGGTACTTTATTTCCTGATCGGATACAAATTGGCAAAGCTATGGCCATCGGAAGGAGCAAAAATAAGGGAAATTGGGTAATCCCACAATTTCATGGGGGTACCCCTTGGAAAAAATTCGAAAAATTTAAAAACCATATTAAAGCAATGGTTTGAATAAGGAAAGTCGCTTCTGGGTTTGCTGATTACGAAATAGTACTTTATTTCCTGATCGGATAGAAATTGGCAAAGCTATGGCCAACGGAAGGAGCAAAAGTGGGGAAATTGGGAAATCCCACAATTTCATGGGGGTACCCCTTGGAAAAAGTTCGAAAAATTTAAAAACCATATTAAAGCAATGTTTTGAATAAGGAAAGTCGCTTCTGGGTTTGCTGATTACGAAATGGTACTTTATTTCCTGATCGGATACAAATTGGCAAAGCTATGGCCAACGGAAGGAGCAAAAGTGGGGAAATTGAGAAAACCCACAATTTCATGGGGGTACCCCTTGGAAAAAGTTCGAAAAATTTAAAAACCATATTAAAGCAATGTTTTGAATAAGGAAAGTCGCTTCTGGGTTTGCTCATTACGAAATGGTACTTTATTTCCTGATCGGATACAAATTGGCAAAGCTATGGCCATCGGAAGGAGCAAAAATAGGGGAAATTGGGAAATCCCACAATTTCATAGGGGTACCCCTTGGAAAAAATTCCAAAAATTTAAAAACCATATTAAAGCAATGGTTTGAATAAGGAAAGTCGCTTCTGGGTTTGCTCATTACGAAATGGTACTTTATTTCCTGATCGGATACAAATTGGCAAAGCTTTGGCCATCGGAAGGAGCAAAAGTGGGGAAATTGGGAAATCCCACAATTTCATGGGGGTACCCCTTGGAAAAAATTCCAAAAATTTAAAAACCATATTAAAGCAATGGTTTGAATAAGGAAAGTCGCTTCTGGGTTTGCTGATTACGAAATAGGGGAAATTAGGAAATCCCACAATTTCATGGGGGTACCCCTTGGAAAAAGTTCGAAAAATTTAAAAACCATATTAAAGCAATGGTTTGAATAAGGAAAGTCGCTTTTGGGTTTGCTGATTACGAAATGGTACTGTATTTCCTGATCGGATACAAATTGGCAAAGCTATGGCCATCGGAAGGAGCAAAAGTGGGGAAATTAGGAAGTCCCACAATTTCATGGGGGTACCCCTTGGAAAAAATTCGAAAAATTTAAAAACCATATTAAAGCAATGGTTTGAATAAGGAAAGTCGCTTCTGGGTTTGCTGATTACGAAATAGGGGAAATTAGGAAATCCCACAATTTCATGGGGGTACCCCTTGGAAAAAGTTCGAAAAATTTAAAAACCATATTAAAGCAATGTTTTGAATAAGGAAAGTCGCTTCTGGGTTTGCTGATTACGAAATGGTACTTTATTTCCTGATCGGATACAAATTGGCAAAGCTATGGCCATCGGAAGGAGCAAAACTGGGGAAATTAGGAAATCCCACAATTTCATGGGGGTACCCCTTGGAAAAAATTCGAAAAATTTAAAAACCATATTAAAGCAATGTTTTGAATAAGGAAAGTCGCTTCTGGGTTTGCTGATTACGAAATGGTACTTTATTTCCTGATCGGATACAAATTGGCAAAGCTTTGGCCATCGGAAGGAGCAAAAGTGGGGAAATTGGGAAATCCCACAATTTCATGGGGGTACCCCTTGGAAAAAGTTCGAAAAATTTAAAAACCATATTAAAGCAATGTTTTGAATAAGGAAAGTCGCTTCTGGGTTTGCTGATTACGAAATGGTACTTTATTTCCTGATCGGATACAAATTGGCAAAGCTATGGCCAACGGAAGGAGCAAAAGTGGGGAAATTGGGAAATCCCACAATTTCATGGGGGTACCCCTTGGAAAAAATTCGAAAAATTTAAAAACCATATTTAAGCAATGTTTTGAATAAGGAAAGTCGCTTCTGGGTTTGCTGATTACGAAATGGTACTTTATTTCCTGATCGGATACAAATTGGCAAAGCTATGGCCATCGGAAGGAGCAAAAGTGGGGAAATTGAGAAATCCCACAATTTCATGGGGGTACCCCTTGGAAAAAATTCGAAAAATTTAATAACCATATTAAATGTTTGCAATGTTTTTAAGCAATGTTTTGAATAAGGAAAGTCGCTTCTGGGTTTGCTGATTACGAAATGGTACTTTATTTCCTGATCGGATACAAATTGGCAAAGCTATGGCCATCGGAAGGAGCAAAAGTGGGGAAATTGGGAAATCCCACAATTTCATTTTGGAAAAAGTTTTTCCCTTGGAAAAAGTTCGAAAAATTTAAAAACCATATTAAAGCAATGTTTTGAATAAGGAAAGTCGCTTCTGGGTTTGCTGATTACGAAATGGTACTTTATTTCCTGATCGGATACAAATTGGCAAAGCTTTGGCCATCGGAAGGAGCAAAAGTGGGGAAATTGGGAAATCCCACAATTTCATGGGGGTACCCCTTGGAAAAAATTCGAAAAATTTAAAAACCATATTAAAGCAATGTTTTGAATAAGGAAAGTCGCTTCTGGGTTTGCTGATTACGAAATGGTACTTTATTTCCTGATCGGATACAAATTGGCAAAGCTATGGCCATCGGAAGGAGCAAAAGTGGGGAAATTAGGAAATCCCACAATTTCATGGGGGTACCCCTTGGAAAAAGTTCGAAAAATTTAAAAACCATATTTAAGCAATGTTTTGAATAAGGAAAGTCGCTTCTGGGTTTGCTGATTACGAAATGGTACTTTATTTCCTGATCGGATACAAAATGGCAAAGCTATGGCCATCGGAAGGAGCAAAAGTGGGGAAATTAGGAAATCCCACAATTTCATGGGGGTACCCCTTGGAAAAAATTCGAAAAATTTAAAAACCATATTAAAGCAATGTTTTGGGAAATCCCACAATTTTATGGGGGTACCCCTGGGGACAAAATTCGAAAAATTTAAACACCCTATTTAAGCAATGTTTTGAATAAGGAAAGTCGCTTCTGGGTTTGCTGATTACGAAATGGTACTGTATTTCCTGATCGGATACAAATTGGCAAAGCTATGGCCATCGGAAGGAGCAAAAGTGGGGAAATTAGGAAATCCCACAATTTCATGGGGGTACCCCTTGGAAAAAATTCGAAAAATTTAAAAACCATATTAAAGCAATGGTTTGAATAAGGAAAGTCGCTTCTGGGTTTGCTGATTACGAAATGGTACTTTATTTCCTGATCGGATACAAAATGGCAAAGCTATGGCCATCGGAAGGAGCAAAAGTGGGGAAATTGGGAAATCCCACAATTTCATGGGGGTACCTCTTGGAAAAAATTCGAAAAATTTAAAAACCTTATTAAAGCAATGTTTTGAATGAGGAAAGTCGCTTCTGGGTTTGCTGATTACGAAATAGTACTTTATTTCCTGATCGGATACAAATTGGCAAAGCTATGGCCATCGGAAAGAGCAAAAGTGGGGAAATTAGGAAATCCCGCAATTTCATGGGGGTACCCCTTGGAAAAAATTAGAAAAATTTAAAAACCATATTAAAGCAATGGTTTGAATAAGGAAAGTCGCTTCTGGGTTTGCTGATTACGAAATGGTACTTTATTTCCTGATCGGATACAAATTGGCAAAGCTATGGCCATCGGAAGGAGCAAAAATAGGGGAAATTGGGAAATCCCACAATTTTATGGGGGTACCCCTGGGGAAAAAATTCGAAAAATTTAAAAACCATATTTAAGCAATGTTTTGAATAAGGAAAGTCGCTTCTGGGTTTGCTGATTACGAAATGGTACTTTATTTCCTGATCGGATACAAATTGGCAAAGCTATGGCCATCGGAAGGAGCAAAAGTGGGGAAATTAGGAAATCCCACAATTTCATGGGGGTACCCCTTGGAAAAAATTCGAAAAATTTAATAACCATATTAAAGCAATGTTTTGAATAAGGTAAGTCGCTTCTGGGTTTGCTGATTACGAAATGGTACTTTATTTCCTGATCGGATAGAAATTGGCAAAGCTATGGCCAACGGAAGGAGCAAAAGTGGGGAAATTGGGAAATCCCACAATTTCATGGGGGTACCCCTTGGAAAAAGTTCGAAAAATTTAAAAACCATATTAAAGCAATGTTTTGAATAAGGAAAGTCGCTTCTGGGTTTGCTGATTACGAAATGGTACTTTATTTCCTGATCGGATACAAATTGGCAAAGCTATGGCCAACGGAAGGAGCAAAAGTGGGGAAATTGGGAAATCCCACAATTTCATGGGGGTACCCCTTGGAAAAAATTCGAAAAATTTAAAAACCATATTTAAGCAATGTTTTGAATAAGGAAAGTCGCTTCTGGGTTTGCTGATTACGAAATGGTACTTTATTTCCTGATCGGATACAAATTGGCAAAGCTATGGCCATCGGAAGGAGCAAAAGTGGGGAAATTGAGAAATCCCACAATTTCATGGGGGTACCCCTTGGAAAAAATTCGAAAAATTTAATAACCATATTAAATGTTTGCAATGTTTTTAAGCAATGTTTTGAATAAGGAAAGTCGCTTCTGGGTTTGCTGATTACGAAATGGTACTTTATTTCCTGATCGGATACAAATTGGCAAAGCTATGGCCATCGGAAGGAGCAAAAATAGGGGAAATTGGGAAATCCCACAATTTCATGGGGGTACCCCTTGGAAAAAATTCGAAAAATTTAAAAACCATATTAAAGCAATGTTTTGAATAAGGAAAGTCGCTTCTGGGTTTGCTGATTACGAAATGGTACTTCATTTCCTGATCGGATACAAATTGGCAAAGCTATGGCCATCGGAAGGAGCAAAAATAGGGGAAATTGGGAAATCCCACAATTTCATGGGGGTACCCCTTGGAAAAAATTCCAAAAATTTAAAAACCATATTAAAGCAATGGTTTGAATAAGGAAAGTCGCTTCTGGGTTTGCTGATTACGAAATGGTACTTCATTTCCTGATCGGATACAAATTGGCAAAGCTATGGCCATCGGAAGGAGCAAAAGTGGGGAATATGGGAAATTCCGCAATTTCATGGGGGTACCCCTTGGAAAAAATTCTAAAAATTTAAAAACCATATTAAAGCAATGTTTTGAATAAGGAAAGTCGCTTCTGGGTTTGCTGATTACGAAATGGTACTTTATTTCCTGATCGGATACAAATTGGCAAAGCTATGGCCATCGGAAGGAGCAAAAGTGGGGAAATTGGGAAATCCCACAATTTTTCCCTTGGAAAAAGTTCGAAAAATTTAAAAACCATATTTAAGCAATGTTTTGAATAAGGAAAGTCGCTTCTGGGTTTGCTGATTACGAAATGGTACTTCATTTCCTGATCGGATACAAGTTGGCAAAGCTATGGCCATCGGAAGGAGCAAAAGTGGGGAAATTGGGAAATCCCACAATTTCATGGGGGTACCCCTTGGAAAAAGTTCGAAAAATTTAAAAACCATATTAAAGCAATGTTTTGAATAAGGAAAGTCGCTTCTGGGTTTGCTGATTACGAAATGGTACTTTATTACCTGATCGGATACAAATTGGCAAAGCTATGGCCATCGGAAGGAGCAAAAGTGGGGAAATTGGGAAATCCCACAATTTCATGGGGGTACACCTTGGAAAAAGTTCGAAAAATTTAAAAACCATATTAAAGCAATGTTTTGAATAAGGAAAGTCGCTTCTGGGTTTGCTGATTACGAAATGGTACTTTATTTCCTGATCGGATACAAATTGGCAAAGCTATGGCCATCGGAAGGAGCAAAAGTGGGGAAATTGGGAAATCCCACAATTTTTCCCTTGGAAAAAGTTCAAAAAATTTAAAAACCATATTAAAGCAATGTTTTGAATAAGGAAAGTCGCTTCTGGGTTTGCTGATTACGAAATGGTAATTTATTTCCTGATCGGATACAAAATGGCAAAGCTATGGCCATCGGAAGGAGCAAAAGTGGGGAAATTGGGAAATCCCACAATTTCATGGGGGTACACCTTGGAAAAAGTTCGAAAAATTTAAAAACCATATTAAAGCAATGTTTTGAATAAGGAAAGTCGCTTCTGGGTTTGCTGATTACGAAATGGTACTTTATTTCCTGATCGGATACAAATTGGCAAAGCTATGGCCATCGGAAGGAGCAAAAGTGGGGAAATTGGGAAATCCCACAATTTTTCCCTTGGAAAAAGTTCGAAAAATTTAAAAACCATATTTAAGCAATGTTTTGAATAAGGAAAGTCGCTTCTGGGTTTGCTGATTACGAAATGGTACTTCATTTCCTGATCGGATACAAATTGGCAAAGCTATGGCCATCGGAAGGAGCAAAAGTGGGGAATATGGGAAATTCCGCAATTTCATGGGGGTACCCCTTGGAAAAAATTCTAAAAATTTAAAAACCATATTAAAGCAATGTTTTGAATAAGGAAAGTCGCTTCTGGGTTTGCTGATTACGAAATGGTACTTTATTTCCTGATCGGATACAAATTGGCAAAGCTATGGCCATCGGAAGGAGCAAAAGTGGGGAAATTGGGAAATCCCACAATTTTTCCCTTGGAAAAAGTTCAAAAAATTTAAAAACCATATTAAAGCAATGTTTTGAATAAGGAAAGTCGCTTCTGGGTTTGCTGATTACGAAATGGTACTTCATTTCCTGATCGGATACAAATTGGCAAAGCTATGGCCATCGGAAGGAGCAAAAGTGGGGAAATTGGGAAATCCCACAATTTCATGGGGGTACCCCTTGGAAAAAGTTCGAAAAATTTAAAAACCATATTTAAGCAATGTTTTGAATAAGGAAAGTCGCTTCTGGGTTTGCTGATTACGAAATGGTACTTCATTTCCTGATCGGATACAAATTGGCAAAGCTATGGCCATCGGAAGGAGCAAAAGTGGGGAAATTGGGAAATCCCACAATTTCATGGGGGTACCCCTTGGAAAAAGTTTAAAAAATTTAAAATCCATATTTAAGCAATGTTTTGACTGAGGAAAGTCGCTTCTGGGTTTGCTGATTACGAAATGGTACTTTATTTCCTGATCGGATACAAATTGGCAAAGCTATGGCCATCGGAAGGAGCAAAAGTGGGGAAATTGAGAAATCCCACAATTTCATGGGGGTACCCCTTGGAAAAAGTTCGAAAAATTTAAAAACCATATTAAAGCAATGTTTTGAATAAGGAAAGTCGCTTCTGGGTTTGCTGATTACGAAATGGTACTTTATTTCCTGATCGGATACAAATTGGCAAAGCTATGGCCATCGGAAGGAGCAAAAGTGGGGAAATTGGGAAATCCCACAATTTTTCCCTTGGAAAAAGTTCGAAAAATTTAAAAACCATATTAAAGCAATGTTTTGAATAAGGAAAGTCGCTTCTGGGTTTGCTGATTACGAAATGGTACTTCATTTCCTGATCGGATACAAATTGGCAAAGCTATGGCCATCGGAAGGAGCAAAAGTGGGGAAATTGGGAAATACCACAATTTCATGGGGGTACCCCTTGGAAAAAGTTCGAAAAATTTAAAAACCATATTTAAGCAATGTTTTGAACAAGAAAAGTCGCTTCTGGGTTTGCTGATAGAAATAGAAATTGATAGAAATTTTGCCGGATAGAAATTGGCAAAGCAATGGCCATTGGAAGGAGCAAAAGTGGGGAAATTGGGAAATACCACAATTTCATGGGGGTTCTTTTTCCCTTGGAAAAAGTTCGAAAAATTTAAAAACCATATTTAAGCAATGTTTCGAACAAGAAAAGTCGCTTCTGGGTTTGCTGATTACGAAATGGTACTTCATTTCCTGATCGGATACAAATTGGCAAAGCTATGGCCAACGGAAGGAGCAAAAGTGGGGAAATTAGGAAATCCCACAATTTCATGGGGGTACCCCTTGGAAAAAGTTCGAAAAATTGAAAAACCCTATTTAAGCAATGTTTTGAATAAGGAAAGTCGCTTCTGGGTTTGCTGATTACGAAATGGTACTTTATTACCTGATCGGATACAAATTGGCAAAGCTATGGCCTTTGGAAGGAGCAAAAGTGGGGAAATTGGGAAATCAAACGATTTCATGGGGGTACCCCTTGGAAAAAGTTCGAAAAATTTAAAAACCATATTTAAGCAATGTTTTGAATAAGGAAAGTCGCTTCTGGGTTTGCTGATTACGAAATGGTACTTTATTACCTGATCGGATACAAATTGGCAAAGCTATGGCCATCGGAAGGAGCAAAAGTGGGGAAATTGGGAAATTCCGCAATTTCATGGGGGTACCCCTTGGAAAAAGTTTAAAAAATTGAAAAACCATATTTAAGCAATGTTTTGACTGAGGAAAGTCGCTTCTGGGTTTGCTGATTACGAAATGGCACTTTATTTTCTGATCGGATAGAAATTGGCAAAGCTATGGCCATTGGAAGGAGCAAAAGTGGAGAAATTGGGAAATTCCACAATTTCATGGGGGTACCCCTTGGAAAAAGTTCGAAAAATTTAAAAACCATATTTAAGCAATGTTTTGACTGAGGAAAGTCGCTTCTGGGTTTGCTGATTACGAAATGGTACTTTATTTCCTGATCGGATAGAAATTGGCAAAGCTATGGCCCTTGGAAGGAGCAAAAGTGGGGAAATTGGGAAATTCCACAATTTCATGGGGGTACCCCTTGGAAAAAGTTCGAAAAATTTAAAAACCATATTAAAGCAATGTTTTGAATAAGGAAAGTCGCTTCTGGGTTTGCTGATTACGAAATGGTACTTCAATTCCTGATCGGAACGGAGCAAAAGTGGAAGGAGCCAACGGAAGGAGCAAAAGTGGGGAAATTAGGAAATCCCACAATTTCATGGGGGTACCCCTTGGAAAAAGTTCGAAAAATTTAAAAAGCATATTTAAGCAATGTTTTGAATAAGAAAAGTCGCTTCTGGGTTTGCTGATTACGAAATGGTACTTTATTTCCTGATCGAATACAAATTGGCAAAGCTATGGCCATCGGAAGGAGCAAAAGTGGGGAAATTGGAAAATCCCACAATTTCATGGGGTACCCCTTGGAAAAAGTTCGAAAAATTTAAAAACCATATTAAAGCAATGTTTTGAATAAGGAAAGTCGCTTCTGGGTTTGCTGATTACGAAATGGTACTTTATTACCTGATCGGATACAAATTGGCAAAGCTATGGCCATCGGAAGGAGCAAAAGTGGGGAAATTGGAAAATCCCACAATTTCATGGGGTACCCCTTGGAAAAAGTTCGAAAAATTTAAAAACCATATTTAAGCAATGTTTTGAATAAGAAAAGTCGCTTCTGGGTTTGCTGATTACGAAATGGTACTTCATTTCCTGATCGGATACAAATTGGCAAAGCTATGGCCAACGGAAGGAGCAAAAGTGGGGAAATTAGGAAATCCCACAATTTCATGGGGGTACCCCTTGGAAAAAGTTCGAAAAATTTAAAAACCATATTTAAGCAATGTTTTGAATAAGAAAAGTCGCTTCTGGGTTTGCTGATTACGAAATGGTACTTTATTTCCTGATCGGATACAAATTGGCAAAGCTATGGCCATCGGAAGGAGCAAAAGAGGGGAATATGGGAAATTCCGCAATTTCATGGGGGTACCCCTTGGAAAAAATTCGAAAAATTTAAAAACCATATTAAAGCAATGTTTTGAATAAGGAAAGTCGCTTCTATGTTTGCTGATTACGAAATGGTACTTTATTACCTGCTCGGATACAAATTGGCAAAGCTATGGCCATCGGAAGGAGCAAAAGTGGGGAAATTGGAAAATCCCACAATTTCATGGGGTACCCCTTGGAAAAAGTTCGAAAAATTTAAAAACCATATTAAAGCAATGTTTTGAATAAGGAAAGTCGCTTCTGGGTTTGCTGATTACGAAATGGTACTTTATTACCTGATCGGATAGAAATTGGCAAAGCTATGGCCATCGGAAGGAGCAAAAGTGGGGAAATTGGGAAATCCCACAATTTCATGGGGGTACCCCTTGGAAAAAGTTCGAAAAATTTAAAAACCATATTTAAGCAATGTTTTGAATAATAAAAGTCGCTTCTGGGTTTGCTGATTACGAAATGGCACTTTATTTTCTGATCGGATAGAAATTGGCAAAGCTATGGCCATTGGAAGGAGCAAAAGTTGGGAAATTGGGAAATCCCACAATTTCATGGGGGTACCCCTTGGAAAAAGTTCGAAAAATTTAAAAACCATATTTAAGCAATGTTTCGAACAAGAAAAGTCGCTTCTGGGTTTGCTGATTACGAAATGGTACTTCATTTCCTGATCGGATACAAATTGGCAAAGCTATGGCCAACGGAAGGAGCAAAAGTGGGGAAATTAGGAAATCCCACAATTTCATGGGGGTACCCCTTGGAAAAAGCTCGAAAAATTTAAAAACCATATTTAAGCAATGTTTTGAATAAGAAAAGTCGCTTCTGGGTTTGCTGATTACGAAATGGTACTTTATTTCCTGATCGGATACAAATTGGCAAAGCTATGGCCATCGGAAGGAGCAAAAGAGGGGAATATGGGAAATTCCGCAATTTCATGGGGGTACCCCTTGGAAAAAATTCGAAAAATTTAAAAACCATATTAAAGCAATGTTTTGAATAAGGAAAGTCGCTTCTATGTTTGCTGATTACGAAATGGTACTTTATTACCTGCTCGGATACAAATTGGCAAAGCTATGGCCATCGGAAGGAGCAAAAGTGGGGAAATTGGAAAATCCCACAATTTCATGGGGTACCCCTTGGAAAAAGTTCGAAAAATTTAAAAACCATATTAAAGCAATGTTTTGAATAAGGAAAGTCGCTTCTGGGTTTGCTGATTACGAAATGGTACTTTATTACCTGATCGGATAGAAATTGGCAAAGCTATGGCCATCGGAAGGAGCAAAAGTGGGGAAATTGGGAAATCCCACAATTTCATGGGGGTACCCCTTGGAAAAAGTTCGAAAAATTTAAAAACCATATTTAAGCAATGTTTTGAATAAGAAAAGTCGCTTCTGGGTTTCCTGATTACGAAATGGCACTTTATTTTCTGATCGGATAGAAATTGGCAAAGCTATGGCCATTGGAAGGAGCAAAAGTTGGGAAATTGGGAAATCCCACAATTTCATGGGGGTACCCCTTGGAAAAAGTTCGAAAAATTTAAAAACCATATTTAAGCAATGTTTTGAATAAGAAAAGTCGCTTCTGGGTTTCCTGATTACGAAATGGCACTTTATTATCTGATCGGATAGAAATTGGCAAAGCTATGGCCATTGGAAGGAGCAAAAGTTGGGAAATTGGGAAATACCACAATTTCATGGGGGTACCCCTTGGAAAAAGTTTAAAAAATTTAAAATCCATATTTAAGCAATGTTTTGACAGAGGAAAGTCGCTTCTGGGTTTGCTGATTACGAAATGGCACTTTATTTTCTGATCGGATATAAATTGGCAAAGCTATGGCCATCGGAAGGAGCAAAAGAGGGGAATATGGGAAATTCCGCAATTTCATGGGGGTACCCCTTGGAAAAAATTCGAAAAATTTAAAAACCATATTAAAGCAATGTTTTGAATAAGGAAAGTCGCTTCTATGTTTGCTGATTACGAAATGGTACTTTATTACCTGCTCGGATACAAATTGGCAAAGCTATGGCCATCGGAAGGAGCAAAAGTGGGGAAATTGGAAAATCCCACAATTTCATGGGGTACCCCTTGGAAAAAGTTCGAAAAATTTAAAAACCATATTAAAGCAATGTTTTGAATAAGGAAAGTCGCTTCTGGGTTTGCTGATTACGAAATGGTACTTTATTACCTGATCGGATAGAAATTGGCAAAGCTATGGCCATCGGAAGGAGCAAAAGTGGGGAAATTGGGAAATCCCACAATTTCATGGGGGTACCCCTTGGAAAAAGTTCGAAAAATTTAAAAACCATATTTAAGCAATGTTTTGAATAAGGAAAGTCGCTTCTGGGTTTGCTGATTACGAAATGGTACTTTATTACCTGATCGGATAGAAATTGGCAAAGCTATGGCCATCGGAAGGAGCAAAAGTGGGGAAATTGGGAAATCCCACAATTTCATGGGGGTACCCCTTGGAAAAAGTTCGAAACATTTAAAAACCATATTTAAGCAATGTTTTGAATAAGAAAAGTCGCTTCTGGGTTTGCTGATTACGAAATGGTACTTTATTTCCTGATCGGATAGAAATTGGCAAAGCTATGGCCATCGGAAGGAGCAAAAGTGGGGAAATTGGGAAATTCCACAATTTCATGGGGGTACACCTTGGAAAAAGTTCGAAAAATTTAAAAACCATATTAAAGCAATGTTTTGAATAAGGAAAGTCGCTTCTGGGTTTGCTGATTACGAAATGGTACTTTATTTCCTGATCGGATAGAAATTGGCAAAGCTATGGCCATCGGAAGGAGCAAAAGTGGGGAATATGGGAAATTCCGCAATTTCATGGGGGTACCCCTTGGAAAAAATTCAAAAAATTTAAAAAACATTTTAAAGCAATGTTTTGAATAAGGAAAGTCGCTTCTGGGTTTGCTGATTACGAAATGGTACTTTATTACCTGATCGGATACAAATTGGCAAAGCTATGGCCATCGGAAGGAGCAAAAGTGGGGAAATTGGGAAATTCCACAAATTCATGGGGGTACACCTTGGAAAAAGTTCGAAAAATTTAAAAACCATATTAAAGCAATGTTTTTAATAAGGAAAGTCGCTTCTGGGTTTGCTGATTACGAAATGGTACTTTATTACCTGATCGGATAGAAATTGGCAAAGCTATGGCCATCGGAAGGAGCAAAAGTGGGGAAATTGGGAAATCCCACAATTTCATGGGGGTACCCCTTGGAAAAAGTTCGAAAAATTTAAAAAACATATTAAAGCAATGTTTTGAATAAGGAAAGTCGCTTCTGGGTTTGCTGATTACGAAATGGTACTTTATTTCCTGATCGGATAGAAATTGGCAAAGCTATGGCCATCGGAAGGAGCAAAAGTGGGGAAATTGGGAAATCCCACAATTTCATGGGGGTACCCCTTGGAAAAAGTTCGAAAAATTTAAAAAACATATTAAAGCAATGTTTTGAATAAGAAAAGTCGCTTCTGGGTTTGCTGATTACGAAATGGTACTTTATTTCCTGATCGGATAGAAATTGGCAAAGCTATGGCCATCGGAAGGAGCAAAAGTGGGGAAATTGGGAAATTCCACAATTTCATGGGGGTACACCTTGGAAAAAGTTCGAAAAATTTAAAAACCATATTAAAGCAATGTTTTGAATAAGGAAAGTCGCTTCTGGGTTTGCTGATTACGAAATGGTACTTTATTTCCTGATCGGATAGAAATTGGCAAAGCTATGGCCATCGGAAGGAGCAAAAGTGGGGAATATGGGAAATTCCGCAATTTCATGGGGGTACCCCTTGGAAAAAATTCGAAAAATTTAAAAAACATATTAAAGCAATGTTTTGAATAAGGAAAGTCGCTTCTGGGTTTGCTGATTACGAAATGGTACTTTATTTCCTGATCGGATACAAATTGGCAAAGCTATGGCCATTGGAAGGAGCAAAAGTGGGGAAATTGGGAAATACCACAATTTCATGCGGGTACCCCTTGGAAAAAGTTTAAAAAATTTAAAATCCATATTTAAGCAATGTTTTGACTGAGGAAAGTCGCTTCTGGGTTTGCTGATTACGAAATGGCACTTTATTTTCTGATCGGATAGAAATTGGCAAAGCTATGGCCATTGGAAGGAGCAAAAGTGGAGAAATTGGGAAATTCCACAATTTCATGGGGGTACCCCTTGGAAAAAGTTCGAAAAATTTAAAAACCATATTTAAGCAATGTTTTGACTGAGGAAAGTCGCTTCTGGGTTTGCTGATTACGAAATGGTACTTTATTTCCTGATCGGATAGAAATTGGCAAAGCTATGGCCATTGGAAGGAGCAAAAGTGGGGAAATTGGGAAATTCCACAATTTCATGGGGGTACCCCTTGGAAAAAGTTCGAAAAATTTAAAAAACATATTAAAGAAATGTTTTGACTGAGGAAAGTCGCTTCTGGGTTTGCTGATTACGAAATGGTACTTTATTTCCTGATCGGATAGAAATTGGCAAAGCTATGGCCATTGGAAGGAGCAAAAGTGGGGAAATTGGGAAAATCCACAATTTCATGGGGGTACCCCTTGGAAAAAGTTCGAAAAATTTAAAAACCATATTAAAGCAATGTTTTGAATAAGGAAAGTCGCTTCTGGGTTTGCTGATTACGAAATGGTACTTTATTTCCTGATCGGATACAAATTGGCAAAGCTATGGCCATCGGAAGGAGCAAAAGTGGGGAAATTAGGAAATTCCGCAATTTCATGGGGGTACCCCTTGGAAAAAATTCGAAAAATTTAAAAACCATATTAAAGCAATGTTTTGAATAAGGAAAGTCGCTTCTATGTTTGCTGATTACGAAATGGTACTTTATTACCTGATCGGATACAAATTGGCAAAGCTATGGCCATCGGAAGGAGCAAAAGTGGGGAAATTGGAAAATCCCACAATTTCATGGGGTACCCCTGGGAAAAAGTTCGAAAAATTTAAAAACCATATTAAAGCAATGTTTTGAATAAGGAAAGTCGCTTCTGGGTTTGCTGATTACGAAATGGTACTTCATTTCCTGACCAGATACAAATTGGCAAAGCTATGGCCAACGGAAGGAGCAAAAGTGGGGAAATTGGGAAAATCCACAATTGGAAAAAGTTCGAAAAATTTAAAAACCATATTTAAGCAATGTTTTGAATAAGAAAAGTCGCTTCTGGGTTTGCTGATTACGAAATGGCACTTTATTTTCTGATCGGATAGAAATTGGCAAAGCTATGGCCATTGGAAGGAGCAAAAGTTGGGAAATTGGAAAATACCACAATTTCATGGGGGTACCCCTTGGAAAAAGTTTAAAAAATTTAAAATCCATATTTAAGCAATGTTTTGACTGAGGAAAGTCGCTTCTGGGTTTGCTGATTACGAAATGGCACTTTATTTTCTGATCGTATAGAAATTGGCAAAGCTATGGCCATTGGAAGGAGCAAAAGTGGAGAAATTGGGAAATTCCACAATTTCATGGGGGTACGAGCTGATTTTTCGAGCTGATTACGAAATGGTACTTTATTACCTGATCGGATACAAGTTGGCAAAACTATGGCCATCGGAAGGAGCAAAAGTTGGGTAATTGGAAAATCCCACAATTTCATGGGGTACCCCTTGAAAAAAATTAGAAAATTAATTTTCCCACCCAAATTCCCAATAAGTAAAAAGTTTCTAATTGTTATTTCAGTAATTTTTAAATTTAATTTGTTTTTTGTTTTGCTAATTAGATATTTGCGGTTTCTATTTTGTTGCCATCACAGTTGGACTATCACAGATGCGTTGGGGTTCCTCCTCTCTCTGCCACTTTACCAGGGGCGCCATAGTTTCTCGCCTTCCACGGGCATCGGAGAGGGCAGAGGGCTGTCGCAGTCACTGTGATATCCAGAGGAGGCGGGGCTGAGGGGTGCCTTGTCGGAGGTGCAGTCCATGTAGACGAGGGCAGGGATCTCGTTTGCGGTTTGGGCTTCGTGGAACTGCTGCAGGTTCTTGTAGATGCGACCGAGGTGTGTCATCACCGATTTCCCCAGGTCAACGCTCATGCCAGGTGTGGAGGCCATGACACGTGACACCTCATTGACGGCATTCATGTAACCGTTCTTGAAACTGTCCAGGGGGAGTTTGGGTTCCTCGACCTTCTTCTCGGCTTTCTGCTGGCGCATGAAGATCACCGCTGACTCGAGCATCTCCGCTTTGTCCATGCGAAGGATGCCATCGTCGCCACGAAGTTCGGCGACAAGTGTCTTCAGGGTGTCCAGGCACTTGTTGATGCGGGCGCGGCGCTGACGTTCCAGCAGGGGCTTCTTCACCTTCTGGTAGATCTGGGTCTTGGTGGTGTATTCCATTTTGGTATGTTTTCGTTTTACGTATTTTGTACAGGTGTTTAAAAAGTAAATTTTCAACGAAGTTGGTTCGTTGGATGTTGCCTCGTTGATGACGGAATCGTGAGTGATAGCCTCTCTCTGAAGGCAGTTCCCTTTTATACCTTTCCCCGAGCTCCGAAATCCACCCTCTGATACGCACCTTGCACACCTCTCTTTCGCTCTCAAGGGTTGGCCCAGTATAGCCCGTCTCGCTCTAAAGGAACAGCTGCAACACGCTTCGGAGGACAATCCTTGTGGCTCGTGGCGTGGGAACCGAGCTGAAAGTAAGTTTCTCACACAATTTTTTCTCGTTTGTTTTCCCTTTTGGCCACATGCTTCGCTTCTCTTTTTTTCGTGTTTAAGGATCAGGGCACATTTTTGCAGCTGTCGTTGTTTTCGCTGGGTTCGCATTGCTTTCTGGGCCGGTGTTATTATCCTTAATGCATACTTCACTGCCTCATCCTGTCGCTTGATTTGGAATGGCATGACTGTGGATATGGGTATTGGATCGGAGCCTGCACAACGATATGACGGGGGTGGGGGGAACTGGGATATCTGGTTGTGCGTGGGCCGCTCATTGTTATCCTGCCGTGCCATCTACTCGCTTATTGTTTCATCAATGCCTGCAGACGATGATGGCATAATGCCCTCCTCGGACCTCAGAGCCTCAGAGCCTCACAGCCAAGATCTCCTCTTTCCGTTCCCACACTTCTCCTCGACGAGTGTTTATTGGACACAATTAGTGGATGTGGCATATTGGCTTTATGCCGGATCGCCTTGTCGATCGTTGTACGTTCGGCGACTGCCTCGCCTTGGTTCGATGGGTTGCACGATCTGGGTTGGGTGGTTGGCAGGGGACTTGGGGTGCAAGTGGGTCAGTCGGGCGCAGGAAGTGTGCCCGGCGTGCCTGACTCGTGGCTGAGGTTGAGTTAGAGGCTTTGTGCTGGAATTTCAACATCCACCGCGAATGCATTATTATTTCACGTCCTTGCATCCTCTAATTGGTCTTCAATTGGTGGTAATTGTGAAGGGCAAAAGTCAAATGGGCTTTGGGAAAATGTTTATTATAGGTGGGGTTTATTATACCCTATTAGGGTATTATCATTTTGACCGAATGCTTGTAATGCAGTAAAGGAATATTCTCCGAACCTATTAATTATATTGACTCTTGATCAAGACGGCGGAGACAAAAGGATAATGGATAAAGGATAGACTCTCAGAGTTTCTCTGTCTTTTTCTAGGCATTTAAAGACAGATAAAGCTCCAAAGTGGTTTAAGATCTGACTTCTATATTATCTAATAGTATGGGAGCGTTCGGGTAATATTACTTATGAACATTGCCAGATACTGGATTGTATTTTAATATTTAACGAGAGCATAAACATTAAATAATTCTAGGATATCTAGGTAGACCAGCTATATCCTATATTAAAAAACGATTTTTAGAAATAGAGATATAAAAAGGGCATATGGGACTCATACCGAACCTTTTGTTTGTTGTGCGTTTTTTAAGAGATTAGTAGAATAATATTATTTACTAAAATAGTGTGGAATATGTGTTTTAAAGAGTTAGGGATTAAGTAAAGTATTCAACTAATTACTCCATCAAGTATACCTGCAAATATTCCTATTGGAAAACTTTTGAAATATTTGTTGAATCCAATTGTGAATAGCACAGTACAGTCAGGCAGGAACCATCCAAAAAGGGTAATTAATGTTTGTTTATAAACAAATCCAATAATATAGACTCTTAATAGATTTTTGTTTTCATATTCTTGTATTTCTTTTTTCTCAGATACGTATCTTTTCTTATATGGTTATTGAGATCTCTTAACTAGTAAACATTTGTATATAAGTAGAGTAAAAAACAGACTTCTGATCAATTGAGGTGTTGACAAAAGTTATTAAAGCGTGCCCTATCACAGACCTAACTTAAAGTCTAAAACTTTGTAACGTAACAAATAAATGAGGATCATTGTAAAGCATTTTCTAAAGCTGCATATCCATTGCGTGATTGCCCGTAGTTGAAGCTGTGATATCCCGAGGTTTCTGGGATATTTACCAGGGGCGCCACACCTGTCCGGGGCTGCTGATCTGCAGCAGGGATTCGTTGTCGCTGGCGTAGCCGCTGGAGACTGGGCTGATGGAAGAGCACGAGCTGGAGCTGGAACTGGAGCTGCTGCAGACGATGGAGAGTGGAGTGTTCATTGACTGGGTTTCCTCCATGGGCTGCTCCAGCTGGTTGAGGCGCATTCCGAGGTGTGTCATCAATGTGGTGCCGAAGGCCACATTAACTTTTGGTAGGGAGGCCAGGGCGCGGGACACTTCGTTGGCTGCCCGGATGTATCCGGCGCGGAAGCTCTGCTCCGGCTGGGGCTGCTGGAGCTTGGCTTGCTTCAGTTTGCGGAGATGCTGCACAGTGACCTCCAGAATGTCGGCTTTCTCGAACTTGGCATCGCCGGTCTGGGACACGCACTCGGCCATCAGATCCTTGAGCTCGTCCAGGCACTTGTTGATTCTGGCACGACGCTTGCGCTCCAGCAGGGGCTTCATCACCTTGCGGTACTGGTAGGTCTTGGACATCTCGTATTTGGTTGCCATTGTGTTGATTTTGTTTGTGTTTTTTGAACTCGTAGGAGAAGTCGATGAAGAACTTTTGAGACGGAAGTCCTGAGATGTTGACTGCACGATGGTTGCGTTAAGAATGTTGTGGCCCGTCTCCAGTTACCACCGCTTTTATAGCTGCACGTGCCCCCGGCGAGAGCGTCTCGTGCTCAACGCGCGCAGAGAACCCGGAGAGAGTGCCATCACCTGCCGAGCAAATTACTCAGCCACTGGGACCAGGCCCAGACCCAGTACTCGATCCTCTCGCCTGCATTTTTGGTGGTAGGTTTTTCTTAACAAACAAGTTTGGGATACAGTCGAGGTGGAAAGAACAGGTCACAGAATCTATAAGAAAAAAATATAAGTATTATGTTTTGTCAAATTATTATCTTATTTTTATTAAATAAAATAAACTCTATAATTATGTTTTTAAAATAAAATATATTTTAGTATTATAGAATTCCTATAACATGCTCTTTGACTGTGATCCCAATGTCCCAATGTCAGCAGGGGATGAAGACTCGATGGTGCAGTGGTGGTGGTGGTGGTATGATGGTGGTTGCACATGCTGATTCTCTGTTTTCCTTTCCACCGACATTCGAATCGTGGGAAACACTTTGCCCTCAAGTTTCCCACAAGATTTTTCTCGCTCGTTGGTGTTATAAGTTATAATCGGAGGTAGTCCGTGTGCGAGTCCCGAGCTCCGAGCTCGAACCGAGTTTCGAGCCCTTATGCACATGGCACAGTGGGCCAAGCCTCAGCAACATGTGATGGAAATTCTCCATATCCTTGAAGCAACGTTAGGTTTTTAAGGTATTTCCAAGCCACGTGACGTTCTAACTGAGGATTTTACGCATCCTGATTGAATACTTGCTATGGATAGTTTGGAAAGGTTCAAGAAAGTAACAATTTAGTATGTGATCCTGTCCTGGGTTTTCCATAGCACATTTTTTGAAGTTTCGGGACTTGCAGGACTTCTTAAACGGCAAGTAGCGTGAATTTTTAGAAGACATGTTAGGAAGTTTTAAGGAAGGTGATTCATGCTGGGTTAGGACTTGCTAAGGTTACTTGTAGGCCTGGGAACCTGAATTTGGAATATTATAGTAACCATTTGGTATGTGATCCTGTCCTGTGTTTTCCATGGTATGTTTTTGAAGTTTTAGGACTTGCAGGACTTCTTAAACGGCAAGTAGTGTGAATTTTTAAAGACATGTTAGGAAGTTTTAAGGAAGGTGCTTCATGCTGGGGTAGGACTTGCTAAGGTTAATTGTAGACCTGGGAACCTGAATGTGGGAATTTGTAGTTTTCGTTAATGATTGAGGGATTCCCATCTTTGCTATATAGATGGGAAATATTTTGGGCAGTTTCTTCGATGGCTGGAAAGATGGCTGGAAAAAGAATTTGTGAATGGATATTAATACTTTATGGAATAAAATACTGTTGAAACATTTTCGAAATTTTATTGACATCTTGCCCCACTGTAAATCTGACCCAGCTACGAGTTCGAGTCACGGGTAGTGGTAAAAAAACGCTACCACCTGCCCTTCATTTTATTAAATTTTTTCTTGTCAGAGCCGGGCTCAATAGGGCTCTCACCCTCGCTCCCATACTGTATCCTTTTCACTCCTGTGAGTGTGGCATGGCTGTTGTCAATTATGAATGCTGAATTGTAGCTTCTGTTGAACACTTGGGCTCTCCGGCCAGGCCAACGCTAAGTGGCATACATATAGGTGTATTGTGTATTCCTGGGCACGTCGGGACATCATCATCGTCGTCATCGTGGGACCCAGAAAAGGGATGTTTCGATGGATCGAGGGACATGCAAACTAAATGACTGTACGGCAAATTGACACACACTAAAGATTAAATGTATCGCATTCGTTAACTATATAAACAATATACGTGGCCAGTTTAAAAATGCTGACAGGAAGTGTGTGGCAGACAGGGATGGGACATGGGACATGGGTCCATGAGCGAGATGGGACGTTGCGTGCTGAGAGTGTGCTGCACAACAAGCCGTTACAATTCTGTGGCGAGTGTGAGAAAATTTTTCGAGCTGCACATGGCCAGCTTTGTTTTTGTACCTTCTTTTTTTTAATAGGGGCATCCATTGGGCACGCAACGGGGTTGGCTTATTGTCAATGCCTTGCTATAATCGATGTTGTTGCTGCTGCTTGTGCTGCGGCTGCTGCTGCTGCCGTGTAATTGAATATGTGTGCGCGCTGCGCACTGCGCATGCTCGGCACGCCAAACGCGCGACTGACGCACGCAGCGGTAGCAAAAAATTAAAACAAAAACCAAAGGGCCCTTACAGAAGCTTCATGTGCGCGGCATGCGCAAAAAGCTGAATGAAATGCAAAAAAAAAAGAGTTGGATTTTTGTAATAAAATGCCTGAGAATCTGCGACAGGAAATTATCATTTTGTGAGGAATGACGGGGCGGCCGATTATCATTAGCTGCGATTAGCGCTGATGCCCGGATATGCGGGATATATTCATATTAAGGAAGGGTGAGCTTTGATGTGAGGGGATTAGAATAAGATACATCTGAATAAAGATCCTGGCTTAAGTCAAGGTACTGTCTTAAAGTCCTATAGGGAATAGAGCCTAGAATAATAGATCGTTAGTGTTTGTAGATGTAAGCAAATAATAGCTAATTGTTAGGAAATGTATCACAAATGATTAAAAGGTGTTTTTAATTACGTTTGTTCATATTTGATTGGGTTGTTAAAAAGCCTATTAATAAAAGCGGATTTATTTTCTCAATTAGTATCCAATTGGTAAGTTTTTATAGTGATAATATCGGGAATTCCCTCTGGAAAGGAGTCCAAACAAGCTCCCAAAGTAAGACTCTAGTTCAAATTTAGTTTTCTTTGTGAATTTTATATTTATTTTCTTAAATGCTAATAACATTTCTTCTACATTATTGTAACTAACTTTAATTCATATCACACTGGTACTTTATATTTAATTTGGGTTAATATTAACACCCAACGAGAGGATGTCTGACTTGAGGTTCTTGAGTTGCTGCATCCTGACGACTAGTCTGCCACTTGTTGGATCTGCCACATCACGCAACTTGTTTCGCACGGTAGCTCCATTGATGATATGTTTTGTATTATTCATTCATTCATTCAGGCTTTCGTTTGGGTCGCATCTAACTACCGGTTTTAGGTTTATGTTGCGATTATTGCGGCTTTAGCTGGTTCTTCGTGCAACACTCTCTGTGGCCAGTGATGGCTTTATTTGGTTCTTCAATGATGACTGATGACTTTCATGTGGTTTCAGCGACGTTGCTCTGCAGGATTACTTCTTGCAGTTATCTTGGCCATGGAGCTTGTGGCTTCTTCAGTGTCAAAGTTGCTTCCACTGATGTCCATGCTGCTCCTTTTGCAGTTGCTCCTGTTGTTGCTACTGGGAATGCCAATAGAAGCTGCCCGCCGCCGTCTCCAAGCAAATAACCAAATGATCCTCCACTCCTCCAATCTCCCTCAGCATCCGCTCGTTGGCCTGATTTTGGGCTATCTCCTCCAGGCTGTCGTACCTCTGATTATCGGTATTTGAGGTGTTTTTTCCGAAACGCTGGAGCATTTTGGCCAATAGATTCTTAACCTTCGACATGGCTTTGAGTTTTTTTAGAATATTCACTTTTCGGATTAGAGTTCTTGTCGCGCTGACTCGCAAATTGCAACTGTTGAGGGCTGATGGCAAGTGGCGGGCTTTTATAGGTGGGCAACCGCAATCACCACCCAAAACACAGCCCACCGACAAACCCACCCAACAGAACAAGTGCCACATGTGCCTGCCACATGTCCAAACTCCGCGCAGGAGCAGCCGCAGCAGCATCACCCAACGTTCGCCTGCCACGCTTTTAGCGCAAGGGACCCTGAAGCAAGCTCAACACGTGCAGGATAATCTCGTTTCACCCCAACTCCTTCCCATTTTTTCTCGTCCGCTCCTTTTTTTTATATTGTTTCAATATACTGAACGCACAGAGTAAATATTGAGAGCGTTGAGCAGTTGTGGTTCCCATGGATAAGGTTCGACAGCGAAGGCCCTTCCCCTATCCTGAGCGTATCTCGTTTTTTGAGGCTAGGGGAAAAGTATCCCACGGTTCGAGTGGCAGCTGTTTGCAATTTAGGCCACAGCCCCGCTCATTTTGTTGCCTCAGTGGTGGTGGTAGTAGTTGGTGGTGGAGTGGTGGTGGTTGTTACTGGGTTTTTGACACATATTGCACTTGCTGCTGATGCTGCCTCGGCTGCTTCTGCTGCTCCTGCCGGCAAGTTGGTTCAACTTTGGTTAATTGCTTCGCCCGCCGCCGCACTCGGGTCACGCGTCCCATTCCCAATCGCTTTCCACCTGATTGATGTTTGCTTGCCGGCTTGGAAAGCTTAGTCGCCGGCCGCCTGCCGTTCGCGTGGCGTCTGGAGGACAAGTGCTCCTCCTCTGATTGGCCGTGGGCCGGTCACGTGTATTTGTATAACACGGAATGCTGTGCGCAAGGTGCTTTCCAATTGTGGTCTTGTTTTTGATAGACTATTAATTGAATTTATCTGGGATCATAATTTGAAGTGTTTGTTGCCCAAAGGGGGTTGGGTGAGGGTTGATCCCTGGCACGAGCTACGAATAAAATGCGTTTGAGGTTGATTACAATTCTGGAATTAATGGCTTTGGAATGCAAAGTGATATGCTGATTGGATTGCTCTTGCAATTGATGGTGGATGGACCAAATAAAAAGTGTATAATTCTAATTAGAAATATCGTTTAATATAGATCTCTGAAATGGTATAACTAAGAAGGTATATCAGATAAGGGCAATCTAAGGCATATCTGGGAAGGCATCTTAATCCTATTATTCTCACATACTTTTCCGATCTTGTATTTGAGCCAAGAACCATCACATCAACACCAGGAAGTAGCCATTCGTCACCAAGGTAATTCCAAGTTATCCAAAGCATCCCACGGATTGTTAGCTCGGTGCTAATGTCTGACAACAATTGTCCACTTATCGTCTAGCTAATTTATTGTTGTGCTAACATTTGTCAAAGACATTTACCTGACAAACAAACTGCCGCTCCGCTGTGTGGTGGTCGTGCCAACATAAATCCCAGAAAGGATTGGCCCCAGCTCGATGGCAAAAATAATTCGCATTAAAGTGCTGCACACCCGGCGATCAGTCACCTGAATGGATCATTGATATCCAACCAGTAGCTAACGATCACTCCGAACTGTCAGCGGGCAACTGGGGATTCTCACTCACCTTGTGGCGTTGTGGGACCATTAATGATTTGATTGCCCATTGACAATCCCAGAGCCATGGCTTGGGATCAGGTCTCCCCTCCAATACCGCGCCCAGCTCCAATCAATGCCAGCTTGACGGACTGCGCTCGTTAAACTTCTTCTGCGGGTGCGTTCGTTCAATTAGCCCATGTCGTAAAGTACAAATAACTATTGCGTACAAGTTCCTCGGAAACCACTAGCTTGGCTATAATCATAAGCTTGTATGCACTTGGAAAAATTATTTTCAAATTTTGTAATTTATTTCAGATAGTTTTTGCAATATAAAACCCAAGGGGTCTACTTTTAAAGACAACTATTATTTAAAAAGAGGATTGTCCCTCCAGTAATCCATGCTAATTTTTCTCCAAGTGCGGCTTTTGTCTGGACGGTAATTTAAGTTAAACAATCGTCAATGACGACGACAAGAGCGAAAAAACTAAAGTGAAGCAGCCAGCAATCAGTTGGGCCGACAGTCCGTCAGTCAGGTTAGTCGATTTGACAGTCGGCCAGTCCATCAGCCAGTCGTCAGTCAGTCACACGACGACGACTGCTACTTGGGCCTGATAATAAGCGTCGCGCCGGCGCAATAAATGTGTGCCGACAGAGTGCCCTCATCTGGTTGTTGCTTCTGTGCTTCGCCGGATCTGTATCTGTATCTGTATCGGAGTGTATTTTTCCCTCAGTCCGTGTGTTTGTAATCGTAACCATATAAGCGTCTTAAATGGCAGGTGTGCACATCGCGTGGGAAACACACGACGCGTCGAGCGGTTCTCACGATATGAAAATCGAGCAAAACAAACCGAAGACCCCTCAAGACCTGCGTGGTGACTGCCACTTTCTCGGGATCTGGGATTCGAATTGGATCTGGGATAGGGATTGGGGTTAACAGTAAGGGTTGCTAAGGGAGTGTTGCAATCAGACCTCCCTAACATTAGGCTACGATTTATGGGCTAGGATCTAATGGGGGTCAAAAAAAAATCTACATACTTAGTATTAAAAGATTATATTATATATATGTAGGGAATTTAATTTTGTGAAGTATGCATTTTTAAAAAGTGTTGGACTTTAAAAGTAAGAGTTACCATTGTAGGGCAATGATCCTGGCCTTGAGAGATCCTTAGAACAAGAAGATTCCTGTTCCCTTTCAAGAAGCCAGAGATCAGTAAGCCACAACAAGACAATTAAAATTTTACAGAGTTTGATTTTCATTTGGTGGCCCAAACCGAATCAGTTTGTCGCAGACAATTGCGTTGGGTTCCTCGTACCACGTTCTCACGTCTTGGCCAGCATTTTACGGTTTAATTGCAGCTACAATAGGTCTCCAGGACACACACTCCTTGGCTAGACAATGAAATAAGAAAGAAAAAAGAATAATAAGAAGGAGGACCCACGAAAAGCAGACTCGAAACGATTTCCTTTCCCACGCACGCACAGCAATAAGATTTCCAGATCTCTACAGTCCTCGCAGGTAGCAGGTCCTCCAGCCAGGACCTTCCGATTGCCGGGGCACTGGTATAAAAGCCGGTACAGCAGTCGGATTCAGCATCATTCGAGCAGCATCCTGCAAACAGTACACATCTTCTCTCGTCCTCTGAGAAACAAACGAAACACAATTTACAAAAATGGCTCCACAGTACAGCAACCAAACCGCCTTCGTCTCGAAGACCCAGCACTATCTGAAGGTGAAGAAGCCTCTACTGGAGCGTCAGCGAAGGGCCCGCATGAACAAGTGCCTTGACACACTGAAGACACTTGTTGCCGAGTTCCAGGGCGACGATGCCATCCTGCGAATGGACAAGGCCGAGATGCTCGAGGCTGCCCTCGTCTTCATGCGCAAGGAGGTCGTCAAGCAGCAGGCGCCAGTCTCCCCGCTTCCCATGGATAGCTTCAAGAACGGCTACATGAACGCCGTCAGCGAGATCTCCCGAGTGATGGCCTGCACCCCGGCGATGAGCGTTGAGGTTGGCAAAACAGTGATGACTCACCTCGGCGTCGAGTTCCAGCGCATGTTGCAGTCCGATCAGCACCAGCAACAGGCAACTCAATTGGAATCCACCTCTCGCCCTCTCAGCCCCGCCTCCTCCGGCTACCACAGCGACACTGAGGAGTCTGAGGCCGCCGTCAGCCCCAAGCCAGCTCAGTCTTCCAGCATGTGGCGTCCCTGGTAATCCTTCAACATCATCATCATCATCGCCAGCAATCATCAAATCCTGTCTTCCATCAACCATACAATTAACAACGAATCATGTCTTCCAATTGAATCGTTCACACTGTGATAACAGCTTTACCTAGTTTATAAGATACCAAGCTTTAATAGTTTATTAAGATTTATGAGTTAAGAAACACCAACAGCTTTAATAGTAATAAAAAAAAAACTAAAAACTTAAATATTTATCTTTTTATTGGGCTATACTTTCCAATTAGGGATCAAGGGAGGAATTAATGAGGGACTGATATATATGGTGCGCTTATGGATCAATAAGAGGCTTTAAAAAGGGTATTGTCTATAGGGATCTGCATTTCCTGAAGAAATTACTAATTGGGAATAAAATCATTATTTCTTTGTAAAGAAATTGCATTTTCTTACATTTTGCTAGACAGATTTGGTTCAAATTTAAATTAGAAATATTATCATTATAGTATAGGTCTGTGTACTAAAAGGTTTGTGTTTTTTAAAAGAAAGAAATGAATGGATTTAATCTGGAACTTATTAAAATAAAATGGAAACTGGCTTCAAAACATTTGGATTTTGTTGGCATGGTTTTCCTAAAGTTCCAACACTCTTCTCTCTTCAAAATATCCAATTCATTAGAATATTATTCCATTTTATGAATCAAAGACTAGAGTTTTAGAGACTCCTCCCTCAACTGACAAACAATGTTCCAAACATGATCTTTGGTTCCACCTCCCAGGCAGACCGAAACTCTCCCGGGGCCAAGTCGGAGGTCCCCGAACTGTGAATTCAGGCAAATCCTTGGCCCAGCGACGCCCCTGAGTGGCATGCCCAAAAAAAAAAAAAACAAAAAAATAAAACTGGAACCTGTCTACGCCTCGATCGACAGCTTAACACTGCGGTGCACGTGTTGCTGGGTGTTATGTTATCGAATCTGCATACTGGCCAAGGCTCATATATCGTATTGTTTTTTCGTGGCTCGGGGGAGGTTCTGTACCCATCGAGTTAAACCGTCAATTACGACCCCTTTTGTGTCCTGCACGTGCGTGCTGAGTGATGGGCGGCGGCAGGGGATCCTTGAGGCCCGGACTATAGCTCGGATGATATCCTAAACCAACAATGACAACGGCCATAGGATTCCTGGAACTGGCCTCCCGCATATGCATATGCGACATGCCATCGCACATACTAATTTGTAAACTAAAAAAAGATTAAAAATAAAAGGTCTTACAACTTGTCGCACTGTCTCGTGTCAAGTGCACGTCTCCTCCAATGTAATTTGATAACAAAAAGGACCCCACATGTGTTGTATCACCACACTGATTACTGTCTGTGTTATTTTATCATTACAAAACCAAAGAAACCGCCACGTTGGTCTAGAGTCTATCTGTAGTTTGTATCTATAGTTCACAGTCTAGACTCTAGACTTTAGAGGTTTCTAAAGATATAAAATGAAGAGTTTGTTTAAAATTAATTTGTTAAGAAATCTATGGGAGCTGACGATCTGACAGTCTTAATAAAGGGACATACATATACATATGTACAAATTATGCACAAATGTTGTTAAAAAAAGTAAATTAAATAAATAAAAAATATTAAACGAATCCATTTATTTTAAAATTTACACCATTTTTAAAGATTTTTTTGAGTTTGTATTTTTTTTTGTATAGATAAGGTATGGTTTTTATGTTGTTTTATGAAAGAAATATGTTTTTATTTAAGTAAAATCAGTTCACCACAAAATGGTTGTCCGGAAAGGCATATGAAATATATATATATATTATAACTAGTCATAGATGCTGTTAATTTTATCAATAATCCCAGACGGAAGTAAAAAACCGCAAAAAATTGATAAAACTAAGTGTTTAACCCTTCTGAATCAACTGTATGTTGAAATTTTCTGGACGTTGGGTTCATTGCCTGGTCCGGGGGTCCACTATCACCCTGAAATCCTCAAATGAATGGAAAACTATGTATGTACGTTCAAATAAAACTATGTACGTATATATGTACGGCACAATAAATATACATAGATGCATTACTCATCTTACGGAGGCTTGAGATTCGAGAAACGTCTCGTTTGATGTTCGCGCCATTGACCACGGAATATGTAAACGGAAATACCGTAACAGATTTGGGAACTGGACACATGTGAATGTCCTCTCACCCGGGTGTGGAATGTCCTGCGCCGTGTAACCGGACCTGCGGACCTGCGAAGACCTCGATGATCGGTGGTGGGTGTGGTTACTGGCTTTTCCCGCCTGCCATTCGGGCCATGTGTGAAATTTTCACGATCGCTAGTTGCTCACGTTTCGCACTTGCCGCACATTATGGCCAGAAAGGAAGGTGGCCAGTAGGGGGAGAGGAATAGGGCGGTTCGGTTCGAATCCACGGACGTGACGGGGTCGGGGTTTCGAAATGTTCCGTTTAACCGTAACACCCTGCTGCGAACGAAACGAGGTCGTCACGTGTACAAACACGATCGTTCCCACCCCCCTGGAACACTTGGCCGGGAGACAATGGACTGCCAGGGTCAGGTTGATTTTATTTTATTTTTTTTCCTCCTCGGCTTTTTGTGTGCGTCGGGCTAATCTACACTTTGGAACCTTTAATGATCGAGCTACGATAAGAAATCAGTGCACGTGTTCAAGCGGAGCACAGAGCAAAGATTTCACTGGAAGATAGAAAAAAGAAGACCAGGGAGAAAAGGAAAGACACCACAGTAGTCACCAAAAACCACTGTTGGGACCCCCAGCGGGGCTTTGGTTTCCCATCGAAATGGTTAACTGGGTATTTTTATTTGTTTTGGGTCTGCACGTGGGCACACAATAAAATTGGAAGACAAAAAACAACACAAAATGTCCATCAGAAGGGCATACGGGGGCAGTGAGTCCACCGAAAATATAAAATCAAAGCCAAAGGACCAAAAACACAATTAGATCAACACAATCCCCGTGCATAATAAGGCCCGAATAATGCGGTAGCATGAGTCAACCAAAAACCTTACCAAGAACCGGGAGAATCATCCCAAGGCTATAAAGGTCAATTTCCGAGAAGTAATTTAATAATTTGGAGTTTCTTATCCAGCAAAGGATACTGAATAGATTGGAGGTTGTTCTTGTTGAGATAAAACATGAGGGACTTTACAGAAATATCTAACCTCTCTATTGACTTTATTCTCTATCGTATTGGGGAAAAGATTTTACAGATCTCTGCTGATCTCTTAATCGGAACCAGGTTGGTTACATTTATAAAAAATTCAATATTTTGTAGATAGTTTCTTAATACTTTCTTGAATTAATTTCCTTTATATATTTTGTTGTATACAACCCGGTACTGGGACAAGACTGACAGCCAAATAAAAAGCATAAGAATATTTGGTTGACCCATGATAGGATGCGCATCGGATGTTATCACCCTCCCCATAAATGATCACCATCGGCCAACTATCAGTTTGAAGCAAAGGCTGATTTTAAGCTTAGTAAACATATATGTATTGGACAATCATATTCAAAAGTACCATATTTAAGTATACCGACACTATTTCTTTAATATAAAGTAAGGATGTATAAAAGAACTCCTTAACCAATTAACCCCATCTTCAGTGATCTGCCCATCGATCTGTTAAGGATCTCAACCATATAATCATCATCACCTCCACAAAGGACCAATAGATTGCGGGATACAGGCCAACTACTGCGAGGACCTGTTAACGCCAGCCTACAGATTCTCACCAAGGATCCCTACTTAATTTGTCCCAACTCACACCGGGTTCCAAATATTTATGGTTAAGTCAAGGGACAATCCATTAAGTACGCCTGGGATACCCAAAAGGAGCAAAGGAACAAAAAGCAGACAAATCCTGGGAACCCGGGCTTCAGCTCCTCACGCGCCATCACGCGTCCAAAAAACTACAAATAAAAAAAAGAAACACACAATAAGGTACAAACGCTCGCTGTACGTGTGCTCCTCCAACGAGATCCTCGTGGTCCTCCTCCTCCCAGCCATGCTCCTCCTTCTTTTCATTTTTTATGTGTGCCCCTCACGGGGCACAGAGAATGCCCCGTAATTAGATTCGGGATAAGGGGACCGGTCCCCTGCTAATTGTGTGCCATCAGCAACAGAAATTAAAAGCAACTCCTTCGTCGACGATCCTTGTCCCCCAACTCCTCGTACTTTTTTCTCAGCCTCGTTCCTTCCCTTTCTCTGGGCAACGCCTCGCCTCCACATACAGTTTGATAAATTTCAAATTACAGCGCATTAAGTCCCTCAACTCAGTCCTACCCATCTAACCTTTGTCCCCCCTCCAGAATCCCATTTTACGTTTGTTTGCCTATTGAGATCTATGTGATCTCTTAGGTCCTGGCTTCAGGACCATTAATTGTTTGCTGCAGTTCGAGCGTTGAAAATTGAAAATTTTCTCCCACGTTCTCGAGCTGCACACGTGTTCGAGAAATCGAAAAGGGATTTCCCCCGCCCCCCTCGCTCCATCGTCCCCCCTCCACTCGATCCATCTTGTCTCTCGCTCGCTCTCGTTTCCAAAAAATAAATATACAGGATAAGTGCACATAAAAACCAAAAGTGATCAGCAGAAAAAAAAATGAATCTCCTTTTCAAAAAAGGATCCTTTCGAATAAAGACTGTGGGAACTGATGGAAAGTCTCGTTTCTCACGATCCTGCAGCAGGATAAAATTGCCCCGCACTGGCAGCAGGTGCGAGGGGAGCAACACGACATGCCGTCACACTCCAGCGCATGCAGGTTAATGCCGATGCAGTCCCTTTTTCGAAAACACACCTGCCGTTTTTGTTGTTGCTCGCCATGCGGTGTATAGGATTTTCTGGTTGGCCATCGGACACGTATCCTTGTAGTTTCCCACACTCGGTGTTTTGTGACCTGCTTGTGTTCGCTGTGCGTTTGGGTTTCTCCTGTTGCCTGTCGTCCTGGCTGCGGGTATAAAAGGCAGCCCGATCGGAGGATCAGACATCATTCGAGCTCAACGCTTCGTACAGTACACATCTCAGCTACACACAGCAGCTACACAACAAATCCTTCAATATGTGCCAGAACAAGACCAACACCATGACCATCAAGTCGAACAAGAAGCTGTCCTACAGCGTCAAGAAACTGCTCCAGAAAATCTTCAAGCAGCAGCAAGTCGAGGAGGAGCAGAACCTGAAGAACACCCTCAAAGCCAACTCCCTCGAGTCGCTCGAATCCATCGAGAACAGCCGCAACGCCGACCTCGAGTCCACCGCCTCCGTCTGCCTTTCCATGGAGTCCTGCGACAACGAAGCCAACGAGCGCCTCTCCGCCTCCTGCGACATCGAGGACTACGAGCTGGAGCAACTGCCCACCGTCCCAGTTCACTTCGTCCGCACCGCTCACGGCACCTTCTTCTGGACCGCCGCCTCCGATCTGCCAGCCGACAACGACCTGATCGAGCCCCTCTACTGCAGCACCGCCAACGAGATCGCTGTGGCTCAGTTCCAGGACCGTTGGGTTCAGGCCTAAGATCAACACCTCAAACCACCTCCAGCGCAACCATGTCTTCCAATCTGGGATCTCCAGCTTTAATCAACGTCTTCCGTTAATTTTTGACAAAACTTTACAAAAATTAACAAGCAAGCCGACAACCTTCAGAGCTTTACTAAAATTGTGATAAATTTTACTTAACATTTAAAAAAAAAAAAACAAAAAATATATTTACAATTGAAAAGAAATTTGAACTGTTTTTTATTTACATCCTTTCAGTTTTTGGGGCTACAAAATTAAATTAGGCTTTCCAAAATTCAACAAAAATCTTCACAGTAATCAATGTTTTCTGCTTGGGCTTTGTTCCGACCATTTTCCGTTCACAAATCAACAGATAAATAATAATAGGGAAGAAATCCTTTGTTAATTGGCATGACTCATTCGAAAAACGAGCGGAGCCTAATCCGACTCGATCCTGAACCTTTTTGTGCCTTATTGTTGATCCATTTACCTGCCAGCAGGTAGTGGAGATCATCGTCGGGCCTCGGTTCCAACCAGTTTCAGGGCTCGCAGGTAGGTCCCTTGTCTGCTGATTGCCGATCGTCTCGGTAAATAAAGTTTGGTTCCAATTAGATGATCTGCTTATGAGACTGAATCAGAGACAAGTCGAAAACATGTTGCATACATTGTGGCTGATGTATCTTCTTTCCAATTAATATAATGGGATCTTCAATTAAAAATTACCATTTCTGCTTGATTTTCAAAATGAAAGTTCTATCGAGAAATACATAACATTTTTTGGAATATGTTATTACCCGAGCGCGAAAAAATCTTTTCTTAGTTAAAAAACAAAGTCTAACCGATAACAACTAATTGGACAATATACATAAGTGATTATAGTAGAAACATGCATAAGTAAAAGTATATGTATAAGTATATTTCGGTATATGTATATGTATGTACATATATCAAAAAAGGAACCAAAATATTATACGTTGGTGAATTACTTTTAACTTTATTAAAGTGTGTTATTAAGGTATTAGAGTGAAGAAAAGTAAGCTTTTAGAAATAAAACCGATCTGGAATAAATGAAATAAAAGAATTATGTTTTTGCAATTTTATGTGTTTATTTTATTTTGGGTATTCTATTTCTTTATCATTTTCTTTCTCAATTAACCATAAGTTAACATTTATAAATTATTTAAAGCTTATCTATACATAGAAAGGAGCGCATCGAGCTAATCAGGAATAGGATGTTAGCGCCCGCTTAAAAAGCTCCACTGATTGATTGATCATCGTAGTTATATCACAGTTGAAAATAAACAATCAATTTACAAATTATGTTTATCAAGACTAATACTAGAAAAGTATTTGAAAAACAATTCGAAACCGATTTGGAAGTCGGCTCCTGGTTTCTTTGTTTCAAATGATTTACTTTGGAAGACAACGGATTTTGTTGCTGAACGATTAATAGCCACTTTTTGGGTTTCGATTGCTAATGCTAAGGATAAAATCTAGATAGGATGCAGGACTGATTTCGCAGTCACGCCCCATTACCAGGGCCTCCAGACGGGCTCCGAGGCGCCGGACTCGTGAGAGCTGACCGACGCCGTCTCCGACATCGCCGCTCCGTCCACGGAGGTCACGTCAATTAGCTCGTCCTTGCCGGCCAGAAATGCGTTGTAGCCGGCGGCGGCAGCGGCGGCCGCCTGCCCATAACCACCCAGAAGCGGGAAGGCTAGTCGGCCAAGGGATTGCGGATGCTGTGGGCTCTGGTGTTGCTGGTGCTGCAGTAACTGAGTCTGCAACTCAATCAGTCGCGTCGATAGGAATTTCATAATCTTGCGGCCAATCTCATCGGTTTGCTGCGTTTGCAACAGGACCTGCGTAATCTGATCGGCTGCGTGGACGTAGCCGGAGCGAAACGACTCCACGTGTGCCGTGCTCGTTGCAGGGGGTGGGCTATTACCACCGCCGGACCCGACTCCCTGAAGCGAAAGTCCTCCGCGCTGCTTCAACTTTCGCATGTGATCCACTGTTAGCTCGAGAATATCGGCCTTCTCCAGCCGTGTGACGTGCTCGCCCTCCTGCTGCAGGCACTCCACCATCAGGTCCTTGAGATCGTCCAGGCACTTGTTGATCCTGGCCCGGCGCTTGCGCTCCAGCAGCGGCTTCATCACCTTTCGGTACTGATACGTCTTGGACATCTCCATGACCATGATCGTTTGCTTTTTCAACTTTAAGGATTCAGTTTATTCGATTTTTGAGTATCTCAACCGCACATTATCACAACTGATTTTGAAATGTCATATGCGCTTTATATTGTTACGAGAATGGGTGCGCGTGCGTTGCGCGTTCCCTCGACTGCGGTGCGTTCAACAGGCGGTACGTTTACCAAATGAGTGGCAAACTAGTTCCCAGCGTTTCTTTTATATGACCCGTGTGGCAGTCACGCTCTCCAGTTCACCGCTCTCCCAGACACAGGCACAAAGCTCCCGCATGACGGCTCACTCACACATTCCCATGCACTCGCCCAGGAGGCCGACTTCGCCTCGCCTCGGATCGGATCGGATCGGTAGCGGCACAAAGAGAGGCTACTGTAAGCCGTGGTTGGGGGTTGGACACATAGTCTTGGAACGGAGCTACTGTGATCTGAGATTATGCAAAATATGTATCCAATTATTTTTGTTTTTATTTCTTATAAAATGTATTTATTAGGTATATTTTTATAATTTTTTGTTTGGTAATGAAATAGTTTTTTCCGGAGGCTTATTGGTTTATTAGCATTTATTAAATATTATTAGAAACTTTTCCTGTTTAATGACTAACTACTTTGCTTAAAACTCTTTAAACCGTTTGTATTAATGGAAAAATTAAAATTTAGTCTTTGGAATAGTCACGTTTGGCGCTTTTTCTGTAATTGCAGAAAAGTATGCTATATAAATTTTTATTATTTACCCATTATCCTTTTTCTAGAAAAATTTTTTTGTAGTCAAAGAAACGACAAGTATATACGAGAAAATAAAATAAAAAATTATTTTATCCATTAAATTGACATCACTAATTCGGAAAATCGGTTGTTTCCTTGAAAAAAAAAAGACTATAGCTTCCAGGTTTACGATCGGATATCCTGTGTAGTTCGTAAAGTATGAAATAAACTTTAAAACCATTCCGTGTTTATATATCTATTACGTATAAATAATCAACATTGGAGGGCATACCTCTGTACTTTAAATACAATTGTTTTTCTATTTAACTATTTCCATGAATCCATGTAACAAATAAATTTTCCCACATTTGCCGCCGTAATGTATGCTAATAAATCTATATGCCATATGATAAGCAATTCCTGTTTTTTTTTTTAAATAAAAACCAAAAGCGTTTAATCATAAAATCGTACATTTTTACGAGTTTGAGTTTCATTTTTGTGCCCTTTTTTCAGCCATGCACCACTGTGCGCCTACATGGCGTATGAGTATCTGCATCTGTGTATGTGGCTGTGCTCTGGCGCGCGTCGTCTTCAATTGATTGCAAAGGGAGCCCCCTGTCGGCCGTCGGCGATCGGCAGTCGGCAGTCAGTGCTCGGATTGGATCTCATTCTCAGCGGCAACTGCGCGTGGCTCTCAGCACCGGAGCTCAGCTCCGGCGGCCTGGTGGTGCCCCTCAGCTCACCCTCGACCATGCCACACTTATTGTCAATGATGACAGTGCTCGGCTCCCATTCGCTGTCGAAGCCGACTCTCCGATCTCCGGTCTCGTCTCGCTCGCTCGCACCTACTGGGAGACATGGGGGAGCCTACTCGACTACTGCCACCCGGCCGATTGTGGGTCTCCCAAGAGTCTCCCTGTATCTGTGTGTATTGTTGTGTGTTGCGCTGTGTTGTGTTGTGCCTACTTTACGAGACCGTGGGAAACAGATTTGTCGTGTGTTTCCCACACGTTGGACGGATGGCTGGATTGTGATGCGATCCGATGGATTGCTGAAATGTTGTTGCTGTTGCTGCTGGTTGATTTCAAGCGGGTTGACTGTCAGCCAGCGATGGGGGGCAGTGGGCGATCGTCATGGGGAGGACCACAAGCAGAGCAGGGACTGAAGGGGGGGTCTGGCTTTAACTCGCGCAATTATGTCGCATGCTTGGATGATGATGATGACTGCGACAACTGCACAGTGAAAAAAATAGCTTCTAGCTCCAGAGCCTATTAAAATTACATTTTCAGCATGGGAAAATTGTCACACCACTTCCCCCATGCGAATTGGCCAGCAAGTTTTGTGGTTTAAGAACTTTTTAAATTCAAGATATGATTATCACTATTCTATTATTATATTATAATACAATCCACCATAACAATCAGTGGAAGAAGTAGTGATTATCCTTTTTAATATTCTTCATAAATTTATTATTATTCTATGGTGCTTATATTTCAAATATTAATAGCTCAAGTACTTCTGAAAGTTATCTGAAAAGCATACATCATAAAATTAGTAATATTTGAAATTTATTTTTCCGTGTGTATAACCACTATGATGGTTTTGACTCTACTTGGCTCGAATTTTCGTTGAAGCATATCGATTAAGTGTTACAGTTTCGCTATCTCGTCGCTCTGGGGGTTCCAAAATAAAAGCACTTTATGCATATCCCCAACCCTCAACCCTTTTAGAACCGTTGATGGTGTTTGTCGCCATTTTAGTCGTAAACTTTAACATCCGGTTGTCGTTCTAAGATTTGTTTTTCGCCTCGTCTTATATATATTTTTTTGTGATTCGCTGATCTCAGGGCTACTGGTCAGCACAGAGTGTATAAAATGTTGCCTGTTTTTTATGTCACTTTTTTTATTCGCAGCTGCTGTGCCTGTTTCTGTTCACCATCCCGAGTTTATCACCATCCAGCAAACAGAAAGAGCAATATGACACTTGTGGTTGGACGCCTGTGAGTTATTTTCTGGCTGGGGCTTTTTGCCTGGCTAAGCATTTCCCATGATGCTGCAGAATCGCTCTGTTTGTTTGTCTTCTGTCCATGACTTCCGTTAGCCGTTTGGCTTGACTTGGCCGGGCTTTCGGCATTTCAGTCTTTCTGCTGACTGGAGCCATAACAATTAAGCAGCTCAAGGCATTTCTATGGTTCGGCTTTCAAGATGCCTCTGCCTCAACTTTCAACTCGGCCGACACACGTGGCGTATGAGTAATGCGAATATGCAAAATGATCATCACACATAATCGCAAAGACACGGCCAGACCGCAAAACCATTTTCGACTAACCTCAATGCACACTAATTGCTTGTCATATATCGTCGGTTCGTCTGCGATGTATATATGTTTGTACATACATATATAGTTTTGCACAAAACTCGTTGCCATCGCCGGTCGTGTGAACCAAAAGCTTAAGAGCCAAATAGTTGATGATGGGCAAAGACAAGCTAAGAGGGCCACCAGCCACGACTGGCTAATGCTCTTAAAGGTTAAAGATTTTAAATAAAACACTATATACACAATTCACAACTTAAATTAATTATACATTTATCAGAGCAACTAATTAATTAATACTTTAATACTGATTGTAAATATTCCTGATGTAGTGTATACAACCCCCCAATAAATCTCGTTCCCTGTCTATGAAATGTGCAATCCCAGGCACAAGTTCGCCACTGCTGAAGGAGTTGCAATCACAATCCCAGGGAGAGTTGGTGTCCAAGTTGCAGAGCTGCAAGTTAGAGTCGGTGTTGCCGTGTTCATGTTGCCAAGTCAGTCGCTTTCAATTTAGCAAACGTGCAGTTCAAAGCCTAGACGCTGATTGGGGGCAAAAGTGCGCGGGTCAGTGGGGGGAGGCGGGCGAGCAAGATTAATAGCGGCCATAGGCAACCGGGCCGAGAGATCTCTCGGGCGTAAGCGTGCGGTGCACACGCGATTGGCACGAGTTTTGGCCACCAAATGAAAAACTCTACCAGCCCGCCTCGTTTCTGAGCTGGCTAAACTAGTTATGGCGGCTAGCTGCGATCAGTACAGAGTTTGTGGGAAACTACGATCGGCAAGGACCTGCTGCTCGAATGAGGTCACGGCCTCATTAGATCCTCGCTCCAAGCCCCGAACACTATTTCCCAAACCCGAACCTGAACCCAAGCCCATTCCCATTCCTGTTCTCAGCTCGGAGCGTGTGAACCGCAGCATGTCATAATCCACTAGTCCCTTTTTGGAAATGAACTTATCAGCGCCGGGGTCTTCGAGCCTTGATTATAAATGACAACAAACAGGCCAACAAGTAGCAACAACAGCTGCTCCGCCCGGCGGCAGCAACACCATCGAAACAAAATCACATGCAAAGGAAACAGAAATAACAGCAAAAGCAAAAGCAACAACAGAAACAATAATAGTGCCCAAAAAACCGAAAAACCCAAGTGAAATTCTTATAAGCCCTTTCCCACACTCGGAGGCATCCACTGCACATCCACAATCACAACCAGATCCACACAGGCACACTCACAGGCACATCGTCATCGAACAGCGGCGACGCCTGCGCCTTTTGCTTTTTCGGTTTCTTGTTCCCCAGGACGGAAATACGGGCAGCGTCTTAGTCCCACGCTCGGCGAAGGGAACAGGTGCTGCCGAGGCCCCTTTCTTCCAGTCATGCCACTACGGCACTGTGGCAAAACCCTCCCAATCCCTATCCCGATCCCAATCCCCTCAGCCGGGCCGGACAACAACCCATGTACTACTGGGCCCTCTTCGGTCTGTGGGTACCGTGTGAATGTGAAAACAAAGTCAGTCGTGCATAAATGACGAGCAGGCTATATGCACAGTGGTTTGGGTTCGATTTTAAAAGGGATATTAAATACAGAAATAAGATGTATCTTATATTACTACTTAGTCTTATAACCATGTAGTGTTATTACCATTTTCCATTTAGACTTATTGAAGTAAGCATATAATTACTTTAAAAGGGGAAACCATGAATTTCCTTAGTTTCATTCGTATTTATGTATTTATTTTTATTAGTTATTTAAAATCAATAAGCACTTTGAAGATCCAATTTGAATGGCCTGGAACCACTGTGCAGTGTCTTGGTCTTCATCTACCTGCAGCCAAAACTCATCAACCGGCCCTTGTCGATTGTACGTGCATGGGAAAAGTACACACACAGAAGAAGAAGCTTGTGGATTCCTGTTGGAATTTATTTGGGAAATACTCGTACGCGCACATAAAACGTTGGTTCCCGTACCGATCACCTTTCCCCTGCCCCTGCCCTGGGCCCTGGCTCACCTCTCACCCTCACCATCCGTCCGGTGTGTGTGAGAGTGCACTCAAATTTCGTACGGTGCTTGATGTTGCTGTTGTTGTTGCCGTTGCCGTTGCTGCTTCTTCTGGTGCTCGTGAGATCAGCCGGCATACGATTTCACTCTTGACTGGCCAGTGGCAGCGCAGCGACAGCGGCTCATATATAAATATGAGCGACGCCGGCGCAGCAGCATCAGTAAACGACCAGCACTCGCGAGGTGCGCACACGCAACACTCGCAGCAGAAACAAACCAAACACAACAGAAACGATCAACACACTGAAAAGCTACAAGCTCCACAAAGCCCCAGCCATGTATCTGGATACGAAAAACCTGACCGCCAGCGGAAACACATCCACAGTGACAGTGTCGGACTCGAGTTCGAAATCTCTACGGCGCATGCGCAAAGTTTGGTTGCCGCTTCGCAGACTGTTGGCAGTGGGTGGCAAAGGTCGACCCACCCACCCGACCTTGGCCCACCCCAACAACGTGGACCTGAACAACACACAGTCGCAGCAGCAGCAGCTACCACAAGAGGAGCAGGAGAGCAAGTCAACTCCCGAGGAGCTCGTCCACAAATATGGCTTGGAACTGCGCACACAGCCCCTGGAGGAGGAGGTCCCTCTTATGCAACCGCCCAACACGCCCACTTTGATCAGCAGTGTCTACGTGGAGAAGGTCAGCGCCCAAGGATGTCGAAACTGTCAACACGGACGCAACTGCCAGCACACACATCACAACAGCTCCAGCAGCAGCCACAACATCAACACGAACAACAGCAACAGCCATGCCACAAGTGCAACACAGTTGCCCAGCGCCTTCTGGGATCTGCAGTTGCCATTGCAATACCTTAGCACAGACAACGGCACCTTCTTTTGGGCCAACTCGCAGGAGCGAGTGGACGACGATCTCCTGAACGCCTGGCTGTGTCAGAGTTTCAGCCAACTCCCCGGCACCCTGTGTTAGCCAATTCAGAATCAATCATCACCGAACAGATCTCAATCACAAGGGGGTTACCCCCCTAAATATTGTAATTTCATTTATTTATTTTCCTGCGCAATACTTACAGTTGTTAATGTGATATTAATTTGCATATAAAACAAAATATAAACACATATTTACCATGAAAATGGCCAGAAAATTGTTTGTTTTTAAATTGTATGGAGGGGCGTTGAAATACTGATAAAATGGAGACTGATAAGGGAATTAGTTTCATACAAAATGGTTGATCTTGACGGGGATTTTATAAAAAGCTAATATTATTAGTGCAATGTACTTCAAATTTATGGAGCATGGAGATCATTGGGTCTGCGTAGGGCGGAAGATCTAGGATCAGAGTGAAGGACAACGGATGCACAGTGGCTTTGGATCGATTTTAAAAAGGAAATGAAGTCCAGTATGTGGACAGTATATTATAGTACCACTTAGTCTTACTACCAATTAGTAATTAATTAGGAAACTAGTTTATTTTATAAATGTAGTTCTCGACTGTGACTTAGTAAATCACTTAATGAAAAGGTAATAAATAACTAATATTATTATTAAAATGTTTTTAATGGAGGATTAATATTTAATTTATGGAGGATGGAGATCATTGGGTTTTGCGTAGGGCGGATGACCAAAGATGAGAGAAAAGCACAACGGAAGCGATGTTATGAGTGGAACCTAATGAGGCTTGACAGATGAACAGTCCTTGAGGAGTAAGCTTTAAAAAAATGTAAGAAGGAGAAGGAGGTTATGAAAAAGAATATCATCTTTCAAAGGATGTAGCAACTGTTTTTTTTGGGCCATAAAGCTTTAATCGATGCCGAATATCCTGTGCAGATAAAAATGAGCAATTGATTAGTTAATATCGATAATGAACTTTTAACCACACTTATCAATAATTTTTTGTATTGGTAGAAAGGTGGTAAAGATAAAATAATATTCATTTGAAGATATAATATAATACTGAGTTTATAATTGTAAAGATAACTTTCCCTTTTAGACCCATTCGACCTTATCTGTCTAACCACATTTGCCTTTTAACTAAACCATGCCCCTACTCTTGTTGAGAACAAGAGTATTTCACTTTCGTTGCCCTCCCACCGTGAAGGCCGTAATTAACAAGTCGTTTATTGTGCATCTTAGGTTTCAAGAAATATATTTTTGGTCGAGAGAAAAGCAAGGACTATATCGAACAAAGAATGGGCCTGTATTGTTCCGTTTTACGATCGATCGCTTCTAGCATTTCTGGTCGCGCAGAATGCGGAAGTTCTCGGCGGGTTGGGCGCCGCTGACCCGCAGAGCACAGTTGAAGTTGTCCAGCAGGCAGGAGTTGCTCAGCTCGGCACGGTACTTGCCATTGGTAACGCACACCGGCTGGTAGATCATCGAGCAGGGCTTGAAGCACTCCTGGACCTCCAGCTTGAAGTTGCCCAGTTTCTCGTGCAGATTCTCCACGAACTCGGAGCTGCACCAAGCGGCATCGGTGGCAGCATAGGCTATAGAAGGATTATCCTTAGTCAGAATGGACTTGTAGGGTTTAGAGTGCACTCGGGACTTACTCTGCAGGCTGTTTCTCTCACGACGGCAGTTGTGGCTCAGGAGGTTGCAGTCGCTTGCGAATTCCTTGAAGTTCAATCCATCGGTGGCGCACACCGGCTTGTAAAGGGAGGGGCAGAACTTGGGGCAGTCCGTGTCGTTGGTGGAGACCGTGTTGGCGGATACGGAAGCCACCAAAACAAGGCAGCAGAGTGTTACAGTTTGGCTCATCATTTTAAGGTTTTTATAATTTATTTCAAGTTTGCTTTATTTATTTCCGCGGAATGCGTTCGCACTTCAGTAGCTATCGATTTCAATTGCTGTGACTGTCTGAAGTTCCATTGATTTTTATATATTTTTATGGCTCTCCGCAGCTACTCACCTGAAGATAGTGTATCAGCCATGGTTCTCTGATAAGGCTGGGCCCCTTATCAGCGGGCCAAACAAAAAACTTGTTTATGTGGCCCACAAAGTTCTACGATGTGCCAGTTCTGTTTGAATGACTAACCTGCTTTTTAGATTTAATTGGCATGTCTGCGGTCTGAGGGGGAAGTTGTCCCGAACCAGCATCATTAAATGTTGTCGACTATCTTGTTTATTGTTTCTACTTTATGGTACACAGACCATAATATTGATAAAATCGGGGAAGTATTATTTTGATGGTACTATGTCTAAGATAAATATTGTTTACAACTGCCAACGATGAGGGAACATCTTTTTAGGGAAGATGACAGACTTTTTTTCAAATGCGTAGTTTGAAGATGTAAGTTTTTCTATTCCCCGGAAAATAGGGTATTCAGTTGTTGTTTATTTTCATAAATGGTCTCTTAATGACATAAGTTTGATCAGTCACTTCATGGCAGGGAATTTCCCTACAAAATTTGATAAAAATTAGTGCCTAATATATTTCAGAGGCTAATCTTCAAACATGGTTAGTTTTAAAAAATATATTTTGTTATATAAAAATTTAAATATTATATAAAATAGGAAATGATAAAGTCATTATTACAAGTAAGATCAATTGTAATGGATCCATCGCTTATCAATGAATACCTAAGTGAATGGATGAATTCTGATCATCAAAACTACCCCACGAGAGTGTCGGCCCTCCCAAAGGTTTTGACAAATGATCTTGGATCTCTACCCTCCCGTATCGATCCGATTCTATGACCGCCCACATTGTTGCACAGTTCATCGCCTCGACGATCTTCACGGGGTAATGGTAATTGAGGCCCCTCGTCGTGCCCCTCATCGCCAGAGGAGTGACGATGGGCAAGGGAGTGTGGCGGCCGGGTCTAATCACCGTTTAATGGTGTTCACACACTTGTTGCTGCCGGCGCCCTCCATCGCCTAGACCTGGCCAAAACCAACAACCAAATGGGCAACAACAAACAACCGGCAACCGACAACCGACCAACCCGGCCAATCAATGACCGCTAAGCGAATGCTCGTCACGCACGCGAAGGCCGCTTCTTCGGTCGTCAAGAATTGGGTACACACGCGTCCATTAAACCCACCGATGAACAAGACCCCCAGCCACAATCACAGAGGCCAGCTCAAGCACAAAGTCGGATTCAAGCCACGGCAGGATCATCGGGTGGGGTGTGTGTGTGATGTGTGTCCACTGTACAGATATGCAAATGAGGCACGGCCCATGTAGATAACTATCAGACTCCGTCCCCGATTCCGACTCCTCGCAATCATCGTCCTCATCATCGGCATAAACAATGTCATCAGCATTATCAACGGCATTCCATGATGGGTTCTTTCTTCCAATTTTCAATTCCTTCGTGCAGACAACCACCGCTTTGCATACGAAATTAATTATGTGCTGTCAAAGGCAATTTAACAGAAACTTATATTGCTACTTAATTTACGTCACGGCGCTACCAGAACTTTTTATTTACCTAGAAGAGGTATATACCTTTTACAAGAGGGGCTTGAAAAGGTTAGGATATAATAATACTATTTAATAGATTATATTAAGGGAAAATAAATCTTTAAACTGGGTCTATAGTTTGGATTTTTTGCTACCATTCGTACTACCCATAATTGATCTTTTAGAAAAGTGTAAACTAGGAATCACACCATTTATATAGTCCTCATTATAATTCTAGGTATTGAAGTGTATTCCTTATTCGACCATGGGTTAATTTAGGAATTTTTCAGGTTATTCTTGTTGTTATTTGATTTTCTTTATCCAACTACTTCTCGTTCCCCCTATGTAGCCCCACCTGTCGACATCAATTTGCATATTTAGTGTAGAAGAAATGCGTTTGTGATTGATAGTGAGAAAGAGATGGGGCGATGGCCAGTGAAAGAGTGGGAATCGTGTGAGGGACCTGCGTTGGTTTGTGATTCCCTAGCTAAGGCGATTATCTTTTGCGGCAACTGTTTTTATGCCCAATTTCAACGTCCGCCTTGAGACGCCTTGGCATGTGATTCGATGTCTTGAGGTGTTGACGTCTACATGTTGCATTTTAATTGTGGTTTTTCGGTTTTCGATTCTCGACTCTCGGGCTCATGGATCTCACCGGATTCTTGAGGTTTTCCCCAACCCCCCATCCCCAATCGCCTCCCTTCCGGCAATCGCCTTTCTCCACTCCCTCTACGGCTCATAAATAAGTTGTACGACAAGCGACATCCAGTCCGTTGGCCAGGAGCTGCCGTGAAGTTATGCGCACGACATCCATATTTGGTCGCACACACAGGTGGTGGCGATGGTGGCCTTAGCCAAGGTGATAGCCATAACATTGCCCATTGGCACCGGGCCAAGTTGGTTCTTGGCCATCTCTCCAGACACTCGTACATCACACCTTCGGGTGTCTATGAGCTTGCCACATGACAAGGCTGGCCGCAAGGTTGTCCATTTTTGGATGAAGCTATTCAGGGTATTGAGTTCTGGTGAATGTGGGTTGGTTTATTACAGGATGTGGGGTGCAGTAAAAACTGCTCACACATCTTTTTATTGGCCTAGTTTGAGTGGAATGCTAAGATGCAGGAAATATAAAATGATTTTATTTATTTTAATTTGGGTAATAAATGGAAATATTTGTAGTAAGATTACACCGCCATTTAAAACCAGCAATAAAGATGGTTTTACATTTTCAAGGAACTAAGTTATTACTTTCCACAAGTCTTTGCTTCTCGATTTCCCGATCCCACCTTAAATCTATGGTTTATAAAATAATGTAATGATTTAATTCATTCAAAATTCATAGTAAAGTAATTTCATGAGTAAATGTTCAAGTATTTTTTACTCCTTATATCATTTTCTGGAAATATCTGAGACTGTTTCTTATCTGCAACGACGACTTCGAGAACAATGCTTCTTTTCAAACATGTGATTCGTTCATATCGTTTTATTCTGAAGAAAAACTGAAAAGCCCAAATCTCAAGACCAATAATAAAATGTTTTAATTTGATTTTGATATTACTTGTTTTGTATTTTGTACGATTTTTTGTTTAAAGCTCTCTTTTTTGTCTATCACAATATCTTAATAACTAATGGAAGCTCTGGATCGCCGAGAAGAGATTCGCTCGATGAGGAGTTAAAGCCGCTGCTAGTGCTACTATCACAATGTTTTTAAAGCTTGAAGATGGATGGGGTGAAGGCTGGAGGCGTTGTTGTTTAAGCCTGAACCCAACGATCCTGGAACTGCATGGAGTAGCACATGGCAGGCTCGACGCTGGCAACTGGCTGCAGGTTGGTGGTCCAGAAGAAGGTGCCGGCCTCGGTGCGAGCGAAGCGAACTGGGACATAGACGTCCTCCTCCTCCTCCTCGAGGGAGTGCTCCATCTGAGCCAGCTTCTCATTGGCGGCGTTCTCGTCGATCTCGGCGTAGTAGGCCTCCTCGACTTGGGCGTTGCGAAGATTGTCAACGGATTCCAGAGACTCCAGGGAGCCCTGGGGCTTCTGCTGGAGCTGCTTCTGCTGCTTCTTGAAGAGGGTCTTGAGGACCTGCTTGATGCTGTAGTTGGTCTTCATCTTGTTGTTGGTGTTGTTGTTGGCAACGACGACTACTTGTTGGCACATTTTTGGGAATATGAATTTGTTTTTGGATGGCTTGTGTGTGTGTTGCTTGAATCGCTGACGATGTCAGAATGATTTCCCAACCGGCAGAGACCCGGCTTTTATAGCCGGCCGGCCGCGCAACGCTCGAAATGCATTTCCTGTACGCTCGAAGGGAAACGTACACGCCGAAAGAGAGGGGCGAACGGACCCCTGCCGCAGACACGCACTGCCGACAAGGAGAGGAATACAAACAGAGACTACAGACAAGAGAACTGAGACCGGAGGCCCGAGACCTGAGACCTGAAACCCTTACCCTCGCCCTAACCCTCAGACAGCGGAGATAATCGGGACAGAGAACCTGAAATACGACGCTCGCAGGAGTTTCAGGAGCAGGTAGCGCAGGGAGCGGAGCGGGGGAGCTCAGTTTTAAGGAAACAAACCCCTACAGAAACTGCAACTGTCCGTCGAGTGTGGGAAACAATTTTTCGTTGGCCTCAAAATTTTCGGAAACGCATTCAAGTGCCGTCAAGAATCCCCAGTGCAGCCACAAAAAATCACCAATACACTGATACAGGCCAAGAGGATTCGGCTCACACCGACACGGGGCAGGTGTTCCTTGGTAAAATTTCTCACGACTCCGAAGGAAGCCCAGGATCAACAAGGGGATCACGTTGTGGAAAAGGAGTTGCAAATTGTATTCCTAATGGGCAATCAACATAAGGGAAACGGGACCCGAACCCAGGCATTCCCACGCATTCCCATACATTTCGTCCTGGTTGTGGATTCGGGACAAAAGATGGAACACAAATGGAAATGGGGTTGCTGCTGGATCGTACCCCTGTTTGTATAGGCATCTCGAATCACTTGTCTCGCTGTTTTGATTTCAAAATTTACTTTCCCACAGGGCTCGATGCACCAAAAAACCACCACCACCACCACCAGCAATAAGACACGTCCTGCCACTTGTCCTATTCCATTCCATTTGGGAAGAAACACTCCCTTGTGGCGAGAATCGTATAGATATTTTAATTAATTTCTTTTCTTGAGGCCCAAGTGTGCTGAAAGTGTGGAGCGATAGGGAGGATTTTATTTAGGGGATTACTCGATAAGGCGCAGGAATGAAGTGTGTGCGAAGCGAGCAGCGAGGCACTTTTGAGGTAGGGGGGCTTTGTTTCGTAGGGGATCGTGTTTTTTAATAGTTCTGTTTCACTGTTTATCAGTGCAGCTAATGGACCCAAGCGACTGCACCCCCCGTCAAGATGGGCTGACAATGTTTATGTGCAATGGGAACATAGAGTGCGATACTTTGTGGGGGAGAAGACCCCACTAATCGGGGGCCTCCTGTCAAGGGGCATTGACAGTTTACACTTGGCGGGTGGTGGGGTTCGACGCCATCTCGACTCCACCCTGCTGGTGGTGGTAATATGATATATGCACTCCGAAATCTTTACAGAAAATAAAAGCCCCGGCCGCAGCTTCAGTTCCAGTTCTTCGTCTCCGAAAGATAATGGGCAACGTGCCAAGTGCCCGTCCGTGTATATACAACAAACAGTGCATAAAAGCAGGCGGAGGAGCCATTCACAAGCCGGTGGTTAAAAAAAAATGTTCAGACCCGGGGGTGGGGATCGGTGCGAGGATGGGGAGAAGGGACTGCAGTAGGAGGTGTGCCGGGTCTTTTATGTGATCTCCGAGCGGAGTATGTGTCGGCATCCCAACAGTCTCAGACTCAGACTCAGAGCAGAGTCCACTGGCTTTGGCGGATGGCAAACTGGTTTCTGGCTTTTTGGATCTTTGCTTACCACATGAAGATGCCAATGCCAGTATGCACTAAACAAAATTGTTATAAAAGGCTTATGGGATTTCTTATTGGAAAGACTTTTGAGGAGAAGCTTGTAGGATTTCATTTATGTACATAGATCTGCTTAAATAGATCTTAGATAAATGGGTTAGATGGATCTTCAAAAAGATAGAAACTACGGTCCCAGTTGCAATTACAAAAGTTCTTCGCAAAACTCATTTTTATTAAAATTTGTAACTAATAGATTACTTCTTGAGCCCTTACCTACCCTATAGATACTTTTGTAGAGAACTCATAAGAACATTTATTAAGATCTCTCAGACCACCTTAAAATTCATCCAAAATAAGTAACTTATTAAAAAATTAGATTAGGTAATCACTATGAGGTTACCCAACCTATCCAATTAGTACCTTTTTTTCCGAGTGCACTTGTGGGTACACACACAGAGCCACACTCCACATACTTAACGCTCGGCTATGACGAACAAATGTGTAAAGCATTAAAAAAGAGATCTAAAAAATACAACAAAAAATTGAGTTAAAAAAAAAACAAAGCGTCGACCGCATCCTAAACAGCGGCAATCGTCAGACGCGAGGGAAAGAGACGGTCTACCGCAGGAGCGACAGAGAGGGAGAGACAAAGACGGCCCGAGCTCGAGCTCGAGCCCCGAACCCATGCCCCAGCCCCAGCCCCAGCCCAAGCCCCAACCAATCTTTTCAAGTTGATCCCCATCAAGATATTATTTGACAGCAATGAAACGACTGGCACGAGTTTGTTTCCCACGGTCCGGCGCTGCCTTGGTGTGTGTGCCGGCGCGTATCTGTGTGTCCGAGTGTATCTTCGGCGGGGGGGCTGTGTGGGCTTGTGGCGGTGGTGGGGGCGAGGGTGGGGGAACGTTGGAGCTCTGCTGACTGGGCTGGCTGCTTTTCGCGGCGCAATAAAGTTGAAAGCGCACTGTTGGATATAAATTAATTCAACAACACGCTATAGCTGTGTTGCTCTGGGTCTCCGAGCTTTGCACGCTCTCGTGCTGCTGCTCCCGTACTGCCCGCCTCCCTGCCTGCCCCCAGTAGCCCCCTCGGCGCCCCCCCTACCTGGTGGTCGGTGATCGCTGGCCGAATGCTGGTCGCTTTTTGCTCGGCGGGGGCACGGGCACAGAAATTCGCGCGTGCGTATGCCATCGATAAAAAATGGCTAAATAAAAAACAGCAACAGCACCAGAAAGAGAAATAATAACGCGAGAGAAATGAGGTCTTCAGGTTTGCGACTGTGTGTGTGGAGGTTGGGGATTATTTTACCAGGGTTTTAAAGTACCAGTTGGACTTTGGCGACTGGGGGATATGCGCTACACGTCACTGGATTGCAGAATCTGACGAAATTGCCCCAGAAACCCAAGAACGGAAGTGTTTCTGAATCATTATGAATCAGTAGGAAACTATTTGACGAAAAAAAAGTTATTTTTTAGGGCTAATTATAGCACCAGCAGTTTGTGCAATTTAAATTCTATTGTTACACTCGATTTATTCCATTAAGGGCACGTGCTTGAGCACTGGTTTGCTTAATTGCACAAATTGGAATTAATGATACTCGTTGACGTGATTCAGAGCTACTACAGTTGAGTTCAGCTACTGATGTATCAATTATGGGTGGTATATAGTACAAGTAATCCCCCTATTCAAAATTCATTACATCTTCCAACAGCATCGATAAAATCCAATTAGCCATTTCCGGAGCATTCAGATTTTTGACATTTAACAGCTTAACGGTTCGGGTCCAGACAACAAAACGCTGCGGTTAGATAAGTTGTTAGCCGATTGTGTTAGCCCGTCTGTGAGTTATCCCTGACTAACTGTAGCTCATTGGGAATGCGTCAAGGGGCAGTCTTAATTTGTCTTATTTGTGTTTGCCTTTTCATTCATTTAAGTCGTATCTGAATCTTCTGTTGGCTCCCCTGAGCCGAGCTCGTGTCATTTTCAATGGGTCGAGATCGTCATCATGTGGCCGGCACTTCTAATTAAATATTGTGAAATCTGAGCTTTGAGCTCTATGAGATGTGTCAGAGATGCCGCCGGATGAATCCCCGCATCTCGAGCCGATGAATCACTAAAAACTCTCTCGGACCGAGGCGTTAAAAATAAATACCCGCCTGACTAAATATATCGCGTATACGACCCGTAACACCACACGAGCCATAACATTTATAGCGTGTGCTGGCAACAACACAAAAAAAAAGGCAAGAAACAAAATAATAATAATAATAAACAACTATCGTTTGTTGGACTGTAACCGACTTTCGCGCACACGTCGATTTTCATCGTTCCCAGCCCCAGTCGAGAGATGGTAATTGTCTACAAATAGAAGTGAGCGACGGGGCCAAGATCCCCGTCCCGGCTGATGTTCGAACTCAAATACAAATCCAAATCCGAACCCAAAACCCCCCAACCGACAATCAAGAATAATCATGTAAACGAAAAGCGTAATGCTCGTCCCACGAAACCCACGACTACCACGATCCAATCAATGATCCATAAAGCGCTAAAAAAGAAAAACACAGTGGAATAGCAACAGGCCACAACAACAACGCTGGCCCGTCCCGGCCCGGGCCGATGACGATTCCACAATTATCAGCATGCCATAAGCTACTGCAAAAGGGTGAAGGCACATGGCAAGACTTGAGACCGAAACCCAAAAGACCGGACCCCGAACCGACCGCCCAACCGCCCGACCGCGCGACCGACCGACCGACCATACAAATGAATTGAAATGCAAACATCTTGTTATGGATGGAAGGCATGTGCTCGCCTGGCTGCCGAGCATCGCATCGCATGGCATCGCTCGAATCCAGCAGAGTTGCGGGGCTCTTAAGACGTCCGTCCGTCCGTCCGTCCATGCGTCCCTCCATCCACTCTCTAAAGGCGGACAAACGGACTGAGGGACCGGCGGACAGACAGAGGAGGGATCGTACAAGACCCCAAGCATGCACAATCAGAAGAAGTCAGGCCAGCCGTCGTCATCGTCGTCGTCGTGGAAATCGGCTGCGAAACAGTTTCCCACGGTATAACAATCACAACACATATATAGGAGGGTGAGACAGTCCCCGGGGGATGGGGGAAGGAAGGCGAGGCGCAGCCGCAGCTCAAGTCATTTTATTGCCCTCACACACAAACGCACACACACACACAGTACACCCGTACTGTGAACGAGCAAAGCATACAAAAAAACAGAAGCCACCACCACCACCACCATCATCACTACCACCATCACCACCACCAGCACCACTGGAACCACCGCTGGCAACAGAAACAGCAGCAGGCTCCGCACGAGGCAAAACGAGTGTCTCGCTCGCACTCCCACCAGGGTACCCCGCCGGCAGAGGCTATATAAACCCGATCCGAGGGCCAGCCGATTCATTCAAAGCTTCGACTTCGTTGCGAGCACATAGAGTCTCATCCGCTACATTGCCTCGATCGACTGGAACGTTTCTCCCGTGGATTACGCGAATTTCATCAACTACCCAACAAGACTCAAGCAAAGACATGGTTCTCGAAATGGAAATGTCCAAGACCTATCAGTACCGCAAGGTGATGAAGCCCATGCTGGAGCGCAAGCGTCGGGCCCGCATCAACAAGTGCCTGGACGAGCTGAAGGACATCATGGTGGAGTGCCTGACGCAGGAGGGCGAGCACATCACCCGCCTGGAGAAAGCCGACATTCTGGAGCTGACCGTGGAGCACATGAAGAAGCTGCGCGCCCAGAAGCAGCTCCGCCTATCCAGTGTTTCCAACTCCAACCAGGGATCGGATCCCAAGCTCAGCATTGCCGAGAGCTTCCGCGCCGGCTACGTCCACGCCGCCAATGAGGTCTCCAAGACCCTGGCTGCTGTTCCCGGCGTCAGTGTGGATCTGGGCACCCAGCTGATGAGTCATCTGGGACATCGTCTCAACTACCTGCAAGTGGTGGTGCCATCTCTGCCCATCGGCGTCGGAGTGGGAGTGTCCATGCAGGCGCCTGAGGAGGCCATGGTGACACCACCGCCCTCGGAGTGCGGCAGCCTGGAGAGCGGCACCTGCAGCCCGGCCCCCAGCGAGGCCAGCTCCACCTCCGGTCCCATGTGGCGTCCCTGGTGAGTCGGCTTGCCTGGATATGGATCACCTTCGAGCGGAAGGTCTCTACAAATCGCCACCCGGCAGAAGCAGAGCTGGATCTGAAACCGCACTGCCCCCTGCCCCTGCCCGGAGCTGGGCCGCCTGCCGCCCACCCACGGACCTCGACGCTACTCTCTAGCAGAGCCTCAAATCTTGGCTATAGAGACGAGGCGTCACATCATGAATAAAATTATAAAATAAACCCAAAACGGATAACAAAATAAAGTCAATGAAATAAGAATTTGTTGTTTAATTCCATCTCGAGTAGGAAGAAAAGAATCTACTATTTTATAATCTTGGTTAAGAAGCTGCGGTCTAACCGCAAACGGATAGAGAAGAGGAAAAGTCCCACAAACGAGAACTGAACCGCGTTAAACTCCGTGGCGATATCAATTGTAGAGCCCCCAGCCGGAAGTCTGAATATTTTCCCACACTCGGGCTATCGTCTGGGCCCAAGCTTGGCCTCATTATGGCCGGGTAATCAGGGGATTCCGGGGTTGGTGGGGGGCCACCGACATAAAGGGGTTTCTGCGGGAAGTTTTGCGCCGGCGCTGTCGCAATTAAATAATAAAAATAAAGCAAAAAGTCAGTTCTAGGAAACGTCATTTATTATGAGGCCCGCCACGGCTGAGTGTGAGAACCGCGGCTCCGCTGTCAATGGTTCAGCATTGTGGCTGGCCATTGTATTGTGAGCTTGATATTTTATTTTTATACTTGTAGATATGTACATAATTTTTTTTTAAGACTTTGACAGCCTTAACTGCGCTTGACCGCTTGGCACATGCGCCGGGGACCGTCGACCGGCGGTTGGTCGGCCCGGTCAGACATTGCAAATTAAGCTTGCGACCGCGACCGTCTCGCCACTTAAAACTCCAGTGTCTCTCAGTATCTGTATCTGTATCTGTCTGATGAGCGGTGGGGTTCGATTACGGAACTTCGGTTTCAACGCTTTTGTCTGGTGGACAACCTATGATGATGACTACTTACCGGGCAGCATCTCGAGACCCAGTCTGGGACCGTTCAAGCCGTCGGTGATTGCTGTTAATCTTCACAAAATGTGATTAGTCACGTAACTTTGGCATGAAGACGGTCAAGACTCTAGATCTGTTGACTCTTTGGGGTTTTTTTAGCGCTTTTTTTCTTATTGGTTAACAACAAAACGGCTATTTATAGGGCTCAACGGTAGTCTACTAAAATGGGTGATCTATTTTATGATGAAACAGTTGAGAGGCGATCACTTCAAGATCGTTTGACGGCTATAATAGCAGTGCTAATTGGGTTAGTTGTGAAGAAAATTAAAAGTTACCAGCCATAGAAACCATCTTAAATAGATCAAATTTATTAATCCTTTTTATTATAAGCCCCACGACACTGGGTACAGTAGAGCCCACACGACATCCATCACGTGACCTCGGAGCAGCGGAATCCCCTGCGGGATCGGCCACCTACTTCAGTCATAATACGCGGACACCACACGCCGCTGCAGCTTAATGCAGCCATACTAAAGTAAGCACAAGACCACCACTTAATAAAGGAGAGGCTGCGGCAAACCGGCCTGGCAATGGGCTGCGGATGGGATTGGGATTGGGATAGTGATGGGTCGGGAGTTGGGGCTGGGGCTGGAGCCGACGCCGCCACTCAATCTCCGCCACAAAAGGTACAACAACTCCGAATCCGACTCGCAGGCGCAGCAGCTCACAAATACATACATTGCCCCATCTTGTCCAGTGGCAGAAAGAGCGTGTGCCAATGTAGTGTAACAACATCCCATATTAAAGATATTACAGAGTCAATAGCACACCATATAAGTGTGGTTGGGTGCCTCTTCATCTTTGAAGGCCCCCAGCTCGAGGCTCGAAGCCCGAATCCCCCACTGCCATCTCGCTTCCTCTCGCTTTTTGGTCATAACTCCACTAAATTGAGTTCGTTCAACAAAACAGGGACGCAAGCGCATGCGGCACCTCCTCCTCCTCCTCGGCTTTATCATCCTCCTCGCGAGTCAAAATCCAGCCCGAGCCCAACCTCAAACCCCTTTTGTCCAGATCACACGGCGCGCTCTTAACGATCGTGTGTCCACAGTCATTACAATGTTGGCCAATGCACAAAAGTCATCTATGTTGGTGAGGCTGAGACTTGGGCTGAGACACACTTACCGCACGCTGCTTTTCTCTTTCATGTCGAACGCTAAAGGAGCACTGAGAGAAAATTTTAGCTTAAAAGGTTATACGATTTTCGTTTTAAACTAGTTGGTGTTAGTACCATATTCTTAATTAGTTCAAGTGTTTCACAAATATTTTTTTTAAATATTATATTTTTTTTATATTTTTAGCTAGTATTTTTTCTCAAAGTGTGGCTAGCTCGAGTCGGTCGTGATCTTGCCAGTAAGTGGTCTTGTATCTTGAATTCGTAAAAATACCCACACAGGCACACGGATATACCCTCTGCCACACACTCACACACACATAAAAAAGGGCAGGTGTGTCGATCGTGTGAGAACCACGTTCCAAACCATTTTCTCACGATCTTCGCTTCTGATATTTCTTTTTTTTTTTGTTTTTTCTTTTTCTGGCTCTTGGTTCGGTCCCTACCCCAGCCCCGGCTTGTGCCCCTTCCCCTCACCCTTCGAAGTAGACCCTTTTTTGGACCTCAGTCTTGGCTGTTGGAGTGATTCGTATGCAGTTTGTGTATTGTAGTTTTTAATGACTTGGGCTTGCGTTCGAGCTCGATCGCTGGATATTGCTGCATCGGGGTTTCGGTTACGTTCATCATTCATCGGGTTTGCCTATAAGATTAAGTATCTTTTGTGCTGCCTGCCATTGCATTGCATTTCCTTTTGGCATTTTGGGTGCGATTCCTCGCCATATACGTCCTTGTACTTCTTATTGTCCATTGTAACTGGGTATTGTCCGCCGAGTATCAACCCGACAGTTACGTGGCCTGATCGGATCATCTAGGCAAGGATAACCCTTGAACATGAGTTGAGATACATCAGGGTCCTTAAGTTTGAGGATAAATAATTGTCTTAAGGCAGGAAGTGACACTATGGGGAGAGAATTAAGGTTTTTGGCCCAATTTTAGTATACCATTAATCTACATAAAATCAAGAAATTATAATCAAGTTCCTTTGAACTTATTATACTCCAACTGAAACCCCAGAGGCCCAAGGTAACCCTGATACCAATCTCGTTGACTATTTCCTCGTTATTACCGCCGTCGATCTTCAAGACAGAGGCGTCTGGGGATCGACTACTGGTCTTGCCACACAGATAAGCAAATGGCTCGGGATGAGTCGAAAAAAACCAAAAAAGAATGCTTAAAAAAATCAGAAAAAAACGATATCCTGTCCGGGGCTCCATCTTTGAGTTGCCCTAGGGCAAGGCCCTCATTTACCTGATCCCAAGCAATTATGTGAGCCGGGGCTTACCTTGACCATTGTGCACAAGATTTTCTAGCCCGGAGACTGGACGGGGGAAAGAATCCCAAAAAAATAAATAAAGAAAAAATTATAAAAAAAAAGAGAGGAAAATGAAACAAAACGAGGATGAATGATTGTTCGATCCCTTTTTATTTTGGGACCCTCCCCTGGTTCCTAAATCTTTTCTTGCAAGTCCGAGCGACATTGTCGTAACTCGATTAGAGACGCTGGGATAAGTCTCTAATTTTACGTGTTACCTTTGCTTATTGTCCGCACACGTGTTCAAGGGTCCGCATAGCCCATCGGTAGCCCCGACTTTGGCCTGGTCTTTTCTTCTTTTTTGACCATTTCTACCTAATTCCTTACTGCTCGGCCTTGGCATTGTTTTCGATTTCCTTTGTCTCGGCTGATGGGGCGATCGAAGAGTTACATAGACTTGGGTTCTGAAAAATAGTTGTGATAGCATTTCCGGTGGTGACCGCAAAGTTAATATCAATATTCTAACTTGGGGAGTGCCAGTTTAGCTTAAAAGATTGTATCCAAGTGAGTCACTGGAATGGCGAGCAAATAGCGGAAGAAAAAGTCGTGATCTTTCAATTGTATCTATATAATTTATTATTTATTTAGTTATCACATGAACTGCGTGCGCGTCCTCGTCTAAAGCTTTCGGGTTTGTGGGGTGTGTGTGCTTAAAACTAGATTGTGAGTCCAATGGGGAATTCCACAGACTTGGAAGACTTCTACTTTCTATCGGTGATTCGCTGGAATCTACCAGGGGCGCCACACGTTCTCCTCATCCTCGCTGTCGTCCTCCATTTTGGTGACATCAATGGTGGTCAAAAGGGAGGTGCTGGCCGAGCTGGCGTTGGAGTTGGGACTGCCGGCGAAGCTCGAGACTGGGGAAATGGGCACGGAGTAGGCGTCCCGGGTGGCGATCTGCACGGAGAGAGGAGCCGTGACGGGCAGGACTTCTTTGACGGCTGGCTGGATCTGGTTGAGGCGCTGGCCGAGGTGGGTCATCAACTGGGTGCCCAGGCTGACGTTCATGCCGGGAAGTTGGGACAGCGAACGGGAAACCTCGTTGACGGCGTGGATGTATCCGGATCGGAATCCCTCAGCCGGGGTCAGACTTTCATCTCCGGAAGCCCTCTTGTGCTGGCGCTGCTGCTTCATTTTCTGCAGGTGGGTGACAGTGAGTTCCAGGATGTCGGCCTTCTCCAGGCGGGTGACGTGCTCGCCCTCGGACTCCAGGGTGGCCACCATAAGGTCCTTCAGCTCGTCCAGGCATTTGTTGATCCTGGCCCTGCGCTTGCGCTCCAGCATGGGCTTCATCAATTTGCGGTACTGGTAGGTCTTGGACATCTCGGACATTTGCATCGACGACATATTGGATTGTGGTATTTGTGTTCTTGTAAGTGGCTTGAGCTCTTGCTGCTCTGACGGTCGAAGACGTTGTGTGTTGGGCCCATGATCCCGGCCAGCCTTTTATAGCAGGCCCGAAAACCAACCCCCAAAATGTGTGCGCTTGTGTGCTGGCATTTGGTGAGGAAAAGGGACAGGGACACGCTCCGTGTGCTGGAATGAGGGTTGCTCGGCCTCGGCCGTCGAACGACCCTTCCGCTTCTTGAGACCGCTTCTTATTGTTCGCTCGATTTCTTATTGTTGCCCTGCACCCTTATCAAGGGCCAAGGGAGCAGGATCGCTGCCAGGATCGTGGGAAACACATTCTGCCTCGGTTTCTCACATCGCTTCGCTCACCTGCCCCGCAAAAGCATCGAAGCATGAGCCTCGGCCTGGGCTATGGGAATTTGCAGAAGGAACAGCTGCCGTTTCTAGATTTGTGTGTTATGATTTGACTATGTCCGGAGCCGGGGCAGAGACGGGGCAGGAGGGGAACCAGGATAATGAACCGCTTGCTTTATGCCAGCTCATAGGGATACCCTTCGAGTTCCCACGGTTGCAAGGAGCTCCGGGCAGGGGATGAGGCGTTGCGATTCCTCGACGACTTCCTGTTTACCGTTGGCATTCCACATTGGATCGGGTTCGAGTTTAAAGGCATCCTGGCACTTGTTGGTCGGCTATTATGATCCTGTGGGAACATTGCTCGTGTGCGCCGAGTGCGCTTAATGTCTCGACTTTCCCTCGTCCTTGTTCCTCGTTATTCACCTTTTCGGATGACCCGCAGGACCTCTCCCCTCCTTGTCGAGCTGCGATGTAAAAGCGGCCGGCGATTCAGCTCTTGGAGCGATCCTCGCGTGTGGCTCGCGGAGGACACACTTTCGGCTGTAAGTTGTTCGCGTTCCAGGACTTTTGTAAACGGCTGATGGACCGTGCATGCCAGGAGTCTGTAATCTGGAGGACGATTTCCTTTGGTACTAAAGGTGTAAAGATGTACATATAGGTGTTAAAAGCGAACTTTAGGGTTTCTCTATTTAAATAGAAAGTGAATAATAACTAAGAAGCTTCAATATTAATTCGAGTGGTTGATTTTCCTATACTTGATGTGCACTTTTATAGACGAAGGGCGGAATCACCAAAGCCATATCGAGTTAACAAGATACCTTGTTTTATGATTTATTGATATCTGGAACTAATGAACTCCTATGAACTACTTTTTGGAAATAATTTTGATATACAACATATAGTTGTCGGAATGGTTAAAGGTTATTGTTGTGCATCTTATTGGTAAATGACTACTAGAAGTGCGTTTATTAGCAACTTGGCAAATGGTGACGAACTTTCAGTGTCCTTCCACATTTAAAGTTATTGGTAGTAGTATTGTTGAACTGGTATTTAGATGAAAACCGCATCGGATTCTTGGCTTATTTTTTTCTCTAAAAATAGTTTAAGACTTCGTACCGCGTCTGTGAATTGACAGTTTGCTAGTGGTACCACCTTCATCCTTTGGATTCTTTCCAAAGGCCATCATCAGCTTTGTATCATATTTTCAAACCCGAAAGTATGCAATCTAATAATGTTTCAAATAACAAAATACATTTCAAAATGCTTTTGAATCTTTATTGGTTAAGGGGCGTGGAGAAGACAATAGTAGTTCCGAATATCTTCTAGTCTAGAAAGTCTCTCATTTAGTCTTTCATTTATTTGATCAAAGTGTGCCAATTATTCCTTAGATTATGATTTGATAAAACAATAAAGTGGGTAGATATTTATTTATTACCCTTATGTTGAATGAAAAATAAGTTAAAAGTTTCACTTCATCTAAAAGTGTGAATATGTTTGTTTTGCAGTCTTTCTTTTATTAAATGTTTCTTGAGTTATTCTAGATAATTTATAGAAAAATACAAAGTTTAAAGCACATAAGAATATATTTTCTTAATAAAACTAAGTGGAAGCTCAGTGAGAAAGCTATAAATCGTGTAAATAAAATAAATTATGATTGTTAAATCAGTGAATCTTAAAAACTAAGGGAGATCAATTAAAAATACGAACTTAAAAACTATCACAGGAACATCACATCATATCAAATCTACTAAAAGCTAATACGATTCTGAGGCAAATGTTGACACTAGGCCTTGGAAAACATGGATTATTCTGAGTGATTATCATCTAAACTTTAGATTCTAAAACCAGAGTAGTAAAGCTCTCAATGTTGAGTGTTTTGGTTCTTCAGTTTCTGGGTCATCACCAGGGACGCCAGACATCCTCGCCCTGGGGGTTCTCCTGTTCGTGCTCCAGCGGGGACCTGGAGCGTTTCAGAGGTACGTGTTCATCCGACTTGCGCTCGGAAAGATTGACGGGCTCGTCGTTAGGCTCGGTGCAGTCCATTTCCTGTTTCATGTCCTTCAGCTGGTGTCCCAGTTGCTTCATCAGGTGGGTGCCGAACTTGAGATCCAAGCCGGGAACAGTGGAGAATATGTGCGAAACTTCATATGCAGCCTGGGTGTATCCAGCTCGGAACTTGTCAAAGTTGACCTGGGAGGATCGGGGGGATTGGGGATTGGCCAGGCGCTGTTGGTGCTGCTGTGACTTTAAGTAGTTGACTGTCAGCTCCAGAATGTCGGCCTTCTCCAGCTTGCTGACCTGCTCGCCCTGGGCATCCATAGTGTCCACAATGAGGTCCTTCAGCTCGTCCAGATAGAGATTCATCCGGGCCCGCCTCTTCCGCTCCAGCAGCGGCTTGGTCACCTTGCGGTAGTGCTGGGTCTTGGTCATAAATCTCTGACCCTCCACGGCCATTGTGTGTTTGTTGGTTTTAATGAGTTGTTTATAAATATAGGTTGCGATCTAAAGCTGATGTTGCGATCTTGTCGCTGGTGCTCCTCACTGCACGGTAGTCACTTGAGAAATGATCTTGCCGCAAGGTAAGCTGATCCTTTTTGTAGCTGTGGCTCGTACACTTGCAAAATCCTCCCCTAAATGTTGCTACCACGCACTGCGATCACCACGAAGCATCAATCGGGTCACAGTCGGTGCGGCTGGTGGCTCTCTGCTTGTGGCAAGAACCACTCGGCGAGGTTGCACGTGTGCAGCTTAAAAGAAATTGGATCGGGCGGAAGCCGTTGCAGCTCTCTCTTTGCACTGAAAATAATTTATTTCCTTAAAGTCTAAAAAAATATATATTTTAATATTTAACTAAAATAGCATGCGGTAATTGGGTTAAGATGGGAGTATGAAGCAAATGAATCTTAGAATATATATGAGTTACTAAGAGTACTTTAATTTAGCAATTTCTTATATCCACAATTTTTTCTTAAAACCTTATAAAACACACCACAAAATATTCTCAGTGTAGACAATAGAGCCCTGTAACACGTTCTGGGGAGACACTTCAGGGCAATTCGCTTGCTCTCTGCGACATGTCTCTCCCTCGTGCTGTTCCCGTGCGCCGGCGCACCGATCGGGAAGGGCCTATTAGGGGAAGAAGATCCCAAGGAGGAGGAGGGGTAGGTAAAAGTCGGAGAAAGACGAGAGCCAGAGCGATCCACCACCGCCACGCACAGGCATTAGCACACACGACATGGCAACTGGGAAACAACGGCGACATGACCTCGACCTGCCTTGCATCTCTGGCTCCTCGCATGCCACCGCTCTGCGCTCGCTCTCCGCTCGAGACAGCCCAAACGTGCCCCATGCGTGCCTTCCTCACTTAAGCCAAAGAGCCGATCTCGTGGAGACGACGGCATTGTTGCACTTGGGTGCGGGCCTATCTCTGTATAAGTGCTAGTGCATCGAAAGAAAAACTATTAAGCTTATAAGGGAAATAATTTTTTTTTGCAAAATAATTAAATAATTTTACAAATATATAATATTAATATTAAAGGTTATTATTTTCCTTAATGTGTAATATTTTATCAATAACTATAAATAGCCAACTAGATTTGATGCATATATGATTGGTAAGACGAGGTCTGAGTCCTAATAAGAGCTATTAAAAATGTAAATACTGAATTATTTTTTTCAGTGCTTGGCTCTTTCCTTTTGGCACACAGTCACACAGACCTTATTTCCTTTATGAAGCGACATTGCGTTACACTTACGCCAGCAACCACCGCAACGGCAGCAACAAGAGAAACCACCACCGTCCGCAGAGCACCACCCAGGCAAGTGTGGCAAGCAGCTAGCAACTAACAGCCGGTGCACGGATGGGTCGGTGCATCGTGAGAAAGTTTACTCGAGGCATTCCCACAAGTATTGGGATTGTGCCGCAAACTCCTGCTCCCGGTTTCCCTGTTTCTGTTTCTGTTTTCCGACCTCGGTCAGCTGTGACACTTGTTTGGCGCATTTTGCGAGATTTGTTTTCGGGATTGGGCTTGGGACTGGGCCATTGCCATTGCCATTGCCATTGACGAAATCCACCTGCCCGAGGGTGAGTTAGTCGAGTTCGAGACCCGGACCGAGGGTCGTCGCAATCACATCCATGAAATCGAGAAGTTAAAAGGAGAGAAGCGAAAACATTGACATCTGATGGCACTGATTTCATACATTTTATAGTCAGTTTTCGTCGTGGGGGAGGTTTCCGAGATCATCAGGGGACCATTCCGGAGATAAAGGATGGCTTTATGCAAAATATAGAGGGTCTTTGGAGATCCCAATGGTATTGTTTAAACTTAACCCCACTAGAAAGGCAAAACTCCAACATTTATTGTAACACTTTTATTGAAAGTATATTATTTTGATCGATATTCTTGTACATTGATAATTTGAAGACATTAACATTTCATAAATATCTTGAAGTGGTTGTAATATACAATGATACATATTCGTTTAATACACATATCGCAACACACACATATACATTTAGAGTTTTAATTCAAATTAACTTGGTTAGTATCGCCCTAGTTAGTTTTTAAAAAAATATGCGGTTAATACATTCAACGCCAAGTACAATTAGGTGCTAAAATTTTGTGCTAGAAAATAGGTTTAACGGACAAGTTTGTTGCGTTTGACAATTTGGTAGTTTTTAAATTTTGTTTCGATTCTTTTCGCCTATTTAGGACCTATTAGGATTAAAATCTTAGCATTTGTGCCTACAACTTAATTACTTTTAAAGCGCACTGGATATTATTTTTGTATCTTAACTGTAGTTTGATCTTCGTGTGGTGTTTTGCAAGTAACCTGTAGAATGTGCTCATGAAATAAATTAGTAATCGTTAATGTAAGATGAACTTGGGTAAAAATAATAATTATAATAAAAATAAATGCCGTTTGATACACTTTCAGAGGAGATTCTTGTATAATACAAATAATGTTAGCGACATGGTGGACATGCCGCCTTCTTAAAGCTTTCATTTCTTTTTTCGATTCCTTCGATTTGAATTTTTATTTATATCATGGATCTGCTTGCTATCTTCGGTTAACTTCGTTACGCATGGTTGTAATTATCTGCTCAGGAACTGGTGAACTTTGTGTATGTGCTTAGTTTTAGTTTTGCGGATTACAAAATGTACAATCGTAAATCGTTTAAAAATATTCCCATTCGATATCCTCATCTGCGGTAGCTGCTTGGTCGCCTCCTTTCTACACACTTATATACAAACATTTTATACATTTCTCGCCTTTCTCGATTACTGTCCCCAGTTGCATTTCGTGGGCGTCCCTGGACCTTCTATACCTACATACATATACCATTATATAAATATTCTATCATTTTGTACGACTTTCTGTGGGGGTTTTCATTCACTCTCTCTAAAAGCACTTTTTAAACAGATTAAGGAAACGCATTACTTTTGCGATTAGTGTGGTACGTCTAGAGCGCGGATTGGTTGTTGTTATTCATGCAGCTGAAAGTAAGACAAAAGATTCATAAACATATGGAGGGATCGGTAAAATCGGGACTAAAATAAAACCCAGGCATAAGAACTCAACTCACTTATACATATGTTAGTACAATTTTCAAATCGCGTGTATAAAATGTGATTTGCAGTAAAAATATATCGGCTCTGTGTCTTCAACTGTGACTTATCTAATTTAAAAGTTATTGGGAACTGTTTCTATTTTTAAGCGAGTTATATTATAAAGGCAATGTAATGGAATACTTTTGGCATGCACTTTATAATCGTTTTTCGGGTCTCTGTTGCAATCTTTATATCGTATATCTTTAATCCAATCATGGCCACTTTTTTGTACTCAGTATATCTTCTCGTACTTTTTCATTCCACATATTCAGTGGGTCAGTTAATAATGGTAGCATTGACCCATGAGTCTCGGTTCACGGGGGAGCAACAAATATTAATGGCAACACTACTCTAGACTACAAATGGTGCATTTAAAGCATACATATACATATGTATATATTTTGTCAAAAATATGTTTGCGTATTTATGGTTTAAGGTACACGATATATGTAAATATTAATAATACAATTCTCAAACTTTAAACATCAATTCGATATTAGGTGTTCGGTTAAGTGCATTACTTTTGGATTTTCCTGGGTATTCGGTTTGAATTTAACAATATGCAGAATGTATCTTTAATTTCTACAAACGAATCAATTCCAGTGATGGGCAATGATTTTGTTTGGCAAAGCTTAGATAACTACAAAATACATATGTATTTCCAATTAAGGTGTCTTGCTGCGGCTTTTTGGCTATTGTATCATATTTTATTCATTTTGCCCTAGCGGTTTGGATTAGGTTGCAGTTTTACATTGGATTTAAGCTGTGGATCTTTCAATGTGATGGACTGTCGTTAATTCGATGTTTGGCGCGTGATTTGCTGTGTGAGGGGCGTCGCAGGCTGCTGACGCTGCCCGGGCAATTTTCATAAAAATCTAATGATTCCGATGAGAATGCTATAAAACGCAATTGGTGTGATACAAAGAAAAGGTTACGTCTGAGTAAATATTTTTAGTGAAAGGGTAACGCACTAAGGTTAAGCATTGCAGTTTGTATTCGATTTGTGATCCGCCGATATTGGCAGAGAGTACATACCCTTATCCGTGGGTGACCCCAAGGTCAGGCTACTCAAGCTGGAGCTCAAGTTGTAGGGACGCGGTGAGGGTGGCACTGGAGCAGATTCGTCGCCAGGCAAGCAGGTCTCCACCATTGCCTCCAAACAGTTGACAAAAAGCTCCGAGGACTCTCCCATCATATTATACTGCAAGACAAGATGGTAATGTTAATAAAAATATTATTTTTAATATAAGCAAAGACTCACCTTGGTAAAGGGACCCGCGAATCGCCACAGCCCGCCAAATCCACAACTCTGTAAGAAGTGCAGCTGTTGCTGGGACGGATCTTCGCTGGCCAGCATGTTCTGGATTATATTTTGGACTGAGTTAAGGACAACCTGATCATGTGACACTGACAGGATATTATTGATTTTCTGATCCAGCAATGAGTGGCTAAAGATACCAAAGGATAAGACATATTACCTCAATTACATCTAAAACATGTACTTACATTACTGGAAACACTTTAGGGAAAACGACGGAACCTTCGGCCAAATACTGATACAGAACCCTTGTTTCTCCTTCATCTGAAGAATACTTAACCAAGGTGGCTAGAACCGTCAACACCAGTGCCTGGATGGACAAATCGGGAAGAACCTCTGGATCGAGCAGGACGTTCGACTCATTGGAAACTGAAGAACGCGAGCCGCGTTCCTGTTCAAAGAATGGTCATGGAGTTAGTCAAGTCTTATGATAATGGCGCAACTACACAGAACACCCAGAGATGGAGAGCACACAGAGATATTCAATGAAAATTTAAGGCCTACGAGTACGAAAAAGTGCAGTGGATGAGAAGGCTTTATGGCCGCCAGCATTCAGTGCCATGCAGATTAACTAACAAACTAAATGACATTCTAGGGAAATGTTTTTAGAAAAGTGGAGATTTAGTGGCGAACTTAGAGAAACAGTGGGTAGTTGGGGTTAGTTTTAGCTAAAAATACAAGTTATGTAGAGCAGTACCTGACGTTCTTCGATGCCGGTAGCATTGTTTGGATCTTTGGTTGTTGGCACCGAGAAAGACCGTTGAGTTTTGAACAAAACTCGAGCGTTCTACGGATGTTTGTTTATTTTTATGTTTTTACGTGGTGGTTGTTGTTGGCAGAGTGTTGATGTTGGATTTGTAGTTGGCAGTTGGGGATTCGATAACCGAAATCAAACGAAAATCAAATAACAATGTTCATGCGTAGTAGTAGTCGTAAAATTGGTAGGCGGTTTATAGTTTATTGATCATATATAGATATAGGACATTTATTGATATCGATATTGATGAGAGTTACAAGCACCAATTAGAGTAAGAGTCGGCAGGCATTAAGTATGGCAAATATATACGGTTTCAACGAGTATACATTGTGATATATGCATGTAACGTTTTTGTTTTTAATTTTCAAATCAAAACATAAAAAGAGAAAAGAAAAACAGTAATAAACGATTATTAGTTATGCAAAGGCTGATCTGGATAGATATTCGATAGTACTTAGGTTCATAAGTGGGTATATATAGGTTTGAATATATAAACTCAAATTGATAGCCAAAAGTTACTATAGCAGATGGTTATAACAACTTTTGTACAGCGAATTTAAACAAGTGAGAAGTACAGCTCGGCTCGGCCCGAAATTAATATATATATATATTTATATATTCCATATCTATATCACAAAGCTTACCTGAAGAGTGGGGACCTTGTGCTGGCGAGCGAACTGCAACGCGGACTGATCCAGGATGTCCCAACTCTTTTGTCGACGTGACAGTGGCTGGCCAATCTGAGGGAAGGATTATTGATTCAGTTACTGGTATTGCTCTGAGCTTAGTGATCTTACAGCTTGAACTCCATTGGCTACTTCTCCGTTCTCCACACTGCCCGTCAACTCGGCGGGCCAACGCGGCAGAGCGTGCTTCACATGACAGCGGGAGCGAACCTCCTCGGAGACGGCAACCAGAGCCGTCAGATAGGCCACACTATCTGGTGTCACCTCAAACTTGTCCCGGTGCAGAGGCTTGGCGATGATGCCCAGGAGCATAGTCAGGACTCGAGAGGTACGTGAAACAGTTGTCGGTGTCGGATGACGGAAACCCTAGTTAAAATATTAAATATTATTTATAAAAAAAATAATTTAAAACACAAACTCACCTTTATGAGATGGCCCACCAGGGCAAAGTGGAAGTTACTGCGAAACGAGAGTCCCACGGCATGATCCAGCTGCTTGAAGTGCCACTCCAGCTTCTCGCGGGTCTTCATCATGACCTCCGCAATAGTCTCCTTCTTGTCAAAGCAGCCTTGTGACTTCAGTGTGTGCAGGTTCTGTTCCAGTAGCGCTAGACCAGCTCCATAGAGGGTAATCTCATCCAGCTGCAGTACCGAGATGGCCACCCAGAAGAGTGCTCTGTGGATGGGCGATTCCGGACGTAGAAGCGGCTGAATTCGAGTCAAGCACATCACCAGAGCCTCAATCAGAATTAAATCATTGAAAGATTCCAATGCCTTGACCAGAATGCGAAGCAACTGCTTAACTTCGTGGTCCGTCACGCTCTTGCTGATGCATCCGTAAACGATAAGAGCCCGTGGCTGCAGAGCCGGATTGTAGCAAAAGGCAAAGCTACGGGCCAGGGAAGTCCATGTCTGTAACCATTCACAGTCCGGGACGTCACGCATGCAGGCCTCCATGATCTCGAGCAGGGCATCGGTGATAACTTCCAAGGAGGGCAGCGACAGACGTTCGCGATCCGCCGGCAGAGGTTGAGTGACTCGCTCGTTTCCCAGCCACTTGTCTGTGGGATGGCGGCAGCTGGAGCGGAAGGCAGTAACCGCCGCTGACTTCACCTTGCTAATGCCGAAGAGCAAGTAGAATTTGGGCAAAGAGAACTCGTCCAGCGACAGGCGGAGAACGCGTTGGGCCTCCTCCGAGAAGGAGGGATTCGTGCAGGTGCACAGAGAATGAATAATGTTGATCACCAAGCCGTGAGTCGAGGCTCTCATGGACAGCGATCCGGAACAAACCAGGAACGTTATTGTGTGAAACAAATAGGGCACCGATGTAGCCACATCTAGGCAGTTGTTGAAGGACAACATAAGAAGGTAGCGTCCCAGGATGGCAATATCATCCCACATCATATGCTGCTCTAGGTACTGAGTGGGATTGGTGCACGACTTGTCCATTACACGGCACATGCGAGTGATGACTTTCTTGGACACCAGTTGGACATTCGCAGAAGCCAGAGCCACCGCAGTATCGGCCATTATTTCCACTTGTGGAGACCCCAAGCCATAAGTGATGGATTTATGCAAAAAGTTATCCAACACCATGTCGATGAGCTCGGGTATTTGTCCGATTGAGCCCCAGATTTTGGCTTGCACCGAGGGATACATCTCCTTCTGGTCAATTGTTAGGTTTATGAGCTTGTCCAGAATTTGGGAGACCTTTAGCTTCTTGGAGTCGTCGTTGGACTTGCAGAACTTGACTAGATTCTTCAGCCAGGGTGTCATGTACTCCAAGCACAAATGTTTCAGCTCGATGGTGCTGCGCTGGAATCCCTGAATCGATTCTTCGAGGAACTCAAGGGTCAGATGTGGCTCGTTGGTGGCCAGTTTCTCGCTGACTGACTTAATGAAGATCGTGTTGTTCGAGGGAATACACAATCCCTGGGTTTCCAGAAGTTGCCCTTCAATTTTCAAATCGAAAGTGGCGGTCAGCGCACAGAGCAAATTGTACGCAGCTGTCCTAAGATTGGGATCACACGAACCAAGATTCAGAAGCGCCATGTTCAGCAATGTTCCCGGCACATCCTTGGGCCGAATCTTCTGATGAACTGTCACCGAATCTGGCTGACTCAGCTCCCAGCGGTTTCTAATGTGGATAATGGCCTGGACAATGTTGTCGCAATCGTTGTGGATGAAGCTCAGCTGGCCACTTTCGTTGGTTATCGACAGTGTGAACTGGTTGTCGTCCACCAGACAGACTTCCTCAATTTCCGAGGCATAGTAAACGTCGTTCAAGAGCACGGAGTGAGCCAGAACCTTTGTCTTTTCGGCTGAGGTGATCTGAAGGGCGGTGGGGCCCACTTTTATGGCCACCTTGGTGTCCTTGTGACTTAATTTCAGAGCGTTGCTAAACACCTTCAGATCCTCATCCAAGGAAAGAGTGGCTCCAGGCAGCTTTTGCTGCTCTGCGTCGATGAAGTCACTGAGTTTGTTCGGCGACTCCAGGAAGAGCAGTTTCCGGTTGCCTTTAAGTGGCGCCAGAATGCGGTCATGGAACTTGGTGTACTCCCGCACCCACGAGTTGCAGTTATAGATGTACACCGCATGGACGTTTTCATAAGCCACTGTGGGCAGAACGTAGAACCACTTTTGCAAGAACTCGGTGCGGAATCGGTTGTCGGAGCAAGTGTGCGTGAAATCAATAACAACTTCGAAGGGTGAATGGCAGAAGGGTTTCAGAGTGAGAATGACATGGTAGATGAGGAGGTCTCCGTTGGTTTCCCCGATCCTAAGAGACAGAATTAATATACATCTTCAATAATACACTATAACTTACTTGTATCTCCTGGCAATATAGTAGAACACCGGATAACCGGATTTGCTGGTGCCCGCTTGGTAAAATATGTTCATGGACTTGAGGGTTTTGAACTCCTCCTTCTCGTGCATTTGGTGCTTGACCATGATTTCCTCAAAGTTGGTGGAGGACATGTCAATGGAGCTCCAGCGCGCGTATGAACTGAACATCATGTGGGAGTCCACGGGCTTATGCTCCGGCGGCCCCAAGTAGGCTAGGAGAGTGGCCATTTTGTCAAAGGGTCGTCTGCCCACCGCCTTGTGATCCCGGCTGCTGGATAGATAGTCCCCGATCTTCTCCTGGTGTGTCCACAACAAACGATGCAGGGCCAGCACATTGGCGTCCGAAATAAAGCTCATGCTGTGCGATGTTTGGTCCACTGTCTCGCAATCGGAGGCGATCTGGATGAAGAACCGTCGGCCGGCCTCGAAGTGATCGCGCAGAAAGTCGTTAAAGCAGAGCATGTGCTGTTCCTTCGAGAATTCCACGTGGTTGGCAATGTTCTGCAGGATCTTCGACATCAGCATTAGCCCCCGCTTGGCTGAGCTGTGGACCTGCTTGTCCACAATTCCAAGCTCTTGTGGTGAGACTGAAAGGAGAATGGTTAACCCACAAAATAAAATAGGTATCCTAGGACCTTACCAATGGCAGGATTTATGAAGCGCAGGAATATAACCGTGCCCACGGCGCCGATGTTATTTTGAAGAAGATTCGGGAAGCGCTTGCTGAGCACTTGGTATAGACAATGGCACATGGAGCGCAGCTGCGGCGGGAACCGGTCCGAGGAGTTAATGATGGCATCGAAAACCTTCTGGGTGAGTGCGATCAGGTTGTTCCTATGCTGTTCAATGTCGTCCGTGGGATCCAACCGGGCAGGATCTACCTCGAAGCATGTCTCCTCCTCTTCATCGAGTAGCGGACGAATCAATGGCTCCAGCAACATCTGCAGATAGCTCGCCCCGTAAATCTTGAAGCAGAAAGCCATGATCTTGCTGCCCAAGGAATTTCCCCGGAAGAGGGTCTGCATGCAATCGGAGACCTCCACCTCGCGGTAGAACATATTCCACAGAAGCGGAGACAACAGGTGCTTGGCGTCGAACAGAGTGACCAGTACCCTGGCCAGCTCATCCATTTGGGAAGTGGTCACCACGTTGGCCAGTGCCATGGCGATGGGCAGCTCGCCCTTGTCACTGATCATTGTGACCAACTGGACCAGTTGCTCGAAGCGATCCGCCAAGACAGTCTCGGCCAAGGTATCGAACTCAGTGCCCTGCTGAAGGATTTGGGTTAGCACCTCCATAAAAGCGGCACGAGTCTGAAGATCCGGATTATAGCCCAAGTCGATCGAGTGCATTAGGCCAGAATCAATGTTGGCACCCAGCAAGTTGGACATAGCCTGGATGGTGGCGTTTCTCAGGGCTGTCAGTTTTCCGGCCGCCATTCGAGGACGTGGTGGCAGCAGCGGTGTATTGTTCATCTCCTTTTCGGCCTCCGAGCTGTCGATGCAATCGTTTAGGAGGTTCATGAACAGGGTAAAGTACTTCAGAAACAAGGCGCTTTTAGCATCCATTAGATCTCCCCGATCCGATTCCTCCGGCTGGAGAGGTAGCCCGCGGAGCAGAGCGGCCACTGCCTCCATGCATGCCTGGTCCAAGTCACGAAAGATCAGCGATGTGTTGGTGAGGATAGAGGCATCCGCTGAGCTCGGTGGCGCAATCTGATGAGATGTGCCCATCACCCAGTCGGTCAGGTACTCCACCAACTTGTTTCGGAACTTCATCTCCTGGCGGAAGGCAAGGTCGTCTCGACGTTTCATCATAACCTCTACCAGCTGGCACAGTTTTGTCTTAATCCTAATGGCGTAGACTGTCATGTCGAGATGGCGGACATAACGCACTATTCCTAGCATCATTCCCTCAATGCTGGTCACTCCCAAGTGCTCCGAGGGCGCGGGCTGTTCGCTGTTGGGATCCTTGCTGGCTTTGGGGTCCAGGATCGACTTCATTATGTAGATAGTGTGCTCTATGAACTGTGTGTTGATGTCCGTAACGTTTACGTTAACCTGTCCTTGTTGGTCGAAGAACTTTTCCACGATGGCGCGCACTTGGTCGAATAGTATTGGATACAACTGGGAGGACATCTCTTCGCCGACGAGTTCCTTCACATTCTTTTGGATATTTAAGCCGATCTTTTCATTGCTGCAAACTAAAAGGCGCAGCAGTTGTCCAATAAATCTGTTAAAAAGATTACGATAGTTAGCTTTAGGTAGGTTTCCGTGGAGTCGCCAATACTTACTGCGTAACCGGACAGTAACTGACGTCTTGGGGCGGAGCTGGAGGAAGAGTGGACAAGGAGACCGTACTAGGATGCAACGACCCGTGTCCTGAACTTGTCGAACTGGAGTAAAGTGAGTTCTGGGCCAGCGAACCCAACGACACGTTGTTCTGGGATTGTTGGAGCAGCATTTGCCGGCTGCTGCTGCGCTTGTGCAGACAGACGCCGCCGAGGGCCAGCAGAAACCAGGTCATGTTGGCCCACTCGTTGATCTGTTCCTCCAAGTCGTGCTCGGAGCTTTGGTGACTGGCTCGCCGCTTGCCCATGCCACGATGGAAGACCTCTGCCTGCGCATCCTCGCCCTTGCACTTTGGATAGGTTTGCAGCACCTTACTGGATACCTCCCAGTTGCGGAAGGTTTCCTCCCAGGCGGGTTGGACACCATGGACACAGTGCTCGATTTTGCGTAGAAGGGTCATTATTCGTTTCTGCAGCGTGAGGCGGCTGAGTACGTTTCCATGTGTGTTGTCGAAAAAGCAAATGCGAGTGTCGGTGGCAGCTGAAACGAAAGGATAGTTACATCAAAGACTAAGATGGAATGCCATGAAAGAACTCACATGATGACAACTGAGCCAACTCCTGGTAAATGTGATAGTTGGGCATGATGAATCCCACAGTCAGCTCATCAGAGCTGCAGCAAATCTCAGCTTCCTCACAAAGCAGTCCGAAACAGGAGAGCGACGTTAGGACTGCATCCAAATCAACGCTCCACAGGTACATGAAGAATACCACCTCCATCTTGATGTGTGCTTGCTTGCAGATGGCGATTTGACTGCCCACATGGGCATAGTCCTTGTGACGCTGAAGGAAGGTGTTGCGGCAGATTAGAATCTCTCGCAACCACTTCAGGACATCCGTGTAGTTGGCAATCTGGTGTTGGATCAGTTTCTGGGAGATGGAGAACAGAACCTGGGAGCTAACGTCCCAGAAGGTGTTGATCGGTGCTTCCGGGTTCCACACCTCAATTTTCTCCGGGGCATGCAACGCGAGCAGAGCCTCCATGGCTTCCTGGGCCACATCTGGCATGGTTGTTTGGTGAACCAGACTTACTAGTCCGTTTATAAGCTCTAGAGTCGAGCTCTGAACCTCGTGGGCCACCTTTCCTTGGGTCTGAAATGAGAATTGTTAGCTTGTTCCATAAAACTAAATAATTATGATCTTACATTCAACAGAAGAGTGGGATCAGCATGAATCAATCGAACGAGGAGCAACAGTAGCATCTTGTGGGCAGGACCTTCTTCAGCCCGGGTCAGGCCCTTTTGTGTGTCCTTGGACTTCAGCGTAAGCGAGGTGATATATCTTAGGGGAGTATGGGCTATGTAACCTTGTGTGGCTTTGTTGAGGGTGTCCGTGAATAAAGCTCGCAGCTCCGCAGAACGGTAGTGGACGACATCGGTTTGTGGCCACCAGGAGAGCCGTGGTTGGTTGACGATGCGGAAGGGATTCTTGTTTTGCAGACGAAAGTCTACATAAATGTGGGCCAACCTGGATAGATAGAGTAAGTTTTTAGCTTTTCATGCAGATTTCAATTAAGGTATGGATATGTACCTCAGCAGTGAGCACACGATAACAAAGTGATAGGCCTGTGGCGATGACAGATTGAGGCACACTTTCAAAGCTTCAATGTTGTGGGGATTGATGCGGAAGCAGGATACCCAGCAGTCAATCATTAGCTCGATATCAGCAAAGTTATAGCCCTGGCCACGGGAGAAGGGCTTGGCCGGGTTGAAGAGCAGGGCCTTGAGGTCGTTTATGAAGTACTGCACCAGCTTAAACACCACATTATTGGAGTCGGTGTTATTGATGTACGTGGATGCTTTGCAGAGCTTTACGCAAGCGATGGCGGAAGACTCAGTGACCTGTTTGGAGGGCGAATGCTGGCCCAATCCTCGTTTAATACTCTCAATAAACTGTTTGGCCGAAAAGTCCTTGTCCCGGGAAGTGGATTGAGTTGACTTCGAGGGTACTTTTTCTTTCTCTTTTTCCTTCTCCGATTGTTGGAGTTCGTTTACAGTGGCCTCCAGACAAGAGGGATTCAGGATCAGTAAGAGCATCTGTAGTGGCCACACAAGAGTCTTGCTCTTCTTGTTCTCCGATTTGAAGTACTCTACCAGGTCCATCAACGGTTCCCAGCAGCTAAAAAAATACAAAGTTTTGGATATGCCTTAATCGTTTGTTCGAATAATCTTACGTGGATATATCGCGGTTAGTGCCCCGCTGCAGATCTTGGAACTCCTGAGGATGGTATTCAATCCAGTTCCAGATGGCCTTCTCAAGCGAGTAAAGCAAAATCAAAGGTGGAGCTCGCTTCGATCGAAACTTTGTAATGGTTTCTAAAAAGTAAAAAATGTTATTTGGCTTAAAATCATTTTAAAAATATCTATTTACCCTGCAGCAGCTTGGTCAACTTAATCATATCCATATCGATGTGCTGTATTAACTCGATGTCATTATAGTCGGGGTTCTCCTCGGAGCACGACGTCAACTCCTGAATCCTGGCCGAAATGCGATTGAACACGGCCGAGAAGTGATTCTGGGATAGGGCAAAGAGCACCTTCGATGCCAAGGCCTTCAGTTGAGCAGCATTTGGATTACTGTCGCTCTGGACGTCCACGAATTGGGAGATTTCCCGCAGCAGGAGTTTCACATTCATGGCCTCCTCGAAGCGGGCGGTGTCCTTGGTCTGGTTGGTCAGACAGCGCTCCAGTGTGGTCAGTATGATGACGAGGGATTCAAAGTAGCAACGCTCTGGCTCGTGACGATTTTGAAGGGCCTTGAATGATAGGAATATTATTAATATGAATGAACGAATAAATAATTAAATTACGCACCGCTTCATTGACCCTTTGCAACATTTTGGTAAGTCCGGATATGACCAGTGAGAAACGATAACGAGAGATGTGGATTAAACAGGCCACTAGCTGGTCCTGGCTCATCCTCGCCTGCGTTCCATAGGCTCCGATTCGGTTCGGCAGCTGCAAAGACGCATTTGATTGATTATTTCCATTTCATTCATACTTTCGACTCGGCTTCCCCAAGCCCTCTCCCCTGCGCCCACGCAGTCCCCAAAACAACGCAGCCGAGTCGTGTGGCATGACGGGAGAGAGGGTGGTGGCAGAGCAGCAGGTACATTTTTTCGCTTGGGACTCCGACGAAGGCGAAGTCGCAGCTGCCAAAAAAACGGGTTAAAAACACTTGCCTGATCCTCGAAGCGGGCCAAAAGGGCGCTGGCCCACTCGCCTGGCTTTTGGGTGCCCATTTTGTAATATTTGTAGCTTTTATTCCAGCCCTTTCACTGCATTTTTCGTAAACAAAGTGGTCATGTTGATAGTGTATCAAAATATGAATGTATCGATATTCCTATTCTAAATATGAGCCTTGCTCGATATAGCAGGACTCGACTGTATTGCCATGATTTTTGTTGTCCAACATTGAAATATCGAAGTCCAACACGGTGGCTGGCGAATTTTCGCGTACATTTACGCAAAAATACGTTCAAAAAGACAATTTTTTTAAGGATTTATACAATTTGCTTAATTTTTGTTATATTTTCTACATTTAATTGGTTATTTCATTTGTGGTTGATTGGCGCCAAAAAAAAGGAACATTTTGCAGCACTGGCTGTTTGAACTAGCTCCTAAAGTGAACGGCGGGATATTCAAAATCGGATACTTCACCCCAAGAAACAATATGGCTGAGAAAGGTCATGAATAAAACCAATTTTCTTTGGCAATTATTATTAGTTTATTTAATGTCCTTGTTAATGCATTACAAATTATAAATATTGAATATTTTTGATAGTTTTTCTTCTTAGTAGCCGGTGTTGTCGTGTCTTTCTGGATGTGTTACTTACATACTAAATATCTTTAAATGTTTCAGCATTTCGAGCAGTAGTAGTTTTAAATCGAATTCTATCTGGTATGATTTAATGTTGCGCCCAACGTTAGTTAATATTTAATCTTTCAATTGTTCTATTATTTTACGGTATAAAGTTAGTTTTGCTAGCTAAAAAACACATTTACAGTCGCATATAGGTGTTATGTATATATTATATTTTATTGAAAATGTTTGCGTTATTTTTCAAATAACAGTTCTTAAGTTGACAAAAAGTGTATATTTTAGGCATGTTGCAATCGTGAATCTTGGCCGTTTTTGGGAAGTGAGTTGGTTACTTTATTTAATCTAATAATCAATGTAAATATAAGATTGTGCATTCAAAACAGGTTTCAAATATTATTTAGAGTTTGCAAGCATAGGGGAAAGAATATGAGACTTGCAGATAGATATCCAAGACGTTGTGAATATCTTTTGATTTATCTTGCATTTGATATACATATGTATATATGTATGTATGTATGAAGCATTGATTTGTGGGCTTAAATGCATTATTGATATTATTCAGTTAGGGGTTCTATTAACTTGTATTTAGTTTCGTAGATACTTGCAATATTTTTTCATCTAGCCGTATATCTGTTGTATATGTTCTATATCTTATGCTTGTGGACGTTTGATGATTATTTGTTGGGAAATTATAGCTTAAAGTGCAATAAACTTATTGATAAGATAGCGCAAGATACAAAGATACTTTCGTTGTAAGTAGATACTAAGCTTTTGTACGAATTTGTAAAGTTTCTATTTAGCTTGCGTTGTTTCATTATCGTTATAGTTATCGTATTCGATTCGATTTGTTTCGTTTGTGGTCTTATATCTAGGTGGTTTCCCTTTGAAATTGGATTTCAATGAAGTGCAATCCCTGCTTTCACGATATTGAGCAGGTCTGCTAACAGTTGAGTAAATGTTATAATTAAGCTGGCCCTGAGATCGGGGCTTCCCCGCCTCAGCTCACCAGCCGACTAGAGTAAGAGACTAAAGTTAACAATTCCTTTGGGGGCATCAGAGACTATAGCTAGTAATGGGCTTTCGCGTTCGGACAGGGATTGAAACCGAAATGGATTGTCGATATAGCGATTAGATTATCAAAACATTCTCGATCTAAAATGATTCAATAATGTTATTTTGTAAAGTATAATAACAAAATTAAATTAAAAGTTTAACAAGGTTTATGACTCGCCTTTAAACAATAATATCTAATGTATACTTTCTAAGATGTGTGTTAAGAACAGAAAAGGGCTTAATTTAAACCCTATCGAGAATCATTTCGGTTCCAAACCCTGCAACCTTCAAAAGTGCTTTAGATGGTCCACACCTGGACCTTTTCGGCCACCACGCACCAGCTGGCACGCTCGTAGTAGGAACTGACGATGTGCAGGCTGGCCACGTGATGGTTGATCAGTGCGTCCAGCTCGCCCTCGCGGAACACGTGGTAGTAGCGATGGTGAGTGCTGGACCCGCCTTGAGAGGGACTGTCCAGGGAGTTGGTGGAGCTGTTCGAGTGCTCCAGTGAATCGGAGGAGTGACGCTGCTGCAGAGTGTGCTCCTGGGGCTGCTGCTGCTGCTGAGTCTGCGGTTGCTGTTGATTGTGCTGCTGTGGGGCCACAGGTGGTTGAACCTTCAAGGCGGCCATGTGACGGCGCCGCTGACCGTAATCCGCCATGCCCTCGCCCAGTTGATCTCCACCCCTGGCTTCCAAGGCCTCTGCTTCAGCCTGCTCGTCCGGCTCTTCCTGCTCCTCCTCCTCCGGTATGACGTCGTCCTCATCCTCTTCCCTCACATCACTGTCGCCGTCGTCTTGCAGCAGATAGGCTGTTTCCGGGTTCAGTTGGTAGTGGCGATTTCGCTTATAGCTGAACTTGGAGATCTTACAGTGCTCGTACACGCCTAGCGAATAGCTGGACTCGTTCTCCTCCTCTTCTTCCTCCTCGCCGTCCTCCTCCTGGATGGTAAAGCTGCGGGTCTGCGAGGACAGGGAAGAGGTTGAGGAGCTTACCGGCGATTGCTGGAGACTAGGCTGGGTGGAGAGGTTGGCCAGCATCAGGCGACGTTCCCGGAGCTCGTCACGAAAGGCGCTCAGGTCGCCGTTAGAGCGCTTCTTGCCGCCACCGAATATCTCCGACAGGTCCCCCATCCCGATCCCGTCCAGGTACCGGCACTCAGTGCGATTGCTCTTGTCGTCCAGTTCCCGTTGCAGCTGGGCTGTCAGTTGCTCGGCAAACTCAGCACAATCCTGTTGCTGATTGGCCGCCTCCCGCTTTTCCGGGAGCAGGGGCGCACTGTCCGCATTCAGGATTATGTCGTCCTCGGGAGCTGTCTGCGAGCAGGAACTGTTGCTGATCTGCAACTCTCCCTTGTGGTATTGCTCCTGCTGGATGCTAATTATCTTCGCCAGACTAGGCTCTCCCTCGTCTTGAGAAGCGGAGTTGGAGTTGGCCGATCCATCGCCACCCTCGCCGCTTCCTGAGGGCACCTTGGCCGATCGCGGTGCACTAATCACACTGTCAATGGAATCGGGGGAGGAGGGCTCACTGGAATCACTGTCCAGGTCATCGGTAGCTGGGTTAAAGAGTTCCAGGGAAAGCAGCTTGCTGGCCAGCGAAGAGGAAGAGCACGAAGCAGAAATTCCCGAGCCGGAAGCTCTCCGGATGATGGGGAAACTTTGGCGTTGCAATTGCAGGGATTGCTGCTTCCGGAACTTGGGAATGGGAGGCAAGTCCCGTATGGCCTGCCGGGTTATCCGATGGATTGGGGATGGTACCTTTTTTGTTTCCTTTGGGTCCTTGGGTGGCTGCTCCTTGCGCTCCTCTTTTTGCGCTTCCTTTTGCTCCTTAAGTTGTCCTTTCTGCTGCTCTTTCAGGTTCTCCAGATGCTGCTCCCTCTGCTGCTCCTTCTGCTGCTTTATGTGAGCCTCGTCGAAACTGAATCGGGCTGGCTTCGACGGAGGCGTTAGTATCGCCATGGCTGCCGAAACCGCTGCCGTGGATTGAGGCGGCGAGGTCACCGTCCCCTGGATGGCAGCAGGGGAATGGGCCGGGGTCGGGGGGCAGGGCATGATAAGAGGGGAGGTTGGCACAGAGTGTGTGGGTGGCAGACGGGAGCCACCAGCAGACATACCGGGATTGCCGCCAGCTGCCGCGCCCGCCCCCCGCTGTCCGTTGCTGGAGGAGGAGTTGCTAGAACTGGAGTTGGAGTTCTGGTGCTGTTGCTGGTAGTTGAGCTGCTGCTGATGCTGCTCCGGCTTGGGTATGAAGATTACGGAAGCAAAGCTGTCCTCCGACTCGATGCTCGTGTCCGACTGCAGGCTGCTATCCTTGGAGGAGTCAGAGCCCGATTCCCGGGAATGGCGTCTGGCCTTGTCGCACTGTCCGCCATCCGCACAGGCCGGGCATTCCTGCTGGTATTGGCTGCAGTGGCAAAGATTAGCCTGGCTGCACTCCACAATGCTGCAGTACGTCACGGGCCCCACCGAGGTAGTGGCTGGCGCGGATGCCGGGTGTATCAGATGGGACAGGTGATTGTGCGACTGGTGGCTGTTGGCAAGGTGGTGGTGATGATGGTGGTGGTGGTGCTGGTGGCTTGCCTGTGCCATTCCATGCTTGTTGTTGTTGTTAAGAGCCGGGTTCTTGTCTACATGGGGTGGATTCTGGAGCGGGTTCGTCACATTTTGCGGCCCACTCTTGATATTTTGGATGAGCTTGCTGATTCCCGTTTTCGTCACCCGCTCCAGGCTGCCAGTGGAGCTCTTGATCTTGGTGGTGAATCCCTCACGGATTACTTGAAGCCGTTTGGAGAACAGGGCCGATCGGCAGAGGAAGGCTTCATTCAAGGAGGTCTGCTTCTGGATGCGCTTCCGCACCCTCTCCTTCTCACGCAGTCTATTGCAGGCCATCAGTTCCTCGTTCAGGGAGCTCTGCTTGCGCAAGAATGTAGGCGCAGCTCCCGAACCTCCTGGCCCACCTCCTTGTGCTGGAACCGCCGAGGGGGAGGACGAGGAGCCGGCGTTGGAGGGCGAGGAGGAAGCATGCTGATGAAAGTTGCCTGCGTAGCATCCACTACGCATGTACAAGCTAGTGCTCACGGCCCCATTGGCTCCATTGTAGTTGCTCAGCATTTGGAAAGCTTCCGGTGCAGCGGAGGGCGTCGCTGTATCCTCATCGCACAAGGACTGCTTTTGTTTGATGAGCTTGGGCCGGCGGCTTAGCGTGTTCCCGGCACTAGCGGTGGTGGTGGGCGAATGCCTCCCATTCATCTGGAGCTGCTGCTGAGCCTCGGTAGGATTAAGCAGCAAGGCCGCCGCAGCGGCCTTCGATTCCCCAGGGATTAGTGGACCTCCCAGGCTAGGGACGCTCGACCGGGAGCGGACAATCTGGCGGGGCGGCGGTTGGAGAATGCTGCCCAGACTGCGAGACTTCAATCCTGCAGTCAGGGGCGGGTCGGGAAAGTCCTCGAAGTCCTCCAGACGACGTAGCTCGATGGGAAGGTCTTTGGCATCCTCGAAGTCCAGGCTGCTGTCATTTTTTGTGTCCTTTGAGGACCACGAGTCCATAAACCACGCATGACGACGACCACGAGCAAGTTTCTGGAAGGAACAATCAAGTGGATTTTATTTAAATAATTTATTGAAACCTTTATCCCTCTTACCTGAATGGCGCGGCGCACGAAGCTGTAACAGGACTCCCCCGGGGAAGATGAGCTCAGGCTGGAACTATCTCCATCCCCAGCCGATCGACTGGAATTCGTAGAGTCCTCTGTGTATGCATGGTAGGGGGGCTGGAAATTGTCGTCGTCTTCCTCATCGGAGTAGGAGTAATTTCGGTTCTTGGGTGGCTGCCACGGTATCAGAACGTCCTGCGATTCAAAGCGGCGGTGCCGCTGCTCCAGTGCCCATACGGTTATCACAACCCGTCCACCGATACGCAGGATTCTGGCTAGTTCCCGCAGAGCCTGGACGCGTCGCTCGGTGGTGGCGAAGTGATGGACCACCGCTAGGGAGAGCACTGCATCGAAGCTGTCGTCCCGGAAAGGCAGCTCCAGATTGTCGCACAAGGCCACCTAGAAACCAAAAGCAATATTAGTTTATTAAGTAAATGAATTATTTAATGTAATTTAATAATCCTAGTAACTTAAAGGTCATCAAGAAACTATTCATTTCCGGAGCATTTATTGCTTTTTTAAAAAAATAATTCAATTGAAAGAAGCTCTTGGTAGTAACTCCCCAGCGAGGACATGCCAATTACGCTACAGCGGGGCTTAGTCCACGCAGGAATCTCTTTGCAGATTCAATACCACAAGCATTCCTGCTCTCTGTCGCTGACGTTGAGTTCCCGGAAGCAATTTCCCATGAGTCCTGCTCGCAAAAGTATGCAATTGAAAGCTGCATAAAGCAAAATGCGAAACTATGTGGGCTGATGCCATTTCAAGCTGCAGAGTCCAGGCTGGCCAACGGACATGAATTCCTTTTTGGCACAAACTCTGCCAGAAGTCATTTCCATATCAAAGCATAGCAGCCCGATTGAATAATCTAGTATCTCTTTCGGTTGAAAACATCAATTTGCAATTAGAAACTTTTCCACGACAATGCGGTGAACGGAATAACAAAGTTATCGGTTTTCCCAGCTGGCTCTGATCGGAATACTTGGTCAAGCTGACTACGTCCGTTTGTCAAGGGAAAGGGGTGGGACAGGCATAGTCTGCATGTGGCAGCAAAGTCCGCTGTAAGTTGACCAGGTGCCCCAAACTGACCTAGCCCAATGGCGGCAAATAGAACAATATGTCCGTTCAGGTGGATGCACGCCATTTATATTCATTTTCGTGTCATGGCCGCAACTGATGGTGTCAATTACCACGGCAGGACGCAAAAGGAAGTAACCAAGCAAAGCTTCGTCTATTTTAGTCGCCAGTCGAATAAATGACAAATTGCTTAACGGCTCAATGGTGTCGATGACGAATTCCGTTTCGATTTGCGCAGTTTTCACAAAATGCATTGCAAAATAGCACGAAAGGCAAATACGGATTTGCAATCCGCCAGGAAATTGTATTAAGCTCTAGTTTCACTAAAAATTCTAAATAAATATTTGCCTCAACGACTGTAAATATATATATTTGAGAACGGAAATCAATGATTCGCTTCCTGATGAAATGACGATTTATTTTCTGCAATTTAGTTGTGCTTGTAAATCTCTCCTGCTCCGCCAATATTACAAGCCCCAATGTGTATTTGCTTTTCACCCGTTTGTGGGTGTGTTTTTCTGCAAAAAAGAAATATCCTTGACCCGCCAAGCCCTCTTCTTGGCTCAGAGTTTTCTGTTCCAGGTGCTGTTAGCAAGGTGGCTGTAGACTGAGGCTGGACTGGAATGTTCCCAGTTTTTAGTAAATATCCATTAACATAAGTGTTTTCATCAGCCCTCAAGAGATACTACATTTAAGCCAGGGAATGATTTTTGGCCATAAACTAATGAAACAGAAATGGTATTGCCACAAAATGTACAAAAACATGGCTCATTTGTTAAATGCATGATGCATTTCAGTCAGAAATGGCTTCTTTTGTGTTGTTATTTGCGACTTTTTCATGGATAGCCTCCATCCATCAGATCCCCCGCACACTTTCCAACGCGTGCATTTAATTCAAAGCCATGCAGCTCTCATAGTTTCTCCTTTCAATGTCCATGGGGCAGGATGAATACACACGCTGACATATTCCCTTATCCTATACTCGGTTCGCTTTTCAGTGCTCTCTGGGCCTTACAAATCGTATTTATAGCAGTTGCCATTTTTCACACACATCCTACGGGGGGCTTTGTGGGTGTGTAATGTCACACGGGTCGGGCACATGACGCTTTTGAAATTTATGTTGACAAGGCTTCTAGGTGAGAGTGAAGCACGTTACGCATACGCCACGTTGCACCCTAATGAGGCCAAAGTGCAGCAGCAGAAAGACCTCCTCACCTGGCCAAGAAGGAAAATACAAAAATACTTATGCTTTATGCAGTTTCTCTTTTCGGGTCTTGCGGCTCATTTAAATGACGCTTAAGAACGCCAAGAACGAATCCTTAGGCCATTTTTTATGCCAACTGAAAATTGCAGGCCAACAAAATAAGAAGGGCTCTGAGGCAAAAGTGGGCCAAAAACTCTGCACCTTTTTCGCTTTCGCTTTCAGCTGCTGTTATTGAGTTTAACTTTTTTATGTTTGCGGCTGTGCTGTGAGCTGCCCATTTTATGCGCCATTTTGGGCGGGTTAAGATTTACGAGCTACCACAGCTCTACAGGATGTCCCACTGGAAGCAGTGAGCACTGGGAAAAATACTATTTTTTTTGGGATTTTATATTTATTTTAAAAGAGAGTGTTTTGAATTCTTTCAAGCCCTTAGTTGATAGTTGATCTCTTATTCTGAATATAGTTAGAATGGTAATGTCTTCTTTTCAAAACTATTTTCTTGCTGTGTGGATCGTGTCGATGTCAGATTGCTGCTGTTGCTCCACTTGCTGGCTTATTGCTTTACAAAATTATTGAAAATCAGGCCGTGCACGAGTTGCAGGAATCAAAGTTGCCCCACCGACTCTGCACTCTGGCCCGGGCCAAGTTAAATTGGTTTTGCATAAAGTTTTCGCTTCCAGTTGGCAACAAAACTTGCATTCGCTTGCATGTCACGTTCGCATTTTGGGCATTTTGCAGTCGGCTTTATTTTAAACACATTATGTAGGAAAATAGAAATAAAACTAACACTGAGTATCTGGCACATCGAATACCACACGACATTACGTACGCATTGTTATGCAGACGTGGCCAGTGAAATGATTAGAGGCACATGCGGATAATAAATGGCAGGACATTGGTTAAATGTCAAGGACCGGTCGGCGAACAATCGAACCTGTCAGGTCACGGAAATGTGGCATGTTATTAAATAAATTAAACCATTTACCGTAAATTGTGGGCGAACCGCAGCAGTTGCAGTTGCAGTGTGAATAGGTTGGGCCAGCGGCAGATCTTCCCTGTTGTTGCAACACACTATGTCAGTGCCACACACAAAAAGCAATTTAAATGCGAAGAATGCGTGTTGTCGATTATGGTAAAATGGAAAGCGGAAAAGCCCCTGGCAGCGAATAGAAAATGGAGAATGCACTTCTTGGGAAATGGATTTCTACCGCCCGCCTGCCTGCAAATGGCACCATAAATAAGCGGAACGCTCCAGAGCCCAGCGTTAGTAATAGATTATTGCATACCTCAGGCCTCGCGGTCTTTATTGCGCGGATGAAGGGGTTTTCGCAATTTATTGTTGTTCGCTGTTAAAGGAAATGCTGTGGGTTGCCAGCCAGGAGCCTAACAACAGTGAAAGGACAATAGCGACAGGGAACAAGTATGCAGAACAGTTGTGTCATTGTTATGGGGGAATTGTTCGCGGGGATAACTAAGTGCTCTATAGTTCATTTTCATTATGACATAGCAGAGCGTATCACTTAACTGTGGCAAAAAGTTTGAAGGGTGCATCTCAAACCATAAACACTTCATCAAATATATTAAAATAGTTGAAGAGATTTTACGAAACTACGTCATTCGGTAAAATTGAAAAACTTGGTGAGTGAGTAGTTTGACTTTTCTTCAGGAATATGTATAGTTAGAGAAAACTGTCTCCTACTTAAGATCCTACTTATGCCCACTTCCGTCTGTATCGATTTCAAGTTATTTCATTTCGAAACTCCTGCAACAGAAAGTGCAATCGGCCATTTCGCACAATTTCGCCCGACAAGCATCTGCAGTTTATTAGACGTGGCCCGTTGGCTCCTTCACCGAATGACTCGCTTAACGACACCATTGTGGACCATTGCAATTATGGGGCATTAAGAACTCCCAATGCAGCGTGAGAAAGCGGAACATGTGCAAATAATATCCAATGATAAGCATAATTTATGCATGTTCCTAATGGCCCAACTCAAGTGGAGCAACTGGCATTTGAATATACTGGCAATGTTTTATGGCCAGGAACCTCTCCATTCCTCCTTTCGCCACCAGCCTTGGCTGTTCCCACTGCGGCTTGTTAGAGCAAAATGGGTCAATTGCATGGCCAAGAGAATTCCAAGAACACGACCGCACCAAACACATGCAATTAGCAGGGTGCAATTAGATTGCACACACAACTTTGGGATATGTTCACCTTATATATATTTGTGTGATGTATTTAAGCACTTTAAGGTTACGACTTTTTCCATTTTCACCTAGATGCTGTCTAGGTAGCCTACATCTTGATCAATCGTCCTTAAAAAGGGGGAATCGAGGTTTCTCCATATATGTGCCACAACGGTGGCTATATCTTTGCCAATTTCAACCCGATTCTTCAGCGGAATAGCTTAAATGATTCATGGATTAATTCTCCTACGAAAAATGGGGAATCGAGGTTTCGCCCCATATGCGCCAGGTCGGTGGCTATAACTTTGTCAATTTCAACCCGATTCTTGACCGGAATACCTTAAATGATTTGTGGATTGATTCTCCATCAATCTACATCAAAATCTGACAGCAAAATATTTTTAAAATTTTTTATCAATTTTCCTGAGGGACCCCCTACGAAAAATGGGGAATCGAGGTTTCGCCCCATATGCGCCAGGTCGGTGGCTATAACTTTGTCAATTTCAACCCGATTCTTGAGCGGAATACCTTAAATGATTTGTGGATTGATTCTCCATCGATCTACATCCAAATTTGACAGCAAAATATTTTTTAAATTTTTTATCAATTTTCCTGAGGGACCCCCTACGAAAAATGGGGAATCGAGGTTTCGCCCCATATGCGCCAGGTCGGTGGCTATAACTTTGTCAATTTCAACCCGATTCTTGAGCGGAACACCTTAAATGATTTGTGGATTGATTCTCCATCGATCTACATCCAAATTTGACAGCAAAATATTTTTTAAATTTTTTATCAATTTTCCTGAGGGACCCCCTACGAAAAATGGGGAATCGAGGTTTCGCCCCATATGCGCCAGGTCGGTGGCTATAACTTTGTCAATTTCAACCCGATTCTTGAGCGGAACACCTTAAATGATTTGTGGATTGATTCTCCATCGATCTACATCAAAGTCTGACAGCAAAATATTTTTTAAATTTTTTATCAATTTTCCTGAGGGACCCCCTACGAAAAATGTGGAATCGAGGTTTCGCCCCATATGCGCCAGGTCGGTGGCTATAACTTTGTCAATTTCAACCCGATTCTTGAGCGGAATACCTTAAATGATTTGTGGATTGATGCTCCATCGATCTACATCAAAATCTGACAGCACAATATTTTTTAAATTTTTTGTCAATTTTCCTGAGGGACCCCCTACGAAAAATGGGGAATCGAGGTTTCGCCCCATATGCGCCAGGTCGGTGGCTATAACTTTGTCAATTTCAACCCGATTCTTGAGCGGAATACCTTAAATGATTTGTGGATTGATTCTCGATCGATCTACATCAAAATCTGACAGCAAAATATTTTTTAAATTTTTTATCAATTTTCCTGAGGGACCCCCTACGAAAAATGTGGAATCGAGGTTTCGCCCCATATGCGCCAGGTCGGTGGCTATAACTTTGTCAATTTCAACCCGATTCTTGAGCGGAATACCTTAAATGATTTGTGGATCGATACTCCATCGATCTACATCAAAATCTGACAGCAAAATATTTTTAAAATTTTTTGTCAATTTTCCTGAGAAACCCCCTACGAAAAATGGGGAATCGAGGTTTCGCCCCATATGCGCCAGGTCGGTGGCTATAACTTTGTCAATTTCAACCCGATTCTTGAGCGGAATACCTTAAATGATTTGTGGATTGATGCTCCATCGATCTACATCAAAATCTGACAGCACAATATTTTTTAAATTTTTTGTCAATTTTCCTGAGGGACCCCCTACGAAAAATGGGGAATCGAGGTTTCGCCCCATATGCGCCAGGTCGGTGGCTATAACTTTGTCAATTTCAACCCGATTCTTGAGCGGAACACCTTAAATGATTTGTGGATTGATTCTCCATCGATCTACATCAAAATCTGACAGCAAAATATTTTTTAAATTTTTTGTCAATTTTCCTGAGGGACCCCCTACGAAAAATGGGGAATCGAGGTTTCGCCCCATATGCGGCAGGTCGGTGGCTATAACTTTGTCAATTTCAACCGGATTCTTGAGCGGAACACCTTAAATGATTTGTGGATTGATTCTCGATCGATCTACATCAAAATCTGACAGCAAAATATTTTTAAAATTTTTTGTCAATTTTCCTGAGGGACCCCCTACGAAAAATGGGGAATCGAGGTTTCGCCCCATATGCGCCAGGTCGGTGGCTATAACTTTGTCAATTTCAACCCGATTCTTGAGCTGAATACCTTAAATGATTTGTGGATTGATTCTCGATCGATCTACATCAAAATCTGACAGCAAAATATTTTTTAAATTTTTTGTCAATTTTCCTGAGGGACCCCCCTACGAAAAATGGGGAATCGAGGTTTCGCCCCATATGCGCCAGGTCGGTGGCTATAACTTTGTCAATTTCAACCCGATTCTTGAGCGGAACACCTTAAATGATTTGTGGATTGATTCTCCATCGATCTACATCAAAATCTGACAGCAAAATATTTTTTAAATTTTTTGTCAATTTTCCTGAGGGACCCCCTACGAAAAATGGGGAATCGAGGTTTCGCCCCATATGCGGCAGGTCGGTGGCTATAACTTTGTCAATTTCAACCCGATTCTTGAGCGGAACACCTTAAATGATTTGTGGATTGATTCTCGATCGATCTACATCAAAATCTGACAGCAAAATATTTTTTAAATTTTTTGTCAATTTTCCTGAGGGACCCCCTACGAAAAATGGGGAATCGAGGTTTCGCCCCATATGCGCCAGGTCGGTGGCTATAACTTTGTCAATTTCAACCCGATTCTTGAGCGGAATACCTTAAATGATTTGTGGATTGATTCTCCATCGATCTACATCAAAATCTGACAGCAAAAATTTTTTAAATTTTTTGTCAAATTTCCTGAGGGACCCCCTATGAAAAATGAGGAATCGAGGTTTCGCCCCATATGCGCCAGGTCGGTGGCTATAACTTTGTCAATTTCAACCCGATTCTTGAGCTGAATACCTTAAATGATTTGTGGATTGATTCTCGATCGATCTACATCAAAATCTGACAGCAAAATATTTTTTAAATTTTTTATCAATTTTCCTGAGGGACCCCCTACGAAAAATGGGGAATCGAGGTTTCGCCCCATATGCGCCAGGTCGGTGGCTATAACTTTGTCAATTTCAACCCGATTCTTGAGCTGAATACCTTAAATGATTTGTGGATTGATTCTCCATCGATCTACATCAAAATCTGACAGCAAAATATTTTTTAAATTTTTTATCAATTTTTCTGAGGGACCCCCTACGAAAAATGGGGAATCGAGGTTTCGCCCCATATGCGCCAGGTCGGTGGCTATAACTTTGTCAATTTCAACCCGATTCTTGAGCTGAATACCTTAAATGATTTGTGGATTGATTCTCCATCGATCTACATCAAAATCTGACAGCAAAAATTTTTTAAATTTTTTGTCAAATTTCCTGAGGGACCCCCTACGAAAAATGGGGAATCGAGGTTTCGCCCCATATGCGCCAGGTCGGTGGCTATAACTTTGTCAATTTCAACCCGATTCTTGAGCTGAATACCTTAAATGATTTGTGGATTGATTCTCCATCGATCTACATCAAAATCTGACAGCAAAATATTTTTTAAATTTTTTATCAATTTTTCTGAGGGACCCCCTACGAAAAATGGGGAATCGAGGTTTCGCCCCATATGCGCCAGGTCGGTGGCTATAACTTTGTCAATTTCAACCCGATTCTTGAGCTGAATACCTTAAATGATTTGTGGATTGATTCTCCATCGATCTACATCAAAATCTGACAGCAAAATATTTTTTAAATTTTTTATAAATTTTTCTGAGGGACCCCCTACGAAAAATGGGGAATCGAGGTTTCGCCCCATATGCGCCAGGTCGGTGGCTATAACTTTGTCAATTTCAACCCGATTCTTGAGCTGAATACCTTAAATGATTTGTGGATTGATTCTCCATCGATCTACATCAAAATCTGACAGCAAAATATTTTTTAAATTTTTTATCAATTTTTCTGAGGGACCCCCTACGAAAAATGGGGAATCGAGGTTTCGCCCCATATGCGCCAGGTCGGTGGCTATAACTTTGTCAATTTCAACCCGATTCTTGAGCTGAATACCTTAAATGATTTGTGGATTGATTCTCCACCGATCTAAATCAAAATCTGACAGCAAAATATTTTTTAAATTTTTTATCAATTTTCCTGAGGGACCCCCTACGAAAAATGGGGAATCGAGGTTTCGCCCCATATGCGCCAGGTCGGTGGCTATAACTTTGTCAATTTCAACCCGATTCTTGAGCGGAATACCTTAAATGATTTGTGGATTGATTCTCCATCGATCTACATCAAAATCTGACAGCCAAATATTTTTAAAATTTTTTGTCAATTTTCCTGAGGGACCCCCCTACGAAAAATGGGGAATCGAGGTTTCGCCCCATATGCGCCAGGTCGGTGGCTATAACTTTGTCAATTTCAACCCGAGTCTTGAGCGGAACACCTTAAATGATTTGTGGATTGATTCTCGATCGATCTACATCAAAATCTGACAGCAAAAATTTTTTAAATTTTTTGTCAAATTTCCTGAGGGACCCCCTATGAAAAATGAGGAATCGAGGTTTCGCCCCATATGCGCCAGGTCGGTGGCTATAACTTTGTCAATTTCAACCCGATTCTTGAGCTGAATACCTTAAATGATTTGTGGATTGATTCTCCACCGATCTAAATCAAAATCTGACAGCAAAATATTTTTTAAATTTTTTATCAATTTTCCTGAGGGACCCCCTACGAAAAATGGGGAATCGAGGTTTCGCCCCATATGCGCCAGGTCGGTGGCTATAACTTTGTCAATTTCAACCCGATTCTTGAGCGGAATACCTTAAATGATTTGTGGATTGATTCTCCATCGATCTACATCAAAATCTGACAGCCAAATATTTTTAAAATTTTTTGTCAATTTTCCTGAGGGACCCCCTACGAAAAATGGGGAATCGAGGTTTCGCCCCATATGCGCCAGGTCGGTGGCTATAACTTTGTCAATTTCAACCCGATTCTTGAGCGGAACACCTTAAATGATTTGTGGATTGATTCTCGATCGATCTACATCAAAATCTGACAGCAAAAATTTTTTAAATTTTTTGTCAAATTTCCTGAGGGACCCCCTATGAAAAATGAGGAATCGAGGTTTCGCCCCATATGCGCCAGGTCGGTGGCTATAACTTTGTCAATTTCAACCCGATTCTTGAGCTGAATACCTTAAATGATTTGTGGATTGATTCTCGATCGATCTACATCAAAATCTGACAGCAAAATATTTTTTAAATTTTTTATCAATTTTCCTGAGGGACCCCCTACGAAAAATGGGGAATCCAGGTTTCGCCCCATATGCGCCAGGTCGGTGGCTATAACTTTGTCAATTTCAACCCGATTCTTGAGCGGAACACCTTAAATGATTTGTGGATTGATTTTCCATCGATCTACATCAAAATCTGACAGCAAAAATTTTTTAAATTTTTTATAAATTTTTCTGAGGGACCCCCTACGAAAAATGGGGAATCGAGGTTTCGCCCCATATGCGCCAGGTCGGTGGCTATAACTTTGTCAATTTCAACCCGATTCTTGAGCTGAATACCTTAAATGATTTGTGGATTGATTCTCCATCGATCTACATCAAAATCTGACAGCAAAATATTTTTTAAATTTTTTATCAATTTTTCTGAGGGACCCCCTACGAAAAATGGGGAATCGAGGTGTCGCCCCATATGCGCCAGGTCGGTGGCTATAACTTTGTCAATTTCAACCCGATTCTTGAGCTGAATACCTTAAATGATTTGTGGATTGATTCTCCATCGATCTACATCAAAATCTGACAGCAAAATATTTTTTAAATTTTTTATCAATTTTTCTGAGGGACCCCCTACGAAAAATGGGGAATCGAGGTGTCGCCCCATATTCGCCAGGTCGGTGGCTATAACTTTGTCAATTTCAACCCGATTCTTGAGCGGAACACCTTAAATGATTTGTGGATTGATTCTCCACCGATCTACATCAAAATCTGACAGCAAAATATTTTTTAAATTTTTTATCAATTTTCCTGAGGGACCCCCTACGAAAAATGGGGAATCTTTTATGTGTGGATTGATTCTCCATCGATCTAAATTGTACATTTTCTTGAGAGACGAAAAATTGGAAATGTGGTTTCCAGGTCACATACCTCGCCTCCTTTCTCGTGGGCTACTTTACTCAGACGGTAGCAACGCTCCACGCCAATGGTGCAGATAGCCGGGTTGCACTGGGTGAGGTATCGGCCACTGCCACAGCCGACGTCGCAGACCACGGAGCCGGGCTCGAGGTTCCCCAGGAAGTGTGCCATCCGGGGTCGGATGGGTCCCGTGGGCTCTTCGCAGTTCTCGTAGACATCGTGGACGTAGGCACGTTCCAAAGCTGCTGATCTGCCACTGGCATCGCTTCTCGAGTGTTTAGTAGTTGCTGCTGCTGTTGTTGTTTGCGATGCTGTGGCAGATGATGCAGCTTGCGTCAAAGTCTTTGTTGTCTCGGTGATGGGTGCTGCTGTTCCTGCAGCAGCAATCCCTCCCACTCCTGATCCGGATTCAATGGTGGTTCCAGTGGTTGGGGATATAACTGTGGGCGCCAAATCGCCCGCTTGCGTTATACTCGATGCTGCATTGGTGGCAATGCTGGTTGTCAATTGCTTGGTCATTGTTGCTGTTGTCGGCTTTTCTGCTGCTGATTTTGCTCTTGTGGTTGTTGTTGTTGTCGGTATTGTTGTTGTTGCTGTGATGTAGCCCTTGTCATATGTTGTCGAGAGGCAAACTTCATCTGCAACAAAAGAGGACGGAAGAAAATGGTTTTAAGAACTTCGTGTCAAAAGCAACACTTAAACCCAACATGTGGCTTGACTTTTCATTTAATCCTTGCCACACACAATGGTATTGTCTCTTTGACTTTTTTGATTGAATTGGTTATATGCAATGTGGATAGGAAAAGTACTGTATTGAAAGTCTTTTGTTTCAAATAAGGCTCACATATATGTTCTTGCAATCCTATCAAAGTATTTATCTTTTGGAAACCTTTTTATTCTATAAACTGGAAGCATATTGTTATTATATTTTCTACTTTCTTTTCTATCTGGCCAAGTTTTTGTATAAAGAAGCTGAAACTTTAATCTCAAATAATCCAATTAAAGTCAAGGACTTGAGAAATATCATCTTATCCTTTTCAATATGCAAACTGCAGTGTAATTTATAATCTGGCAAACAATTTGTATAATCAAGCCAATTGCCTCGCTGAATGCGGACCATCAAGTCAATTTCTGTGCAACTCCTTGTTGCATGTCGTTGGAAATTTTACAAAAAACCAAGAAGGCACTATTGCGTTTAGAGCATGCCATCAAGTCGTAAAATCGTTAGAACAACGTCAGCAAAAAACTTGAAACAAAAACAAAAGTGACACACACAAACACCACACACCAACTAGTAGACACAGAGTTGCATTCCGGATGTGTGGCAACTGTTTCGGGTTAGCATTCTTGTTGACATTTTATAACTGTATTTCCGGTGGGAGCCTAGCAGTCGTTCGAATGGAAATTTTAACGCCATCGGTGCAGAGCCGTTGTCAGCCCTAATAAATTTCATTAAAATGCTGTTGCACAAAAGGAAATTACCCGGCGTGGGCAGCCCCAAATGGAGGGCACTGGGTGGTGCAGTGGGCGCTGGGTGGATATCAGAGGGCAGGCAATGGTGGCAGGCATTCTCCGGCAGTGGGCGCCAAACGACATTAGTGCAGTAAAATGGAATTATAATTGAAATCTGATTAAAAGCAGTTGTGTAGTGCCAACAATGACGCAGCATTAACAGCCGACGCGGGAGGAGAATAGGCCCTGGTCCTAGGCCAAAGGACTAGAGGCTGCAAACTGCGAGTAGGTCATGTCCAAGGGTGCTAATGAGCAGACGCCCACTCTGCGTATGTGTTAATAAGCATTCTAAATGAGTTATAAACGTATTTTATGGTCTTTTGATTGAAATTATTAGCCGAGGAAAAGCAATGGAAAAGCATCCCAATGTCTGAGTCCTGAGGGGCAGATGAATCAAATCGATTGGAGTTATTTGATTATATATTTTAATGATGTATAAATAAATGTATTTATATATTTACGCTCTAAGGTATTAGTTTAATCACATAAATATTTAATGTGAAAAGTTATAAGTTTGATTTGTGGATAGCTTGAAAATATTATATATCTTTAGATAATGCAATATAAAAGTTATTTATTAATTTTATAATCAGTGATACTAGTGTTTGTGGTGATGATTTATTCACAGAAGGGATAACATTTTTCCATTTCAAGTTTTAAATTCTCTACTTTAATTTTTATATAATATAATATTTAATAATATTCTACATCTGTACAAAGTATATTTTCTTCCACTTTTTGTTGACTTTCCATTATATACATATACTGTGTGAAATAAGTAAGGATTCTCGAAAAATGTATTATTCTTTTATGCATTTCTAATAATGTATTATTCTATATATTATTCTTCAATTATTTAATTATCAACTATTCACACAATTCCCCGTAGCTTTTAGATTTAATTGAAGTCTATTAAATATTTAGGCCTTAATAGGTTTAGATTTTAAAGCTATTAACATTACTTTATATTGAAAAATATAATTTATTTAGGTCTAAATGCTTTTTAAGTGGCTATTTATGTACATATTGTTGTTTAAGATACTAGGATCATGTTTGTAAAGCCAAAGTACAAAGCACACTCACGCTGCGTGCTCTTGCCGGATGAAGCAAATGGGTAATGACCAGGCCGGATGAATAGATGGTCTGGGATGGATGGAGGTAGGAACATGGACTCACCTTTCGAGGGGCCGTTGCTGCGCTGATAACTCGCATTCAACAAAGCCGTCGACGACACTAGTTCCGCTGATAACATGCGACAACAAAGCCCGGATAGGCTGGCGATATAGATGATGGGGATATAACGACGGCGATTTGGATGATGGCGACGGTGGTCGGAAAATCAATGGACATGCATAATTTAAAGTCAGTTGCGCCACTTGGACCCTTCTTCCTGCGGCCTGGGAGCGGGGGCGGTCTGCGGTGAGGATTACAGGACCTCGACAAGTTGGCGTCGCACGGTACCACGGAGGGGAGCTACGGGTACTGCGGATATTTTTAGACTTTCGAGGCGAGGGCACGTTTTATACGATAATTTGCTCAATTTATTTTTTGAAATCTATCATTATAGAGCAACTACACGGTGTAATTGCTGCTGTTGTTGTGGTATTGTTGTTTTGTTGTTGTTGGCTTCGGCTTCGGCTTGGGCTTGGGATATGGGTAAGGACACGCTCGCCTGCCTGGTTGGGGCCACAAAATAGGATACACAAAATGCTTTTCCACTGGCTCCTGTCAATGCCTCTGGCATATGACGTTTCCTTTGTGTGTATGTGCGCGCGCGTGTGTGCGTGTGTCGCGGTTGTGTGTGTTAGTGTTTGATATTCTGCTTCTTATAGGCACTTTTCACTTGCACTTTTCCTTTGCCTCCACTCGGAATCGCGGTGTCTTATCATGCCGTTTCCCGACCCTCCAATTACTTTTCCATTATCGCGTTCGATTCGGTTTTCCGTTGTTTCTGATGTTCGATTTCTAGGACACTGGCACTTGGCGCTTCAATTATATACAGCTGTGTATGTGTGAGTGTGAGTGCGCGTGTCCTGTGTCTCAGTGCGATTCCTGTTTTCGTTCACCCGCTGTCAGGTCTGTACTCTCGGAGTCAACGTCGCGTACTGTAAAGCGAAAAGCCCGTTGGATTCCAAACGTTCGTTCAAGGATGCTTCTGCTTCTACAATTCCCACAATCCCTATACCTTTATACTCGATTTTTTTTTCAAGTGTTTCATGCTCGAGCTCCGACCATGTTCGGCCTGTGGAACGCATTGGTAAAGCTCGGCCAACTTGACGAAAGCTTTCTGGAGTATGGGCCGCTGGTTCTCAGCTGTTTGTCGAGAGGGAAAGTGATGCGGAGTGGGTGAGTGATGAGAAAACTGAGGCGGAAAATTCTCCACTGACATTTAATTCTTCTGAACATGATCTTTCAGAAAGGAATTCTTTGCTTAATATCTTGAATGCTCTTATTTTAAAGGAGTTCTTCTTTGTACCACCTGGCGTATGGGTAATGCAGTTATGAACTTTCATATTAGGCTTATGTTCCAGTGTTAAATTTTATTATAAAATATAAAAAATATTATTTTGTGCTCTTTTCTAAATCGCAGTTTTCATATAATATTCTAATGTAGATAAGAGAAATTTAAATTCGTACCACCAGGCGTATGAGTAATAAAATTTGAGTTTTGAAAATCTTTGTTAAATTTATATATTATTCAATAAAATCAGAAAAATCATTATTTTTTTTTTGTCAGGAATTTGGTCAGGAATTCATTGTACAACATGGCCTATGAATAATAAAATATATAATAAAGAAAAAATTATTTAAAAAATTTGTTTTTCCTAAATATTTTCCTTATAATTTGTTCGTAGTTCCCAAATACTAAGTCGAGCTTAAAATAAGGTCTTGAAGACATTTCTCTCAAGTTTAAACCCATTTAGAATAGGAGTCCCATTTAGAATTTATTGACAAAATACTCCTTTGAGACACAATGGCGATCTAAAAATAGCCAGCCAGCCAAAGGCAATTAAAATGACAAAAGAAATAAAAGCTCGGAATTCGTCTTTGTTTGTTCAACGCGAGTCGAGTCAGCTTGTCAAATTTCATGAATGAACCCTAAAGCGCAATTGATAAAGTCGAAAAATGAAAAAAAAAAAGAAAAAAAAAAAAAGAATGGGAAAAAGCAACAACCGCATATGAAAAGCCAATGCACAGAAATAGAAGCTTCGTCAAGTTGGCCCGCGAATATGTCCAACCAAAATAGCAAAGAGCCAGGCCATGAAATAGGCAAAAAATAGCTCCACGAGTCGCCAAATGGCGCAAACTCTATCCGAAGCATACCGTTCTTTTCCCGCCCACGGTCCTGCCGCATCATCTGTCTTTGTTGCTCGCGCCTGATTACTTTTGATGAATGAAAAGCTTTTTGTTTTGGCTTTGCCGCTATCTGCGCTACCGCGTGGCAAGGTGGGTGGTGTGGGTGGACGGCGAAAACACCCGCTCAACCCGCTCTTACCGCAAGAGAGCATGTTGTAGTTGTAAAACAGTGACAGCCACTGACGTCCCCGCATAGTAAAAGCTTGCTGTAAGTCATGGGCTGGATGAGTGAGGCGCGGGGTAGAGCCGGAGTTCCGGAGTGGGTGGGATTCCGAGCGTCACATGTCTTTTTCGATCCGCATGACTAATATAGGCAAATGGCAAGTGCCGTCAGGGTGGCAGGATGTGGCGCACATTTGGCGACATGCCAGGGCAGATACGCATTCCGAAACGAAGTGTTCGAGAAACTTGGCCTGCACAATAAGAATCTTATTTAAATTATAAATTATATGAAGACATTTATGTTTCTTTGTTGAAATGTCTCCTTTTTAAAAATAATATACATCTTAGTTTCCTTTCTTACATTGTTTCTTAGGAAATTTTTATTCATTTTCCGTTTCTCAATTAAAGTGTAAAAAACAACACGTTATGTTTTTTTAAGTATGAGCCATAGGACTCTGACGGATTTTTACCGGCCGGGGAACCAGTGGGGTGTTTGCCGCTGATGTCGTCACTGAATCCATGGATACGGCGTTGAATCATTCATCGGAAAAGGCGATGGGTTGAGTGGGTGTGTTTTTATGACATGCCCCGACAAAACAGAAACTTTTCCTGCGGCAGATTGAACTACAAGCTGAAGTTTACAAGCGGCAGCCATTCTTGTGATTTGTTTTGCAAAACGTTCGGCTATCTTCGGCGTGTGTCGAATGCGTCAAACGTGAAACTTTGAGTCGAGAAAAGCATACCAGAGCAGACGTGGATATACATATATGGGAATATAATGATATCCCCGTGCCATTGCCACTGGCGCACTCCTGCCATCTAACGAATGTGGCATCATTAGTTCTGTCATAGTCATAAATCATGAGGCACTCCCTCCCAAACAGATGTAGCCGGCGGCGGCACGCCAAGGAGGCAAGGACGAATGTACGGAATATTGCGGCAGGACTGCATTGCTAATAATGTCACGTAGCACAGCTTTTGACAGCCAAGTGTCACTCTCCCCCGGTGTCCTTGGAGGATGGTCATGATTATATGCCTCTTAACACGGCTAATTGTGGGAGAAGTTATAGAGGTCTGCCAGGGAGGGAAGTACCTGGCGAAAAAAATCCATTTAAATATTTTGTAATCTTGTGTAGAAGCGAAAATTTAATTACAAAAACCAAGCACCGAACAACAGGGCTGAAAATTATGCCAAAACATACGCAAGGACAGCGAACGCGGCCGCCATACAAATAAACTCGAGAACGGCGGAAGGAAAAACTCATTTCGCAGCGCTATCGCCGCTGAGCAATCAGAGCCACCCACCGGCAAATCCTTATCCTTGTCCTTGGCGGCCAAAGACATTTCCTTTTTGTGTGCTCGGTTCTTCTGTCGGCAAATGAAGTGCAAATTATGCCGACGGCCAGTGCATGGAAATGCGCGAAAAGCAAAAAACAAAGCGCTTTTTCCGTCCCGTGCCCCAAAAAGTATGCCATACATTTTCCGGAAACACGAAAACTGTCGGGAGGGGTACTTTGGGGCTCGAGATTACATGTTAAAGCATAACTTTATGGAGGTTAGAGCATGGATTCGTCCTCGCCCTTCTATCCAACGCCCTCTATAATGCTTGGCGCGTGGCATTGTCAACGAAATCGGCGCCACTCGAAATGGTCGCGTGTAGTCGGTGGTTTGCGGCAACCTCGTCGGTTCCCAGCCGGTCTTTCAGGCTGGATGCCATATCTTGTTGCGCATTTGTCCATGTACCCGGTCAATGTTCGAGCCCGGCCAGTGCCAAACTGACGTCAGCGTCCCCCATTTACCGTTTAAAAGCGCCCTAGCCCCATCACCCACATCTCCCACACCCACATTTTCTATTTCATCACTCCCCCGATCCCTCGGCTGCCAACTCTCTAACACGCACAGCTCCGCCCCTGTCCAAGGCCAAACAAACGGACTTCCAATGTCGCGTGACGCACAAGGATATTGAGTCCTGTTATTGTCGTCGTCGCAGTCGTCCTTGTTGTTGTTGTGGTTGCCGCCTTAGATGAATTTCTTTTCGCCCGGCTTGCTGATGGTGTTTACGCCATCACGTGTTTGCCCAGCCAATTAGAGTTATTGTCCACCAGAGAGAGAAGGAGCATGGAGCTTTATAAGCTTTCTCTACTTAGCAGAGGCGCAAACCACAACCCGGGAAAATCCCGATTGGGAAATTCAGGAGCGGCTTCGGAGGTACGCATTACATATTTTAATATTTTTTATGCGAATGGATAAAATAAATGCTTAAAGTTATCACAGGAATTCTGAATATTTTTAAAATGTTTATCGATTTATTATTATCTCAAGTTCCAAAGAATTGCTGGACAGTTTAGAAGTAGGGTTCTTGTTTTCAGATATTTGACTAGAAAGGCATCAATACCCAGTGGCACTCTGGCTAGAAGCGCGTGATCTTGTTGTTTTCAGGTGATGGCGGCAGCGAGGACACCGAAGAGCGGGACGGACTTTGATGTGGGCGGGGAGGAGGACGTTGTGGGTTTATGTTGGCGTTGGCCTGACGGAGATTGGCAAAGAATTGCTGGCGCCTCGGCCCGCCGCCTCGCAGGGGTAACGTGGGGATCTCGCTGGGCGACTGGTGATTGACCTCCTCCTGGGAACAGTGGCGCATGGCGGGATTCACACACTCGTAGACGCTCTGAATCGAAATTTTAAAGAAATTTAATTTATTTCAGGTCTTAGTAGAATGGTATTCCTACCTGTTCCGAGGAATACTGATTGTTTTGGGCAAACGCCAGCGAGGTGAGCGAGGGCAGTGCCTGAGCTATGTCCGACCGCTCGATGCCCCTTACGATGAGGAAAGTGCGGGGTATCAGGATACCCACCAGCACAGCCCATCCGGATGCCTGGAGTCCCAAGGGAATCGCGGCATCTCGCCATTCGTCGCCGAAGAGGGACAGCACTATCCAGGCCACCCAGATAACCATGATGAGCACTGCTCCGATAACAATAAGGATTCCTTCACGGTAGTTGCGCTGGGATCGGTAGATCGAGGGTATCAGGGCGCCGACGCAGCAGAGAAGCACAAAGTCGTAAGCCACGAGGCCCCACAACCACCTGCCGTAGTAGATGTTCTCACAGGAAACCGCCTCCGAGGCCACATGCATCACGACGAGAAGCTGCACTGACATGCCCACCTGGACAATCACGCTGAAGGCGCAAATCACCGCCTGGATATAACCATTGACGTGGGATAGGAACCCTCCTTCGGAGCCAATGGAGCCCAGCATTATAGCACGGCAGAGGAGCAGAGAGAAGACGAAGCAGTACACCAAGGTCATGATGAATACCCTCACAGCGCACAAGGTGTTCAAGGTCTGGGCATCCTCGAAGGTCACATGCGAGTTGCGCTGCTCGCCCACGTACTCGATCGAAAAGGGAACAAAGGAGCAGAAGACCAGGATCAGCGAGAGGAGTAGCAGGATCGAGGTGGCTGGGTTGCCTTCGAAGACATCGCCCAGGGAGATGCGCACCACTATGAAGACCAGGATGGCCAGCGTGGCTATCAGGCCGAGAATGGCGGCCGTCAGCCCAGTTGCCACCCAGGTGTCCATCTTGATGCGCCAAAACATCACCGACTCGCCGTCGAACAGGAACGGATACCTGCGGTTGTCTCCGGCACTGTACTGGCAGTTAAAGACCTGACCGAACTTTGTCTTCAGCTCCAGACTGGTGCCATTGTCCCGGTTGTAGTGGTAGTAGGTGGTCACGTTGGTCACAAAATTCTGGGAGGCGATCTCACGCAGCTCAGTCCGAGATTCGCCAGTTATCTTGTCCAGAGTCAGAACCTTCTTCTGGTACATCTGGAAGTTCATGGCAGTGCCCAGTTTGCGCATCGCCAGCAGGGCCAAGATCTCTGGAATCTCGTGCAGCTGCCGGAACTCCGATGTCCGCCAGTCCTCGATGAAGTTCAGAAAGTTGAAGCAGCTCTCCAGTACGTACAACTGCTCATCCCGCTTGCAGTGCTTGGCCAGGGAGCCGCGGAGCCAGTTCATCAGGTCGATAATGGATCCGGCGAGGCTGAGCACCCGCGAAGGCACTATGCTCTTCCCGATCAGCACCTCGTCCAGGGTGGTGGGTGAGGGATCCAGTTCTACGGCGGTGCCAAGGTCGATTTCATTCTCCATTAGGATGAAGGCTCGGTTCGGCAGCTCTATGGACGATGATATACAAAATTATACTGTTAAGATATAACTATAGAACTAATCTCACCCGCCAGAAACTCATCATCCGTTCGATCGGTGGGCACTGCGAATATGGTTCCGTTCTCCTTGAAGTGACTGGCCACCTTGTTGCCAAATAAGATGTACACGTTCTCCTCGCTCTTGAAGTGCATCAGGCACATGTGCTCCTGGCGGGCAGCCTCCATGAAGTCGTTGTACATCTCTAGAGTTTCGGTGGCAATCTCGACGGAGGCAATTTTCTCTCCCCAGGGCATTTGGTGCAATAAGTGGGCCACTTTGGGGAACAAATGAGCTCTGGTGCCTGGGATGGGCCAGATGTTGTATTCAAGGTCCTTGATAACCGATTCCAGCTGCTTGTAGAGCTCAAAGTCCATGAATATGCCCATGGCATACGTGGTGCACTGCTGGAGGTACTGAACCTCCTGGAGAAGGATGTTTTCGGCCAGGCTGCTGTTCTCGATATGTATGGCGCGAGTTCCTTTAAAAATAATTAAGTATTTTTGATTAAAATATTTTTACTTTTAATTTTTAACCATTTTATTTTGTTTTGTTACCAATTTCAAAGTCTGCCATTATGATGTTGGCCTGATTGACTCGATTAATCACAAACAGGGCCGAGATGGGGTCCTTGGTCAGAACACTGAGAATCACGTCGCCCTCTATGATCTGAACAAACTCCTCTTGTTTCCGGATAACTGTGCCCTCGTCCGCACTGTTTACGGTCATCTGGAGACCGTTGAGGCATATCTCGGGCACCAAACTGGCGGTGGGAGCACTGGATCCCGAACTGCTGCCACTTTCCTCCGTCGTGGAGGAAATCAGGGGGGCCAGTAGTCCGTCCGACGAGCTAGATCCTCCATCTTCGGTGGTGCTGGAGGCAGCTGTTGTGGGAGTTCTTGTGGTAATACTGCTGGGCTTAGCCTGTTGGCTTGTGGGCTGCGGCTTGGTAATGCGAAGGGGCACGGACTTCTTGGTGGGTGAAGTCACCTCCGCTCCATGGCAGAACAGTGTAAAAATGATGCATAATAAAACTGCAAATGTTTAAATTAAATATTAAGACATATATTGAGACTAATACCCATAGAATTGAATGCCATAACTTGAGGAGAAAAATCATAAGAGAATCATTTTCCCTACTTAATAATGTAATTAATAGATATTAGGCATCCAAAAGTGGCCTTCATTGTTTAATTGTCTTCTATTCCATTGAATATCTTGTTGGCTTCGTTTACAAAGTACTTACCCAACTGTAATGGCTTTTTTTGACCGCACTGCCACGAACTCATGGCCCTTCTTCAGAAGCTTTATGGTTTTCAATTTAATTTTTATTTTATCGTTCTTCACAGTTCTTTTTTAATATTTAGGAATAATTATCAGCATTTTATGAGCACTCTGGAAGAGAGAGAATATTGGAATTTGAGAATTGAACGCGACGGCAAGTGCTTGTTGGACAGGGCTTTGAATCGTTATGCGAACTTCTGGACATTTTAATTTTAGCTTTTGCCATTTTTCCTTGCCACTTCAACCATTTTCCATTTGCCATTTACCGCCTGCGTTGAGAGTGTTGCACTTTAATCGCATTAAAAATTGTCACACTAACACAGAGCCCGGCCAGAGCCAGAGCCAGAGCCATACACCAGAGTCTTTGGCGTGACACAGTTTCCTCTTTTGCATTTTTCCTTGTATTGCCGACTCTTTGTGATTTTCCCTACGACTACTATCAGTGCAAAGTAATGCGGCGGAAAATATTTCTCTTTCTCATATTCTCTCACTCTAGATTCTAGAAGAAAAATCAATAGTATTATTTTGAGGCACACACAGTCTTTATAACATAGTTCCACAGATTCACGCACTCATCGCGGCACTGGGCCCTCTGGCGATCTAGGCCGTAATATGTTAGTTTTGGTTTCAAGCACGGATTCACAGAAAAAATGCAAAAAAAAATCAAAAAACTACAAACTGAATGCTTCAGCGATTTTAGGGTCAATTAAATGCTGTCGTTTTTATATTTGGTCAGTGAGGTACGCAACTCTCGGCGAACAATCGTCTGATTTGTAAGCCCGCCTGTTAGCGGATGCACCATTGCAGTGCCCCAAGTTGCAATTATGTTCTATTGGTTTTTTATTCGGTTTGTTTTATTTTTTAGTTTTTCTCTTTTTTATTCATATGCTTTGGGACCCACCCTCGCAGGTCGAAACACGGAACACTGATGTGGCAAGGTTTTGCACCTGTTTTGGCTTTTGTTTTGACTAACTTGGCTTAGGCCGGCCACCCGATGGTTGTTATGGTTATTGGCTCAAACAGTCACTCAACGGCGTTGAGTGCTTTTGACTTGCCCCATCGAGTGTAAATTTTCCCATAATTATAAACCAACCAAATATGTACAGAGGGTAACGCAACGCAACCCCTAAGGGTTCAAATATTGGTCATTCCAATTTGCCGACTCACTAAGAAAAGTTTCAGGTTGCACCTTTTAGGGGGGTGGCAGGTCACAAAATCCTTGAAGAGCTCTAAGGATACACTTATACAATATGCACTTTGTCACTTGCAGTTCCAAAATATTTTCATTTAATTCGAGAGACACTTAATCTAAGGTTAGGCACACGGGCCTTGGGCTGTGACATTCGCAGAGCGCACATCCGGGTTTTCGAATCGGTTTTTTGCATAACACTTTTAATTAATGTCAACAGAGAAAGCAATCAAAATACAAATTGCATTCAGTCACTTTTCACAGTCACATTCGCCCTCCAACACCCCTGGGAAATTCGACACAAGATAGCTTTTTATCAATATTTAAAACATCACTTTTTGGTAGCAAATGGGCTGATATTTTTTCACAAATATAGTATTCCGAGTTACAAAGCCGCAATGTGTTGCCTCCGGGCCACGTTCGCGTCTCAACTGTTTGGCCGAAACGCAGACACGGAAGAATTGACTGAGCCGCGACTGCTGTAAGCCCATAAAAATGCAGCTGCAGGATGCCCCGGGGTCGGGCTTGGTGGGGGTGGCTAGGCCTTAGTTTCCACTCGACTCGCTAGTAGCCCTCACCTGCCCCGTTTTTGGTGTCAGCTCAGGTGGCTTGCTTTGCAGTCAATATAATATACAGTTATTAGTGACACCAATGAGCATTACTTAGCTGGGATTGAACTTGTTGGGGGCAAATAGGTCAGTTATTATATGTTTATGATAAAAGAAACTATTACACCCCTTTGAATATATTCCAAGAATTACTTGATCTATACAAGCTACTTTAATAACTACTTAATAATTAAAAAAAACTCGAATTTTTCTTTCGGAATTGGATTCCGCAAAGATTTTACAATTTCTGATTTATTCTCAACTAAAACATCGTGTCTTTATGTTTCAAGTTCATCCCTTCAACGCGAATAGCTGCGTGTGCCGGACGTTAGGAAGGTCCTTGCTAATTTTTATAGAACCAGGTCCGAAGCCGAAATGAATTATTTTTGGTTTTACAATATCGATAGGATAATTTTGTGCATTCTAAACAAAGATTTGAACAGCAAATCGGGATAACGCAAACGCAGTTTGCATGTCCTTTCGTGATCTCGACTGCTTCTAGGGTACATTTTGTCCTGTGTGTCTGTCGCAAGTAGCGTAGTATGTTTTTGTGTGTTAAAGGATTAAAGCTTCATATCATAGTTGCTACAGTTGCGTCTCAATTATTGGCCGTCGCCGGCGCCCTTATTGACGGGTCTCCGGAACGATTTTTGTGGCGCCCGAGTGGTCACATCTCCAGCTCCGTACTTCATGCAGTCGTCGTCGTCGCTGCCGGACGATAATTCAGAGGAGAACTGGAACTCGTCCATTTCGGTATAGGTCTCATCCATGCTATCCACAGGGGTGTCGTTCTCGGCACCGTCTGCCTTCTTATCGACCTGGCAGTCGGCTAATTTTTGAGCAAAAGCCTTGGCGGGAGAGTCCCCGACTCCAGAATTGGAATTCTTCTTGGCAACCATTATGTCATCAAGGTTTGGAAGAGTATCATTCATGACTTGGCCGCTAAGGTCTTTTGATTCCATCTGAGTGCAGAAGCGCTGGATGTGGCCCAATACTTCGCGCATACATAGCTCCGAGGACTTGGCATTCAGGCTCTGCTCCGAGGAGGACTTGTGAGCGTCAGGCATCGGAGATGGGGTCGTCAGCACCGGCTGCGCCTGATGGGACTTAGGGGTGCTGTGGAAGGGTCCAACCTTCAGGGCCTCCATCAAGTCTTTTTTGGTTACGCTGCCTGTCGTGTAATTCTTACTCTTGGTGACCTTTCCCGTAGGATGCTTCATGACCTGGGACGTCTTGAAGCCCAGGTTCTTGGTGGCCGAGTCCGCGGCCGAAAGGTTTAGCTGCGAAGCGTTCACCATTTCCGGCGTTGGCTTGCCGGTCATCATGTACTGATGCTGGTAGAACATCTTGTCATACTCGGACTTCATGCACAAGTACTTAAAGTGCCTCGAATTCTCCTCTCCATAATAAATAACCTCTGAAAAGTCAAGCTTTATGATAATCTTATAAACTTAAACTAAACTATGAAACCTACTGCCGGTGACTTGTTCTTGCAGTTTATCCAAGTTTTCGTTGGTCTGCTTGAGCTCCCCGAAGAAGCGATCGATCTTGTGGCCCAGATCACGGAAGCTTTTCACCAAACCATCAGAGATGGTGTTCTAGGTGGGGTAGAAAAAATAATGTTTTTATGAAAAAGGGAGAAAGTTATAAAAGTTTTAAGATAAAGTAGAGAAATCTTTGAGCGTAACCTATACCATGAAAACTAATAGAGGCTTTACTAAAAAGAATAATAAGGATCCCCAGATTAAAATTGAAACTGAAACACCCCAAAATTAAGGCAGTAAGCTAGCTATATACATAATTATTTCTTATATCAGAAATAATCATCTGGATTAGATCCAGATCACCCTTTTAATATGTAGGTATAACAAAAACTCGACCAAAACATACCCCTACAGCCGTTTGAACGGTCTGGCGGATCAACTCGAAGAACTCCTCTGGATCGTCGTCCTTCTCGTCATCGTCATCGGCGGTACTCACGTGCACTTTGCTCGTGGGATTCGGCTGCCGCCCACGCGAGTGCTTCTGATGCGAGTTGAGGCTGTGGTGGGCTTGGTGATGGTGGTGGTGCTGATGCATCTGCTGTACCTGGTGTTGGGGCTGTAACTGATGCTTACTGTGGTGGGTCAACTGCTGCTGGTGGAGCTGATGTTGTGTCGGATGCGAGTGGGTCAAGATACCGGGCTGCATCTGATGGACATGGGAGTGCTGACGACGGTTATTGCACTGGTTCGAGGCTGCTGGCATAAGCTCCTTGTCCGAGAAGTCCATGTTATCCTCGATGCCAAAGGCGGCGCGTTGCGAGGTGGCTTTCCCGTGTCCATGCATGCGATGGCTATCCTTTGGCTTGGCCAAGCTAAAGACACTGTTGTTCAGCTTGTTCTCGGGAAGTGTGAAGTGGGGCACCTTCGCCATCTGGGCGTGACGAGCACTGGCCTTATTGGCGATGGAGTTTCGCCTGGAGGACATGGCGTTGTAGGGCGACGGCTGGTGGTGGCCGTGGCCGGGCATCATCTGGGATACCGACGGCTGTGTTCCACTGGCGTTCCTTAGGTTGGCCGCCGTCAGGGGTAGATTTGTGGTGATGTAGTAATCGTTTTCGGTCACGAAACTACGCTGTGTGCGAGACTCCATCTGCCGGTTGCTCATCGTTCCATTCACCCCGGCCCCGGCCCCGGCACCACCGCCTCCCCCAGCACCACCCGCCATGGCTCGCTCGGCCCGCAATGCGGCGGTCTTGGTCATTCCCACATGTGACACCACCATCGACTTGGCTGGGTGTATGGGGTCCATCTTGGAGCCGTACACCTCCTCGATCCCCTTGCGACGACTGGGGCGCACCATTTTCATCGGACCACTGGCCGATCAAGAAATCACGAAGCAATTCTCGGGATACACTGGTCTTTCTTCTCTAGTGCCTGTTCCAGTTCAGCCAGTTTCGATCGCTTCGTGTTCTACCAGAAAACGCAAATCAAAAAAAAAGTGTGAACTGTATTTTGAATGTTTTTCACTAATATATGTGCTTCGGGTGATTTATCTTAAATGAGTAGAAAGGGTAGAAAATGTTTATAGGTGTTGTGCAAGGCCAACTTGAATTGAATTCTAAAACAGTGTTACTGTTACTTGGTATGTAGGCTGTACAATTAAAAGGAAAGGCCTGCTTTGCTGCAATGATTATTAACTTATTTTTATACCCTTGCAGAGGGTATTATATTTTTGGTCAAAAGTGTGCAACGCAGTGAAGGAGACATTTCCGACCCCATAAAGTATATGTATTCTTGATCAGGATCACCTCCTGAGTTGATATGAGCATGTCCGTCTGTCTATTTCTACGAAAACTAGTCTCTCAGTTTTAAAGCTGTCGACTTGAAACTTTGCATACACCCTTCTTTCTTTCGCACGCAATATATAAGTCGGAACGACCGGAATCGGCCGACTATATCCTATAGCTGTCATATAACTGATTGATCGGAAATGGTATAACTTTTGTGTTTTTGGAGTTAGAGAATTCAAATGAATGAATGCTTCTTTTGGTAAAATAATACGATCTACCAAATTTTATAAGGCCGACTTTATCCTCTAGCTGTCCTATAACTCTTGCCAATAACCATCCGATATGACGTTTTATAGTGACACATCTACGCATATATCCGGAGATAAGTCGCTTAGAGCGACTTATATCTCCGCAATCAGATAAGATTCCTGATTGTCAGGAAGCTTTGCAGATTTATTAGTTATTATATAGAAGTTTGGGACTTGTTTTGAATTTTGTTTTGTAATGAATTGGTTATATTATGATATTCTCATAAGGGTCGGCCAACTATATCTGATTTTTGCAATTTATTATACAAATATCCGGTTGCAAGGGTATACTTTCCTTTCTTGTTTAATATTATTTTGCAGACTTTCTCAAAATTGATGGTCTTACTTTAGCCAAGAATCATCATTGAAGCCAAGGATTAACATTATTATACAACCTTAAATAACTTTATTATAACTTACAGTGTTTGTAAGTAACTCCTGAGCTGAAAACCAAACAAATGGCAACAAAGGCAGTTCTTCTCCCAAGAGATATTAAAGCCTATTGAACATCCATCCATCAAGTCGAATTTCACACCTCAAGTACCAGCGTTTCATTATAAATGCCGTGCAGTGAGATGAGAAGACTTTCCCGAAAATTTGTTTACCTTTAGCCGCTCAACTAACCGCAAGTGGCAATGACACAGACCAAAGGCCACAGACTGCGGTTCAATGTTTGCCAGCTTTGCCGGAAATATTTGTTTGATTTTATGCCAAATCAAATGCTAATGAGCTGCAGTTGATTGCGGCTGCTACTTATGCTCCGCCTGCTCTGGGAAGTGCTTCAAAGCACGTCGACACCGCTCCCGAAAAATTATTACAAATATTTATCCGATTATTTACCTTTGAACCGTCCCCGGATGGAGGGCGGGGATGTGGGTGTCGAATGTATCATCCGAGGCGCATGATTCGACACGGACGACCACGCAGGATGAATCCTTAAGTACCCAACTTGCCGGCGCGGTGGCTTTAAGGCCTGAAGTCAGGAGTCCATGTCTGGCCTGCTGAAAATAGACCGCTCAGCCTCAGGTTACAGACACTCAAGACATAAAATAGAAATACGGCCTAGTGAAGAGGGGGCAAGGGCTTAATAAAGACCCGAATCGGATGGGCCCTTTAAAAATTGGGTCACCCGGAGACAGAGCCTTGAAACAGAAAACCCAGGGCATGACTAACTCCTTGCTTCATATCCGAATGTCCGCCCGTCCTCATTATGCAAATTGCGCATACGACGCGTGTGCCGGATGGCTGCGGGCCCCAGCATGAGGCATTATCCTATTTCTGCAAGCAGATAATTTTGCTGACAATCTGTTGCATGCGATAAGCCACAAACAAAGTTATTACGAACAAGATGCTATCCGTTTGGATAATTTTTAATTTAATGCCCGCCCCGATAGTTTACTCTAAATGACCTCATTTAAAATGCGTGAGAGCGGTTGTATGCATAGATACAAGCTATCCATGAATGCCGACGACAGACAGTGTCGCCGCCTGCAGCCTGCAGTTGACCACAGTCCTGGCGTGTCCTTCGAATGAGTTTCCCTGCGAATATCCATTATGTGGCAACCGTCGGAGGCCAGGCTTTATTTGCTGAGACTCCATGAAAGGCTGTCACCAAGTTGAATGGCCCTGACGCTGGAGTTGGCATATCCCGATATATAGCCACACTTGTTTATAATCATCACTTGCTTGCTAGCTGCTCCAATGAGACTCTTGATTTGTGGCTCTGACTGACAAACGATCTGTCGAGTGTCGCCTCAGATTAGCTGCAAAATGCGAACTAAATTAGAAGAGCCGAGGGGGCCGTCAAAAACGTGAGCCACTCGGAATGAATATTAGTCATTAGCATTAGGCACAACGATAAATTTTGATGTGGCACTACCCAAGCACTACACCAGCTTAAGGCCGAAACATTTCCAAGAAATTTATCACCCAAGAAAGTTTAGCCCGCGGCGCAGATAAATCAAATGAGTGCTGACCGCGTGTCATTCGCCAGCAAATTGTTGTGTATTTATAAGCCGTATAAAATCAGAAATGTTTCCGCTGGCGTTTGTTTTATTTTAATTGCGGACCCGACCAATTAAAAGCCAAGCAAGCATTGCAGTTACAGTTTTCAGACGCATAAATTCTTCAGCGCTGTCATCGGGTCTCTTCAAGACTGCCCACCCAAAATACGTCACTTTTCAGTTTTCTATTCTTAGTTGGAATGAGGAATTTCACATTAAAAGACCGGAAAGTGTTGAGCTCATTTAAGGATTTATCTCTACATATTTATGTTTCAAACAAGTAAATTATTTAAAGCACTTTTATTTATTTAATTCAAGAGCTATTTATTGCCGATTATTTATTTTAAAACCAGACAAACATGACGAGAGACATCGCAGGCGAAAATTGCCCTGTGCTTTATGACAAAATGTTCACAATAAATAAATGATACAATAAAATAAATTGCCGCTACAGATATGAGACAAATAAATTTGCTTATTTATGCGATGCTGACAAAGTTTCCAACAAAATTTCTCGACTCTCGCGATTCGAATTGAGTTTCCGAACTGGCCTTTTCATAAATGCAGCTGCTGTCGCTTTGTTTTGTTTTCTGTTTTATTTTGTTTTAATAAAAATTGCTCTGACTCGACTTTGATTGTTGATGATTATTTTCGTCATTTTGATGGCTTTTTGTCATGAATTCTGAGCAGGGCATTTATGTATGTTTTTTGTGTCATTTTTTAAACACAACAAGATCAGCAGCAGGGTTGTGGCTGGCTCTTTTGTTTTGGCTCACAGTCAGTGCAGAAAACTGAATGAAATGAGAATAAAATAAAATGGTATTTGGGTCAGCGCCATTTTTTACATCACTTCAGTTGCATCAATTAAAGTCATAAATACGGGGAAGACATTTCAAAAAGCAATAAACTTAAAAGGCATTTAAATAACTAAAAAACTACAATCAAAAAAGTATACATAGTATTTTGAAATTAATTTTTAAGAACCCAACAAAAAATTGTGATAAGAAAGCTCCTGGCCATAAAAATGTTGAGCAACCTTAAGCTTTCGATTGCCGGCAGCAACATGTTGCTAGCTCTTACTAACAATAATTAATTGGCCAACTCGTTATAAATATTAACTGAACACTTGAGCCACACATCCGCAAGGCTTGGTCAAGTGCAATGGCAACAGCGACTGAACAACTAAACGATACATAGCATGTTGACAACGTGCAACACCAAAGTGAGGCAAACGAGTCCGGCAACATAAACAAAGAACAGCTGTTTTGGTTGAAAGGTTGTCGGCGAAAGAAGCCGGCTGAGCTTTGTGGAGTGAAATCAGGCTCGTGGGTCGGTTGCCGTCGTGTCGTCGGTGTTGGCCCACCAGAAGCAACGATAGCAGCAGCAGCAGCAGCAACACCAGCAACACTAGCAGCAACAGCAGCCCAAACAGGAAAATCCGCACGACGATGCCACACAGAAATTCAGTTCAATGCGAAATTTTGTATGAACCAGACGCGAAATATTTAAACGCTGCGTGGCCAAAAGAATTTTGTTGGCAAGTGCGTAAATGTTGGCTAAAGCCAACGCGTACCAGAGTTAAGTGCGGGTGTAAGAACTGTGACTAGGAATAGGACAACCACCAATAATGGCATTATATTAACAAGTCGTGGCCCAAAAAGGTTTCAATCAAATTACGTCAATTCGGAAAAAAATTGTAATCAATTTGGCGACTCAATTAGGCAGCAGACTGCCCGGCCATCGCGTGTGCATCTTCCAGATACTCGCCGGACAAGATACAAGCCTGCGGATCGCGTTTGCATGACGAGGCTCATCGCAGCTAACGCCTCGAGTGAAATTTGCTGCACAAATCGGTGTGCAAATTGCAGTTGTCCCGGATTGCTGGCCAATTGGCAGCGGGCTTGTTTAACACATTTTTTTTAACACCGAACTCAATTTCAATTTGAATTCGAACTGTAATTTCAATTTCGATTTCCACTCCAAGTGCACAATATTCAATTGGAATTGCAATTGCAATTCATGTCGCAGCTAGTAGCTTGAGTGAGTATCGCGTTACGATTGCGCAATTGCTAAGCGCCATGCCTTGGACTTTACGGCTATGTGTCTCCCTCTTAGCTCTAAGTATCTATTCAATTTATATATTTGTTCGCATTTAGTTGACAGTGATTAATCTTAACATTTGAATGTGAAATCACGCTGGCCATTGCAAAGGCTTAGCTTGGCAAATAATTTACTATTTTGGATTTGTAAACTGTGCATGTTACACATACGATTTTAACCAGTTTAAAGTGTCAACTAATTATTAGTTATTTCAGAAACAAAAGAATTGGAAAAAATTTAATTAAAATTTCCAGTCTCTGCTGATAGAGGCTTTATTAAATTCAGAAATGCCAAGGCAACTGTGGTGTTAAACTTCTTTGTTGGAAATATAATATCAAGACTAGCATCATAGGTAGCTTTACAAAATATGTCACCAGTATTTTGACCCATTTAAATAGCCAACGAAAGTGTGGCAGCTGTACAAATAAATGTTCTCCGAGTGGTAAAAACCACAGCCATACCTCAGACCGATGTGCATGAACAAGCCAACACAAAGTCCCAATAACTTGACTGGAAATTAAATTTAGTTGAAAATATATATATACCGTCTATAGTTGACAATTTGTTTCAAAGTGCCGGTTACACTGACCAATTCTCAGGGGGAAGGCGGGCCAAACCACAGTATCTCTTGACTGGATCCAGAACAGAGAACAGCGGCTTCAATGGTGTTTGCCAATTAATAGCGAAATTGAGGCAAGATAAAGTTGAACGAGCGTACTTCTCGGAGAAGTAAAACTTGAGGCTTCGCCAGCCTCATTTGTTGTCCTTGGCGTTTGCGGAAGTTGCCAAAATAGCGGGCATGGGCGAGGCACACAGAATGTCAAGTAAATAGAAAAACTTTTCAACTCGGAAAGTGAAAAAAAGTGAAAAAGGCAAACTGCGAGCAGATGAATGTCAGAGGAAAGTCAGTTATGAGCAGGCACCCACCCACTCGACCCACTCAAGCGACTGAACCCACTCACCCCACTAAGGGACAACTCTATTCCCAACTCGGAGTCAATCTCCCCACGACCGCAACTCATGTATCTTTGTGCGGGATGTGGGTCAGCAGTGTTGATTGTGATTGATCTGCGTTTAATGCCATTTTGTTGTTAGACGGAAGCGTAAAAATGGTCAGCTCGGAGCGATGATGTGGCACAAATCTCTGCCAGAGGGTCCTCGGGGGCTGGGTTAGCTGCCATCCGATACACTCCCATCTACACATGCTCGACATATTTATGAAGTTGTTGACTGGTCGGCCGTGCCAGCAATCCCGGCTGACATGCAATCCAGCCAACATATGCCGGGGTCTCCTTTCTCCCTCTCCTCGCATTTTCACGAGCTTCTAACTTTGGGGTCCAGCTAATCATGTCCTTGTTATTGGGTCAGAAAAATGCGCATAAATATCCCAGGAAGTAGGGGCCAAGTTTTGATTCTTGGCTGGAAATATAAAGGTCCTTCCCATAGAAGTTCACCACTGCAGCTGGTACCCGACCTGGCAACTTCTCTTGGAAAGCTGATGTGTGAATTGAACTGGAAATCCCTTTCAGCTTCTATAAGATCATATTCACTTACTCCCCAACCCATTTTACGTCAAAAACATCAGGCAATCCTGGGGTGAGGGCGATCCCAGCTCGACAGCCCTCCCAGATGTATGCAATGGAAGTGCCAGCCATATCACGTTTGAGTGCTATTTGCCAAGCACCATCCCGCCACTCCTCGTTCAGAGTTCTTCAAATACTAGAGCATACATATTTGCACAGAGATACGTGCGTGTAAAATTGCAAATCGCATTTGTAGCTTTGGTTTCGAAGGCTCCCGATGATTTCAATTTCCAATGGCTGGCACTTTTGATGCATTGATTATGTTATTCCCTCTGTTGTCTATTTGCTTAGAAGCTGCTTATGCCAGCTCCTGGTCGTGCGTGGTATCTTTAAATTTAAGACTGGAACAATAACGAACTCCCATCCTCATACCCATTCGTCACGTTCTTATCGAGGGCATACTCCCTTTTATAGAAGTGCATGGCTAATCGCAACTTTACGTGTGTCACGGCCATAAGAAGAGGACAAAAACAGAACCAAAATCCGAAACTCCGCCATTGATTAGGCGACTTCTCGGGGTTACTTTACAGTCTACAAATTTTACATGCCATTGATTTGGCAGTTCGGCCCGAGTTGGGATGGGCCCGAGTGGGGCTGGGCCAGCAATAACAGGAAGTTGTCTATTATACACCCACGACTCTGCCCAAAAAAAGATACAGATTGCAATAAAGATACCCAGACAGACCGTCTTCAGGCTGTCTATCACTCTTCTCCCCGTCCAGAGATTTCCCATTTCCCCAAAGTCTATTTTTTGTATGCTGCACTGGTGCCGGTGGCGGTGCCGGTGCCGTTGCCGGAAACTTCTACCCAAAAGTTTATCATCTTCAGCTGAATGTGCCTCTGATTTGTTGCCACTCCAATATGCCTAATTGAATCTTCGAGTTGCTTCTTTTCGTTGTTCTCCTCCCGTTGTAAATAAATGTATCTAATTTATTTGTTCAAGTTAAATCGTTTGAGAAATTGGGTCACAATGCTCCGGCTCGGCTTGATAGGCAGCGTGATTTACATTCTTTTAAGAATATCGCATTTTGCAATAAAAACTCTGGCAATTTTTGTACAATGTTTTTCCAGCATGTCCCTGAAAATGGCTAATTGCTTTGCAACAATAGGCCACATTGAAATGCAAATTAGACAAAAAATATGTAACAAATAAAAGAGAACTACAGCCTTGTTAAAATCAAAATTAAAGTTTAAATATTCAAAACAAAATGAGGATTTAATCATGTATACTAGAAATAATTTGCACAATTCGCATCCAATTTGTTATTACTGCCATTATTTGTCAACTTAATGTAGCCGAGTCTCGACTCGGGGGGAGATGGCTTCTTCGAGGAGCAGAAAAATCAGATTTATTGTGGCAAGGCCCTCAGCAATAAAAGGCAAAAAAGCTGGCAAACAAGCAAGCAAATGTCTTAAAAAATAAGGCACAACAAGTTTCAAAACACACAATGAAGACCGCCGCAAATGTGTGGCTGCTGTGCCAGCTGTCAATGATTTGTTTCAACAATTTCGCCTGCCGAATGTCTCGTTAAACGCACATAAATATTGTGATTACCTATAATGTGCTGACTGCCTGCCACTCTGTCTGTCTGACTGTCTGCCTTCCTCAGCCTATGTGTCTGGCTGTCTGCCGCAGGAACTCTTCTTATTTTTTGCTGCGCTTGCCACATTTTTAATGATGTGTCGGCCCTGTCCCCACCCAACACTCCACTGAAAAAGGCTTTAACACAACAATTTACTTTTAATACGGCCGCTCTCGGCACTCGCGCCGCTTAATTATCGAGCTCACTGGAGGCCAATAATCGTCGCTGACATTTTAACGGCGGATTTCATACGTTATATTGGCCATGCAGTTATGCATAAATCGCTGCTACTGACATTTCAATAATTTTAAACTGTTATTACTTTGCCATTTATATTCTGGGCGTCGTATTAAGCAGAAGAGCGATTCCGAACATGTGCTGTCCGGGCGTATGAGTAATATTCCTGTTTTACGCCGGCTTAAGAATCATACGGAAAAGGATTAATCTGATACTTTAATTGAATTTTTACAGATTTAATTTAAAGGCTTTTCCAGCCATTGTTCACACTTGTATAAAGTATACGCCTAGTTAACACTAAAACCAAAAGTCCAATTTGCAATTTTAATGGCCAACACCATATATTAGGCAAACAGGCTCTATCCCGCACAGTTTCCCAGCTTTATTTGCCCAGCAGAGCCAGAGTCAGCAGAATTCAAGTTTAAATGTCACATAAATCTCACCACCGGCCAGATAGGACATGGTGGAATTTATCTAAGCCCCTTTATCGGTGCCAGCAACTGTCTAATTAGCCTGGCCAAAAGGGGAGGGGTGATGGGCGATAAGGCCAGACCATGTAAACAGGTTGAGTATCTGTTGAGTTCCATCTACATTAAGCAAAAATAACACCAGCCGGCCATAAAGATGGTTGCTTTCCAAAGTGCGCGTGTCAACACCGAAAATGAAGTGCAGCCCACGCTTGGTGTCAAATATAATAACCATTAGATAAAGCCTGAAAATATATTACGAGCTAATTTTGGCAATATTTTCAATATCAATAGGCTACATAACCTAATTAGCAAATGTCATCTATCCACCTCTATCATCGGATATATATTTTCTATTCAAAACTTGCCATCATCTCTCTGACACTTGTGTAATTTATAGTGTTATTTATTCAGGAACACGTCCTCCTGATTCCTGACAAAGTATCGTCCTCGCTCTGACAAAATTGAAATCGAGAGCAAATAAACTTTTATGCAACTTATTCAAATGCAAAAGTTTTCACTGGGATGGACAGGATTGGGTGGAAACTGGATGGTCTGAGTGAGACTGCAGTTTGGTTGTTGAAAGGATTTTACTTGAATGCATAAGCTACAATCTTGACGCTAATCGATGGAAAAGATTGACACCAAAGTGACTTATGAATAATGAGTGAATGGGGGTGCCTGTTGAAAGTATTTCAGAGTGAGTCACTGCAAACTTTGAAACAATACGCAGCAAAAGTTGCCTACTTCGGTATTCTTTTTATTGCATTAATTTTTTTTTTAGCAAAACAAAAGTTATTTCCAAGCTGTCCAACTTTGCTGAACTGTCTCCTTCAATCATTTATAGAACAGAAAAATACTATTTATTACCAGCCCACCAGATATCTTTGAATAATCTCATTTTGGCCGGGCATTCTAACCATAAGGCACACGAGTGCATAAAAATGACGCCTGAAAACTTAAAGAAAAGCATTTTCGAGGGTACTTAAGACAAACATTGCAAAAGTCATGCACGTTTGTCGCTCAATTGTATTTACATCTGGTTGATTGTGTGTACGGACAAAGTGCTGCAATCAGAGGTTAGACACCTGACCTCTTATGCAAAGCTCACAGGTGAGAGCCTAAGAAGAAACGCCACATGAAAGGAGTAAGCAGCATTTCCAGTCATCGTCGCGAACGTGCCGAGCATTAGAAATGCGATTTTCGAGACCAAAAAGTCGTCGCAATTATGCGGCATTCTGGGCCGGGTTGCTTCTACGGTTCCATGGCTCTAAGGCTGTAATGCTCAAAGACTCTCCTAACACCACCAGGTGATGGCTCTAATGAGAGCCTGGATTTCTCTTAGCTGATTGCCGAAAATGGCATTTGCAGCATCTTGTCGTGCGGCGATTGTTTTGGCGGTCTGCGGCCAGGTCGGGGGCGGTGCTTATTGATTTTGTTCAGGCAGAAGGGAATCGAGACAAATTATTTTACACCTGAACGATTTGCGATATGTCTGCGACCTACCCGCCTCGCCCACCCAACCTGTGATTGACAGCATTTCCAGAAATCCCCAAAACGAAAACAAAACAGACACTGAGGGAATTTTTAATGCGCGATTATAATCTACTTTGAATAGTGGATTAAATTTATAAAGAAGTTTGTTATACTTTAATATAAATATTTAATAAATAAACGATGGTTTAAATGATGAAACTAAATGTTTAAAACAATTCAATAGCAAGTAGATGATATTAATTCATTTCGTACGACGCATGAACGATTTTACAAACTACAGGGTATCTTCTATCTCAAACACCAAAATATTAAAATTAAAATCAAATTTAAAGTAACTCTGATATTTCGCAGTGCAGCTAAAAAAGACGCGCCGAGTCTTCAAGTTAGACGCCTTCTGATTTCCAAAATCAGTCGTTCGGTGAAATTAAAATGCCTGTTTTGTCTCGCGCCTCTCGGGGCGCTCCTATAATTACAGGGGCCTGCCCGGTGGCCCACGTGTGGCAGTTGATTGAAATCGGCTGTTGCATGAAGGTGTCAATCTCTTATTCACTGTGCCCCAAAAAATTGGCAGAAAAAAAAAAATCATTCCAGAAAGTCCGGCTCGCCTGTTGACTTGTCTGCTTCTGACTATTTGCTCATCTGGCCTCGTGCCCACTTTGATTTCGTTTTGTGAATTTCCAATTTTCAGTCGAACCAGTCAGCTGCGTTGCAAGTTTTATTTACGCTGGAATATAATTGCTTTTCATAGGCTCTGTGCTCTCCGACTTTTCGACACTTCCTGGCCGCAGCACTTGTTACATTATTCAGCTTTTAATTAAATACTCTTGGCTTTGGCGCGTGACTTTAATTGTTTGCCCAAGCCCTAGCCCAGATACAGATACAGATACACGGCCCACACCAGAGTGACAGATTTCCAGCGGCTGGTTCGTTGACCAGGCCAAAGGACGGAGGGGACACCGGTGGTAGGGGCAACCCGCTGACAGCTTCAGCAGTATTTTGATTAATTAACGAGCAACGGGCTTTGGGGCCTCTAGGCATCAGAGAAGCATCTGAGCTGCAGGCCTCGTTCTACGTCTATAAGAAAAGTCCTACCTTTTAGAGAGGCATTTGGCTTTAATTTTGATAGGAGTATATAAAACCTTCTTATCTACTTCCAATTATTAATTCATTTTTTATTGTACTTACAACCCATATGGCACAGATAAGTCACTAATTTTTTGAATAAAACATTACCCTTGGAACTGACAGTGAAGACTCCACAGCACTATCGAAAATTCCGAATTCCCACTGGAGCTGTGGTTGTGGCATTTTCTATTTTCTGCATTTGCGACTAATTAAGTCAAGTTCAAAATTCTACTTAACTCGCAACGCGTGCCACCCGCAACTGCTGACAGTGTATGTGGGTGGGTGTGTGGCAAACTGTGTGCTGCATAATTTATGCGGCCCGCTCACGCTCACGGCTCACTCTTGATGGCCAAGTGTCGGTGTATGTGTGTGTCTGACGGATGACGAGAGCAAGGATGCGGCGGCAAGGGCCCGTGGCAGTTGGTTTTCATTAGCACTAACTAGGAGCGTAAGAGGCCATCAGCCAATAGCTAACTAAGTGATTTAACTGTGTGAATATTTCAGGACATTGAAGGCTTTGAGGTTAGTCCTTTGTCTCCCATCTCATGCCAGACAGGCGGAATCTACAGCCCTTTGCTGAACAAAATGAAAATTTATTATTACTCTCACAATTCATTCGCCCCGAGAAACAATTACCTGCAGTGCATACCTTGAATACGCATAAATAATAATAATTTCCCAACGGTCTTCCGTTCGTTTCCACCCCCACCGCCCTTTACTGAGCTAATTAACACCCTCCATCCACTTGGCGATTACTTTTCCGCCAGCATCAGCAGGTTTTGGGGGCAGGAGCTGAAGGCGGCATAATTTATTTATAATTGACTTAATAGACTCAACCATCCCTGTGTTCCGCCCTCGGCATTTAAGCCATTCGAATTAATTATTTTGGCCAATTTATGGCACACCTTTCCGCAGTGCCAAAAAACAGCAGGTGAAGTGTCTTCTTGGCCAAGGTATCAGTTTTCACGGCCCAACCACTCTCTCTTTATTTGCTGCCAAATATCAATCAAACGCCCGAGTGTGTTCACATATTAGGGAAACTTGACAGACAACCAGTCTGACACACTGGCCTTGGGGTTGAAAGTATTTATAAATTATTGTACAAACTCATAATAAATGTGTATTGTTTTTGGTTGTTCGGGAGTCTGCTTAAATATAGAAGAACACGGTGAAAGTCCCTGACAAATGGCTCCCACTCGGCGGCTCAGCTGCCCACACAAGGTGTCAAGGCAACGCGTCGTATACGCAATTCGTTTAACTTTTCTTTTGTCTGATTGCTAAGCGAAAAGAAAAATCATGTCTATGGCTTGAGCTTTGGCTTTAGCTTTAGCTTTAGCCTGATCTCTTACCTCCGGTAACCACGTGCCCGTCAACTTAGACCCAGTGTTTCATTCATAATGTCTGCCTGGCCGATAAGAAAGTCAAACTTTAAAACATATCATGGACCACCCGGCCGAAGACTTAATCTCGTGTGGCAAATGTTTTGACGCAATTTCGCCCAGCCCATTTTACATTTACATACATTTGTCTAACTTTTGCCCAAATGGTCCAGGAATATAAGGTGCAGGGGCAGGCGGCAGCTGACATTCCCTCTCCGCCGTCTGCCGTCTGGCGGCGTCTTTATTGTTTCGCAAACTGTTTTACAGGTGCTACAAATTTGAATATAAATACACAAGCAGCCAGCGAGCACGCTGTGTGCAATAATAAAATGAAATGCCATTCAATGGCGTCTCTGTGAAAGGTGCACTATGGCTTTACACATCCAAGTTCTAAGTAAAAATATTCCAAAGATAAAAATATTTGGATGACACTCCACGTGGGTTACCATAAAAGATCATTTAATTCCTTTTTTAAAAATAAGACAAATTTTATATACCTTTAAATTCAATTTTTGTCATAAAATCTTATAGACCTACCCACTGTACATAACCATTGCCACGTTGAAAAGACGAGTCGGCATTTTTGGCCAATGGGGACCATTCCAGGGGGCCGCAAAAGTTGAATACTCACACACTTGCCCACACTCCCAGGCAGGCTGCAACTTTTCAATTTGCTCGCCTCGTCTATTTACAATTTAAGAAAACAAAACCAAGCCAAACCGAACCGAACCGAAATGAAAATGCTGGGAGCCGGCCTGGGCTGAGAAAATGGCATGAAAATTCACCGAGACAACCAAACGAGCCTTGATATCCAGTTTCGGCTACCATTTTGAAATTTGCGTGTGTTTCTTTTTGGGTTTTTGTTTTCAGGGGTCTGCTTTCCAACACAACGTGCGACTATGTCTGTCATTTAGATTTAAATTTAGTGGCTACTTAAGGCCCCGGCGTCTTAAGTGGATTTTTAGAGACAGTCTGAATGGTGCGATCCGAAAACGGCTTTCAAATTGTCAATTAGTCTGCTGTTCGCACAATCAAAGTACCAAATGTGAAACAAATTCAAACATAATGAAAACGAATCGCCGTGGCATGCTATCAGCGAGCATATGCAAAAGGGGACTCCCCTTAGCTGGAACTGGCTCACAGGCAATTATCCTTTATGCACGTGTCACGCTCCATAAAATTGAAATGAAATACTAAACTGTGCTCGTTATGACTCTGATTGCCATGAGAACTGCAATTGCATGCGAGAAATCGTGCCGCGTGCATTGTCCGAGCCATAAACATAAACCGGGGCCACAGGACACGTCAGGACGGGCCAGGACCAGCCCCGGACCGAGTGACCTAATAAAGTTAGTGCCCGTTTGCTATCTTGCGATGCCATATTTTTTGCAGTTAAATCAATTTTTCATTTTGAGGCAGAATGACGACGCCATTCTCCCATTCCCATTCTCCTAGTTCCATTCTCTTAGTGCACAATATGTGGCACGACAATTGTCACAGAGCACATTAAAAGTGACTCCGGAGCAGACAGCGTAATGGTTTATATAATGCCACGTCCTTTCCCAAAAATACTGAACAACAACATAACATAAATATGCAGCAAGTGGCTCTGGAAGAACAAAAGCCAGATGCATTCAACTTTTATGACTCATACGCCACGTTGCACAGAAAGTATTTTGCCAAGTTTGAAATTGGGATTTTCTGGACAAAAGATATCTTTTAACTTACGAGCCACCATTTTCAAAGAAGCCAATTTGCTGTAAAGACTCTGTTAAGACTTTAAAGAGCTAACAAAAGTCTTGAATTTAAAAATCCACTTTAGTTATTTGTTATTTTTGGTTGCGATATCACAATCCTCTTGCGCGCTTCTTTGATTTCGCAATCAAATTCAATAAACTGCCTTTCGGTTTCAGCGCCTTTCGACGCCAATGGCAGTATCTTAAGTCAATTCGGATGCCAAAAAAAGTGTTGGCTTAAGTGACAGCTTACTCAAAATATGTCAATCAAACTCAGCTTTCGAATTTCACCTTCCTCTATCTTTCAATCTCAAGGCCGAAACAAATATAATACCAAGAACTCAGATTTGGCATCGGTGGAGCAAGGTGTCCTCCCGACTAGACTCGACTCTTATTTTAGGCTATTTTGCATGCAAATTAAATGCGCATTAACAGTTGCCTGAAACTTTAATGCCGAGAGGAACTTATGCAAAGCACAAATGGGTTGATTTTAAGCTCTCAGAACATTTGCATATAGGTATTATAGGTATGTAAATATGGCAAATAAGGACTTTAGCTGGAGGAGTATCCTGATGACCATCGACAAGTTGCCAAGGAATCTTTTGTTTGTTTTTCTTAAAGGCAGATGAAGGACAATGGTTTTAAGTAGATTAAAGCTTTAGGTTTCTAGGCTCGCCTGAGAATTAAGCAAACCGGAGATATTATTTATAATGATGTATGAGAATCGGTTACTATCGCAACTCACGTCTGCCCATCGCACCTCCTGCTCCAGGATCCTGGATCTTTTCCCTCCATGCCACCCTGGGCGACCAAATTGAATGTGTCAGAAAAGAAAGCGGGCGACCAGACGGGTGCGTGCGTCTGTGTTTTTCATATAAATCATTGGCAAAATAGTGGCGTGCCCGCATTAGTGGGCCAAATACCTGGCAGCGGCGCGCAAAAGTTTTTGGCATTTTAAAGGAGAGTTCACTTGCTCAGTTCGGGCACGTTGCGCGAGGCGCCCCGCAAAGTTGCGGCTAATCAATTTAAAGTTGCAGTCAAAGAGCAACAGACCCAGGCGGGAACACGAACACGACCATGAACATGGACAGATGGATGCCAGACATCGTAGTCACATATGCATGCATAAATTTCCGAGAGGCCACATCAAAGTTCAGGGGCTCCTTTGTTTGCGGTCTGCAAACGTGACAATGCTATTTGGGGTTTAAATGTCTATTGTTAGCTGCTAATTGCTGCGAGTCCTGTTCGGTCCGAAGGGCCCAGGGTCAAGACATGCCCGTGGCTGTTTTATTCTATTAGTGACACGTTCGTGGCATTACTTGACACGCGTTCGGTGTCATAAATTATTCCAAATCACTGATCAAATTGCTCGGGGATGGTTTCCGGGTGAAGTGACAATACCAGTATAGATAATTGCTATCAGTATTATTTTACATGCGATAACCATTACTTCGTCGGAATCTGGTTCTACTTCCATTAAGAAACTCGCTTCCAACCCTGATTTACATTCCCCCAAGTCGGCCAAGTCACCCATGACACACGCGGCGTATGCGCGATATTAATAACAGGCCGCGAATCCTGCACCTGCTGGCTCTCGAAATTTACACACAAAAGCCATGTTAACTGAAGCAAATATTTTTTACATTTTGCCGCCGAAGTACTTAAAGCATTTATTACGCGGCTCTTCATTTGGGATTTATGTGTTTTTAAGCATTCGCACAGCCCCGGGCTCAAAGGCGATATAAGAGTATTTTGGGAGATAAATTTTAAATACACTTTTAATTTTCTTTCATTACAGACTGATTGTTTTCCCATTCGAGGTGCAATTTAAATACTTATTTAATTTATCTTTGGATTTTATCGTTGCAGGCTATGGCAGAGTAAGCCCTATCAGGCGGAGCAATGTTGCACTTAAGGCTATTCGATAGCTCGCTTTACATGGCCTCCGCCTCGGAGTCCTCCCTGTCGGCGGGGCCGGGTCGGGTGCTCAATGATAGCCTGGGCGGGGGCGTGGCTACGGCAGCGCCAGTTAATCTGACATACTTCACACCTGCGATATCACATGTGATGCTGGCGCCAGCAGCAACGGCGGCGGCAACAGCCTCGGCTGCAATAGTCCAGACGACAGCGGCGCCGAGCCACGACTTAGAAGCCGTGGCGGCCCAGGCGGAGGTGGATATGAACATGGAACTGGAGGCGGGTGCCGGGGGCAACTCCACAGCGGGGCACCCCGGCGAATTGGACAATTTAAATTCGTTCTACTTTTATGAGGTGAGTGCGAGCTGAAAATTGAGAGAAAACAAACTAAACTAATTTATTTATTCAAATCTGAGTCCCAGCTGCTCTATTTGATTTCGAATTTCATTTTAATATCAGAAGTGCCATAAGAGAGCTGTACGCTTATACGGTAGTTTTTTGTTAGAATTTGAACTTTTAGTCTTTATAAACAAGGGTATAAAAATAGAAGATTAGTTGGTTTATTCATATTTTTTAGGATTCTGGCATAAAAATATCAGAAAATGTTTCACTAAATGATTATTCTGAATAATATTTTACTCAAAAAGATATTTTATGAATTTTAGTATGTAGAAAACTTGTCTGTCAGTGCTCTTAACTTAAACCTGCATACAGAACTAACTTCACCCACAAGATGCAAAATAATCTGTCCGTGTATCCTTGCCAAAAATCAAACAAAGAAAACAAAGGAAACTAAGGAGCAAGGGTCTCAAAGTCACAGCTGCCAGCGCTGGCTTGTTGCTTGATGATACAAATTCCAATTTGTTGCAATTTTCCCTTTCTCGGAAAGCTGGAAAAGCGGAAAACTGAGCAGCAGCAAAGAAAAACTTAATTTCAAGCTGACAAACCAACCAGCAGCGGCGACAAACAATAAAACGCCAAATGTCATTTGGTAACAAAACCGAAGAAAATTAAGAAAACTCAAGAAGAGGCTAAAGTTTTGTTTTTTTTTTTTTTGTTAGAGAGTGGTGGGAAGAAGGTGATTTGCATGCCGGGGAAATCAAGAAACACAGACCACATCAATGGGGGGCAATCAATCAGAGGCATCGCCAGATCGTGACAACAACTTCGATTAAACTAAACTTCCGATTCGTTTCGTTTGGAAGCAGCTACATACATACTGCCATAAAAAGTCCTCCATGTAATGAAATTTCCATACGCCCCATCGTATAAATCACACCATTGTTGGAACGGAAGTAGCCCTCGACCGTCCAATTTCCAGCCAAGGCACAGCAGCCGTCTAAACCATGTGAGCCAAGTTTAAGCGCGCCAATCACTCAAAGTGCGTGCGTGCGTATGGGGATGCCATAAATTTGGGTTTATTTAAATGAGTCCTTTCCAGGACCACAAAAAAGCGGAGGCGCGACGGCATGCTGTGATGCAGGAGACACGACACCATATGGTGTCCCATACTTGGGATGACAACGAAGAGTTTCAAGGGCAAATTGATAATAATATAAGAAGTAAAAATATATTAGTTTATTTCTCTGTGGAGTGAAGAGTAGTTGGGCTTCGAAAAAGAATTTTATTAGAGAAGATAATTTTATACAATTTTATACAATTCAATAACCCACCATTAAAATAAGTGGCCAAACAAAGTCTTGCTTGTCTTTCGAGATTAAAAATTCCTTAATTTATTCAATTAAAAACTTATTACAAATTGATTTTTCTGACGGCAGGTCCTTTGTTTAGCGAACTTTGAGAATCGCTCGAATTGTAAGAACGTTATTATTTTGGTACCTCTGTTAACAGGATTCTGACAACTGGCGGCAAATGAAAAATAAATATAAAATGTTTTATGTAGGTCTGATAGACTTCAAAACGAAACTTTATTTAGATAATCTGTGACATGGAAAATGAAAATAAAAAATTCGAAAAGCTGTGGCGTAAAAAGGTCTCCGACCTGACAATATTTTTGTCTGATACCGTGTGTGTCCCGAGTGGGTGTTGAAGGTAGATGCGGGAGGGTAGGATCCCAGGCATAACAGCTAAAAGGGGTCTCACATGATTTGCAATTTAAATGGCTTAGTTGAGGATTTGCCTTGACCAGCGGTCGTCCGTGGCGCAATCGTGATTGCTTTTTCCATGCCCCAAATCCCCTGTTAACACACATCTCACTACGCTAAATCATCTTTAAGTTAAGCACCAAGTCCCTGCATCCTTTCTGATGTCTCACCTTAAAGTTAAAGGGCCGGACATTAAGCTCGCTGGCCACGGGTGCGCCAATTACAGCTGCATTGGGAGCAGGACGAACCCAAAAGTCCTCACCAGGGCCAGCGGTGCATTGCCGTTCAATAGAGAAATGGGGAGGGGATCTAAAGGCATTATAGCCCTCGTATGAAAACGAGCACTTGGCCACAATTTTCCGATGGGAATCACTTTCCATGCTGGCCCGTGGCAGGAATAATCGAGAGTATTGCGCCATTTTATGTCCGTCTGTTTGTTTGTTTGTTTGCCAGCCTGAGGAAACCAAAGCATATTATGCAGCCGCACATGCCCTGAGCCATTGTTGGTCCATTGATGGAAATTCAAATGCGTAGGAGGAAAATGTAATATTAAAGCTTGACGCCGCCAGTCCTTGACGTATCCTTCACTGGCTGCGTCTCAACGTTTTTGCTCCCATAATTACATATGCTCTAATGAGACTGGCCCTCATTTAGCAAACCGCTTGTCACCGTTCCAAGGTCCCGGCTTTCATATTTCCCCTAGAACACTGGCGCACTTCATCTAATTTTAGCCAGGACCTCATGTGGTGTCCTCTCCCAGTGCATATATTTATGCGACACAGTTTTGATACAACAACGGTGGCCCTGGTGCGCCGGCTAATGTGGCCATCAAAGGCCAAAATTAATTGCTATTTTCTATGGTGCCAAAGTAAATATTTGCAAAAACGAAAAATACAACATGGCCTGTTTGCATGTTGATAAAAGTCAAACAGCTGCCAATATAATAATAGCGGCTAATTTGCCACTCAAACGGAATAAGGATGTGGCTAAAATGTTGCAATAGAATGGAATTTAATACCAACAATCTTAAATACTATGTTACTTTTTAGGTTTCCAAGCCACAAATATGATGAAATTTTCAAGAGGGCTGGTTTAAGGATCCACTTTCTCAGCATAGGCCTTAAAAAAAGGCTTGCCTGCAGGATAAATTTGCGTCCTTGCCGCAATTTTCTCGGCTTTTGCAAATATTATTCTCCGAAAGCGCGTCGATTCCAAGAACTCATTAATCTAGCGTAAAATTTTGTCTTAAGCTTATTTGCCAAGGAAAATTAAGCAGCTCTGGCAGCAGAACGGCGAGACTTGACGCATGTAAAATATGGGACACATGTCGCTGTCTGGGCCTGGCTCTGGCCCTGGGACTGATTTTGATTCTGGGGGCTGTCTTCGAGTCTGGAAGGTTAAACACTTAGTGGCCACAAAGCGGCATCATTAACCGACGGCTGCAGGGAATCTCCATCTCGCCCAGCTCTTTACACATTTTTTCACAGCTTTTTTAGCAATTTAATTTGCTTCGAGCCGAGTATGGAGTGTTGAGCGTCGAGTGCCGACAGTAGATGTACTGGGCAGTAGGGAAAATTACAGCACTAAGCTGCTTGGGGAGACAGACGGGCGACTGAGCTGAGCTGAGCTGCTTGTTTATTGTACCCGTCTTCGAGTATTTGCCCAGCACTCTCTGCAGTAAATAAACATATGTGGGAACTGCCTTCGGAGATGCTGCCATCGGCTCGAAGGAGCTGGAGGAGGTGTAATCACACTTGCCGAGCTTTAACGCAAATTAAAGCATAATTCCAGGCGGCGGACACGCGTGGTTGGGCTTAATTACATTTGCTCCATCCGAGCCGAGTCCGGGTCGCGTCGAGATGTTGACAAAACGAAATGCCCACAAGGACATCAAGACCATCAAGCGCTTGAGTGGCCAACGAGCTGGCCTCAAATGCGACCATGGGGACGATGTGGCGCACACTTGGCTAAAAATGAGTTAACAACATTATTTGCCCATTGGCCAGTGGAATTGTATGTAGCAATGAAACGGCCAAGACCACTCCCGGCTAGGCCAGGCCAAGGCGGTGCGACAATGCGACAAAGCGACCAACATCAATTTTATTAAGGCAGCAACGTGATAGGATGGCCGCAGGTCCTTGATGACTTCTGCCGTTTTCTATGCGCTCGCCGCATCCTTGGGCCAGGCCCATAAAATACGTTTTGACAAGAGTTTTATCTGGCACGTCGCCTGTTAGTTGGATGTGTCATAGCGATTTATAAGGATTTGTTGCTGCCAGGAATATCCTGTGACAGTTGCATTGAAAGAAATTGTTTCCAATCCTTATATTGTTGGATTTTCAAATATTACATAAACATTAAAAACATTTTTATCTTTTCAGAATATAAATATTAATATTTATGATGAATACACTAGTGTTTTAATTATCCTGAAATGTGAATTCTTGTATTTCAGTGTAGCCTTTGTTTGTTTTGGAAAAAATATGAGAATTGTATTTCATTTCGCATTGGAAGTCAATGTACTTCCGCCACTTTAATCTAAGCGAGATGAGGCCGCAGGACAGGTTTCTTGACTTTTCGGCTTGGATGATTTTTTGGCAGCTCATCAAGCGTTCACCGACACCGACAAGAACACCAAGCCAACACCAGGGAGTAGTTCAATTCCATGTCTCAGGTTCAATGGTCTTGCCAAGAGATGGCGAATCTTTTAATGGCCGTATTTTGCAAAACAGACTGTTCAAATTCCCCAAAGTGTCACTTGACCAACAAAATCAATAAGCGTCTTCTGCCAACTAATTGTTATAATTTGCCTCCTCGGATCCCAGCCTGTCCCATCCTGCAAGCCTGTCAATGGCTATAAACGGGCTAAATTTCGAAACTTATGCGAGACGACAACAGCAACAATGGAAGTGTTAATTTCACAAATATTTTCGAGAACCAAACCGGGGGTGGATGGATGAAGAATTGACTTAATGAGTGCTCGAGTTAATTGTTGGTTTATTTGTCACGCTTGAACTTTGAACTCGAAGCAACAAACAAAGAGGAGAGAGGGTGCCCCAAAAAGTTTTCCACCCAACGGGTTGCCCTTTGAAATGGGTTTTTGAAATTTTGTAGTCAAATATTAAACATGAAATCAATAAATTTCGGCCAAAGTTCGCCTTCAGCGATGTTTGCAACACAAAGGCGCTCCTACATGTGGATATATTACGAGTATATTTTATGGCAGAGGAAAAGCAAAGAAATGGAAATAATAGAAGAGCCAAAACTGTTTGCAAAGGCATCCTTTGGGAGGACTGGCTCACTTTTTATTGCGAAAAAAATTCTTTATGCATTTCATGAACCATAAAAAGTAAATAAAAATACAAACTTCCTTTTAAAGTCGAGAAAACCTTTTTACTGTCCATCGGCAATCAATCTTCGGAGGGTCCTGGCTGGGGAGAGCTAACCGCTATAAATAACCACAGGACTAAGAACGCCCAAGTCTGGCCAAATCCGTGCCACGCCCCGTTGTGTCTGCACATAATTTGTGAAATAAAATACTCGCTGCTGAGGCGAAAACCCCAAATTGAAACCAAATTAAATTGCAATAAATCAACATGGCGTTAATAGCGTTTCCCCCAAACTGATAACCATTAAGTGGGCGTCGTCAGGGGAGATCGCCAGCCTCGAAATACCAACAGGGAAACGGAAACCCATCCACATGTGTTTTTGTGGTTACCATTGCTATGGTACTCCCACTTGAGACCTCGTGCTGATTCCGCTCCTTTTTAACGTCTAATTGATTTGTTTTCCCACTATGCTAAGAAGGAATTTACGGAGCTTCATCCGATCCACCCACCCTATGTCCTTGGCTTCAAGCTGCTGTTTGTTTTCCTCAATTTTTGGTAGTCAGCTACACAGCTGGAAAAGTTATTAGGGTAATGTTCAAACAAGAAACTTTTATTCTTATATAGAGGTTAGGAAAAATACCCATTTTTTCTTTAGATGTAGTTATATTTTTTGGCAATCAGAAGGCGCAAACACAAGCCCTGGGCCAATCGTCCATGCAGCCAGCTGCTGACAAATGTGTGCTTTATTATTGATATTTTTGTTTAGCCAAGGGGATTGTGTTTCCCGAAAACAAAAATGTCGCAAAAATGTATGTTTATCTTTATATATATGAGTGTAATAAAAGTGGCGCAGACACAGGTTGAAAATCAATGGAATATGCTTGGAAAACACCCCAGCTGATAAGTGCACATGTATCCTGTGGCATGAACCCCCTATTCCCGTCTGACAATTGTAATCACAGGGCGGAAGTTCTCTTAATGACAGACATCAAGCGACATTTTGTGCAACAATAAGCTGCGGCGATAAGGACCAGAACAATGAAGGCGGGCCAGCTATCCCCCAGCACACTCAACCAAAATTGTCAGCTGCTAAAACGGAGCTGAGTAAAAAATTTAATTTCATTTTCATAAGCACAAAATGCCACTCACTTCAGCTGACAGCCCGCCCACATGGCACACCGAAAACTGGCATTTATCTCAAAGTGTTAAGGGATAAGGGAATAGTGGCAGAGAGGCGAGTGGCAGGGGCGAAGCACCCGCAACTACATTTTCGCATCATTACAATTTGCATGCATAAGCAGCCAGTGCACACAATAAATTTTACATAGCCCGAGTCAATTACAGTTCCACACTGCGTATGAGCAATGCAAAGCGTTGGCCCGCAAAAAAAGCCAAGGAACGTAAGCGGAGTACACACGACTGCATTTGGGTGACTAAAAATATAGCGAAGCACAGAATACTCTCGCTTTGGGTGGCACTTAAAAAATCGTAAAAAAAAAGAGAAACGGGCGTTTGTGTAAATTATGCAAATCGTAAAAGCGCTGAAATCCGCGCCTAAGGGACCAGATGACCCCCAGGCCAGATAATTGCAGCAGAATGTATGGAGTTTTACGACACTACCCAGAATACTAAGCTGCATGGAGGATGAGGAATGGAGAGGCAGGGAGCTCACAGAAAGAAAAGGGAAGAAATCTCCCAAAGCGGAGGACATTCATCTTCAGCTTCTTCTCCAACTGGTTTTGTGCAAGTGCGCGAAATGCGCTTAATGAGAAAATGCAAAGTGCGACAAACCAACAGCGAAATTATGCTCCGTAAATACTTGAAGAGCAGCAGGACCAGAAAAAGTGTCACCAGACGAAGGAAACGGAGTGAGACAGATGGCTGGCGGTAAAGGGAGACGGCGGGGTCTGAGTGCCTCGGTGAGCTATTTACATGACTTACTAGGAAGTAGGTCAGCTCCCCGAGTCGCACCAAAGTATGCAGTGAATTGTGCGGCGTTTTCAATGAAATTAAGTGAAATGACTTAAGTGAGTGCTTTAGACGGCTCTATTACAAAGTTTTCTTTAAAAAAAATTTGTTTAAAAAAACATATTTAATTGTTTAAAAATTCTCATTTAAAACCCCGTATAACCTTTACTTGTTACCTGTTCGTATAAACAAGAGAAAAGCTGTAATTTAAAAATCAACCTTGATTTAAAGGTTATGCAGTTTTTGTATACTTTTTTCTAAACAAAACCAAGCGTTCCCCTTGTAAAATCAAGATTCCGTTGAAATTCACTTAAAAAATTCGACGAATTTCTGCAGTTTTTTGTTTAAAATACACCTGTACTACCATGTAAGCGAACTGAATCGGAAGTGGGAGGGAAATACACGGCAATCAGCACGCAGACATACCTAGAACAAAATTTCTTTCACCATTGAGGCGGGGGGGAGCTAGAACCACATCAAAGTAACGGGTAGTACATGCCAAACAGCATCAAAGTGGCAAGACTGACGTTTTTGCGAGGGGCAGAGTGGGGAGGGGGCGAACATAGCCGGTGCCAATGCCAATGCAGCGGAAGCAGCAACGTCATTTACACAATTCCAACGAAATTGGCACAAACATCCTCGGCCCGACCATGTCACTGAAAAGTTGATTATGTCTGAGTCCAAAAAATGATAGGCAACTATAAACTTTTTATATTTTCTCCCATTACATATTTATACTTAGAATACCATTAAAAATGTTAATAAGAAATTTTGTATATTTATTTCTGTCTAAATCCCCTAAAGACTTTATATACAAAGAGACCAAAAACTTTGGTAGTAAAATACAAAATAATGCAAATCCATTAAGGGCTGAAAATAAAAAGAAATAAAGTGCTATTGGCTTTTTAAGTATGTTGAGCTTCAAGGGTGTCAAGAAATATCTATTCAGAAGTTCTCAAAAGGTTTTAGGTTATTTTTTTTATGTTTTATGTTAAATTAAATAAGTTCTTTAAGTTAAAATCGTGAAAAATTTGTATAAATTTGTCTATATACATACCTAAGAAAAAACACTTATTTTATTGAATCATAAATTTTTTCAATACCTTTTTTTTATTTTAAGTGCCTAAAAATTTAATTTTATGGCATTAATCCTAAATAAACTTGAAGGCAGAACTCTACCGAAGCGTGTAAAAGTCGCGTCCGCCTTTCCGTTTCCGTTTCCGCTTTCTACGTGCGCAATGTCAAATGTGACACCCACAAATACATGGGTGCGACTGTGTGCATAAATGATTAAGTGCGTGCTTGCATTTGCCTTGCACATCACGTACAAGCCATGCATTTTTTCCTTTGACACAAAGCACTTTATAATGCCCTCTCGCACTCACACAGTTACCCATTTAATGTTGCATTTGATTCGCATTTCAAAAGTTATGGTATGCCACTTATTTCAATCAGAGGATTTTATTTTAATTACAGATTATGATTTAGAATCAGTTTTCAAGGGCTCTTGTGCATGAAACAAAATTTTGAACGAAAGTGAAGTGTCGGATTTGAGTTTGATTCTACAAAAGGATTGATTTTCAATGCCAGATACCCCTTCTATCTCTGACCACCTAATATTGCATTTAATTAAGGATAAGTATGTGGGTTTTCATATCATTTTCAATGGCTTCCTCATTGGAATTAGCTTTCTTTTAGTTTCATTTTAAATTTCAATAAAGGTTAATTATTACTGCAACTAATTAAATCGAAATAGTATACCGTGTGTGTTATTATCTGCCTCAAGTAAACCCTTTACTTTATTTATCTTGTCTCGTTTTAATTGCTTATGTGGTTAATTTACATTTGAGGCCTAAATGAGAGATGGCTGCACTATAAATTAAGCAAATTTTTCAGGTTTACCAAAGCAACACTCAACTGTGGTCCTTCTTTGTACAATTTATCCTTACTAAAGCTGGCTGCCCAACTTTATATGCCAAAGTCATGCTCCAGCAATCCCTCAACGACAAGAACCGCAGCAATTTGCATAACAGAACATGGCAACACTTTTCATTTACACACAAAATTACTTGACTTGGCACCTCCGGAGCCCTGCGTCCGGAAGGGACTGAGGGAATGAGATGGCATTCGCAGAGGAATCAAGTCTTACTCTAAATGGAATCAAAGTCAGCCGCCAAGTGGTGCTCAAGCATATAGAAAAACACGTGAAAGGCAGTGAAGGGAAAAGGCGGAAAAATAATAAAAAATAAGGAAAAAATCCGTAAACTGCAGAAGCACAACAAAATCAGAAGTAACAACTCTGGCGTCTAGTTTTTAGTCGTTCCAGAGTCGAGACTCCGCAGTCCGGACTACAGACTCCGGACCACTTGACTGCCTGCCAGGCCACCCAGTCGGATACCCAGACAGACTTCCAAACTGTTCCATGAACTGTTCTCCCATGAAGCTGCTGCATTTCCGTGTGTCCTGCCTCCGCTGCCACAGAGCCCTGCCTCCGCTGCCGCATTCCGACCTCCTTTGACAAGTGCCAGTTGTGGAATTTTAAATTAAGAAAAAGTTTATTTTGCTTTCGATAGATTTGGCTGCTCCTACTGCCGCCCGGAACTTGTCTTTTTCGTTAATCGCTAGGTGTTGCTGTCCTTGGCAAGCTGGACGTTAATTAAATTTGTAGGATTCCAGCGGGTGGAATGGGGAAAGTGGCATTTGCAGCCACGGTCAGAGTTAGAGTTAAAGTAGATACATCAAGAAAACATCCCTGCAGTTTGCTTAGTCCCTAGTCGTTAAAGAAATGTTGATGCAAACTTTAGGCAAGCTCAAAGTTTCCATTTAGTTTGGTATCTTTCAGCACGGAAAGTTAATCTAAACTTGGACAAAAGGCTTCTAATGATGTCTATGGGCATTAGGTGGGCAAAACTTTCGACACATTCTGCAAAAGTTGCTTACTAATTATAAAGTAGTTTATGCCTAAATACTTAAGTGTTCATTCCATAGGGAAGTGAATCATGAGAGCTAATGAATCGGGTAATGAAATCATAAAGTTGTGACTAAAAACTCATAGAAGAGTAAGCTTTAAAAGAACCTCCAAATTATTATTGATTGGCAGGACCACCTTTATAAGCCCGTCCATCTATGAGAGCTCCCAAATCAAGCTGTCTGCCGGGGAATATCAAACCGCTTACGTACTGGCGGACTGACAGGCGGTGTCTGGTTAAAATCTGACTTCAATTTCGACGCCCAGTCGCCTGTCAACTTATCTGCTGACCACACAAATAAAACGATTTGGCATGGCTACTTAATGCCTTGTCCCTCAGTTCATTTGGCAGACCAAGACAGAGATAGATGGGGTCTGATATATAGACAGTGAGGCAGGACGATGGCAGGACATGTGGCTGCCGCTTATGTGTTAATTATCGCCGGCAGCCCAATGGGAACCCAACTCAAGCGGTAAATGGCTGGGAAAAATATTCAAATTTATGCCTGACTTGACTTTTGTTGCCTATCACAAATGCCTATGTTGTTTATGCAAATTGCTAGGCAGGCATGAGCCACACCCCCTCATACACACACATGGAAATTCGGCCGTAACTTCCGTCAACCGCAGCAGATTCTCCACATCCTCTGCTTCGTCCTGAGGGCCGGCTGTAATTTGTTTTGCATAGTTCTAGGCGCGTGCTTATATTTATTGTTTGCCTGTCTGCTTGTTAATAATGTTGGTACAACCTCGCCTTTGTTTTCCCATTGTCTGGTCGGTCATTCACAGTTTTTGCGGAATAGCCTGAGAGCTAGAAATATATGATCAAAAAAGGAAACTGTAACTAGACATTCTACTAATTAATTCTATTTTAAAAACACTCATCAAAAAAATGGTGTATATGTCAAAAGTCCTTCTTTCCGGCTTTATTCTTTGGCCGCCTCTGATGCTAAGGTTATCTGGGCATCGGGCCATTCCGACTCATATTTATGTATGGTCCCTTAATTTATTTATACATTAGGCACATTTGCATTGCGACAACATTCCACTGGGCTATCTATGCGATTCTTTTATGGCCATCTTTGGGCCAACTAGCTGAATTTATGTTCGACTCATTTGATTAATGTGTTTTGTTGACCCTTGAATTTACGAGTCACTGGCGTAACAATTTGAGGTTCGGCTGTGGGTTCTTTTCTCTGTAAGGCTGTAAATTTATCGAGCCGTTTAGTGGGTCAGTTGTTAGTTGTCAGTGGAGAAGAGGAGATTATTTCCGAGTCACCCTACTAATCTCTCATTATAGTTACCCAAATGAAGTCATATTTCTACAAGTCCTGCTTAAAGCGGGGGGACCAGTTAAATAACTATTATGTCAGCCTGTGGCTCTTTATGATGGCTTTCATAACCAACCACAATTATGTTGGTAAATCTTTGGTAATTTTTCATGTTTCCCAGCCCCGCACACACACGCACTTAAGTGCCCCAAAATTCCACTCAACAGTTTGTCAACAGCATGTACAAACGCACTGGCACTGCCACTGGCCGTGGTGACGGGCTTTTATTAATTTCAATTTGTGTCAACATCAACGCCAAAAATGCACGGCCGAGGGAGGACTGGGTGGCTCTGAGTGGAATGATTTAAGCCAGCTGATGACAAAATGTTTGGCCATTAGGCGAATTAAAGCGCAGTCTGTGCAGGCTTTCAGGCAGTGAGAGAAATGACTCTATTTATTTTGAATTTTCATGCAGACTTCCTGGAGGCCCTTACAAAAATTCTCCTAACTAAATTCGTAAAAATAAGATTTAAAAGTTATGATCTGATACTGTTAAGCTTTGTTCCCGGTGTACGTTTAACCCAAACCTCTGCCAAGCTGACTTTGGTGGCTTTTGCCATAGAGCAGTTCATAAAACGAGACTGGCCAGCCATTGTTACCGAAATAGCAACACAAACCCACTATAAAAACCATGATTGATGTGCTCGGCTTGACCCAAATGCATGTTTTTATTCCAAAATAATACGCTCTTATCTCCACCGAGCTCAAGTGTCCTTCCCCGAACACTATGTATGCATGAATGTCCATCGTTGGGTGATGATTATATATCTAAGGATACGTTCCCCACAATATGCTCCGGCGTTGGCCCGGCTTTCTCAGGGTTCGTTGAACTGGTTGCGAAAGTTTTCTGCTAATGCTTATTATCTGACCATTTGCTGGCTCAGCACGCGGCGTATACGTAATACGTAATATGAAATTTAATTTTACTTTATGCAACTTCTCTGGAGCCAAGGCACTCAAGCACAATGTAATCGCTATTAATGAATGCCCTGAAAAGTGCGAAGGAAACGAAAACAAACAAGGAGCCAAACAACCAAACAAAACACATTCAACGCAGACTCGCATAAACTCACTTTATATACACAGAGAACTACACACACACCAGAAAAAACTTAAGCTGGAAAAGGCAGCCAAGAATGGGGGCCAAGTGGCATGCGGCATGTGGCATGTGCTCCGCGTCGTCGGCTCAGATGCTTTTTAAATATGAACAGCGAAAATAAAAGTTGATTAAGCTTATGGGTGAAGTAGGATACTTTGTCCTAGACTTTTAAGGGTCCTATAAAATTCAAAAATAAATGTATGTATTCATGGATATATAATGACAAATGTAAAGTGTAGACTTGTATTTAATCAAGTAGCATATCTGATAGCGTATATTTAAGTCCATGTCCCTAAAAGAAATCTGTTGGGGTCTCAGCTGGCCGCGGAACTGGGCTACAAGGACTGATTTATAAGCGCAGCTGCCTGTGGCTCTTACAACTGCAACAACTGCCAAGGGCGGAGTGGAATGGAAAGCTCCTTTCTTGCAAAAATGAAATTAATTTCCCATTGCCTTTTGTTTGCGGCCACCCATTTGTCTTTGTTGCTGCGTTTTACGATCCGCAGGCAGCGGTTGAAATTTGTCAGCACGGCGATTTAGTGAGCTTAAAGCCACAAGATCCCCAGTCGGAGAGAGTGCACTTAAAGTCGCTGCCACAAAAAAAAGAAGAGTCCTGCGAGGAGGGTGTGGGAAGGGTTAAGGGATACCATGCCCGGAAAACGGAAAAAGGACTTGGAAGAGGCAACGATGCGCCGCGCGTGGCACTCAAGTGCCAAGTGGCTGCTATTGTTATGGCTGTCCCACTTAATAATCAGACATAATAGTTTGAGGCTGCAGATAAAGTTTCTCCGGGCCCAGATGCCGCTGCCGCAGCCACCGCCGCTACCATTCAACAGGTGGCGCTGTGGTATTATTGTTGCCTCTGCAAGAATTGCCTTTTAATGAGGATTTACGGTCGTCCTGGCGGAGAATCCCGACCTCCCCGCCTCCCATTTCTGCCCTTTTGGGGTCTTATCTGAGCGCTTCTTTAAACGCTGGCCTTTGGGCTTATGCGTTCAACTCTTTGGCTCCTAAAATTGAATTTCGCACTTTTAATGTTCTCTCAGCAAAAAAGCAATTTCCTCGAGGTGCAAAGCCAAATTGAAAAAGGCATAATGACTTGCCAAAAAAGGGCAACGCCTACAACCACAACCACACACGGCCAAACGAAGAAAATAAATAAAAATAAGAGAAAAAAAGGCAACTAGAAATGGTCGATCATTAAAAAAGGCTTACAATATGCCATTTATTACATTTTTATAGCGCCCACAGCATGGGACATAATAAAAACCTAACACTGGCTAAAAAGAAATCTGAAAAAGTTTCATTTTCTGTATTAAAATTTTATAACATTTTTTCAAGCTGGATAACCAATTATTACTTAAACAATTTAATATTTTATAGGATATTTTTCGGTAAAATCTATCTAAAACTCTTTAAAAAATAAAACTTGTTCACTTGATAGGCACGAAGTGTAAATCTGAATGTCTTAGCGCTAATATTTGGAAACACTTCCTGCATAAAAAAAATCATGATCCTTTACAAAAATAGAAGCTAAGCCAACATCTAATGGGGAAAACTTTTGCAAAGCGTGAAAACTTCTGAATGCGTTAACTTGAGTTCAAGCGCGAATCTACTTTCTTAAAAGTCACGCTGGAAAATTGCACTTGAGAGGCCAAAACCCAAACACCTTGCGACATGAAGCCGACAAAGGCTTTAAGGAAACTTGCCAAGTCATTTTCTGAGCAAGAACAAAAAGGAAGGCCAAATCAAAGCTTGGAAAGGGGAACCCTTCAACTTCACTGGGGTAAATGCAAAAATACTTGCCTCTAATAAATGACGTGGGGCAACATCAGAAGCAGAAACAGAAGCAATAACAGCAACCGTGAAGGCGTATTTAATAATAAACGCGACACCGGCGAATAATGAAAAACGGGCCAGACAGGATGTGCCAGGAATGAGAAGCAATGAGTAAAAATAGCCAGGCCTTGGTCGAGGTTTGCCCATTTGCTGATTTTCTGATTTATGCGCCAATTTGCGCAACATGATGTACCGCCAGACGGAAAAGAGGCTCATTGCGCCAAAGAGTCTCCGGAACAAAATATATCTGTCTGGCCATACTTATTTTTGTGTACAAGTCGCACTTAGGCCCTTCTCTCGACAAAAAAATGAGCAAGCTGCAAGCATAAGCAGGGTATTGGGGCAGCAAAAAGTTGTAGCATAAGCTGGGGCGACTTTAGTCGGTGTAGCGCGCCAAGGACGAAGCCTGTCAAGTTTTTTTTTCGGGGAAAGTTTGCTTTCTGCTCGCCCTTAAGGCGTCGACATCAGCGTTGGCGTCAGACTGCACAGACCCCGAGGCCATAACTCAAACTCACCTTCAATACCCACTCCCAGGACATCCTACATACATATATGAGTTTGCTCCGCGATGCGTTGAAAACAAATTTAATTTGCTCAAAAAATCACACATCTTTGGGACAGTTGAATGTGATGGACATAAAAGTTATTCCAAATTCTGAATTGATTTGGCAAAAAAGGATTATAGAGCTTTATTTCCAGGAAATGCTTCATATGATGCTTTTGTTCGTTTAATTGAATTCCTTTTGAAATTAAATAAAACAAGTCAAACGGATTAAGGAAATTATTTTTAATTTCATTATCCGTTTATAATATATTTTTGCTCGTTATTCAAAATTACATACTCTGAAAAATCTTATTAGTTACTCAATAATATTATATAAAAGTCTGTTCCCAAACATATTCGTCTCTAATCCAACATAATTTTATAAATTATAATAGACAGTGAATGAGTACAAACACAATTAATTATTTGGTTTCTAAAATTACCCCATAAATAGACCCACGAAATGGTCATACTTTAGGCAATAATTACGTACGTAGTCCTTCATCTTGGCAGCAATTTCCTGCTGGGGCAACGTTTGCTGTCTTTGCTTCCATCACGGCTGTGTCTGTGTGGGCTGCCGTGTTGTCCTAGTCTTGTTAGTACTGAGCTGGAAAGAACAAACTTCCGCCGGCACATCCTGCCAACAGCCACGCCCCTATCCCCCCACCACATCTTGCCTTCGCGCCATGACTTCATAGCTCTATCATTTTTATGGCTATTTAAAGGGCCATAAACAACGTGGCGTGTGAGTGTGAGAGCGTGTGTGCCGGGGGAGCATTAAATTGAGTTTTATGCGTGATTTCCGTTCTTAACACTTTGTTGACAATGAATTTTATAGACGCTTAATGAAATGTGACAAAACCCGCTTCCTTCCAGACGGAGCAGTTTGCGGTCCTGTGGATCCTCTTCACCGTCATCGTGCTGGGCAATTCGGCGGTCCTGTTCGTGATGTTCATCAACAAGAACCGCAAATCGCGAATGAACTACTTCATCAAGCAGCTGGCCCTGGCAGGTGAGTTTCCTGACTTGTTGAGATTTTCCATTTCCGAGCTCCTGTCCATTTCCACAGATCTCTGCGTGGGACTGCTCAACGTGTTGACGGACATTATATGGCGGATTACGATTTCGTGGCGTGCCGGCAACCTGGCCTGCAAGGTCATCCGCTTCTCGCAGGTCTGCGTCACATACTCGTCCACCTACGTGCTGGTGGCCATGAGCATCGACAGATACGATGCAATAACGCACCCCATGAACTTCTCAAAGTCGTGTAAGTCGTCGTCGTGTGAAAACTTTTCTAATTGCAAAATGCTGTTCGCCAAAGCCCTGCTGCTCGTTTATTCGGATTACATGAAATTTTTACGAAAACGTGGCAGTTTTTATCACAGCAATTTAAAATTTGTAATAACCATTTATTTATGTTATAATCTTAATCTGAAAATTGGATCATTTTATATTTTTTTTTATTTTCAAACTTTATAAGATCTGAGTAAAGTATTATAATCTGAAATATTATATTTCACATCCTTTACAGGGAAGAGAGCTCGTCACTTGGTGGCTGGTGCTTGGATCATCTCCGCAGTCTTCTCACTTCCCATACTTGTGCTCTACGAGGAGAAGCTCATCCAAGGCCATCCACAGTGTTGGATTGAACTGGGCTCTCCCATGGCCTGGCAGGTGTACATGAGTCTGGTGTCGGCCACGTTATTTGCGATTCCAGCTCTGATTATTTCCGCGTGCTATGCGATTATTGTGAAGACGATATGGGCAAAGGGCTCCATATTTGTTCCCACAGGTTAGTTAAAAAAAATTAGTATTAATAATATAAACTTTAAAAACTTGCTTTCAGAACGAGCTGGCTTTGGAGCTGCTCCCGCCAGAAGAGCAAGTTCCAGGGGAATTATTCCCCGAGCCAAGGTTAAGACTGTCAAGATGACTCTTACCATAGTCTTTGTATTCATCATCTGCTGGTCGCCATACATCGTCTTTGATCTTCTCCAGGTGTTTGGCCAAATCCCGCATTCGCAAACCAACATCGCCATTGCCACGTTTATCCAGAGCTTGGCTCCTTTGAATTCAGCGGCCAATCCTCTGATTTACTGTCTCTTCTCCTCCCAAGTCTTTCGTACTTTAAGGTTAGTAAGCCTCTTATAAATTAAATATGCCGTATTTTTTTAGAATATTGCATAACATGTGATCTTATTGCAGTCGCTTTCCGCCCTTCAAGTGGTTTACCTGCTGCTGCAAGTCGTACCGCAACAACTCGCAGCAAAATCGCTGCCACACTGTGGGCCGGCGGCTCCACAATAGCTGCGACTCCATGCGAACCCTGACCACCTCCCTGACCGTCTCCCGCCGCTCCACGAACAAGGCCAATGCCCGGGTCGTCATCTGCGAGCGGCCCAGCAAGGTGGTGACTGTGCCGGCCATGTCAGAGGTATGATAGCTGGCCCACACCACCCGCAAGCGTTCAACGTTCGCGGTCCACGGGCCAACGTCCTTCAGCGACGCGGAGTTTCTCTAAGTATGGCCCAGGAGGTTCCAGGAGTGGCTCCAGGATTGGAGTGGCCAATATGTGAATGCACCAGAGGCTTAGACAATAAGTTCGATAGTTGTACTAGGCATAGGGAAAGCCAAATGTAAGCCAATAGTTCTTAAGTATGCCAAGTCTACGCTACGAATTTCAAATCTATTTATAACTGCTCCTCGTAAGTATTTATGGTCTATTAACTGGTATTTATATGACTTTTAATTAGAGCTAAGAAATGAAATTTAACAGCCAGGGGTGTCTATTATATTTATTTTACGTTGAATTTTTTGTCAAGACTATGATTTTAGGCCATTTATGTGACCCCTCTGGCAGTGTCGGTTTCAGTCGCCTATCCACTTTGTATTCTATTTATCAGACTGATCTTGTTTTCGTGAAACTCGCACCTAATCACAAGGAACTCATAAGGCATTTCTTTCCAGTCCTAAGTAACTGATAAGGCCATTAAAATTCCATCTTAACCTCGTACATAGCCACTAATAGTTGTGGTCGATGAACTTGTCCATCATCGTTTAACCAAAACCTATTGAGCATAAGTAGACCGTAAGAGTTAAACGAGCATAACATTTTAGTCAATTTGGTTTAAGCTAATATTTATTTCATCATTATGGTAGTAGAAGGAAGAATAAAGTAAGTCGATTCTCAAGCGTCTCCACTTTCATTTACATTTTTCGGTCTCGGGTCTTGGCACGCGCTGGAAAATCTTCCTTCCTTTCGCATCAATGAACAACCAGAACAAGGACAACAGGGACAATGGGTGGGCTCATTTTTGCTCTTACTTTGGTTATAATTGTTGTGATGATGTGGTATGCGTCTGTGGCCCCGGCTGACGTCACTGGTGGCAAAGTCAACATGGCAGATAAATTGAGCGACAAACCCAACGCAGACAATGAAAACATATTGGTTTCTGTGGGCCCAGTAAACAGCCAACGGGGTATTTCATTTGCTGTCATTGTCTGTAAATGGCAAATTTGCCCAACAAAGTTCAAGGAATCTGTTTATATTTGCCTTATGGCTGGTTAAGTTCTGTAACTTCTCCCTCGACCTCGTATTTACGTCCTCTGCTTCCGGGTCCTTAAGCGTAGGAGTAAGCAGCAGCTCCGATTCAGGCATTTGCGGATGAATTTATTGCTCGTCCTGGTGGGGACAGGACTGCAGGAATTCTTTCACCACAGGATACTTCATTAGGCAAGCAATGCTGAGGAATTCCATTAAGCAGCTTATTTCAGGTGGCCACTGTTGAGTGATTTTTGCAATTATGATTTTTCAACTTATTTGTCAACTTTAAATGGAAATCCTATTAGAAAATAGGCAAACAATAGCTTTTATTGAAATGCCAGTATAAAAGAAAAACATTTTTTCTTGAAACAGAAACATTGAAGATTGGGTGTCCTTTTATGGAAATACTTGTTGCTACTTTAAAGTTTTTACAGCCTTGATAAACTTTTAGTTTTAAATTCAACCTTGTATCTCCAGCTTTCCATTAGCTTTATCTTATTTGTTTTCTTATAAAAACAAAACATAATAAAAATAAATACCCACAAATCAGAGATTTAAATAATTATTTTTATGGGATATGGGTCAACACCAGAAAGAAACATATTCTGTTAAGGTTTTAATCGATCTATAGTTTGAAATTTCGTCAAAAAAGTCATGTTTCCAAATTACTGCTTTACTAAATCAGCCAGGCAGTCCGGCTACGATGTTATAAGGAGAAACTATATTACCAAGGATAGTTCCCAGCGAATTGGCCGACAACCCCCCCGACGTGAAGTAAAGTCCGCCACCGGCAGTGCCCGAAATCACTCCGAAGTCCGGTACGGGTGCGAACCCCGCGATTCCCCAGTAAAACGCACTCGGCGCCAAAGGAAGGTGCCCAAGGGGAGCTCTTCGTCTCCGAAAGACTCGACCTCACGTAGCGTTGGTTTCCGACTGCCGGCGGTGGTGTGCACTGACCCCAGAGACAACCGCGAAGCCGCCGGCGACGACAAGACCCGGAGCGAAAAAGCAGGCATGGGTCCCGAAAACTCAAGCGATCTCAATCGCGAGCTGCAGGAATCCTTTGCGGACTTCTTCAGCATCATTCACGATAATGTCCTGGAATCGGTGCAAGGTGCGGTAGAGAAAATGGTGACGAAATGCTTTGCCGATTCTATGGAGAAAATGGATCGCATCTCCAAGGATCTAGTGCACCAGGAGACATTGCTGAATAAAATCTATCACGACGTTACCAACAGTAAGTATTACATTTATGGTAAAAATTTAAGTAGTTACTAATTTAAGTCTAAGTAAAAAAGATAATAGTGGTTATTATAGCCAATAAGGCTTTAAAATAGGAATTTTAAAGGCTAAGATCTCAATCCCATCCCATAGAAATATCAGACCAATGCGAAACGAACATGAATCAGTTCAAGTTCGTCACCCAAATGCTGATTGACAACCAGACCGTCCACTACCGGGCGCTGAACCAGGCGAAGCTAAACAAGCAGCGCCGCAAGGAGCAGAAGGAGGAGGAAAAGCAGCGGAAGAAGGCCAACGAGCGGAAGCGGAAGGATTCGCAGCTGGAGCGGGAGCGCAGGAAACGGGGCTCCAGCGTCGACATATCCAGGAGACCCGCTGGCGGGGCGGGCAAGGAGTGTGCCCTTCGGCAACCGCAACATCAGCTCTGCCAGCAACAGGTGCCCGTGACTTACATTTGCCAGTCCTGCTCTGAGCAGGAGACGAAGGCCAGCAAGCTTTCCCGACCGCCGTCGAGGCACCGAACCGGTCCTGTTCCCATTCGAAGATCCGCCTCACACAGCATGCCGAACCTGCCGAGTCGCAACTCCGTATCTGGAAAGCTGCACAGCTCATCCACCCGGTTCCCTAAGGTACCCATGGGCCGCCAATTCAACAGCAGGATGGCGCAGGCCCTCTGTGCGCCGGCTATGACCTATCCGCCTTTCCAACGCAGTGGATCGACTCCGCGGAGAAGGCTTCTGCCGCGGATAAAGTCTGGAGTAGGACTGCCGGAGGGCAAGCTGGGGAGATAGTCAACCTTTAGTTTTACAACCCTCGGCCCCTAGTCCAGAGATCTGCTGGGGCTTCCAGTTGCTAAGCATGGCTAGGAACAGGAGTTTAAGCTTCTTTTAATCTTATTCATGCTTGTAACTGGAAGCCGCGTCAAGCTTCCCAAAATTGTTATAATATTTTTAAAAAGGTTTCCGTTTTAAAAATCATTTTAATAAAACTAGGAGCATATGAAGGACTTATCCCAGGTATAACACAGAAATAGTATTATTATTATTTAACAAACAATTTATTTCAAACAGTGTCGATAGGTTTTATAATACCTTTAAAATGTTTTGTTTTATAAGTCGTACTGTAGTACTTACAACACGATATGGTACATTAAACTTTTAATTTTTACATAATTTACAAGCCTCTTCGTCTTAGGGGAAAAGGGTAAGGGATCCTCAAATATTCAATTGCAACTGCATTGAATTTATTTTTAAGCCAAATTTATTAATAAGAGTAATTGTCAATTTTAAATAAAAGTTAATAGGAACAACAATACCTGATACCCCGCCATTGAGAACAGTATGGACTCAATTTCAAAGGATCAATAATAAAAAGGATTAGTGTATCTTCCAAACACCTAATCGGAAGTCTCCGAAACTTTCACGACATCAGCCGTCTTGAGCTCCACAGTTTCGTAATAGTAGTTCTTTTTACGGAAATAACGTTGAACAAACGGAGCCAGCAATTTTTCATCCACATCTCTGATGTCCTGACGTCCATAAACTAAGGTGGCCAGGTTTGAAAAGACAATTGTCAAAATGGAGCCCAGCATGGCGTACAATAGGAAGGACATGTGGTACACTGAGGTTCCTTTGTGGGGCTCGCTAAAGATAGTTTCAAATTTATTTTTTAGAAAGGTACTTGATTAATACGAAATCTGGAGCTTACTATTCGGCAGTGGAGTTCAAGTAGCGACTCATGTCAAAGTCGTATTCACAATTCTCAACGGAGACGGGCAGTTTTGTATGCTGGAAGGTGCCGGTTAGGTTTGCAATTTGGGCATTAACAGCAATCCAGGCCATGGTCAGAAAGGATAAGACGCTTCCAGCAAAAACGCTCTGAAATTAATAATAAAAAATATTGACTATACCTTCGATAAGGGCTTTAAGTGATTGTTCCCACCTTATCGCCTACCCAAGGCATTAGCATGCCCACTGTGAATATGCCCAGCATCGGCCCATATAAACTCGACTGGAGGGTGGCCGACAGCTGCAGTACCATGCCCAGTTTCTCCACCACATACACCATGAAGATGGAACTTATGCCGAAGGTCACCACCACCAGCCGCATGGTAAGAGCCACATGGCGCTCCTGCATGGCTTTTCCCATGCGCGGCTTTACAAAGTCCTCCAGGATGACGGCAGCTAAGGAGTTAAGAAGCGTGGATAAAGAGCTCAAGGCGGCGCTGAATACGGCCGACACAAAGAGTCCTGACAGGCCGGGAACAACTCCCAGGACTCGCATCACCAGAAGAGGCACTAATTGATCCCGACGGCCAGCCAGCTAAAAATATAGAGAGAACATAAAACATAGAAATTTTATATAAAAATATAAAAATAAAGAAGAAACTTACTCCTGTGGACATGGGATCGCAATCAAAGTAGGTGGCATAGCAAACCAAGCCCACGTAGACACAGCCCAAGTACAGCAACGTCAGTCCAATGGAGAAGATTATCAGGGTCTGTTTGATGGACTTTAGCGTGGGCAGCGACATGAACCTTTGGACAGTAGCCTGGTTAATGGAAGTGCTTTGCAGCTTGAAGATAGTTCCGCCAACGAATACTGAAAACACACTCAGCCGAACAGTAGGATCCATGGTCCATCTGGAGGGTAAAGGAAAAAAATAAAAGGGCATCTGGTTGTTTATAATTTATATAATAAACCTACTCCGGCGTATTTAGTCGTCCGCCCTCGGAGTTGCGCTGCAAGACAACGTCCACGCCCCCAAGATCCAGGGTTCCTTTAATCATAATAATGATTAAGGACCCGTACATGATGACACTCTGAACCACATCCGTGTAGACAACGCCCTTCAGGCCGCCCACACAGGTGTAGAAGGTGCAGATTATAATCACAATGGGTGTGATAGTGTGGATTCCGATTCCAGACACCTGGTTGAAGGTTAAGGCCGGAACGTAAACGGCTATGGGTAGCCATATGATCTGAAAAGATAGAGGATAGGAAATTGTATTAAATTTTCAATAAAAAGCTATAATTAACTTACCGCCTTCAGGACGAACAAGCTCGCTCCGAACAATCGCATTCGCCGACTGAAACGTCTCTCAAAATACTGAAAGAGTGAGTGTGTATGAGTAAGGATTCGAGTAGACTGTAAAAACTTTAATCATAGGACAGACCCGATTGAGAGCTGCTTATTATGGTTAGCTAAAACAAAATGTTAATTATAGGCATTCATTTTTGAGAGGGTACAATACAATGACTAATCTAAGACCAAACTTCAGGTATTCATCTTTTCGAAAAGTGGTTATATTTTGGCAAAAAAAATTTGATAAATTATGACTAGCCCTAGGCCTTTTCTGGCTCATCCAACTTGAGCTGTGTCACTGACTCGTGAAGGGCCAAGTCCGTTTTCTCCTCGCAGGATACACTTTCATACTGTCCATACCAATAGTTTCGCAAAACCGGGCTGATGAGTTCCTTGTCCACCACCCGAGGATCCTGGCGGCCAAAGTACAAAGTGGCCACAAGGGAGAAGAGCACAGTGCCCAGTGAGCCAATGGCGGTGTACCACAAAAACGAGATCTCATGGATGCCATGGCTACGGGACTCGACTGAGGGTCTGTGGAAAGCGAATCGTAATAGGTTAGAGGCATAGTTCAGATCGTGCCACGGCCTGGAACAAGTACATACGCCGGGGTGGTGGCATTCCAATTGGATGGCAGATCAAAACTGTAGTCGCAATCCTCAACAGAAACGGGTTTCGTTGGAAAAGTCAGGGTGCCGCTGAAAATGGCCATTTGAGCCCGCACCACAACGTATGCCGTTAGGCTGGCGGCAGTTGATATTCCAGCAAGAAGGCTCTGTAATTATAAGAGGGTATTTCCAGTAAGTACTCGTAAGTGTGCTATCCACCGAATGAATCAAACCTCTGTCTTGACAAAAGGGAGCAGCATGCCCACACTGAAAGCTCCCAGCAAGGGACCGCAGGTTATAGCAGCCACCGTGGTGGAGAGCTGCATCACCAGGCCGAGTCTCTGTACAATCGGGACACTGGCCATAGATATCAGGCCGAAGACCACCACAACACCCCTCAGAATATAGCCGGTTTGTCGTTCTGTTAAGGGCTTCGACCGATATGGCTCCACAAAGTCCTTGAGTATCACGCCGGACAAGGAGTTGAGGGCCGTAGAGAGGGAACTGAGTGCAGCGCTGAAAACTCCTGCCACGAACAAACCCACCACGCCGGGAAACCTACCCACGCTTTTAACCACGTAGAGAGGAATGACTTGGTCCTTGGCACGAGCTAACTGAAGAATGAAATAATAATTAAATATTGTTCTTCTCTCTTGAATAGTTTTGGAAGGCTTACGGATACCTACCCCAGTGGTAATAGGATCACAATGATAGAATTCGGCAAAGGCCAGCATCCCGATGTAGCAGCACATCAGCAAGACAAGCATGAATCCAGTCAAGGATAATATTAAAGCCTGTTTCACAGCCTTGTTATTGGGTAAAGTTAAGTATCGCTGCACTATGGACTGGTTAATGCCATTGGCTTGAAGTTTGAACAGAGCACCACCGATAAACAATGCAAAAACCCCCATTCGAGCAGTAGGATCAAAGGTCATTCTATAAAAAGACAATATAGCTTAAAATACAGCTTATTATCATATAATTTAAAAGGAAACTTACTCTGGTGCTATTAAACGATCAAACTGACGATTGCGATCCAGGACAACACCGAGGCCACCCAAATCTATTGTGCCTTGGACGATAACAAATGCCATGGAGCCGATCATCACAAATCCCTGAATCACATCCGTCCAAACAACGCCTTTAATACCACCCTATGGATTTTAAATAATTATAATAAACTTCGAAATAATTATTAAGCACATATGGTATACTAACCACACTGGTGTAGAGAATGCAAATAAAACTAGTCAGGGGCACAATTGTGGAAACACTTATTCCGGAGACTGTAATTGATAATAATATTATTAAATTATTACAGGCTTTCTCTAATAAGACAAATCACCTTGGTTTAGAGTGAGAGCAGGAACATAAATGCAAATAGGTTGCCACAAAATCTGGGAAATACAAATTATCATTTCATTTGATTATTTCATTTCATTATTTTGTATCAAAAGCTCAACTCACATTCATCACCACAAATAAGCAGGATCCGAAGATGCGAACTCGTCCATCAAATCTCCTTTCAAAGTACTTCGATAAATGAAATAAAACAGAAACATGAACAGAGTTTTTATATGATGTATGCGTATTTACAGGATGCACTTGATAAATGAGTCATGCTTTCGGACTGGCACATCAACAATAAAATAAAACGCATGCACGGCACAAAGAGAGTATTTTATTTTGTTCACTAAATTTGTTATTTGTAAAGGTTGCAAATTGTTATTTTCGTTATTATTAGCATTGTTTGTAAAATTAGTTTACTTTTTGTTGAAATTAAGGCATTTTTGGTTCCACTTGTCCTAAAACCACACATATTTTGTCATCACTGGCCACGCCTTTGTACTGCCCATACCAGTAACTTCGAACGACAGGGCTTATCAGGTTTCTATCTACCACCCGAGGATCCTGTCGCCCATAATACAAGGTGGCCAGCAGGGATCCGAGAATAGTACCCACACATCCGACTGCCGTGTACCACAGAAATGAGATCTCATGGATTCCATAGCTGCCAGAATCGCCTAAAGTTCTGTTTTTAAAAGTTAATTTAGTAAATTGATTCACGGTATTCAACTCCTGGAACAAGTACATACTCCGAGGTGGTCACATTCCAATTATCCGGAAGGTGAAAACTATAATCGCACTCCTCAACAGAAACGGGTTTTGAGGGGAAAGTCAGTGTTCCGCTAAATATGCCTATTTGAGCCCTCACAACAATATAGCCTATTAAGGAAGAGGCACCGGACATGCCCACGAGGAGACTCTAAAGTTAAAGGATGCGTATTAGGATTATATTTATGATCTCGACTATATATCAAACCTCTGTCTTAACAAAGGGCATTAGCATGCCCACAGTAAAGGCACCCAACAGCGGACCGCAGGCTATGCCAGCCACTGTGGTGGAAAGCTGCATCACCAGGCCGAGCCTCTGGACAATTGGGACACTGGCCATGGAGATCAAGCCGAAGACTACCACGGAACCCCTCAAAACGTAGGCGGTTTGACGTTCGGTGAGGGGCTTCTTTCGATACGGCTCCACAAAGTCTGCCAAAATCACGCCAGATAGGGAATTTAAGGCCGTGGAAAGCGAGCTGAGAGCAGCGCTGAAAATCCCAGCTACGAATAAGCCGACTAGTCCGGGGAAGTCTCCAACACTCCTTATCACGTACAGCGGTATAACTTGATCCCTGGCTCCTGCCAACTGAAATAGAAAATAGTATCATCAGTCAATTTAAACTAGTTCTGTACTTACGCCTGTGGTTATCGGATCGCAATGATAGAACTCAGCAAAAGCCAAGAGACCTATGTAAACACACATCGATATTATGATCACGAAACCAGTTATGGCCAATATCAGGGCATGTTTTACAGCCCTGTAGTTCGGAAGAGTAAGATATCTCTGGACTATGGGTTGATTAATGCAATCAGCCTGTAGTTTAAAAAAAGTGCCTCCAATTAGCACAGCAAGCACTCCCATTCGAGCTCTCGGATCAAAGGTCATTCTGTAATAAATTAAATTGAATTATATATGGGCTTTTAAAAAAGCTTCACTTACTCCGGGCCAACCAGTCTATCGTACTGAGCAGCACGGTCTATAATGACTCCCACGCCCCCCAATTCCCAAGTGCCTTTCAGAATAACAATAGCCATAGAGCCGAGCATTACAACGCATTGAATGGCGTCTGTGTAGACCACGCCCTTGATTCCGCCCTAATAAAAGGATAAAGGATAACAATAATAGACAGTACATATATGTTATATTTATATTTCAAACTTACGATGCAGGTGTAGAGAATGCAGATGAAACTTGTCAGGGGAACAATCGAGCTAACACTAATTCCAGAAACTGTTTAGAAATATATGATTAACTAAAATATTATTTTTTTAAGTTAAACCACCTTGATTTAGAGTCAAAGCTGGCACATAAACGCAAATGGGCTGCCAAAGGACCTGAAAAAAATCATACAACTTTATAGAAAAAAATATTATTAATAACAGATAGTGATACTCACATTTATCAACACGAATAGACAGGATCCAATGAATCGCACACGGTTGTCAAATCGTCGCTCAAAGTACTACACATAAAAATATTAAACGAGAGCAAGAAAATATTGGTTATAGGATTCATGGGCACACATTAATAATGATAGGGATGAATGAATTCTACTTCATGTTACTAAATTAATAGACAAACAAAAGGAAGAAATCGACATAATAACGAATAACATTTTATTGACAGAGTTTAAGAATCATTTTTAGCCTTAGATTTTTGCTTAAAAAGGTCCTGCATTTTCACGACTTGATAGTTCTTTTTGGGAAGAAAACGACGCATGCATGGCGTGATCAGAGCGGGATCCATTTTGTTAAGATCCTCCCAGCCAAAAGCAAAACTTGCTAATACTGAGATCACTATGCAAATCACTCCACCCAGGGTAGTGTACCAAAGAAAGGACAAATGATAGAAGTCGCGCTCCGATGGGCTGGGAAATACATAAAAAATTGGTTTCCATTTGTAAATTGGGGCTACATCTATTTATTGTTACTCCTATACTTACCTGTACCCGTTAATAGTCGCCTGAACTGTGGCATTGTCGAAGGCATAGTCACAGCCATCGACAGAAACGGGCAGTTTGGGATGTCGAATATCCCCACTCATTTGAGACAACTGCGCCTTGGCACAAATCCAAGCCAGGACAAGAAAGGATACCAGGCTGCCAGTCATCACACTCTATAAATGGTATCAAATAGCAACTTTTATTTAGAAATTAAAAGCCTAAATCTCACCTTTCCCTTGATCCAGGGCAGGCCCACTCCGATAGTGTAGATCCCCAACAGCGGACCCATCGACACGGCTGCCGTGGAACTAGCCAGCGGCACTACGGTTCCCAGCTTCTCCACAACATTCACCATTCCAATGCAGGAGAATCCAAACACAATGACAATCGCTCTCAACAAAAAGGCAGTTTTTCGTTCTGTCAGGGGTTTTTTCAGCAAAGGCTTTACGATGTCCTGTGTAATCACACAGGCCAGGGAATTAAGTCCTGTGGACAAGGAGCTAAGAGCGGCACTGAAAACCCCGGCCACAAAGAGACCCGGTAGGCCTGGCAAGGATCCCAGGGTTCGCATCATTAAGAGCGAGGGTAGTTGATCACTGGCTGTTGCCAACTGAAAGGGAGTCTAGATAGAGGAATCCCTAAGGGATTAGATAGATGCACCAACCTTTGTACTGATTGGATCACAATCGTGATACACTGCGTAAGATACGAGACCCATGTAGCTGCAGCAGCTGAGGAGGAACACTAACAGCACGGTGAACACAAACATACACCGTTTGGCATGCTCGTAACTGGGCAGGGAGAGAAAGCGCTGAATGGATACCTGGTTGACGTCCGAGGACTGAATCTTATGCAGAGTACCGCCCACAATCACGGACAACATGGACAATCGCACTGTGGGATCCCAAGTCCACCTGTGATTGAGTTTGCCATTAAATTTGCAAATTAATCATCACATATACTTACGGAGGGGTATTTAGCCGACCTCCATCAGAGTTTCGCTCCAGGACCACGCCCAGTCCTCCTACATCGAAAGTGCCCTTGATGCAGACCGCCAAAATAGAGCCGAACATCACGAAGCTCTGAGTGACATCTGTCCAGACCACGGCCTTGAGTCCGCCCTGAAAAGGCAGACTTCCAGTCACCACCCGCCCGACAATTTGCATCAGAATTTAATTAAGCCTCACCACGCAGGTGTAGAAGGTGCAGATAGTGCACACAATTGGTGTAATTACATGGATGCCAGTCCCGGTAACTGGAAATTACAGTACGAGAATGTTCTCCAATAATTATGATGTAACACAATCCCCCAACTATTTAGTTATAGTTCATCAAACTCACCTTGGCTGAAGGTTATGGCAGGCACATACAGAACTACAGGTAGCCAGAGTATCTGAGAAATACGAAGCGGAGGAAACTAATGAATACTGCAACACTTAAGGATAGGATACTCACAGTGCCCACTATAAAGAGAGCTGAACCCAAGTTGCGAATGCCAGCCCCATATCGCAATTGAAAGTACTAGGTATTTAAGAAGATTTTGGTTAGTTGAAAATGTATTCGTACCTATTTCTTTGTATGAGTGTTTACTTGAATTATCTTTAGTTTCATGCATATATGTATATAAAAGTGATACAAAAAATTGTGCAACGAATTCAAAATGCTTAAGGGTGAATTTTATTAACAAGTGCTCAACATTAAACTATTATCTATGATTTCTCATTGGAGCTCTTCAGAATGGTCTCGTCGAGCTTCACACTCAGGTAGTTCGACTTCTGGAACCTACGGATACACGGGGAAATAAGCTCCAAGTCCACGTCCTCGGCCTTGTTGCGTCCAAAGAAAAAGCCAGCAAAGTGACCGGCTAACACGCCCACTGTCGCCCCCATCACACTATAGAACATGAAGGAAATATGGTAGATTTGCTGGACGAAAGTGAGAGATCTGTGGGAAGTGTCTTGAACGATGAGTGATTTTCACTTGAGAGGGCGGCTCCTGTTAACTTACGCAGGTTCATCGGAAGAAAAGGTGGCGTTGGCAGGGGTCACCAAGGGTCGCTGGAAATCGTAGTCGCAGCCATCGATGCTCACAGGCTTGCTCTCGAACTGCATTTCTCCGGAGTTGATGGCTAGTTGGGCTGTGATACACAGCCACCCCATGAATAAGACAGAAACAACGGATCCGAACAAGGCACTCTTGAAAAAAATAGTTTTGTTAGCAACTACCCATTTAAAAATTAAAATACTAAGAAAAGGCAATTTTCCCAGGAAACGGGGGACTAACCCTTGAGTTGATGCTGGGGCACAGCAGGCCCATCACAAAAAGACCCAACAGAGGACCCTGAGCCACTGATCCAATAGTCATGGAAAGCTGCATCACATGGGAGCCCATTTGTTCCACCACAAAGACCAGAGCCACGCTCAGAACGCCAATGCCCACCGTGCAGAGGCGCATGGTAATGGCAGTCTGATGCTCCGTAAGCGGCTTTTTCATCAGGGGCCTTATGTAATCCTCCAGAAACACGGCTGCCAGCGAATTAAGTCCCGTAGAGAGGGAACTGAGGGCCGCACTAAATACGCCGGCCACAAACATGCCCGGAACTCCGGGGAAATTGCTTAGTGACTGCACGACTAGGAGCGGAACTAATTGATCCTTTGCGACCGCCAACTGAAATAAGTGAGTTAGTCCTATCTATCTATCCATCTTTAGAAAAGAAAACAGAAACCTTGGTGGTCAGGGGATCGCAGTCGTAGTAGGTGGCATAAAGCAAAAGTCCATTATATATGCAGATCGACATTAAAACAACCAATCCAAAGATAAAGAGGAAGGATGTGTGGGCCATCTCTTTTAGTCCTGGCAGGGAGAGATAGCGCTGGGTGATGATCTGATTGCAGCCCAAATTGTAAGAATTGTGGGCCAGATTTCCTACCAACATGGCCAGCATAGACATACGAACTTTGGGATCGAATGTTAACCTGTTTGTGAAATATTGAATAAAATAAGAAGGCTCTAGCCTGCAGGAATTTAAACCAAAACCTACTCTGGCCACTCGAGGCGTCCGCTGTCGAAGTTCCGCTGAATGACCACGCCCAGTCCGCCCACGTCGATGGTGCCCTTGATGACGACAAAGAAAATGGCTCCCACCATCACCACAGTTTGGATCACATCTGTCCAGACAACGGCCTTTAGGCCCCCAGCAGTGGTATAGAAAATGCAGACGAGGCACACGATTGGCGTGATTATGTGAACATTAATGCCCGTAACTGAAAAAATGTTTGAGATTATGGATGCAGGATGGGTATACGAGTTAATGGACTTATAGTCAAGAACCCATCATGAATCATGATACTAGTAAAGTATGGTATAGGTTCTTTTTAAATTCAAAAGCTAGGTTTATAGTAATAAATGCACAAATTTAAAGCACACAATATACATAATACATCGCAAGCTAGTTTAGTTTTTAACTTTTTTCTCATCCAGTTCTACGCTGGAGTATTTCTGTTTCTGAAATCTGCGAATGCACGGCGACAGCAACTCTAAGTCCACTTCGCCGGCTTTGTTTCGGCCAAAGAAACATCCCGCTACATAGGCGCCAGCTACTCCTACTAGGCTCCCAATTAAGGGACACAGCAGAAAGGATGTGTTATAGAACACATATGAGATGAGTTGAGACGCGTTTGCAATGTGAGGTTATCGGGAAAACGCGTCCGCTGTCAAAGTTGCGCTGTATATCGACACCCACCCCTCCCACATCGATGGTGCCTTTGATGATGACGAAGAAAATGGCTCCCACCATGACCACAGTTTGGATCACATCGGTCCAGGCAACGGCTTTCAAGCCGCCGGCAGTGGTGTAGAAAATGCAGACGAGGCAAACGATGGGAGTGATTATGTGAACATTAATGCCGGTAACTGAACCCACAATGAAACATAGTATTAGTAAAGTATGATTGGAATTAACTTCAAAAGTAGAAGTACATTTTATGGTTTTTTTAAGTATATTTTTAAGTACTATTTATAGTTTTAATTTTGAACTTTTTTCTCATCCAGTTCTACGCTGGAGTATTTCTTTTTCTGGAATCGTCGAATGCACGGCGACAGCAAATCTAAGTCCACTTCGCCGGCTTTGTTTCGGCCAAAGAAACATCCCGCTATATAGCCGGCTGCCACGCCCACTGCGCCCCCAATGACGGTGTACAGCAGGAAGGAAATGTGATAGAGCTGCTCGGCAAAAGTGAGGGACCTGTGGGATTATGGTTGGCAATGTGAGATGAATTGAGACGCATTTGCTTTGTGGGGTTTTCCGGGAGACTTACACAGGCCCTGTCTCCGGAAGTGTGGCATTTGCCAGGGTCACTAGGGGACGCTCGAACTCATAATCACAGCCCTCGATGCTCACCGGCTTGGTCTCGGGACTAATTTCCCCCGAATTGATGGCCATTTGAGCCGAAAAGGTAAGCCAGCTCATGAAGAGAAACGAGAAAATAGATCCTGCAATGGCGCTCTTAAACGAAAGAAGTAAGTAGGTTTTAAATTAAAATCGAGTTATCAACTGCGCATCGGGGATAACTAACTTTTGAGTTGATGCTGGGACACAGTAGCCCCATTACGAATATTCCCAGTAGGGGCCCTTGAACCACAGAGCCCAAGGTGACAGCCAACTGCATCACATGGGAGCCCATTCGTTCCACAACAAATACCAAAGCCACACTCAGTACTCCAATGCTGACTGTACAGAGTCTCATGGTAATGGCGATCTGGTGTTCCGTGAGGGGCCTCTTAGCCAAAGGCCTGATGTAGTCCTCCAGGAATACGGCGGCCAGAGAATTGAGACCCGTGGAGAGCGAACTAAGGGCGGCACTGAAAACGCCGGCCACAAACATTCCCGGAACTCCGGGATAGTTGCTTAGGGATTGCACGACCAGGAGAGGTACCAATTGATCCTTGGCCACCGCCAACTGTAAAAATTGGTCCGCATCAGTCACATTTTAGTAGATTTAAAATTCATTAGCCGAACCTTTGTGGTAAGAGGATCGCAGTCATAGTAAGTGGCGAAGAGCAGAAGTCCATTGTAAATACAAAGAGAAAACAAGGCAACTAGACCCGCAACAAAAATAAAGGAAGTGTGGCCCATTTCCTTGACACTTGGCAAGGACATGTAGCGCTGTACCATCGATTGGTTACAGCCAAATTGGTAGGCATTATGACCCACAGCGCCTACGAACAAGGCCAGCATGGACATCCGCACTTTAGGGTCAATGGTAAATCTGTTATGGGAGTTAAACAACTTTTAAGTAAAGTCGTGTAGTTCTTCTAGTGCCAGCACCTACTCCGGCCACTCGAAGCGTCCACTGTCCAGGTTGCGCTGGATAACGACACCCACCCCTCCCACATCAATGGTGCCTTTGATGATGACGAAGAAAATGGCTCCCACCATGACCACAGTTTGGATCACATCGGTCCAGACAACGGCTTTTAAGCCGCCGGCAGTGGTGTAGAAAATGCAGACAAGGCAGACAATCGGGGTGATAATATGAATGTTTATGCCAGTAACTGAAAGATTTAATTATATTTTCAAGAAATATTTAGATGTATGTTTATGCAGATCTGTTTTGGGGTTCTTGACATATTATTTTTGCACTTCCGACCTCTCACCTTGATTAAAGGCCAACGCCGGCACATAGATAACAATAGGCAGCCAGATAAGCTATCAAAAATTAGGAATTACATTTTTAAAAGTTTTTAGCTTAAAACTTCCATGTGAACTGCGATAGGAGTTCTATCTCTTTAAATAAAATTATACTTACGTTGGCGCCAGTAAAGAAGGCGGATCCCAGCAGGCGAACCGATTTGTTGAAGCGCAACTCGAAGTACTGTAAGAATTTTTTTTCCATTGGTTTGTCGGCTCTCGGATAACACAATAAAGATTGTCCCCCACAAACACAGACACGTCGGAGTGTGAGTGCCTGTGCGGGACTACGCATACATAATCGAATATTACTCATACGACATGTTGCCTGGACTTATAAACTACGACTATCCGTGTGCCAACTACAATTGGCATTGTTCGAGCTGGCATTGTTCGAGCACACATTCGGGCACACAAGCCCAGCCATTCACAATGTTATTCCAGTGGCATGCAAATAAACTGGCAGCGAAAAATACTCATACTTTCAGCTGATTGCACCCCGGCTTACCCCCAAGTATCCCATACATTTTGCATTCATATTCAGAGGAATAGTCGGGCCCGCAAAGCAGCAGGGCTTTGTTTGGCCTTTAACTTACTTACACATATTAATATGCCAGCAAACATTACAAGAATCCAAAATCGTACACTCAGAAACATTGAATTAATGTGTAACATGCAGTCCAATAAGTAAACACAGAAATCATGCATCTAGTTGGACAACGTTCTGCTTACCTCATAGGTGGATGTCAGCTGCAGGTTGCAGAAAACGGGCAGGAAGATGTACCACGAAATGGTTCCCGATATAGCCAGGGTCACTAGGATGAAGGCGTACTGGGTGCCGTAGACGTAAATTTCCGTCGAAGTTCCCAGAAGCGAGATGCCCGACACGAAGCTGCAAGTTCACACAGGTTAATAAGGCGAAAAAAATTAGTTCAAGCTAATTACGTCGAGGGCCAAAAGTTGGCCGGCTAATTGCCGGCCGATTGATCAAGATTTATTTTTGCTTCGGCCAAGTTATTTTCGTCAAGGCCCAAAGATTAATCTGAAGCACATTTTAATTAAATTAAGTTTGGGCTGAGCAAAGTTCCAAGTTTCGGACAAAGTTTGGGAAATTTTAAAACAAACTCGTGGCAATATTATATTGAATTTAACAAAGCTCTGGGCCTTAAATCAATTAGATTATGCGTGCAAAATATTGGCGGCTTAAATTGAAAGCAAAATGACATTATGCACAGTCGCATTTGTGGGCAAGTGTATATAGATTCTTTCTACCATGCATTTCATAATCTGATTTTAATGATTAATGTCCATAACAATCATCATTTCAATCCAGGCCGGCAAACAAATGAATTGCCACAGACACTGAAAGTTGACGGCCAAGAGAGAAATGCCATTAAAAGTTGATAACAAGCAGCGTTAAAGTATGCAGACATCCACACACAATAACAACACCACCGAAAAAAGAGGAATATTTTTTAAATCTGAAAAAATAGAAAGGAAATTTGAAAGAAAAAAATGGTGGCATGTAATTGTAATTCAAAGCACGTTGGCTGAATTTGTTGCAAAAAGCAAACGACAACAAATAGAATGCCATAATAATAAAAGGCTCACGAAACAATTGTCAGCGGGCAAGGCAAATGACCAAGCCAGGACTCTAGAACCCTAGGATGGCAGGGAACAGGACCTGTCCGCCTGGTCATTAATGCGACGACAACACGCCTAAGACAAAAGACAAAAGGACCGCACCCTTCGAAAGGTGCTTGACCAAAACGTGTCAAATACAAAGCCCAACTCGCACCGTTTTCATACCGAGGACCAAGGTCACTCGAACAAGCCACCACAACAACAATACACGGCTAAACAAAAAGTAATTTGGGCAAATTATTTGAGTTTGCGGCCGGCGTAAGTTTAAATAACTTCAATCTGGCTTAGACACCGAAAGCTGCTAAGTTGTATTTATACGTTGGATATATTTACTTGCAAAGTTCCGCAAGCCATTTCAATATCAGCACAATCAACATCAACATCAACCAGCCACCAGCACCCAGGAGCATGGCCCTTAACCATCCATAATAGGCTTGACCCTGACAATGAATATTATTTACGCAAGCTCCATCCTGGTGGAGGAAACTTTTAAATAAAATGCTACTCTGTTTACCCTCGCCAAACAATCGGCCAGACAAAGCTGGGCGGGGAAAGATTATTTTTTGCTTAGATTACGTATACGCACGTTTGGCTGAGGGCACAAAATGAAGTGAAATGACTGAAAAATTTTGATTGATTCGCGGGAGGGGCCAGTGGGGACGATAAAGACAAGCTAAGGCCATTACGATAATTTGTGCAAATATTAACTGAATCGAAGTGCATTCGATTTGAGGGGATTATCCCAGCTTAAAGGGACTTGAGCCTTTAATTTCCGAATTGCCTGCCTACGACTATTCCACCCAAAACTCTGAATCTCCTTCCGGATTGGGTCAGAAGCAATTAAACAGGATACACTTTCAAAATGGTTCTGATCTTTTTTTTACAAAGTTAATATTTGTACGAATATTTTTTCTTATTCATTCATCTTGTCCAAACTTTCCCTAAAAGTAGAGCTTATTAAAGGGTTGAATTAAATGGAAATTTAATTTTCCTGGCATTTTTTTATAAAACAAAAAAGGACCTCACAAAAAGGACCGTATCTCTCTACCGAATTTAACTCTTCAAAAAAAGGAAAACATTTTCTCTCTCTGTATAAACGCCATAAAACACGCAAGGCCAATTTTCCATTTGCATATATAGCCGTAGCGGTAACTCACCTGGCCACAAGTGACAGCGCGACCGGAAACACTTTCATTTGGCGTCCGCCCACCAGGTAGTCCAGCGCCTCAGAGCCACGTCGCTCCTCGATGCCGGCCGCTCCAGCCCCATCCTTGCCGTTCAGCTTCTGCTTCTTCTGCTTCTTTTCGATGAAGCCGAAATAGACGCCAATAACAGCGCATACCGCCAACATGGCCACGAAGACCAAGTAATCAACAGTGCCGAAATGTTGCAGGGCCTGGCTCAAATCCTTCACACTGATTTTCCCATCCTCATTTCCCCCAGGGGGGCTGAACGATTGGCCGGGAGTGGGCGTGGGAGTGGATATGGCCGCCGACAAGGACGAGGGCGAGGGCGTGGTCGTGGTAGTTGTAGAGGTGGCCGGAGAGGCGCCAGTTGTTGAGCTTGGAGAGACTGTGCTGCTAATTACGGCCGCTGTCTTCACAATGGCATCAGCCACGATAGTAGGAATGGAGCGGGATGCCGGGACGGAGGCTACTTCCCCCAGTCCCCCTCCAATAGACTCGGCAGTGGTGGACATTATTTCCGGGACCGCAAGTTGCTTTTATGTAGTTTATTTTTATTGACTTCCAGCCGCGTTGAGTCGTCGGTCGCTTTAATGCGTTTAACTTTGATTACTTTGGCATTAGTTTGGCACAAGCACTCGGCACTGCGAACTGAATTCGAATTTTCATTAGACATTTTTTCGTCCTTCCTAATCAAAGGACACTTGCTTAAATAAGGTAAAAGCAAAAATAAACTAAGGAAAGGACTTTTTTATAGTGAAAAAATAAATGAAATAAATGAACTTATTTCTTTGAGACTAAAAAGATTTAGAGGACTCTAAAGCATCAGAAAAACTAAAGACAAAAACATAAGAAACTTGTTATCAAAACTATTTATATCTTTAACGGTTTCTATTGTATTTTCTTTCATTGCCTTTAATTTGAACACAACACTTGTAGTTCTATTTTAAACTATTCATCACACACGCACACTTGATCCTTGAGTTTCGGATTCAGGATAATTGAATTAAAACTGGATGAGAGCTCACACAAGTGGCTGATCCAAATAACCGCCGAGGACTGAACTCACTGAACGACTCAAGCTGCGTTAGAGATCTCCGGAGATCTTATCGAGGCGAGAAAACATCCGAGCGGCTCATAATTCACGCAAATCTTGTAAGAGTGTAGGCAGAGGCTTTGTGTAAAGCTTTATCACCTAATTGTCCAGGGGCATGTCACGTCTAGTCTAGGAATAGATAGATAAGTCCACACCCCCTAAACGTTGTCTAGCCTCGGATATACTCTATTGTAAATTAATTTCTTTGTGCTCGAACCTGGCCTGCCTGGCATTTAATATCTCTGCTATATATAAAAATACATATCCCGCGCACTTGACTTGGCTCACTTGGACTATCTTTACAACTTCAAAAAAGGGTACATTTCCATGATATTCCATAATACGTACAGGCCTTGCGCCTCACTAACCAAATAAAACAGGTGGCTACTGGTTATGATCCCGGATTGACTAAACGAGAGGTGGGACACCACAAAGATGACGTGGTGCCCACGGGGCAAACAAAGTATCTTGGCTGGAGATTAGACAGTAGCAGCAAATATTTGGCGATTGCCATAGGGGCAAGGGCACGACGTGACGTATGCGTGATAAACAGGGCCTAGCCGAAGGAAAACTTAATTCAAAAAGGTCTCAAGCTGATTTCGCAATGGAGAGAATCTTTGATATTTGCTACCCGACAGGATGCAACACAAATCGAATTTCCAAAATGGCCAATAAAGTTAGCTAACCGTCTAAATTCCCAAATTGGCCATGTCCGGCAGACACAGAGGCCATGGCGCTGACTAAAGTGACGAGTCCGAGTCCGACCCAATGTAATGTCAATCTTTCTAAAAAGAGAAATACAAGGGGAGTAGGAGAATACCACTCAAGAGAAATGCTATACTTCTCCATAATTTCTGATTTATTGAGTTTAATGCACATTAATGGCCGGACAATGGCATCCATATCATTTGAGCAATTGTGCACCAATTTAACTTAAGTTGTACTCCGGTTCAGTGCATCTAACATATGATGCTGCAAAAGCCAGCTCACCGTCTAATTGATTTTTGACAATCAATTACGGCCATTTCTTAGGAATGGAGCTTCGAACGGAGGAGGAAAATTTGATTTGGGGAAACCCACCCAATGCCCAGCAACGTGACTTTGACTTTGTGTAATCTTTTGCTGAGGTAATCCCTTGTGAGCAAGGACAATCGGAAAATGGTAAGAGAGGAATTAGAGAAGGACATAGAAACGTGAAATCCTGAGCACGACTTTAATATTAGATTCAAGAGCTTGAAAAAGTTACATAACCGAATAATTTCATCACACCAAGCCAGAAGCCATCACACTCCTCTATCTCAAATGAAATTTTCCACACCAAAAAATGTCTGTTCTAAGAATAGACTTTAACGTGCTCCAAATCTGGAAATCCTCATATAAACAAATATAAATTACAACATGGGGAAACGGCGTGATGAACTTGTAACTATAATCATAAAGAAAAAGATAAAATCATAATTACAGAAATTATGTGCGGAATAAATGATCCCAGCTAACCCACTGATAGCGCCCAGTAGTAACCGCAATTTGGAAACCGGCTAGTGTAAATATAAGCGCTACAAAAAAACAAATCCCTGGCAAATAAACGCCACAAAGTGCTAAAAAATTTAATTATTTTCAGGCGACGAGCGAAATGAAAAACTGGCGAAAATGAAAACCCGAGTTTAGCATATGCAAAATAATGGCCAGAACCGGCAGCGACACCAGCTCTTGACCCTTTTGGGTGGGCTTAATTTGTCTGGCCACCGCGGCAGCTGTTTCGGCCTTTTAACTTGGCGCAAATACAACAGCTTAACTTTAAGGGAAGCCACCGCCCGGGCAACACTTTTGGACCTTTTGCGAATCCGACCCAAATGTTTGTGCAGTTCTAGTGTTTGGGAATTTTCACATTTCCCGCTGCAGCTTCAGTTTGCCTTGACTTTGGCTCCGTTTAGTTTTCTTGTGTGTGCTTTGCTTTTTTGGGAACATTTCTACCCAGTAAGCAAATTACAAGAGGGTAGAATAAATTCAATTTATGAAAGGCTTTAGCCCTACTATTGCATGGCTTTTCCTGAACTTATCCCAAACGAAAAAAATCATTTTGCTTTTGTAAAAATTGCTAAATATAAATTTTATAAATATATGTATATACATATCAGGTACGTTAAAGTAAGAGGTATTTTTAGATTTCCCACCATAAAAATAGTTAGTTTAGTTGTTTTTCGTGTATTTTTTTTTCTGCACACTTGAGCCAATTTAACGCTTCCGTGTGTTTTTTACTTGCCACGCCTCGTTGACTTTGCCGAGGGAACTTTTTGTGTGTCTACTGGAAGGCAAGGGGGAAATTGGGCAAACGATTTAATTTCCACTAAAAATAGCAAACACAATCCGTAAATTAGCGCTGTGGCTGCCATGTACAGTTCAATTAATCCAGTTAAGTAATCGCTCGCATATTTCTTTGGCCAAAGAACTATTCAGGGCCATTGATTACACGACCCACAAATTAAGACCAATTAAATCAAATCGAGATTGGACGGTCGGAATGGGACTTTCATGGCCGGGACCAAATCATGACCTTGAACTTGGCGGCTTTCATCCATTAGCCACAAGCGGGACTCTGTTCTAATTCCTTACTCTGCCATTTTTACATATTCACTTGGGGCCATTTACGCCGAACCAGACACATGAACAGAAGTCGACTTGGCCCTTCGGAGAGTTGTTCGGATGCCAGGGGCAGTGAAATGGGAATGAAAAGCTTGAATATGCATTATTCTTTCCACTGGCCAGCCATTTACTGGCAATCAGAAGTTGTTCGAGTGGAAAAATTAAATGTATTTCGCTGTCCAAATATGTATGTGGAGAGCGCCGAGTTTCGGTTGCAATTGGGACCATTTCTTTGTCTTGGTCAAGGGAAAACGTCTGAAAAGTTGCGGATTCCTAAGCCTTATTTGAAATTTGTGCAGGCAAACATCTTATCTTTAAACACTGTTTTTTCACATTTATAAACAAAGTCTGGCGTCAAGCCTTTTCAAATCTGGTTTATTCCAACTAAACCGTTTAACTGAAATAAAAGAACGGCAAAGTATTGGCATGGCTGGTCCATATTTTGAAGAAATCATAGAAAAGACAAAATTAACAACAAGGGATGACCCACTATGATCCAAAGCGAATCATATATTTTTGCCACTAAATATCCGATTCTTAAGCGGAATACGACTTGTATATAGATTCTGTATTAATCTGCATCAAAATCTAGAAACAAACTATTTGTTAGTTTTTTTTTTCAAATTTTAAAAAAAAAGGAGGATCCCCTTCAAAATGTGGGAAATGCACGGGGAGGATACCATGACCCACTGCGAAGGCTATATCTTTGCCAATATTTATCCGATTCTTAAGCGGAATACCCTAAACGATTTGTGGGCCGATTTGCCATTAATCTGTATCAAAATCTAGAAACAAAATATTTTTTCGATTTTTTGTAAAATTTTCTGGAGGATCCCCTTCAAAATGTGGGAAATGCATGGGGAGGATACCATGACCCACTGCGAAGGCTATATCTTTGCTAATATTTATCCGATTCTTAAGCGGAATACCTTAAAAGATTTGTGGGCCGATTTGCCATTAATCTCTATCAAAATATAGAAACAAATTATTTTTTCGATTTTTTGTAAAATTTTCTGGGGGATCCCCTTCATAATGTGGGAAATGCATGGGGAGGATACCATGACCCACTGCGAAAGCTATATCTTTGCCAATACTTATCCGATTCTTAAGCGGAATACCCTAAACGATTTGTGGGCCGATTTGCCATTAATCTGTATCAAAATCTAGAAACAAAATATTTTTTCGTGTTTTTGTAAAATTTTCTGGAGGATCCCCTTCAAAATGTAAGAAATGCATGGGCAGGATACCATGACCCACTGCGAAGGCTATATCTTTGCCAATATTTATCCGATTCTTAAGCGGAATACCCTAAATGATTTGTGGGCCGATTTGCCATCAATCTCTATCAAAATATAGAAACAAATTATTTTTTCGATTTTTTGTAAATTTCCTGGGGGATCCCCTTCATAATGTGGAAAATGCATGGGGAGGATACCATGTTCCAATGCGAAGGCTATATCTTTGCCAAGACTTATCCGATTGTTAAGCGGAATACCTTAAACGATTTGTGGACCAATTTGCCATTAATCTGTATCAAAATCTAGAAACAAATTATTTTTTCGACTTTTTGTAAAATTTTCTGGGGGATCCCCTTCATAATGTGGAAAATGCATGGGGAGGATACCATGTTCCAATGCGAAGGCTATATCGTTGCCAATATTTATCCGATTCTTAAGCGGAATACCCAAAATGATTTGTGGGCCGATTTGCCATTAATCTGTATCAAAATCTAGAAACAAAATATTTTTTCGTGTTTTTGTAAAATTTTCTGGAGGATCCCCTTCAAAATGTGGGAAATGCATGGGGAGGATACCATGACCCACTGCAAAGGCTATATCTTTGCCAAGACTTATGCGATTGTTAAGCGGAATACCTTAAACGATTTGTGGGCCAATTTGCCATTAATCTGTATCAAAATCTAGGAAAAAATTATTTTTTAGATTTTTCGAACAATTTTCTGGAGGATCCCCTTCATACTGTGGGAAATGCATGGGGAGGATACCATGACCCACTGCGAAGGCTATATCTTTGCCAATACTTATCCGATTCTTAAGCGGAATACCCTAAACGATTTGTGGGCCGATTTGCCATTAATCTGTATCAAAATCTAGAAACAAAATATTTTTTCGTTTTTTTGTAAAATTTTCTGGAGGATCCCCTTTAAAATGTGGGAAATGCATGGGGAGGATACCATGACCCACTGCGAAGGCTATATCTTTGCCAATATATATCCGATTCTTAAGCGGAATACCCTTAACGATTTGTGGGCCGATTTGCCATTAATGTGTATCAAAATCTAGAAACAAAATATTTTTCCGTTTTTTTGTAAAATTTTCTGGGGGATCCCCTTCATAATGTGGGAAATGCATGGGGAGAACACCATGATCCACTGCGAAGGCTATATCGTTGCCAATATTTATCCGATTCTTAAGCGGAATACCCAAAATGATTTGTGGGCCGATTTGCCATTAATCTGTATCAAAATCTAGAAACAAAATATTTTTCCGTGTTTTTGTAAAATTTTCTGGGGGATCCCCTTCATAATGTGGGGAATGCATGGGGAGGATACCATGACCCACTGCGAAGGCTATATCTTTGCCAATACTTATCCGATTCTTAAGCGGAATACCTTAAACGATTTGTGGGCCAATTTGCCATTAATCTGTATCAAAATCTAGGAAAAAATTATTTTTTAGATTTTTCGAACAATTTTCTGGAGGATCCCCTTCATACTGTGGGAAATGCATGGGGAGGATACCATGACCCACTGCGAAGGCTATATCTTTGCCAATACTTATCCGATTCTTAAGCGGAATACCCTAAACGATTTGTGGGCCGATTTGCCATTAATCTCTATCAAAATATAGAAACAAATTATTTTTTCGATTTTTTGAAAAATTTCTGGGGGATCCCCTTCAAAATGTGGGAAATGCATGGGGAGGATACCATGACCCACTGCGACGGCTATATCTTTGCCAATACTTATCCGATTCTTAAGCGGAATACCCTAAACGATTTGTGGGCCGATTTGCCATTAATCTGTATCAAAATCTAGAAACAAAATATTTTTTCGTGTTTATGTAAAATTTTCTGGAGGATCCCCTTCAAAATGTGGGAAATGCATGGGGAGGATACCATGACCCACTGCGAAAGCTATATCTTTGCCAATACTTATCCGATTCTTAAGCGGAATACCCTAAACGATTTGTGGGCCGATTTGCCATTAATCTGTATCAAAATCTAGAAACAAAATATTTTTTCGTGTTTTTGTAAAATTTTCTGGAGGATCCCCTTCAAAATGTGGGAAATGCATGGGGAGGATACCATGACCCACTGCGAAGGCTATATCTTTGCCAATACTTGTCCGATTCTTAAGCGGAATACCCTAAACGATTTGTGGGCCAATTTGCCATTAATCTGTATCAAAATCTAGGAAAAAATTATTTTTTAGATTTTTCGAACAATTTTCTGGGGGATCCCCTTCAAAATGTGGGAAATGCATGGGGAGGATACCATGACCCACTGCGACGGCTATATCTTTGCCAATACTTATCCGATTCTTAAGCGGAATACCCTAAACGATTTGTGGGCCGATTTGCCATTAATCTGTATCAAAATCTAGAAACAAAATATTTTTTCGTGTTTATGTAAAATTTTCTGGAGGATCCCCTTCAAAATGTGGGAAATGCATGGGGAGGATACCATGACCCACTGCGAAAGCTATATCTTTGCCAATACTTATCCGATTCTTAAGCGGAATACCCTAAACGATTTGTGGGCCGATTTGCCATTAATCTGTATCAAAATCTAGAAACAAAATATTTTTTCGTTTTTTTGTAAAATTTTCTGGAGGATCCCCTTCAAAGTGTGGGAAATGCACGGGGAGGATACCATGACCCACTGCGAAGGCTATATCTTTGCCAATATTTATCCGATTCTTAAGCGGAATACCCTAAACAATTTGTGGGCCGATTTGCCATTAATCTGTATCAAAATCTAGAAACAAAATATTTTTTCGTGTTTTTGTAAAATTTTCTGGAGGATCCCATTCAAAATGTGGGAAATGCATGGGGAGGATACCATGACCCACTGCGAAGGCTATATCTTTGTCAATACTTTATCCGATTCTTAAGCGGAATACCCTAAACGATTTGTGGGCCAATTTGCCATTAATTTGTATCAAAATCTAGGAAAAAATTATTTTTTAGATTTTTCGAATAATTTTCTGGAGGATCCCCTTCAAAATGTGGGAAATGCATGGGGAGGATACCATGACCCACTGCGAAGGCTATATCTTTGCCAATACTTATCTGATTGTTAAGCGAAATACCTTAAACGATTAATGGGACAATTTGCCATTAATATGTATAAAAATCTAAAAACAAAATATTTTTTCGATTTTTTTTTAAATTTTCTTACAAATTTTTTTAAATTGTGGGTAATGCTATAAGCTTCCATAAAAATATACGAAAACAATTATTTTTTAATCGCTAATCCCGGCGAAGGATGTAAATATCGTTGCAAATAAGCGTCAGTGGCAAATATAAATTTTGGTAATATAATATGGCAAAAAATGTTGCTCACTGTTGGCTCACACTTAAAATTATTTTTGATAAGCTTATCACTGAACTTAAAATAAATCCGATTATAATAGGCATTTATTCTCCTTGAGATTAGAAAAGCAATCCATCACACGCCACCGTACTTTTCTTCGTACTCGTCCATGATGGCAATCACCGGCTCGTTGACGTACTTTCTAACCTCCCGGTAGAGGGCATAGTCCCCGTGGGTCCACATACGGTCCAGCATGTGGTGCATCACCTTGTTGGGCAATCGGCCCGCAAATTTTTCAACATCCTCCACGGCGGCCATGGCATCGTTGTCCGAGTACCACATATGCACTTCTGAATTAATTAGTTCCACAGGATACTCTGGAGGCTCTTCGGCTCCGTACATCTGAAGATTCTTCTTAGATCCATAGTCAAACTGCCGGAAATATCCAGACTGCTGCTCCTGCAAATAGTGAAGCATCTGATCGGTGGAACAACCTGCCGGATGGGTAGCCATGCCATCAGGCATTGCAGTCTGAAATTTTAAGTTGATGTATGTTTTATGATCTAAATAATTCCAATTTAAATAAATAACACTTACCATATTAACACGACCAGCTGAATAGAGAGTTTCCACGGTGTTTTCGCAAACCGGGCGCAGTAAGAAATCAGGTTGGCAAATATTAAAAAACAGGGACATGACGAAATCGTTATGAGGAAGGAACTCTTGAGCCCCAAAGAGAGTGGCATAAACACCCTGGTGGCCCAAATATGGGCCCAATGCTCGCACTAAAGGATTGGCCATGTTCTTCATTATAGCCACCGGGGCAAACATGTGAGCCGTTTTGATTTTGTAGTTGTATTCAGGATGCGTGGACATCAAAGCAAAATACACGGTAGTGCCCTGGGAATGACCTACATAATGAAGGGAATCCTGATCCTTGCCGTTTTCCGTTCTGAGAGCATAATCCATAATGGCGGTAATATCGTAAATGGCGATCTCATGCCAACTGAATTGCCAGAAACGGGGGTTTTCGGTCGACAGAGTCGAGTGATTTCTAGAGTAGGCTGTGCCACGGGCATTGCCCATCCAGACATCATAGCCTGCATCGGCCAGCAAGTACGGAAGACTATCATCAGGTCCTTGCAAGATCCAGGCATCGGAGCAGCTAGTTAGTCCATGTTGAAGGAATGCAATGGGTCGTTTTTGGTTTTGGTTCTGCAATTTATGGGAATATGGGATCCGGAATGCTCCCAATATATAGCCATCCTTGGTAGGAATGTAATGGTGCTCCGAAGGATATCCATGCGAAGCAATGCGATCAGCCTGGGTATAGGAAAGAAGTCATGAAAATTTTCTTTTTAACAAACATATTTCTGCCAATACCCACTGTTGTCAATTTACCCTTGAGACTAACATGAGCCTCTGGATTATCGTACAGCTTGTAGAAATCAATCACTCCATCAAGAGCTGCCGAGTGTATTCCTGAAACTGCTAATCCAGCCAGGATAAGAAAAAGACTCGCAAACCGTTTCTTCATGATTCCCTGATGGTTCGATTGCTACTGACTGTTGGCAAACACTTGACTCCTTCCTTTTGTAGCAGCCCCGTGGGGGCTTATTTTCAAGCAACCCATACAATCAATGGTTCGATTAAATATATTTAGACATTTTTGATAAAGATGAGGAAACTGTTAATCTAAAACAGTAATAAAAATGTGATTAAAATATATTAAAACAACGCGGTAATTATATGTTGGTTTAAATTTTAAAGTTTGAACAAACCCGAAGCAGAAGATTAGTTTCCATATAAGTGGAGAATAAAAGTAGTTGCTATGTATAGTAGTTTCTTTGCTTATCATTTACGAATATTAAACAACACAAAATACCTAAATCATTTCACGGCGCAAACACAATTTAAGTGCAATCCAAAAGATTACAAATCGGGCATTTTTGGTAAATTCTAATCTTTTAAAATTGAAATCACAGTAAACAATTAAAAGTGGGCTAGCCCCAATTGGCTTCACGCAAAACCCAACCGGCGAAAAAGTGTGACATATAATTTAAATTATCAAAAACTAAGCCAAAATGTACTTCACTGGGCTTAACTTATCTTCTATTGAAAGAACTTAAAACAGTTCGATAATCTAAAGAAAGAATTTACCCCCATCGATTGGCAGCGTAGTTTTCTTAGATTACTAAGCCATTAATAGATTTTAAGAGGGTAGTTGTAAAATTTATAAACTCTACTTATATGTAGCGAAAATTGCTTTTTGATTAGGGGAGTCGGCTAAGATCTAATGAATTAAATATGCACACGAGGAAAAGGCTGTTTCTATGTGAAGTGGAACCTGGTGGACCTTGTTCAATAATGAAGTATTCCCACTTTTGAATGTCAAAGCCCATCCCTTAGTGATTAAATATTATTAAGTCTCGGACTGATTTATATTAACTTTTATGTAGATTAGCCAACTTCATTAGAAAAGATCTTCTTTTTTATACAGTTTATTTATGTTCCAATTATTGAATAAAGTCTTCTGATACCGGCTTTGAAAAAATACATAAATAGAGTTTTAAAATATTGAGTCCTGATCTCAAGCCGGAAAGTATTAAAAAAAGCTTTGAATTGAAAATCAAATATACGAATTTTTTTTATTTTGTAACATGTAATATAATATCGTGATCTAAAACTAACTATATAACTATTGACATATTATATGGAACTCTTGTAGGAACGCATTTTTGGTTTCTTTAACCGAAACTAATTTTCTCGAGTTTTATCTCTGTACTTTTAAAATGTCATTGTCATTGTCGAAGATAATGACAGTAAAAAAACAGCTATACATACACCTTGCTGGTAATATCAAGCGTCGGTCAAGTCTTATGAATGAAATATATACATAAATATATACTTGAAGTGGAAATCTTTGGTACCTCTCGAATTTGGTTTTTTTTTTATAATCATCACTTAGTTCTGGCCTCGTACTCATTCATGATGGCTATAATCGGTTCGTTGATGTATTTTCGCACTTCCCAATTATTTGCAAAATCTCCATGATCCCACAGAGGATCCTCCATGTGGTGCATCACTTTATTAGGAAGGGTTGCCGCCACCTGCAGGACGTCCCCCACATCAGCCATTTCATCGTTATCCGAATACCAAAGATGCATTTCGGCGGTAATTTTCTCCGTTGGATAATCAGTTGGTTCTTCTGATCCATAAACGAGCAAATTCTTTTTTGTCCCAAAATCAAACTGGCGGAAATGTTTTGATTGATGTTCCTGCAAATAGTGCAGAACTTGGTCGGTGGATATTCCAGCGGGCATGACACCAGATATTACTGAATTGGCGGTCTTCAAAGTATAAAGAAATTAAAAATTAGATATGCATGACACAGAAAATTTATCTGTAAAACCCACCGAATTGGATCGACCTTGTTCCACATTTTCCTCTGCCTCTTCCTCGTCGTCGCTGCAGAACAAGGATAACACCGGAGATTTCGGGCGACAAACGTTGTAGAAAAATGCCAGGACAAAATCGTTGTGGGGCAAAAATTCTTGGCAGCCGAAGAGTTTTGAGTAAATATTGTTGAATCCGAGAGTGGGTGACAAAGTATTGACCATAAAGTCTTCCATGTTATGCATAAAGGCCACTGGGGCTAGAAGGTGAGCAGTCTTAATCTTGGCGTTATATTCCGGCCGCGTGGAAGGCAGGACGAACATGACGGTGGTGCCTTGGGAGTGGCCCACGTAGTGGATGCCCTCCTGACCCTTCCCATTTTCGGTGGAGAGCGTGTAGTCAATGGCAGCGGCAATGTCGAAGTATCCTATCTCGTGCCAGCTGAACCGCCAAAAGTTCGGGTGCTTCAAAGAAAGGGTTGTGTGGTTCTTGGAGTATCTATTCCCGCGGGCATTGCCCAACCAAACATCGTAGCCCGCGTCGGAAAGCAGGAAGGGAAGCGCATCATCCGGTCCCAGGCTTGGCCAGACATCAGAGCTGCCGAAGAGTCCATGCTGAAGAAAGGCAATGGGTCGCTGGACATCCTGATTCTGCAGATTGTGCGAATATGGAATGCGGAACAGACTGATGATGTAGCCGTCCTCAGTGGTCACATAGTGCCGTTCTGCTGGATAACCGTGATCTTCAATAAATTTAATCTGTTAAAAAAGATATTCAAAAATTAATAAAGTATTTGTTTCTTTTGCCAAAAAGAGGAATGAAGTTCTTACCGTAGTTGGAGCTTTGGCCAAAGTCAAATGAGCTTCTGGATTATTAAATAGCTCATAATAGTCAGGAACATCCGCAGGATAATGTTCCTTTTCAAGAGGAGCGCTGTGTACGATAGCCAAAACAGTGGCTAAAACAAAAAGTTGTCGAGACATGTTCAAGCTAAACTACCGAAAAATTTCAGACATCGCTCCCTTTTAAAGACCACCGGCAGCTTTGATTAAAGTGGCTATATTGATAGTAAACCAATCAGCGAAACGACCAACCAATTAAAAGATCATAAACACGGGTGGTAGGAATATCGTAAAGGAATATCAATTCCATAAGCAAACGGCAGAACTTTTATCACACCTTAACTATTGAAATACTTTCTTTTTTTGGGAAAAACCTGCAATAGGTGGGATATTGAGGATTTTCCGCTTCAATTTGTCAATTGGGCTGAGCCGAAGTTGATACACCCGTGCAGTTAAGTGGCAGTTTATGTTATAGGATATATGTTTTATATCGGATGGGCTTTATATTGCAAATATCGGATCGACTTGGCCGATCCTTATTGCAAAAAGGAGCTTGGCTTATATGCCCAAGCAGTTAGATAAATGACAGCTTTAAGATATAGTCGTATATACAAGCTAAACATTACAATAAAAAAAAATAACAAAAAATATAAAAAAAAAAAAATACCACAAAAAAATTACAACAAAAAAAATTACAACAAAAAAAATTACAAAAAAAAATTACAACAAAAAAATTACAACAAAAAAAATTACAACAACAAAAATTACAACAACAAAAAATTACAACAACAAATATTGTAACAAAAACTACAACAACAACAAAAGGTACAACAACAACAAAAACTACAACAACAAAAACTATAACAACAAACACTACAACAACAAAAACCTACAACAACGTAAACTACAACAACCGAAACTACAACAAAAACAAACCAATAAAAGTCCAGAAAAATAAACACCAACATTTACACAAAAATAAAAACTGAATTTCTCGATTTTTCAGGCCTGCTTAAGTGCAACCTATGAGAATCGAGGAGGAGGGCGCTATTTTTTAATAATTTTTTTTTTAACTTTCATTGAATAGCTACCAACATAAAGTTGATTCTTCAATTATATTATATGCAAAAAAACCGTAAAATTGTACTCTTCATTAGTATAAGACTCGTTGGTGCCCTTAAAAGTAGGCAATGAAAATATGGGTGTTTACATTTTTAGATAAAAAACTTATAAATAAACAAGTTTTCCTTTAAAAATTATAGAACAATTATGTTTTTATAAAAGCTTCGTAAGCTTAAATATCCTGGAATCGGTATTTCCGATCAATCAGTTATATGACAGCTATAGGATATAGTCGACCGATCCCGGCCGTTTCAACTTAGGAAAGAAGGGTGTTTCAAGACGATAGCTTTAAAACTGAGAGACTAGTTTGCGTAGAAACGGACAGACAGACGGACACACGGAGCATCATATCAACTCAGGAGGTGATCCTGATCAAGAATATATATACTTTATGGGGTCGGAGATGTCTCCTTCACTGCGTTGCACACTTTTGACCAAAATTATAATACCCTCTGCAAGGGTATAAAAAGGGAAATTCCCACGGAGTGTTTATTGAACGTAATAACGTTTATGAGTTTTAATTGGTTGTATGTTTGCCGGTAGTTTAATGATAAAGCTTTGAAAACACCAAAAACAATTATTCGTGTTTAATAAAATATAATAAATATTTATTAAGGAATAAAATATTTGAAATTGGCAACAAGGGCACTTGATTCATCTTAAAATAATAAATAGATACATTTTTAGCAACGCACGCGTGCCGGAATGCGTTTCATTTGATGATCTTCGCCAACTTTCAGGACTGCCACCATACCTTGTACAGAATGGGCTTCAATATGGCAATGGTATAACCAAAATCCAGGATTATTGGTGACAAAGCGAACAATTATGTAGCCGAGACCCGGAATCTGAACCGTGTCCTTGGCCACTGCTACATAGTCATCATTCAAACGGGAGAGGCGGCCTCGACGATCCAGTTCTCGAATCTAAATAAAAATACTTTTTAAAGTAAAAATGTCAGGCCTCTATTAAAAGATAATTCTTACATTACGGGCATCGTTGGTATTGCCCAGGACTCCTTGTCCCACCAAGCGGAAAGTGTAGCCATGGAGGTGGAAGGGATGCGTGTTGTCCATTAAGTTGGCCACCACCATTTCAACATGCCTGTATGCTGGAAAGCGGATCACGTGAGTACACTCGCACTGTTCCCGTTCGCAATTACGACCCTCGCGAGCCAGAGAGCTTTTATTGCAAAAATAACCATCGTCCTGGTAGAGATAACGACCCTGCAACAGTGATATTGCCGGGGAGATGTAAGAGATGTCATCGATTTGGAATAACTCTTCTCCATTGGGTGCCATTCGCGATCCAAAGGTAGAGTAGTGGGTCAGGAATTTTGTGTAGCGGGACCAGGAGACTGGTTCGACGGAACGCAGGGCCACCGTGCCCACGTTGTTGTCCTTGTCCAACGATTGGCGCAGGGAGGATTTATCGGTTGAATTTGGCGACCGGAAACGGTAATCGTTCACCCAAACGGAATCTTCCTCCTCAGAGCGGCCGTTTTTATTCTCCAGGACACTGCCTTGCGGCAGTTCAGTGCGAGCAGATCCGCGATAACTGAGCACAGCTCCTTGGTAGAGATTCCTATCCTCACACATCTCATACCCACGCACCCTGATCCAATAGTTCTTGGCATACTGATTGGCCTCCAAGATGAAATCAAATCTCTCGGCGGAGGTCAGGAAGAAGCCATCTGCCAAGACAGGCTCGATGTCATTGCCATCGGTGCTGATAATTAAAAGTTTATGTTGCTCTATGGAAAACTCCACAGGACAGTTGGCGATTCCGTTAAGGACTACCCGCATCCTGTAGCGGTAGCCCGGCGTAACTCGAAGCCTTTCGTACCGATGCCGATTGTCATTATCCGGTAGCTGGTTTAGATGATTGCGTCCTTTTCCATTGACCAGTATGTTGCGAACGTCCTGCAGGTTATAGTTGTAAAAGATGTCCTGTATCATCAGCGTGTGTTCCCCGAGATCATAGTCATAGAGTTGGGCGTGGACGTTCTGCTGCCGCGTTTGTCGGACGATTAGGGCCCCTGCCACACCGAAACCCCTCTGCCAGCCAACGTGACTGTGATACCAAAGCAAACCACTCCGATCCACCTGGAATTCATACCGCTGAACTTCGCCCGGCTGCAAAGGATACTGGGTGGCGAAGGGAGCGCCATCCATTTCGGGAGTACGTTTCATGTGGACACCGTGCCAGTGCATGGAGGTGGGTTCACCCAGATAGTTCAGTACGTCAACCACTACCGTATCATTTTCGCACAATTCGATGGGAGGGCCTGGGACCATTCTATTAACTGCCATCACTGGAGTGGCGACGCCATCGCCGAAGATGCAATGCTCCGCTGCGCAGGCCCTTTCGTCCTGCTGACACCTCTGACACTCTGGGCCCAGTCTCTGGTAGTTGTGAACCACTAGCTGGTAATAACAGTTCTGGGACTGACCCTGCTGGCACACTCTTCTGCACGGGTGGCGATCAAAGTCTCCAAAGTTGGCCAACTCCATCTGGCTGTAATCGTTCTTTAAATCCAGATCGTTGAGGGACGAGTGAGTATTCTTGTTGGTCTTGTTTCGGGTCCAAGGAAACGATGGCCACTCGAATTTAGCCTGCTGCGAGTCCTCCTCCAGGACCTCGGCCTGGAGCTGAGCTACGCCCAATACCAGAAGCAGTATCAGCCCATGGCTGAGAAAACTTTTACTTTCGCGTTTAAACATGACGAGCCGCGGTGGTCAACTGGCCAGTTCGGTTGTGGGAAGCCGGCGAAGAAAGTTTTGGCCCAGTGGGCGACCCAGACCTTTGGGCATGCGCCGCACGTATTAGCCATTAAAGCTGAGCTGAATTTGATAGGCTCGAAATCACTGAATTATTCGGGGACTGACGGATCGACACTTGGTGCATGAGATCGATAAAGTAAGGTGCTATAGTTACATTACTTAATAACTCTTTTTAAAAATAAACGATAATTTAAATTACATTTTTTCAAATAGTTTATAGGAAATATAAGTAAAGCCTTTTTTTTTAGATGAAATTGTGTTAAATTTGACTTTAAACACCAAACCCCCTTAAACTTGATACTCCTTAAAAGTAAGAAGGTATATTTATTAATAATATTTTAGAGGAAGTTTATAAAAGTTCATTAGGCCTCCGGAGTCGCAGCAGCCGGTGGGGAAGTAGCCATGCCACCTGCACTGGCTGCCGTGCTCATCAGACTTATCACCCCGCAGGCAATCGAGGGACCCAGGGAGTTCTCCTCGTTCTGGTAGGCCAAGGCATTGGGCATGGGCTGCAACGAGGACGAAAACACCTCCGCATTCAAGGCCGTGTTCAGGTCAATGGCCTTGCTGTGGATCACTATGGATCGGCCCACTATGCCATTGAAGCCAAACAACTGCAAATATATGCTTTGGAAAACGGCAGAAATGCTGCCATCGTCCTTGGTATCCACATTTCCAAGCTGGAATTTAGGAAGATTAGGGTTGGGAACTCTAACTACTAGGAGAACTACTTACGAAATTATTGGGAAACTGTCCTCCCGTGGATTTGCATCCATCACTTACATCTCCGAAGGTATGGATGTGCAGGGCATGTTTTCCAGGAGGCAATCCTGTCACATTAATGGTTACCTTAATGTCCGAACTATAGGGCAGTTGCTGAAAAGATATCATTCCTGCTACTCCCGCCGCCTCACCATCGCCCATTAACTTGGCTTCAGCTTGCCACTGAGGTACTAACTGCTGGGAAAATGGAGAGTCATGTAATTGGTTAGTTCATAAATATGATTAAATATAAATTTGTTAACAATGCAATTACATCAATTTTTAAATTAGAGATTAAATTACAATGTAATTCAACGCTTCTAATAAAAAGTTAGCCCTTTGAAAATAATTTTCTATGAAACTTACATAGGTGTATCCCAAATAAGCCGGTTGTGGCGGTAGAAGTGGTCCAAGAAGTCCAGCAGCCCCAGGTATCCCTGCAGGACCTCCCAGCGGCACCGTCAACCGTTCGTACCGCTTCACTTTGGTGCCGGAAACCACTTTGATTCCGTCATCCATTCGGGTCATGTTCACCGGTCGCAGGCGATCCAATAAATTTTGTGCGCAACCGGGCGCGAAAAGACCACCATATCCAATTACCAACACCAGAATTAGTTTAATAAGCATTGTAATGCAACTAGAACCTTTCCGATCCGGGGCTTCGGATGAACTGATCGCAGTGCCAGACTCGGCCCATCCATGATGACTTCGACATGGTTTTCATGCTGATTGACCAAGTTAATTGTTGGCATCGGATCGGAATGGATTTGGCCAGTTGTGGTGGCGATATAGTGGCCATATAGCCGGCTCGGTTGATGACTAGATTGGACGCTAATGGCAATTGAGTGTCGCGTGTATTTGATGCTTGGTTACTTGTCCCAGGGGCTTAGTGTTGCTACGGGTTGGGGCTTTATTCAATTAGTTACTCCAACTATGTATTACATCTCTTATTCATTCTCTACAGAAGCAGTCTTATGTTTTTAAATTTTAAGCCCCATATTATCTCATAACTAAACTGAAACTATATTATTTATTTAGGTGCAAATAATTAAATTATACAGCTGAATTGTTTATAAAATGTACCCACAACCGATTTGCAAAAACTAGATGGAACATATAGATAGTTGTACTGTTTCAGACGAATAAATAGACATATCTGAATTTAAATATAAGTCCATCAATTAAACAGAAATTAGGTCGTTGGCATATTGAAAGCGAAAATGTTAGCCCCAATTCCAAAAAGCGCAATCGACACGCGAGATTTGCTAGCAAAGCGATGACATAGATAGTTTATTTTTTAAACGGGCAACCATTCGCAATTATAAACGTATTCGTATAATTTGGCAATAAATTAAACTGGGTTACATGTCGGTAATAGTTAAAAATAAAAGGATCAGTCGTTTTAGTCGCCCTTTCTATTGGTAACTGGTTAATATCAGGTATCGAGATCATCGATAGCCGCCGCCGCGATGACCGCCGCCTCCTCCACCGCGGCCACCTCCTCCTCCACGGCCACCGCCGCGTCCTCCGTTTGGATTCCAGCCAGTGCCCTGAACGCGTCCACTGCCGCTTATCCACTGTTGGTCCTGATTTCTTTCACGACTTCGATCGCGATCACGTTGATGTTGAGGTTGTTGCTGAGGTTGCTGCCAATTTCCACCACCACCACCTCCGCCTCCTCCTCCACCCCTTCCGCCACCTCCTCCTCCTCGACCACCACGGAAGTTACCTCCTCCACCACGTCCACCGCCAGGAGGTCCGCTAGCTCGCTGCTGTTGCCAAGAAGGCATTTCCGGTGGCGGAGGAGCATGCTCATTAGCACGACCTCCTCGATCTGGAACGCTGCCAATCACATGCTTCTGTATCTTGGACGCTGTGTTTTTCCTCACATTCGCTGAGCTGGTCTTCTCAATTATGGCCAAATCCGTTCGTGCAGCCAGAAGAGCCACCAAATTAGTCTGTTCCCCGCCTACTTTGAACTGCTCAAGTTCCCTCATCTTTCGTTGAAAACGGTCTATTATCTCGTTCTCACGCTGGCGCATGGACTCCGACCACTGGAAGCTCTGAACAGTGGCCTCCAGACGAGTGCTCATCATTTGGCGACGGAGATTGTACTCGGCCTCTAGATCCCTGTGCAGTGACTCCAGGGCACGCCACTGGGAATCGTTGAGGGGCTTGCTAAGATGCAGTAGAGGTTCGCTCACCACCTGGCGATTAGTTTGCTTCAGAGACTTATCCAAGCTGGGTATTAACTTCTCGAACAGCAGTTTGGTGTTGATGTTCTTTGGCAGCTCTCCCAGCTGCAGATCCTTCGCTAGTTGCTCGATAGCCTGCTGGGCGTTAGATTCAGTTTTCGAACGTTTGCAAGGTGGTCCTACGGGTTGGGCCTTCAACACCATCTTGGTGGCCATCAGCTCGGAAGTGAGGTATTCCAGCAGCTGTAACAAGGATTCCCGGGTTTGGAAACGCTCCTCAATCGGACCAGCAACGAGCTTCCGATACGGGCAACCCAGCTCGGTGAGCAGCAGGGAAAGTTCAAAGGCGAACTCGTCGTGGTCCCCGCTGCCAGAACTGACGCGCTCGTCCGTTTTCCGGAGTACATGCAGCTCCTGGGCCAGCCAGTGGAGCACCAACCGCAGTGCCGGACTTCCGATGCCTCCATCCAGCGCCCTGCTCAGGTTCTCCTGCTGCAGGCAAGGTCCCTTGTAGGCCAAGGCCTGAAGCGAGTCGACCACGTCCAGTTCAAGTTCCATTCCTTGCTGTTTCGGTGCCGGTGTTTCCGTGCCGAACAGAGTTTATGTTTCTTGTGCTTTGGGTTTTTAACGTGACCAGATTATTTGTCAATTAGTGGAGTTTTGCATCACTGTTCCTTAAAGATTTACAGCACTGTTTTTTTTTACCTTTTACAACACCTAAGATAAAAAATACCAAAAGTGGCGCGTTATTTAAACTGATTTACATTTTTAAACTTTGGCCTCTAAAGTTTAATAAACTTAAAAAGACAGACTATTTGTATTTTTGCATAACTTCATTTATTGTAGTTACCAATTTCAATATATATATATTTATTTATACATACACATACATAATTATGCATATATAATTAATATTTATAAGTATAGTATATATGTATGTATTTTTTTTTGTTTTGTAAAGCAGGAAGTTTTAGGATTCGCATGAGTCACACCTTTGGTGCCACAAACATCTCAAATTTTCGTTTTACTCTTCTATACATACAACATTGATGTACTTAAAATGAACACACACATTTAGCTATATAATATATATACGTAATAATATTCAGTTACTTCATGTCTTCCAAAATAGGTACTTAAATAATTTAGAAACAATTAAGAAAAATGGCAAAGAAAGCAGAAGATAGGACAGACTACGTTCTGTAATGCAAAACACAAATTCTTTCCCATCAAGACAATTAAAATGGCACAAAAATAAATTCCGCACGGAAAACCACATTCCACATTCCGGATTCCGCGGATAGGGCTGGCCAGGATTTAGGTGAAGCTATACTGGTTGTCGACAGCCCGTCCGGTGCATTCGGCACCCGAGTTGGAGCCCGCCGCTGCTCCGCCGCTGGCGCTGTTGTTGCCACTGTCGCTGGGATGTCGTGATTGTCCTGCCGGATGATGGTGAGCCGCCGCCTGCAGCGAGGCGTTCGAGGCCCTTAGATGCGGTTGATCCAGAAAACTCTGGGCGGCTGGTGGCGATCCATGCACGGTTAGAGATGTGGGATCCAAACGGAAGTAGACTTGGTCCGGAAAAAATACGTGTGTTGGCTCCTGTGGCAGATCAATTTCGTTTGTCTTTAGGCGAACACTAAGATTCATAGTAATCACTTCGTTGCACTGTGGGGTTAAGTGAGAAAATCAAGAGTCTTGGTCAGTCAATGGCATTACTGAAGATACACATGGGGGGGTGTGTGATGAAACAATTAGCATGCAACATGAACTCAAGCAGTTGAAATTTTTAAACAAAACACGAAAACTAACTAAAAATACTAAAAGTTATCTTGATTCTAAGAAATCTGAAGAAAATGTAGACTTGGAATTCCGGCTAAGAAAAGTGTGATTAGTTGAGATAAGCTCAAAATATAAAAATTTAGTAAGAATTTAAATGATTTTAATATTAATTATTAATTTAGTTTTAAGTTTAACTGCTCTTTTATGGAAAAATGCCCTATAATATCGGCCTCTATCTCTTACCTTTAATTCATATTTTTTAAAAATTCAAACTAATAAACTTTAATTTAATCTTCGACCTAATTAAATCTTTCTAATTATCTCAGTTCCTGACATAAACAACCTGCTCAAGACCTAATACTATCTAACTTGTTGTTTCATTGCAATGAAATGATAAGAAATAAATAGAAATCAAAGTAAAATAAAAAAACCATCACTGACACTGAATTGACTCCAAAATTTTGGCTATCTCACATGTCTCGGAGACGGATGACCACCGCCAGTTGCTCCCGCTCCCGCTCCCGCTCCCGCTCCTGCTCCAGCTCCAGCTCCTCCCGCTCCATTCATATTTCCATTCCCATTACCATTGGTGATGGACAGATCATTTAGCTGCCCCGAATCATGGCCACCGCCTCCACCGGCTGCCGCGGTCGATAGATCGTTGATTCGGCTGTTGTTGAGGACCCAGTCGGTTAGGGTCACATCCGAAGTACCGCCCGATTCCAATGGTATCGGATTGTGGCGGAAGTGCTCGAGCATCTCCTGGATGGAGGGGAACCACAGGTGCTGCACCCGGCACTGCCCTTTCTCTGAGATGGTGAGGCGTAGGTGCTTGGCCCGCCCCTGAAAGTTGAAGGTCAGCACGAACTCGCCTCGCCGCGTTTCGCTCTGCCTGACCAAAAAGTAACCATGTCCGGCAGCTTCCGATTGCAGAACCATTCGGGCCGCTTCCGAGCGGGTGAGTGTTCCGTGGAACCACGGGAACGAACTCATCTCAGCTGTCAGATCGGCCACGTTTATATCCGCATCTTCGCCGAGCTCCACGCCATCGAAGTTACTGGAGGCCGACAGACGCTGCTCGCCCCGATGGGGCCTCAAGGGTATGTCCGGTGGACCTGAGGGCGGTGTGGTGCCCAGCTCGTTGATGGCATTCAAATCATTGGCGGACGTGGCTCCTCCTTGTCCCAAAGCACTGTCTGCGGACAGGGAAGAGGCGAGGGCAGCTCCTCCGCCGACAATGTTTCCGTTAGAGCCGCCGTGCTGATGGTACTGCGGGTTCTGGATGCCGCCAATGGGATTGGGAGTCGGGTTAGTGGGCGAAGTCTGCATCGCAGCGGCCATCACCCCGTCGGACTCGATGAGGGGCTGTTGGGTGGGCGGCGTTCGCATGCAATAGCGAATGGTGGCCAACCAGCTGCGCATTTCCTCGGCGTTCTCCGCCTCAATCACGTATTCCATGTTGTTGTCCGCCTTGAGGACGAATGTGTTCAGCCTGTCGGGCATCTCCAGGATCGTTGTTTCGCGCGCCTCCGAGATGAGGAAGCAGAAGAGGCCACTGCGTGGCTTTGTCGACTTGTTCGGGTAGAACTCCAGCATGTAGCCGCCCACGGCCTTGACCAAGACCAACTTGCATCGCTCCCATTTCTGTGAGCCCGTCGGCTGGTCCAGACTCTCCGGGGTGAGGTTGTTCACCCAGCCCTCCTTGCGGCACTCGACCGTGATCTTGGCCAGCTTTGTCTTGCTCTGCTTGCTGCTTCCGCTCCCGTCCACGTCGTCGGAGTTCTTGTGGAAGAAGGCCTGTAGCACGGAGAACTTTGAAAGTTGAAACAAGTGGGTTACATATAGCCGAAGGCTCCGACTATTGAACAAAGTCTCCAGCACTCACCTTGCCCTTGCGCAGTCCCTTGAAGGAGAGTCGCCTGAGGAGGGACTTGGAAAGCAGTCGGGGCACCTCGTGCTCCTCATCAAATTCCACCGACCCCGCCCCCGACTTAAGTGTGCTCCGCCTACGAAAGAACTCTGTGTCGTAGTGGGCTGAAAAGGACTCTACGAATTTCTGGGCGAAGCTGCGGTGCTGGATGTTGCGCGCCTCCTCCGGGGGCAGATTTCCGTTTATGTAGGTGATGCAGGCCTTGGCAAAGTCGGAGGCGGCCGCCTTGGCATGCCGTTCGCAGAACTCCTCCCAACTGGTTCCCCCATACGCGTAGGAGGACACTCCCATGGCGTTTCCAGTTCCGATGGGTGCGGGTATGAGGTCGCTGCCACCGGCCACCGCCGCTGCTGCTGCCGCGGAGGTGCCACCGAAGTTGTTGTGGCTGCTGGCAGAGGTCGGTCCAATGTATCCGCCCGCGCTGAAGGCGCTCGAGTTGGCCCCAGTGCTGTTGCCACCCATCTGGCCGAGCGCTTGCCGCTGATGCTGCTGCTCCTGCTCCTGCCCCTGTCGCTGGCGGTTGAGGTTCAGTGTGCCGCACAAGTTACCCAGCTGGAGTCCTTTTCTGAAAGCACTGGAAGAGTACTGGCTTGAGTTAGGAGAGAGTCCTTCTGTAGTAGCATGGTTGCGTAATGTGGATCTGGGCAAGCCTCTGGTTGGGATTGAAGGCTTGTGTGATGTGAGGTGGCATTATGAAGTGGATGCGCGATTCAAACGGAAGAAAACAGGGTTCTGGGGTTTAATAATTTTAAAAATTATACACCATTTGAATTATATAGATTTCGATCAGACGAGGCATAAGGATGCCCAAATTGCAACATAAATATGTACCTTTTGTGTACATAGTCTCGCGTAAATTCGATTCATTTTTTTAGATACTATATGGAAAACATTATTTTTGAAATCGTTACTAGCTCCCCCCCTAATGGGCTGGAAGGAGATAATGATAAAGATTAAGATGCGCTGCGAACTAGAATCAATGTTTAGATGCACAAGTGCATTGGTACACCTCTTTGTGCATACAAACATATGCACATAAATTCGTCTGTACATTGCCGGATGTACGCATATGTACATCAAAAACACGCATTTTGATGCCACTCTCACACACATACGCCCACTATTGCACACAGGAATTTCCACGCCTACGACCCGCGACTTGAGTGGCCAGTGGCCAAAAGTAGCCTTGGGCGGACGTCACCCACACAAGCACCGTACCTAGATGTTTAATATTCACAATATTTTCCACCGGTTTGTTTATGCAACGGTTTGTTTTTTTGTTTTATGCAAAATAACGCATTTACGCAGCACTTGTAGAGGTGGAGATGTATCGATAACCCGGATTACATCGATGCATCGATAATTTCGTTGTTTTTTACTCATCACTGGAATAGCTCTCTTGCTCTCAAGAGAAAATTTCCTTCTGCTGCTCTTTGAATCGGAACGGAAATTAGTAACCGGTAATAGAGTTGAGGGAAATACCTTTTAATTTAAACTTATTTTCTTAAAAAATTAATTATTGTTATATTTATATTATTTTTAGAACCCAACTATATTAATTTAACAATTTATTTTCATTTTTGTGGTACTAATTTTATGGTTATTAAAACAGATTCTATAGATACAAATAAATAAATGAAAAGTCCTTTTTTAATTATAATTTTCCATTTAACATTTTTAACGCACGGCAAGGGCGTAGGCAGGGGGTGCAGGGGGGGGGAACCGTAAATAATGATTATTGGTGTGACTTTTATTTTAAAAATCACAAAATACTGAATATTCTCTGAGCGAAAAAATAAAATTAAAAAAAAAATAATCATTATTCTATGATCAAAAAAAAAAATCACCAAATAATCATTATTCTTTGATCGAAAAATAAAAATCATGAATAATGATTATTTTATTTTTTTATTTTTTTTCGATCAAAAATATCACTCAGATCATGATTCCGGTGTATTTATTAAATTTTATGACATACATATACCATGGTATATGTGCACATATACAGGTACATTACTAACAGCCTTCCGTACCACTAAAAGTTAAGAAAATTGAATCTTCATATTCAGTTTTTTCCAGGGACCGTAATCATTATGAGTTCAATTTTTAAAATCACAAAATAATTATTATTTTCTGAGCGAAAAAATAAAAATCAGAAGTAATCATTATTCTACGATTGAAAATTATTTTTATTGAAGAATCAAAATCTGATGTTTAATGGTACGAAAGGCTGTTAGTGAAATAAAGCATTGTACTAAATAGTAAGTGTATATGTTGTCTAACGTACGTAATATACAGTCAAATATCAAAAAAATCTAATATCTAGCGCAAAATCATGATCTTTGTGAGATTTTTGAGCGAAAAAAAAAATAAAAATCTAAAAAATTCATTCATGATTTTTATTTTTCGATCATAAAATAATGTTTATTTTTTGATTTTTATTTTTTTGCTCAGAGAATAATCATTATTTTGTGATTTTTAAAATAAAAATCATAATAATAATCATTATATACGGTCCCTGGTTTTTTCCAATGTTTAAAACAGTGGGGGGCAAAACGCACACATCTTTAAAATTTGAGTGTATGCGTAGCAGAGAAAAACAATGAGAGCAGAGCAGAGCAGATCCACTGAGCAAAAAAAAACGTAGTTTTTTATGTCATTTTTCGTTAATTCAAAAGTGTAAATGGTTACCAAAATAATGTAATTTATTTTAAAGAAAGCTTTGCTAGCAAAAGTTCTTAAACAAATGAAAAACTACGCTTCCCTACCTTTATTTTCTATGGAGAAAACTTTTTTCAACCCAATTTGTGAGAAAATTTTTCTCAGTGGAAACATTTTGATTTTTAAGTTTGGGGCTGTCAAATAAGTCAAAATGAGAGCAAATGGGAGAGCTTCTAAAAAATTAGAGAATGCTCACACTGTCAGTGTGCCGGCAGCGCTGCGGCAGAATTTCCTACCCTATACTCGCGTGCTATGTAAAATGAGTATTTGCCCACCACTGCACAGTGGTCGAGCTTGTATGGAACCGCGGCCATAAATACTTATAGATGTGCTATCGCTATGAAACTTTCACCAAAAATCTAGAATAATATTATAAACATATGATAAAAAAAGTTACCAGATCGTACCACTATATCCTATAGCTGCCATATAACTGATTGATCGGAAATGGTATAACTTCGGTGTTTTTAGAGTTAGAGAGTTCAAATTTTACATGAGCGCTATTTTTTGCAAAATAATACAACATGCCAAATTTCGAAAGGATCGGCCGACAATATCTTGTTTTAAAAAAATTTTTAGGTTGTTCATTTCTGTTGGCTTGGCTATGAAGCATTTTGTGGATGATTTTTCACTTTACTCATTACAAACTTTTCCATCAACAATGGTAAGTTGCAAAGAATGTTCGATATTAATATTTCAACAACATAACAGACACAGAACAAAAAGGTGCTTCCCTCCTAGATAGAGATGGAAAAAGGGGTTAGGTTGCATTTTTTAATGGCAAATGTGCTGCGGCAGGCTTCCGCAGCTGAAGTTAACATTTTTATAATCTTTAAATATTAGTATATAACAGCACATAAATTTCATTTGGGGGCAACCGGGGGAAAATACTTAAAACTTTACATATACGAACTAAAAAGACGCACATTTTTAACAAAGATTTACACGAAACACAGAACAAATTATTTATATATACATCTGTAAAAATAAAGTATATACTATTATATACCATATCATTCCAATTGATTTTGGTTTAACCGAGTTTTATAATATAAAAATTATGTCCACTGCGGACAAATTAAAAGTGCATAAGTATGAGTACCATTTTGTCTTGCTATTTTTAGAAAGATCCGTTAGAAATGCCAAGCAAACAATTTTGCTTGGTAAATTTTGGACAATCAGCTGATAGTAAGACTATCATAATATAAGATAGCTGATATAAGATTGAATAGCTCAAAATCAATTTTTTTATTTTTGACCTATGGCAGCGACCACTGTGCACTGGTTTAAAATAAAAAAAAGATAAAAATAAAAAAAATCAGTATTTATGATTTTTATTTTTCGAACATAAAATAATGATTATTTCTGATTGTTATATTTTCGCTCAGAAAATAATGATTATTTTGTTATTTTGAAATAAAACTCATAATGATTGTGGTCCCTGTTATAAACTTGTTAGGTGAAGTGATGATTTTATAATTTAGGATCCTTTGTATCTGTGTATTTAGGATTATAAGTATCTGTGTATCTATAGATATAATTTTCCATAAGTCACCGCCATATCCTTGTGATATAAAAAAGGCAATAAAAGTCTGATTTATTTAATAAAATTAAAGAACCGGGTTATCGTTTAAATCTCACATTTTTATTGTTTCTATACTTTACGAAATTGCATTTACTTAGAACTAATATGTAACTGTCGTTTCCATATGCATACCATAATTATTATTTTGTAAACGTAAAAAATGTAAATTCTTGAAACATAATTTTTGTGAAACTCACGCAGTGCCACGTCTGTTGTTTTGTTATTGAATTGTAATTTTACTTGCTTATTTATTGTTTGCAACGAACACATGCATTTGGCAAAAACATCATTTCGATATTATGAAGTTAGTGAGACAGGGGGGATTACAGGGAAGAAGGACGGAAATGGGCATGTGACACGGAAACGAGAACCAACGAAAGTGTGAAGGCGAGCTTACTAACTATTATTTGTTGCATGGTGGTTCGTTATCAATATGCATACGCACATACATCTTTATAATACGCATAAAGCAACTTAAGTATTTACAGAACATACTGCCCAGAAAAGATTTGAGAAATGGATGTGGATGTGGATGCGAATCTCAAAATGTCTGTAGTCTTGCGCTATCGTTTTGCATATTCGAATGCTTACTGATACAATAGTAATACGAATGCATTAATCTCTATGAATTGTAACTAATATTTCGCTTGATCTTTATCCTAGCCGCTACGTAATCGCATGATTGGAGACCTTAAAGCCAATTCGAATGAACTTCCGGATGTAGTATATGCATACAAATATAAAACGTTCGGCTTACACTAGAAACTATAATTACTCGGTTGTGTTTTTATTTCACTATGAAAACGAGGATCACCTAACTTAAAACGAAACTTAGTTAAGTTGAGTTTAAAAATACATTCACACTCAATGTGTTAAGAGACAAACGTTTCTTTAGATCTTATGTTTGTTTGTGTGTGTTTTTGTTTGAAAAATAAACCTTTTCAATATTTCGTTTGTTTTTCTTTATCTTTGCTTTGAGAAAGAGCACACTCAGACTTCCAGTTGTTTTGATGGTGGATGCGCGATGAACGGCTCGCTCCACATTCGACGCAGGTCGCCCTGTAATATTACGATTATAAATTATTCTTAATAAGAAAAGCTATTCTAATACAACCTTTAGATAGGCCATTAGTAAGAGAGGCAATAACGTAAAGGGCACCAAGTACAGCAGTGCAGGCTGAGCCGCCTTGAAGACCTCTGAGCTCACCGTAGCCGTTAGCAGACCCAGAAAGTAACTAAAACATAAGAGTCAGTTATTAGAGTCAGTAGACTTAGTCACTAGACCTACCCCAATAAGGAACAATGAAAATATGTTAGCCGAGAGCCTACTCCACGGGGCGGTGAGAGCGTGGGATCCGAGGTGACGCCTTGCGACTTCTTGTAGGCATCGTAACGCAGGACGAAGCACAGCAGCAGGCCGGGCATCACCACATCCCCCAGTCCCAGCATCGAAAAGTGGCCCGAGTTGTGAATGCTGGGAAACACCAGTTTTCCGGGCAAGTTCAGCTTAGGCGTGTCCCGCACGATTCCTCCTAGATTAAATTTTCTAGCTACGATGCCGACGGGATTCTCGGCGGGTCGTGTGGCCACCTTGACCATTACGTTCGTGCTGAAGATGTATGAGGAGAGGAATACCCAAAAGACGTCGTAGATGAGCAGGCCGGTCAACAGCAGCGTGGACACCTTTAAGCTCGGCAGCCGAACGAACGCGATGAAAGCCACACAGAGGCCCATACCCATAGCTGGATAAGAAATATGAATTATTACTTAATGTATTACATTTAAGGTGTAAGCTCACCGTCCATCAGCAGCCAGTGCCCGGTCAGCACCCAGATACACACAATCGACACCGAGAGCGTGAAGCTAAAGAGTTCCGCTGCCGTGAAGCGTCCGCATATGCCAAACGAGAACCGCTTCCCGTCCGTACACGGCCGGATAATGTACTGGCACATGGGCAGCAGCAAGAAGGCCAATGCCACAGTGGCAATTACTAGAAAGGGCATACATGAGGATAAGCTTTCTTTGAAGGACCTTTAACTTTAACTTACTGGCTGTACACACGGCGAAGAGCAACTGCATCGAGTCGAAGAAGAAAAACATAATGAGCAGTGATATGGATGCTCCTAGTGGCAAGCAAAGGGCGTGCATCGTGTCCAGAGTCGCGAATTTATCAGCTAAGATTAATCGGAAAGCATGTAATTAATAAAACATTTCATAAGGTGAAGATCTGGACAATTACTTGGCTCCTTCTCCACCTGCTCGCCGGTCAAGAGATTGGTCGTCGACTCATTCCGCTTCTTCTGCTCCCGTTCCCGAGCCTCCTGCTCGATGTTTAGGCTGCGAAAGCTGCCATAAACAATCAGCAGCATCGATATTAGGCAGGTGGAGACGCGCGACGAGTCCATCACACTCGATACTGTCCAGTGGACTTCTCGGTACTCTCCACCGCCTGCGCCGCCGCCACCTGCTGCTGCCGCTGCTGCTGCTGCTGCCGCCGCCGCTGCTGCCGCTGCACCGCCACCAAGGTTGCCGGCCACTACCGTTTGCGCTCCCAAACCGCCGCTGCCGCCGGCGCCGCCGTGCGACATGCTCCCTTTGGGTCCTCCGGGTGCCGGTACCTGGCAGTTGTCTTTACCTTTCTTCTCTTATACTGGAAGAAATAGATGACAATATTATATATAAATATAATATATAGAATATAATATTTCTGTCTGTGTACCTGGATGAGGTGGGTGATAACGTCTCCGCTTATCTGTCGAGTTGGGCCCGGCTTATCGCGTTTTTATGATGGTGCGCCGCTTCAATCTAAACACGAAAGAAAAGTGAAATTTGTTTTGGTTTATTGATTTAGTGATAAAGGCTGTGTCTATTGACCCTATCACTGGTATCCCCCTCCCCTCTCCCAGCGAATATTCACATAATCAGTGTTTACTTTCCAAAAGTTCTTTGGACAGCTGCGATTCCAAGTACACACTCGCAAGGTTTGATTTTCCAGCAAGGGGTTTGGAAGCCTTGGGGTCCACAACTTTCATGCTCCACTTGAGTAACTTGAGAACAAACACCAACGCTCAATTTAAATTATATAGAAATAATGTGGATTTTTACTGGTAACTTGGAAGCCATGGAAGTTTATATTTACGTTTGGGTTCCAGGCAGCCAAACAATGTTTAAAAATAAATGTTTTATTTATGTCTGCAGTGGAACTGCATTCAGGCATGCATTAGATTTCTGTAAACAAACAGGTACGCATATATATAATCTTTTAAACAGGCTTTTTATATAGAAAAATATAAAAAGTACATATATTCCACTATCTAAATATGCCATATGCCCGATTAAATATTCAAGAAGAAGGCCACAAAGGGAGGGAAATAAAAATAAAATGAATTATAAAAGTGTTACCCAGTTTCTATCAAGTCTGGGCCATTGTTATCGCCACCAGTGCTGTTGTAAGTTCACACATCTGGCCAAGGCAGACACCAGCACACCCACACACCCACGCAGGGTTGTTGCACTTGGAAAATGTTAAGGCGCTGTTAGCGCTCTGTTAACGCTAATGATAATAGACGCCAGTTGCCAACTTCCCTGGTGGCTTTGTTGTTGCTAGTGGATGTTGCCAAGTGCCGTTGCATGCACCAATTTATGCTGTCTGTTGGCCAAGGCATAAGCTGCACTCGTACTTTACACGCATTTGTAATTGTGTATGGAATGCAAATGATTCCGAAATTTGTCAACAATAGCGGTTGACATACTAGGTTCGGGCACTGGATAATTAATGCAATTTTCAAGAAAAAATTCATTCCATTTTTAACATTTATTATAACTAGTAGTTTAGTAACTAATATTTTTGATAAATTTTTATTTTTTATTCAAATGAGTGCTATTGTTTTCCCCTTAACTGTACCCGCCTCTCATTCCGCAATTGTGATGGTATTTGTCCCCTTTTTTTTTATTTCCATCTCTCTCTCTGGATGCAACAATTTAGGTTCCCACACACCGCAGTTGGCAGACGATGGGGGCCGGGCAGTGAATTGTTAACGAGCACTAATTAGAACTATATTTTAGATTCAGCGTATACAGATACAGATATTAATTGTTATTTTTTGGAAACTTTATGGCTGTCATGCCGGTTACCAAACACACTGATATCCACTATTAGCCACAGTCATTGAGAAAATCCCGTTCATGTTCATGTCACAACTCCGCACACACATACCCCGACACTTTCTAATTTAAAACGCCCCGAAGTGGGGAGGGGGGGGGAACTGAAAATAAAAGAAGTACCAGCCGAGCAATTGGTTTTGCTGTAACTGCCCGCAACGAATGTGAAAGTGAAATTTGCCAAGAAACCAGGAGGGGAGTTGGAGAAAGGGGGGAGGAATACAGAAGAAAAAAAATCATCACATACTGAACACACTTTGGATAAAAAGATACGAGATAAAATATGTTTAGGAAACTTTTTTTACAAAAAAGGATCTAATAATAATTTTAATGAATATACTTCAATCTTATTTCTTCAGGTGCACTGCGGGCGGAAAGAGTACCTAAGCAAGTGCGTAAGCCTGGCGAAAAGTGTCTTATTATGCAAAAAGGGGGGCGGTGGGACGGCGACTGGCCTGCAGAGGCTGAGATATGTTCATTTGGAAAAGCTTGGCCTGCGCTTTTACGTTTTTTCCCGTTTTCGTTCGTGTTTGGTTACACTCCACTTCATTCCATAACATTAACAACAACAACAAAGTCAACTCCAACTTCGCTCCACTGCGTAACAAAATTACAAGACACTCACATACACGCTCGCAAGCGGAAAACACAACACTACCAGCGGGGAGTTGGGGCAAGTGGGGATCGAGACTTGGCTTTAATTAAGCCAAACAAAAAAAAAACATATATTGCACTCTATACTCCAAACTGGGGGACCTTTCGCTTACTTTGCCTTCACATTTACATTCGCATTTGGCTGTGTATTTGTTTTGTTTTTCCTTTGCACCGATTTTCTTTTTCGCGAGAAAAGGGTCTATGCTACCCTGCTACATATTCTCCACTTTTCAGCTTTGAGCCATTTTAATGCACTTTGCCACTCGATTCTCGTTGCAGTGCGCTAACGTCAGACTGCCATTTTAAACGTATTTCTAATAGTTTAATGTTTCCCACAGTGCCTCGGTGTTGGTGTTTTTCAGTTTGAGGGACCGGAGCAAAGCAAACTACGAATATTTTCCAATGTGACCAGCTACTAGGTCAGCAAAGTGGCCATATATGTATATTTATTTGGATGGTGTTGGTCACACTACAAAATCCGATAGGTTTTTGGGGGTAACTAATCGGCATCTGGCAACACTGAAAGTCGACTCGAACGGACGCTTGCTGCGGCTCGATGTACAAATAATATTTTAAATAATTTGCAACGGTTGCAACGGAAAATTGCGCCAACGGTGGCTCAAAGAAGTGTTTAAAAAATAAATAAATAGTTATTTGATAAAAGCCGCTGAGCAGGTCGAAAAGTGCAAAACGGAAATCGCCTTGCAGGTTGCAGTTAAATACGATTTTGCTGCAACCAACCGAGTGGCTGCAAGAAGCATCTAAAAAGTGGTGACAAAACCAGTTAAATCCAACCCACTTTCAGCTAGAAAATTAGTTAAAGAACTTAATCCGCAATGGGTCTCAACGGCTGCTGTTCGTGCGTCAAATATCTTATGGTCCTTATAAACATTTTGTTCTGGGTATGTAAGCGACAGCCAAAATCCGAGATTCTTTTCTCCCATCACAACAACAACTGGAACAGGGACCTAAATCTGTGTGCGTTGTGGGTGTGTGTGGGCATGTTGCGTGGTAGTATGTGTGTATGTGTGTGTTGTGTATTCCCGACGCCCCTTTGCTAGGTGGGCTGAAGATAGGGGGGTGGGGCTGGGCAGCGCGCGCACGCTCTTTGAAAACGGCTCCTTTGGAGCCCTCCGCTCTTAGGTTCTCTCGCTCGTAGGTGCACAAAAAAAATAAATCTTTAACTGATAAGACAAAAAATAATATATTTATATTATATTTATTTAAAGTGAAAAACTATAATACAAAAATTAAGTCAATTATGTTAATAATATCATGTTTTATTTTATTATTTGTATTAAATTTTTAATTTTGTTTATAAAAAGTGATGCATTATTTGACTCCTCCACCCGCCAACTCTGAGAATTCTTCTGGGAAGGGCACCTCTTCTCCGCCCATCCTCCCACTGGGGCGGGCAGGCAGACAAACGCTCATCTAAGCAGCGTTTCTTTCTCTCTTTTCTCTGCCTTTGCCCTTTTCCTGTTTTGTATTTATTTTTTTTAGGGCAGGCAGGGTTTCTCCGGAAAGGGACTTACATTTTGGCGATCACCCTACCAACCCTCCCAGAACTCCCCCTAAAAAAGAGTAGTTTTGTTGATTTACGCAATTTTCATTAAACTTTTATCATTCTCTGGGCATTCACACTGAAATGTTTATGTTCTCTTGCAAGAAAGCTTGCATCTTATCTACAGGGCCTCAGTGTGGCATAGTATGGACTTTCGAAATACGATTTTCCTTTTCGTTTTGGGCATCAATTTATAATGTTGATGCCTATGCTGGTTGTTTTCATTTTTGTTCCTCCTCTCGGTTGTGGGTGCCTTTTTCGATTTTTGTCTATAGTATTTATTAGTCAAAAGCTATTTTCGAATACGGGCGAAAACAACAAAAACAACACATGCGTCCGTTTCAAGATGTCTTAGTTTTAGTCGTTATTTTGTGCACAGTGGTGTGTGTTGGAAAAATTATGAATAAATCTCAAGACCATGGAAATTGTGCAGTTTGTTTTATAAATGGTCTGATCTATTTTTGAAGCTATGATGGGAAAAAGTACGTCAATCACATTTATTTATAAATACCACTTTGTACCACTGTGAGCATTGTCTGAAATTCGTTTGGGTTTCTCTCCACCCTCTGGACACTGTGCATCAGTTTCCAAACATTTCCATTTTCATCGTCGCTGTGGGGCATCGTGATCAAACGCCACGATCTCTGAGGACGCTGAGTTGCCGACGATGCCATGATCCCAGATCCGAGGGGCGAATACCGGGACGGGTCGGGTCGGGACGGGACGGGAGGCCGCTGTCGCTTTCGTCATTGAAGTTGTCAGTGACCAAAAAAGCCATCCGTTGGCCATCCCGTCCAGTCTACCCAAAAAAATGACTAAAGAAAAAAGTATATATTTTCTAAAACAATTGATAGAATATTTTTAACAATTTTATATAAATTTTGTAATTTTTATAAATAAATTTAAGGCCCCATGTTCTATTTTTTTTTTCAATTATTCATCAGTGGCGCTTCATATTCCATCTCTGATATAATTTCTGTCATGCGACTGCAGTTCTCAATCGATGCGGTTAATTGTGGCACAAAATAGCGACTGGAAATGTAAAGCATACATTGTATGTATTCTCACACCCGAAGCTCTCATCGTGATTTCAACTGGGTCTCTTGTGTGTTCCGCTTTCGACGCCTCGGAAAACGACTCAAAAGTGGGTCAACGAAGGACCTGCACATTTATTAGCCAATTCGGCAGACTTTTTCTTTTTTTTTTTTTGTCATGGACACGCGACATAGTAAAAATGTTGTAAAGAAAAAAAGGCGGGGATTCCATTGGTACATAAAAAAATTGATACTAAATTGGGCTACTGAAGGATATTATAAAAAGAAAGTCTTGAATAAAGTGGGCCAAGTCAGAAGTAACTAAACGCTGTTGGCTAACTTCCTAAAAAATATGATTTTCTTGTTTAATATTTGTTACTATTTGCCGGCACTTTATGCTCCATAACTCCATAAACTACCCTCGCGTGGCGCAACATTGTATGATATTACATTTCCATGAGCAGAGGCACACATATGAGCCATTGGGGCATAAGCGACTACTTTGTGGGGCACACTTTTTCTCCAGCTCTTGCCAACGAATTTAAAATTAAATTCATTCATATTAATTCTGTAAAACTATATAGTTTTTTTTGTTCTTGGAGGCCTACTATCAAGGTCTTCTGCGTAATCTTATCTAGAAGCTGAGATGCTCCAGATTTCCATCAGATTTCAAAATGCTGAGTAGTTTTGTACAAACAAGTACATTTGTTGTATTTTGAAAAATATTTGTGCTTTGTAAGAGCCCTGCATTGCATTGCCAAATGGTTCTCAATTGGATGTTTCCCCATAGAGTACACACATGTGTAAATCTCTTGATTAATTTCCGTCTCAAACCCATTTTCTCTGGGATGAATAATTGAATAATTAATGAATATAAACACATACAATATATGACACACTCGAGCTCTACCTATTAAGTCATTAGCTCTTATTAGATTTTCTCATTCAGTGCATGAATAAGAACTTGAATACAAAATAGGTTTTAAAAATATAATTTCTTGTGATTCAGTTTGTAATATAAAGACTGGCTATATATTCATTCCTTTATTATATATTTCTGTTTAAAAAAAAAACTCTGATAAGAGCTGCTCAGATCAATGACTTATTTCTAAAAATAAATAAACATTATCAGTAAACAAAATAAAATAAAAAATCATTTTTTATTGAAAATATTTCACAAAGTTTAAAAAAAAAACTCCCCCTACTTTTTAATTTAATTAAAAGAAACTAATAGAATTTGGCACTTTCAACGTAGCTGACATCATAAGTTACGCAGCAGGGGCCACAAATGGGGTGGTAAGGGCGTGGCGAGACTCCCACTTTAATTGCCGCCCAACCAGATGGCGTCACTGACGCGTGCCTCCAGTAACACAACTGCACTCTTCACGAAAAACTTTACAAATTTTAAAATAATATTTATTTCTTCTTTTGCAGATCATTGGATTGACTTTTGTCATATCGGCAGTATGGATGCTCACAGATCCCACATTCGTGCTGTCCATGTCCCAATCCTACCAGCACTACCAAATAGCCCTCTATGTCTTGCTGGGCATCGGAATACTGATCACTCTGGGCGCGTTCTTCGGCTGCTGGGGCGTGTGCCGAGAGTCGCAATGTTTTCTCGTTTCGGTAAGTAAAAAGTGGAGTAAAACTTTAATTATATGCGAATTCCAATTAAAATGAATGCAGCTGCGTGTGGGCCACACTACTCCATTCATGTAATTGCTTTGGAAGTCGGCCCACATGGCAGTGCCAAGTCTGGGATTTTGTGGATGTATCATTTTCGGATCTCCGAACGCCTACGCGGTTACCCCACACTCTGCCATTCATAAATTGTAAATTTTCTTGCAGTTCTTCTGTGTCATACTGGTTGTGATGGTGGCCCAAATTGCGGCCGGAGCCTGGGCCTACCACAACCAAGACAAACTGGACGACATCATTCGGGCGGCTGTCAAGTCTACAGTTCAGCACGAGTACGGCCAATCCACCATGAGTTCACAGACCGTGACCTTTGATGCGCTGCAAAAGAATGTAAATATTTGGAAATACCTTCCAGAAGACATTAAATAAATGATATCTCTTTCCATTCTTGTTTAGTTGAAATGCTGCGGGGCTGATGGTCCTGGAGATTGGGCCACAAGTCGCTTCAACAATGTGGATCGGACGAATATTGTTGAGATCGCCGTGTCTTCCATGAATGTTTTCTACAACATACCCGAGTCCTGTTGCAAGGAAGACCTAAAGGACAACGAATGTGAAATGTCGCGCCGCCTTAAGTTCGGGGGTCCTTTGAACCAAGCCATTTATCAAACGGTAATGAGGAGGAAAAAATGAAGCTATTTATTGGCTAGGAAAGAGGTTTCATTTACAAACTCTTACGAAAAGTAGTGTCTCCCACTTAAATGTTATGACTTTCCATTTTTAGAACCCTCTATTCGCTTTTCATTCTCTTTTCCTTTTTCAAATTGTTGAATAACCAAAAACCCATTAAAAGTCAATTGGCAGAGGTGGGACCGACTCATAAGTTCTTGGATGAGCGATCATTATCGCTCTTTTCTGGCCATAAAAGTTAATAATCCTTTATATTGCTTTTGGGGTGTCTTTGGTCTGCCAATTCTCGTCTGGCGAGACGATAAAAGAAAGAGTTTTGATTAATATTGATATTCATGTCGCATATCAATTTTCGATCTGTTTGTAAGACGGCGCCCATGGAATGCGTGTCGCAAGCCAATTGAAAGAAATTTGAACTGCCTTCTGTGAGTAATGTGAGTATCTTTCTGTATTGCAGGGCTGTGTGGACAAAATGATTGAGTGCGTTTCTGAGAACTGGATACCTATTTTCGCCGTCACCGTTTCCGTCATATTTTTGGAGCTGCTGTCTCTGACCTTCGCTCTGAGCCTGTGCTGTGCTGTGAGGAACAAACACTACAAGGCCTGAGAATTACAGAACTCCCATAGGGAGATCACAGACGATGAGAAGTACTAACAAACCAAAACAAAGCGAGTGCATAGCGGGGGCTACTACTGAAGCTGAGCAATAAGGGAAATGGATTTGCCAATGAAAAGGCTATAGTCCGAGCGATAAAGTCCGAGGCCCCTGGTCAATACTTTAGCAACCGAACCGAAACCGACAACAACCGAGACACACACAATTTTGTAGTACTTTTAACAACCAGAGGAAGTTGAGCAATTGTATTTGAGATACGACGCGTTTTGGAATTTGTGAACATTTTTTAAAAAACAAACAACAGGAGGTCAGAATTCGTATAATGACGAAATCAACTTTATTTGAGAAGAACGAAAACAAAAGAACACTTTTCTAAACCAAACTATTTCTACAAAAAAACAAAAAAACACAAACAGTAAACTCCGTATATGTATGAACAACTTAAGCAGCTCCATAATATTTAGCATAGCGAAAACGTTTCGAATTCATAGACATACTATATATAAAATATATAGCGAAAAGCATAAGCACAAAAGAATAATGTTAATTGCCAAAACAAAAACAAAAAAGGAAATGTAAACAAAACGAAAACTCAATCAAATTTCGTTCCATATTAGTTTCGCCTGTAAGACTTTTGATTAAAGCATACATATATTAAGTTTTTGTGGCCATTTTTATGCTAACACAATGCCAAATGAAATATGAGTACATCCACATATACGTACGTATGTGACATATGACAGCATTCCACAAGAATGAGAATGATTGACAAATTTTTGTTCTGGACAAAACGCATTGCCATCCAAAGACCCAGCCCAAAATATTTCTCAAATCATTTTATTACCTTTGTGTAAAATGTTGTGCTAAAACCGAAAACCAATTAATTCGTAGAGCTTCTCGAAATTGTATGCCAAATATTTTATACTTAACAAAATTGTAAATTATTTCATCAGAACTTATTTATTTGAGCATAAGCAGACAAAGAGCTAGAACAAAATTTTATTAACAATTAAGTGAATGTTTATTAATCTGTTAATAGAACTTTTAATTGCCCTAAACTGACATTTGGCCAATTTTAGTAAAGCCCAAGATAAAAGTATTTCAAATTATTGGTCAAAAGTGTTGGTTTGTAAGCCCACAAACTCGAATGCATCTTAGGCATTATTGTGTAGAAGTACAAGTGCTTGTACGAAGAATCAATATGAAATGCACAAAATGTTGAACGGAAAGTACACACGTATGTAACAAAAAATCTCTATATTTACATTGTATTTTTACCATACACCTTAATATAATGATAATATATATTTTTTGTAAAATTTTCATTTACCTGTTGTTATATGTGAATTTTGTTGTTGATTAAGCGTATCCTGAACGTCACCGTGTACCCCTTCACAATGTTTAAGTAAATTAAATCTACAAAAACCAATCCAAGGTCAAAATTATAATCAATTTACAAACAAAACAAAAAATCTAAACTAAATATATATTAAATTTAAATGTACACATTAAAGAAAATTATTTATTTTAAAATTGTTTAGAATATGGTTAAGGAACAATTTCTTGGAGTTAAATCAAATAAACAAAATAATGATTTAGATTAAGAGATCAATCACTTACAAATACAGTTCACCATCACATAAAAAATAAAATCTTCACATTAAAATGAAATAAATTTAGAAAAAAATTCAAAGCATAAAACGTCATCAAACATTTCAAATCAAAAAAGTACGTATTAGACATCTGCATGATTACATTCATAACATACGTCTCAAAGAATACTTTCGAATTGAATAGAATGAAGTGAAAGAAATGTTAGAAATGAAATGTCATTGAATGAGTACAAGTTTGTGTTCCTCTCATAATTTGACAGGTCAAACTAAATGAAAGAGAATGAACGAAACTAAAAGTAAAATGAAAGATTTGACAGATGCCTTGTATACTTGAATCATTCGAGTTGTTGGATAGGATTTCAATACTTCCCTTTTTGAAAACTCCGGAACAAAGCCGAAATCATGGAAAACCAAATGGAACAAGAAGCCGAGGAATCTGTATGTATTTGTAGACCTCGTTTTTCTAAGTTTGGTTTTTAGGTTGTGTGTAATTTAGTTTATTATTAAATGCAAGGCGGCTTTTGCTTATTCCGCCTTTGCAAGAATCCTTCACAAGTTGTTAAGGGATTGTCACAGATGGCAGCTGGTTGAAAAGACAGTTTACCAGCGCTGTCGACTTTGTAGCCTGTAAGATGTTCTATACAGTTTTAAAGTTTACAGGAAGCACATCAAACCTGGTGAAACAATTTCAAACCTGGTCAATTTCTACAAGAAAACTTTGACATCAACAATAATGAAACCCAGTTGGTAGACGATGAATTTGCTGATTTTTTCGATGTTCCCCATGTTGAGACAATGCAAGACAAGGTGGATCAAGAAATTTCTGGATATTGCAATATTAATGCAGCTTACACCATTGATTTTAATGCTTTAGCTTGGTGGCATATGAATAAGCAATTTTTCCGCTATTGCACAAAACAAGCTGCAAAATATTTTGCATTCCAGGAAGCCGCGCGGCGTCAGAACGTACATTTTCAAATTACAGAAAAGCGTTGTCAAATAGCCACTAATTCAGAAAACATAAACAAAATAAATTTATTGTTAATATAGAAATAAATTAAATTAAAACTTAAACATTAGCAACTCGAATCATTCGAATGAAACGTCTCTGTTTTCAACATTCTCAATTCATTCAATTCGTTTCCTTTTTCCTATTAGTTGTGTAAATGAGTAAGAGTAAGACAACCGAATCTCTCACACCGGGTTGGCTTTGCTTTCAAATTCACTTAACTCATTTTGAGCATTGTACATTTGAATGTGTGTTTTTTGACACTCATGCAGATGTCTACTACGTATGTACTCCTAAAAAAAATTGGAAGCATGAATACCATTAATACAATCAACTCATCTCCATTATTTATGGAAACTACATAGTTTTTATGAAATTTGCCCATTTAGCGAGGCATCTTAACACATAAATAAAAAAGTTAAGCAATACAACAACGCTCAAGATTTGTACGAAAACAAAGAAACACTAAACAGAGGCACAGATTAAAACATGATGTTTGTGAAAACTAATTTAGAGAACAAAAGCATACAACAAAACTGATATTTCAAAATAAATAATCGTACTTTAAAACAAACTGGCGCTTTTTATACTAATAATGGGTAGAGGGTAGAGTGTGACTTGGGACTCATCCCACCCAACAATAAACCTTCTAAAATGTACATAATTAAATAGTTATTTTTATTAAAATTGTTTATCCTTTACCCATTTTGTCATAGGCAAGGCTTGCTTTTCTTGTTTTCAATCTTTAATGTTATTATATTAAGTGGCATAAGAATTGTTTTTATTTCTTATTTATTAATATGGTTTATTTTCATACTAGAAACTTAAATGGAACAAAAACAGAGTGGAAGTGTTAAGAACTTAGGTTGTGACACTCATAAGACCCTCTAAAACTAACATTTATTATTCGGTTGTTAGTCCACATTATTTAACAGATTATATAATTATTTCATTTAAGTTTGAATTCTTTTACATTTCCTTTCGAAAGGAAAACAAACATTTATTGGAAATGTAACTATGCTGGAATGAACTTGAGATGATAAAATGTATTTAGAGGACTTTTAGACAATTAAATTATAGTTTATACATACGTCTATGGGTTTTTCGTATAGTACGATAGTAGTATTAGTGGAATGAGATTTACTATCATGTACTTATGTATAATCGATCCAAATCACTAACCACGTTTCCTCTTGTTAATTTTGTATTTTTTTTGTATTATTCATAGGGATTAAATAAGATAGGTATATTAATTTAGAAAGTAAAATGCTAGATGGTTCAATGACAGCGTGGAATTCAATTTGTTTGATTTTTCTTAAAAATCACTTAGCTTGAAAAATTATTATCGTAATTTACATTTACTATAGGTACGTTTTGATTCAATTTAGATACAACTAAATTTGATGTTAGGGTAATGCTAAAAATAATTTTCTACATGATAGTTACACATAGTGGCGTCTGGCGTGGAATCCAGGATCCATTCCGACTAGCTATGCACATTTATATTTGGAAATAGCTTCTTTGTTCGACAGCAAATAGCTCTAAAACCGATTTCTTGTATGTTTTTTTCCAATTAGTTTGGCTAATAAACGACTTAGGTTTTAAAGAGGGTTTTTAACTTTAGGTTTAAGCGTTTCGATTTCATAATTTATTATTTCGACTAGTTAGACATTTAGCATCCTCGTTTGAGATGGTAAGTTAACATCAATTAGTTTCCCGTTCATATGGACAGTGTAAGTTTGTATTGCATAGAGCCTTTCTTAAGATATAGAAGTTTTGGGTGGTTTATCAAGTAGGTCGCATAGATACATTTAAACGCAAGTTATTTTTAACACTTTTCAACTAACGTTTAGTTTTTTGGTAATGATTGCATATGAAATGGCTTTGCCGGTTGATGGGAGTACACTTGACGGATGATTGCACATTTCTGTGAACATTTATGGAAGAAGATCTATGGTATTCTGTAGGCCTATTGGAAACTCTTAGAAATATAGAAGAATATTTAATTATCATGTATTTACTATTTAACCCTGCTGAAGCTCAGATCCATCTTAAGTAAATTAAGATCAAATCTATGTTAAACATCTAAATTTATTAATAAATCTCCGACATGTTTTCAAATCCAACATTCAAATATTTCGTTCAAGAATCCACCTTCAGGTTTAGGCCAATTCTATATCATAAATAGGCTTTTCTATACTTTCTCTTTCTTTAATTTCTTTCCGTATTTTTAAGGCTTCTGCTTGAGTTTGAACAGAATTATAATATGATGTTTAATTAAAGCAATTATGGAAGAACAATGTGTACAACTTAAAAAGGAAATATCAAACCACATTGATTGTCCTGTCTTGTCCGTGCACAGTTAAGCATTCAATGTTTGTGAGTTTCACAGAAGGATATCGCTCTCAAAGGATGCATTTTCTTAGTTTGTTCAACAATATTTGTCCAGCTTTCTGCGCAGAAAACCTTGATTTCATTATTGGGGTGAGGTTCTTGTTATTATTGATAAATACAATACGTTGTGACGCATGTAATTGAATTCAATTGAAGAGTCGTGTTATGAATTGCATACGGCCTTGTATAAATATTAAATAAAACATAATTGTCATGTGCTATTTTTATATATCGGTGGTTGGTTGGGCACAAAAAACCCAGGCATATTTTATTAATGCGTGTTTACAGAAAGTATTTTTTCATTTTAAGCCAATGTTGTGGCGACCATGTTTATGGAGAAAATTGCAAATTCAATTAGTCGATGGGGAAAATTGTTGTGCAACTCAAACATGATTATAAACAGAAATCCCCCAAGCTTTAATTTAATTTTCATGTGCCGCAGTTAATGTTTTAATTGACAGCGACGCAAAGGGTTGGCAACTTTTATATCAGAATTTATATCAGAACAAAAACCAAATCAACTTGAAAACATTTGTGTTGGTTTTTTATCAATGCTAGTTAAGTGTAAATATTATAGATATTGTTATTTATATTTATAGTAAAGTAAATCGTGTTTAGAGCTCGATTTCTCTTGTTGTCGGTATACCAATTCCTTTCCTGAATCAAACATTCGGTTTGGTGGTTTAGTTTAGTTTTGTTCTTTAAGTGAAGTTCATTTGCATTGTTCATTGTTTATATGTCATACATATACATACATACATACATATATATCGTAAATACATAAAAGACCAATTCGCTTTTCACGGCAGGAATAAATTCATATGCTCAAAAAATTACATATTCTTCATAATCCGATCAATCTTAGTCGATCTCATCGTTAGTTATATAATAACACACTCATAAAGTTTAAAGTTTGGTTTTTAAATGTTCTTCCTAAGCTAATGTTAATTCCTAATACGTTTCACTTCCATTTTTGCAATCAATTTCACTGGTGTTATGTATTTGTTATGAATTGTATCTTCTCTTCTTACTTTTTTTTGTAAATTTTTCAAATTTTAATGTTGTTTTCCAACGCTTATTTCATTTAGAGATCTATAAGCGATATTATAGTCCTGGAATTGCGTAGCTCTGGCTCATTCTCTTGTCATCAAAGGTCATTGTCGAACATTTGCAATGAGCGCGTTACTAAGTCGTCCTTCAGACAGGCCTCCAAAAACTCCTCTATCGTTATAATCCCATCCTGATTCAAGTCCAACTTGCGAAAGACACGATCCACCTAAGAAACAAATAGGTTTTTATAAACTGTGGTTATTTAATGGAAATATTTAAATTTAAATCATCTTAAGCTCGAATGCTGGCAAAATATCCTTTTCCAATCCCTTATCTGGATTTCAGATACTTTCCGATGGTATTTTCATTATTATCAAAGGGGTAAACGTAAAGCCCTCATTATTAAGTAAAATATCCGTTTCTGCTTCCGAACATGAAAGCTTCCGTTTCCCCCTCTCAAGCTTGTCTGGTGTTTCCAATGCATTTTCAATTCCCATTCAACGAATATGGAACGCCCGCTCCGCCGCCCATGTTCTCCCTGTGTTCGCAATTATAATTACTCATACGCACTGTGCGCCGGCTAACGTCAGCGGATGTTGCGCGATATTTCAAGAGCGGCTTTTGAATACAAAATGAAGCACACAACCGTGCACCATGGCCCATGGGACAACGGACAGATAGAGATTTCAGTAACAAAGCCTAGGACATGTCACCTGTTCTAGATACGAGTAAATACGGTCTTGGCATTTGTCGACATTTGGACAAAGTTTGTGCAAAGTTTAGAGTCACAGTTTAACATCAGAGGATTTTTTGAGATTATAGTTTGGAGTACTCACCTGATCTCTCGCCTTGCGATCGTCCTCAGGCTGGTGCGGTCTCCTACCCATAAGCTCGTGTATGGCCAATATGATTTCGCTCAACTCGCCGCGACTGATCCGACCGTCGCCGTTCAGGTCGTAGAGCTTGAAGGTCCAACGCAGGCGCTCGTAGACGGAGCCGCGCAGCAATGTCGATAAGGTGACCAGTAAATCCTAATAATCATTAAAATTTATAAATAGGCATGGCCGGAGAAGATTGCGTAAAGGCTATTATAATGAGGAATAATTACCCGAAAACTAATGGCGCCATTGCAATTAACATCGAACGCTTTGAACACATAATGAGCGTATAAACTGGAATCTATATAAATAGAATAAGCAAAGGAGAAGGGCACAATTAAGGGCGTGTGAGAGTAATTTTTTTCGCCGTCTTCCGTTTTCTGGTTATTTGAGTATTTTGGCATTTTGGGGGCGCAGCTGCTGCAAGGACGAAATTTTCGCTTAAATGGCGCTTTATGACGCGCAACTATAAAAAGGAAAAGCATAAGACCTCAGCGACAGCATTGAATTGCGGCAAGCACTCCCGCGCACCCGACCTCTGAAACGGGACATTTATATTCACGCACACATATACAAATACTTACTGCCATGTGGAAAGAATTTGGCGTAAATATCCTTAAAACAATCCTCGTGCACCACGCCCTCGGGGCATTCCTACGAATAAAGAAATCGCCATGGCAGTGTTTGCTCGGTTAATAAAGAAAAAGGCAAATGTAATGGATTCGGGTTTAAAGGAGCAAGGAATCTGGCATAAAATATAAAAGGCTCTCATTACCATGGTGGTTATAAGACACTTGACAAGAAAAGTAACTTTAATAACTGAAATGAGAAATATTGGACAGTTCAAGTGACTTTAAGATGGACAAAGAGACTAAGAAGGGCAAACTATCAATAGCACAAACTCTAAGTGATCCGAAACTATCCCTGGCGGAAAGTATTCATTTGCTTGACCCCGAGCTCATCTCTTGTTGACCCACATATTGAAACTTTTTTTCCTTTTGTGTTGAGTTAGCAACTTTTCCGCACTTACATCAAAAGTGCTTGGACACACATATTCGCTTACAAAGACCGAATTCATTTGCAATGAAATTCAAAACGCGTGTGCATTAAAGTGACAGCCATTTATGGCAGGCTCTCTTTCACATCCGGGGCAGTATTCTTGGATAATAAAGTTGCCAGTTTGGTGTATAATAAAAAGTATACATATAATATTGTTTACTTTAAGCCTAATAAGTCACATACGATTTTTGTTATTATGAAGGATAAAATAAGCGAAGTGTAATGTAAAAGTAGGATGCTTTAACTTAAAAAATCCTTTTTTTAAACACTTACCGTTTTGAATCCTCTGTACATGACCCGAATCTCCTGTTTTGTGAACTTGGTCTGGCGGCAGAGATCCTCGAGGGCAACGGGAATGGGCTTAGGCACGCGTGTGTGTTCCAACTCATAGACCACCTCCTCGATGGGACTCTCCGGTGGTGAGGCCATGGTTGCTGCTTAATTATTGTTGACTTGGTTTCCTATTTAATTAATTGCCGTGTTGATTATGATTTGTAGCTTAATATCAATTTGCATTTAAGGTGCTCGGTTTTAGAGGCAAGAGAACGAACTCATTATGCTCAAATTCGCTATAAGTATTCAATTTCTTTGTCCTTTTTTTATGGGTTCGCCTCCTTTTCAGCGTTCGCTGCTTTTAATCCCTTTCAGTATATCCTTTTTATTTTTTGGTGGTTTCTGGTTTCTTTTCTACGGTTTCCCGTACGCCATTCCACTAAGTCGCTAATGAGGCTACCATTTCTACAACGAAATAGAAAGCGAAAGTGAGATGGTGGTGGTATATTACACTGTTACAAACACGAAAAGTTTTTCATAAAAATCCTTGAATTAAATACTTATATAAATTTTGCCAGTGAACTTAAATCAAAGTCTTGCGCCGGGACAAGGACACTTTCGGGTGCCGGAAGAGAAACTCGTAACCGCAGTTATGTACCTTTTGCGCTCACATTTATATTTACTTTTTTATATAAGCACATCGAGTATACGCCCTGTTGACTGCCTCAGGCCTGGCCCCGTCCCAGGAGCCAGGCCAGGCAACATGCAAATGCAGATTATTATTGCGTACCATAAATCAAAGGCGAATCGAGTTATGCGCGGTCTTTGGCGTACTTGCAGCACCTTCGTTGCACTTGCCTCTGGCGAAAAGGAAATGAAAGGGTGGTTCTAGAGACGGGGGTTTCGTGGGAAAGGTAATGGAAAGGTTGTTGGCCAGATCAAATTAATGAGCACTTTGCATGCTAATGAATTGAATGCGATTTCATTCTGATTATGTGTTTGTTCACGACGGCAATAAGCTTCGTCAGTAAAAGTCTTTCATTTAATAAACTATAATTATTACAATATGAAATTGTAACTTTCTTTGGAAAAACATGATGAAATATTGATTCATTTTACTTCTTCATTCTACACTCCTTATGTCCCAATATCCACCTTCAACATTCACTGCTCATTCATCATAATAAACTCAATCCATAAATTCTATTCTCCTAAATCCACAAATTCAATTTCCTTGGCAATGATTCGCCTGCACCAGCTCAAATCGAATCTTCGCCGATTTCTCCTCGTTTTTTATCCTGACAAATTTCAACAGCACTTCAATATTTATCAGCGAAAAGTCAAAAAGTGTGTGCTGCTACTATTTCCACTCTATTTCCATTCCGTGCTTTCGTTTTATTTCCTCCCACACAGACACACTGGCTAGAGCTGGAGGATATAGGTGGAGGTACTTTCATTTCCGACGTCACGGTTATTTTTCAGTTGGAATTGATTAGGCAGGAGATAGACCGAAATGGGGTCACTTCGCAACGGAAATAGCTTTGACAGTCTAAATCCGAAAAAAGGAATTTATATTCCTTTTGCTCATCTCTGCACTTATCTACTACTGACTTCTGGTTCCGTTTAATCCACTCTATAAATTTTCTTACATCTAAAACTTTTATGTAACTATTTGAAAAGCATTACATTTCATTATAAGTATCATTGCAAGTAATAAATATTAATACAAATTCCCGCAGCTCTCATAAATGCCTCACAAACAATGCCAAAGTATAATCTATAACTTAACAGCCACAAAGTCCTGAAAATGTGCTGGGTGAGCTCTTTAAACCACAAGAAACTGTTAAATGCTGGCTGCCATTAGCATAAACAGCATTAAAAGCGGAGAGAGCCATAAAACCGAATACAATGTCATACTTAGCTGCTCGAGCTGCAGCCAACTAATTTCATGACTCTATTTTGCACAAATCAGTGTGGCACAGTCTGTGGGGAAAATGGAAAATGGAAAAAGGCGAAAATGGGAGGCTGTCCGGGTAAGGGAAATGCTTGCAACTGCTTGCAGTTTACAACATTCGAGACCATGTCGGTGTTACGCCTCTAGCATGGTCAGGATCTGCGTTTGTACATTGAAAAAAATGTTTACATATTAAATCTTATAAAATCTTAAAACTTTGAAAAGAAGACGTATCCTTTATTTTTCAATAATTTGTATTGCTTCATGTAACTTGGTTTAGCTTAACTTCCTTAACTTTCTGTTTTTTTTTTCTAGCATACATTGTCGGGCATTTTCATCCCACACTCACGCATTTAACTTTCAAATGCATTTTTGGCGAGGCCTGTGTTCGGGGGTGTGCATGTGTGCATGTAAAATGTTTGTCAAATATCACGTATACGACATGTGCTTCCGGCGGGGAGCGCACGAACACCCACGAATAGCCGTCCAACCGACCGAGTCGAGCCAAACCCATTCACTGCCAGGGCAGCAAAGCTAATTAAATGTTAAACCAGGTCAGTGTGTAAACATTGTAAGGCGAAAATCCTTATTAGCCGATACCCAATTGCGAGACAGAGTCAAGTGTCGAGACTCTGGCAAAATATTTCCATACATTCGCAGACACTGAAATGCACTTAAGCGGAATGAGCAAGGGGGAAGGGCGAGGCGTAGATTGGATATGCAAATTTTCTGGCAAGGCAATGCCAAAAACTGTATGTTTATTCATTTGTCTAATTGTGTTGTTCTTGTTGCTGCCGCTTTCGGGCTGATGAGGGCGGGGCGATCGGGGCTTTTGTGGCATGCCAGGACTTAAACTTATAAATGGTACCGACAACAGCGCCAGGAGCAGCAGCAAGGACAAGGCTTGGCCAGGCCCGGCTTGCATGCAGTCATGCAATGCTACTCGACTGGGAAAAAAGCTAAAACTAAAACTAAACAAGAACGCACGCCAGGCTTCCTCCTTCACACTCTCGGGCTTACTGCTAACAGAAATTGTCAACAGTGGTTGGCTTATACTCGCATACACAAAATAATATTTGACATTGTTGGTAAGACAAGACACTCTTCGAAGGCTAATGTCTATATAAAGTGCAATTATAATAGAGCTAAGAGATTTTTAATGGATTAAATAAGAATGTGCAAATACTAGAAATAGAGTCTAGAGCTTAGCCTCTAGATGCAGTGTTTTCAGGTGATTGTCGCCACACTGTGCTAGTCTCATTGTCATATTCTGCCGTTTTCATGCCACTTTCATGGACAGCAGAGACAGACTGGGACACTGAAAGGAGTGCCATGCTCGAAAGGCAACGAAACGAAACCGGCAGGTTATATCTAAATGGAGACTGCCGACCTGATCTAACACGCAACCGCAAAAACCACAGTCCTACTTCAATTTGAGAGCATTATTAAATTGCGGATATAGCCATGGCACATCCACACAGCACCTATGCAGAGTACGATTGTGTATGTAGATCATTTTGGGCCAACAATTGAATTTTTTGCCCAAGCTTTTGTTGGCACTCGCCCACGAGGGCGAGGTCGTGGGCAAATCTCGTTGCGCCTACCAAAGACAATAAATCAACGCCAATTATGTACTTTTTTTGAGGGGACTTTTTTGCGGTTCTCCAAACCAGATATCGCCTCGGCCAAGGCAAGCGATGACGACACATAAAGTACGGTTTTCAACACTTTTCAATCCGCCTCTTGGCCAGGCCTAAATCCAATCAGGCCACAGATGGCAGGTGAGGTTTGGGGCAAATGGGAAAATAATGAACAGGCAGAGCTGGCAGAACGCAAAGCCCACAAATCCCTCGAGGAATTCAGGCGGATATCCAAATCCAAACGGAAAACGGAAATGCATTTGCATTAGCCTGCCATTCCATCTCGAGTTTCCAGTGATTAGCTTTGTTTTAAGTTGCAATTTGATGTTGACACAGGTCTTCTGGGAGTCGGAGATAATGGACGGACTGTTTACCAAAACGTTCGATAAATGTTCTATAATTAATAATAATGGCAGTCTGATGCGATGAAATGCTATGCGGTTTGAGCTCTAGATGCCAATGCAATTTTTCATTTGAGTTTAGGTGAGATAATCAATGTTATGGGTTAAATGTGTCAATAAGTGAGAATTATAACACCTATGCTGATGGTCTTTGATTTCAGGTTTGGAGATTAAGCTACAAGTTTGGAAGATGTTTTAAGAAGGTTGAATTTAAAAAGACTTTAAAAGGAAGTCTTTAAATGATTACCACACATATGTGCAACCAATACTACCCATTTTTATCATATCCTTAAGGATCTGGCAGCATGACGCATAATTAAAGTTGGTAATTTTGCCAAGAGAGTTACTGCCAAGTGCCAAGAGATACAAGATATGGGCACGAGTTGGCCCTCAGCCAACATAAATACAAATAGCCTATTGCAGAGTTATGGGAATAGTCAAAGGAAGTGATTATATGACATAAATACTCACTAAAGTTAGTTTAGACGCCTCGGTGGATGTGGAAATCAGCGATGCATACTATTTGTTTCAAGTTTGTAACTTTTGTTTCAATTTTAGCCCGAGGAGGAGCTTGGGGAAATCAGGCTAAAAGTGTTGGTGAACATTCCCCGCCTGCAGTTAGTTTTCGGTTATGAATGGCCAAATGTGCATTAATTTAAGATGGTTTTTTCTTTCTCAGAGCCAGCCTTCACATGCCCCCAGATAAGCCAGGACCCAGTCAGGGCGTGCCACCTGTCACCAGTAACAAACGACTCCCCAGAGCCACTCGGAGCCGTGTGTAGCGTATGGCTTTAGTCCTCGGTTTGCAATAATTTTTTAGTAAAACATTGGAGGGAAAAGCAATTTCGGGGAATCATTTCGGATATCTTTAGTCAACAAAGGAACCCACCAAGCCCCGGGCTATTATTAGTCGCTGTTGATGCTCTAATCGCGTTTACGGCACGCGACACGTAATTGCCGGCACCTAGATATCTCTAGTGGGTAGCTTAGAACTCTTAACAGAATAGGGAAGGAAATGTGTCATATAGGGTTAAAAAAATATACTCGTTTTGTCAACATTCTGCATTGTAAATTGTTAGTTTTTCCTTTAAGGTTGTCACACACATGCATTTAATTTAAAAAGGACTCTTTATTTGAATTACAGTGCACAAGTGGGAAAACTGCAACTCAAGTGGCCTTATCGAAAATGAAGTAGCCATCATAGATGAGCAATTCCTGCCCTTGATAAGCTCATCCCCGGGATGTATAGATTTCAAGTGGGCGGTCCACTCAGAGGCAGTCAAGCATTATACGGCAATCAGCTCGATAAACACATGTGTGGATTTCAAAGGACGAAAGTAAATTGTGATTGCGGAAGCCCGTTACTGCCAATCTCTGGCGCAATCAGAGTTTCGGCAAACTGGAATTCATTAATTTGGCAATAGTTAGGACTAACTAAAATAGCAATCTACGCTTAGTTATGGCTTCAAGAAAATTTAGAGACTTCGTTGTATGCAAAAGCCAGGGGAACAATGAAAAAGTTTCCACTGCACTTCCGGGCCCAGGGAAAAGTTTTAGTAACTCCCTCGTCCAGAAAATGCAGTTATTTTTGGCAATGGCCGACAAGAAACTGACTTCATTGTTGGCCGGGCCAACAAAAAGCGTTACAAGGAAACTGCCAAAATAGTTGCAACTACTTCAAATGGGTGTGGGGCCTTACCCGATTGGGTGTAGATGGAATTAGTGGGAGCTGTTGGGAAACTTTCGGGCCGAGGGGTGTAGTTCAAATTCTCAACAATAAAACGCCATTGAAGCTCGTCGTACTGGCTCCGACTTCTCGCCACAGTGAAACATACATACATATATTTATATATGAACTTAAGTCCATGAGAATATATTCTACCCACCCACTGGTCTTGATGGGCCCGGAACTTCCGGTTCGGCGATATGCGCCAACTTTCAGACAATCATTCTGGCAGTGCCCTTTCTTGGCCAAAAGGCAAAAGCTTAGCGAATTTCGGGCCAGAGCTATAAATATGCGAAGATACATATGAGAGCTACCATTGCGTGGGTGTATGAGCCACAAAACCCGGCTGGACAACAATTTTTTGCTTGAATTGGTTTAATTTATGAGCTGACTTAATTTATTTCCGCCAAGAAAAACTATTGCCATGAATGCCAGAATCAGACAAGTTTAATTGGCTTATAGGATAGTCAGGGCCATTATTTTTCCAACTTTTTCAGCTATCATCAAATATTGACTATTAAACAATTCATTTTAAATTGTTTTTGTATAATTTTTATTCACCACTGTCATCGTTTGACATTCCATTGTATATTTATTTTTTGGGGAATTCTGAAAACCAATTACATGAGTTGGTATTTGTTTTCTCAACTTAATTCTTCTCGTTGGAAAATCAAGTACAAACTAACTTTTTGTTATTGCTTGGCTTACTTTTATGTTCACAATGAATATCAACATCTACAAGAACAATAAACAGACCAAATAATACAAAATTGAGCAAAAAAGTAAAACAAAAGCCAACAATAACAGCAAAAACATAAAACAACCAACGGAATGGCAATAAAAAGAAACATTCAACTCTCGCAACTCATACAACTTGTCAGAGTGCGGGAAAAGGGCGAAATTGGACAGAAAAAATTTCGAAAAAGTATGCAATATTTTTTGTGTGGAATCGCCTCCTGCTGTTGGTCCTTCAACTTTTGGTGGCTCGCTGCTGACTTGGCAGGCTCGACACAGTAATTAATGCTTGTAAATGCTTTGTGCGGGTGGGTGAACATATTGTGTATGTGACTGCGTTGCCGAAATTTCAGATACTTTGGGGAGAGTATTCCCGTTTCGGTGCTGGGTTGGTCAAGGACTAATTTAAATGTTTTCCAACCATGAAAGAGAATTGGGTAATTTATATATTTAAAATATTTATAATATAGGTTATTCTTATAATTTGTTCTAAATAAAGATCAACATTTGCTTTGTGAAAAGATCCAGAGAAAGTCTCTGAAGAAGCTGTTAAGTTTACGTTTCTTCCCAAATTAAAGAATATTTTGTTCTCAAGAACATGTCTCTCAAATTTAATAAGCTCTTTGAAGGGTATCCACAGTTTCCAATTCTCTGTTATATTTTCTTTTCATTCCAGAGCTTGGACTTGGTTGTTAATTGCATGTTTCCAACATATGTTTGCTTGTAGCTGTGGATTTTTCCCCAGCCCTCAAGTGGGGCAATTAAAAAATGTTGCTAAATCCTTGGCAGCAAAGACATTTAACTTTTTTGGAAATTGTAGGTACCTTTCCGTTTTTCCTTTTATTCTTCGTAGCTGCTATGTAACACATGGCGTATGCGTGTTACTTCTGCAGGCGCCAAGTTTCGGACAAACTTTGTTCTTATCAGCTGGCGATAAAAACATAAAAGAAAAACCTCACCATAATATATGTGCTTGGGATGGATGGGAATGTGCAAGTTTTATAGACACATCTGGCGTTTGGCTATATAAATTTCCAGTTTGTTGTTGGTCGAAAGTTAAACGTTCTTTTTCCCTATTTGTTGCATATGTATACGTATTTTTTATACCCATGCACATGCTTTATGGCTTTAACCATGGGAGGCGGAATAGCTGTGTTTCCCCCATGATAACTTGACCATTAATGGTCGCCAAATGCTGGCAAATTGATGTTCATGCTGGGAAAGCTTTAAATGGCTAGCCAAAAGTATTTTATAGACTTTAAAAGTTAAACAAAAAATTCTGAAAAAGGCTTTAAGGCTGTTTAGTTGTCTGAAAAGTATCTAAGTGCCAAGCCGTCCAGTCTTAATTATTCATGAAAAGTCCAGGCGTTAGGTTGATAGTCACGCCCTATTCCCTAGTCCACTATCCAGGATAATAGCATTCGATTGGGCCTGTAATTACCTGTGTCATTTGATAGCCCACGCAGCTAACACCTTAAGTGATTAGGCACTTTATAGCCGAAAAGCGTTGAATCATTTTGCACCTCACAGCTGCGGTTGGCATTTCGTATTAGTTCGCGTGTCGTGTCCTGAACATTGCGGTTCAGTTTAGTTCCTTCTGACCAAGGCTAAGGTGCCCTGACCTTACCACAAAGACATGGCTGATTAATGAAATGGAACTAGAACAATTATTTGTCTTTTATGGTAAACTGCGAGAATTGCCGATACTCAGGTGTACTCTGACCTTATCTGCCGCAGCTTACAATCTAAATTCTGACCACCTTGACTTTTTATAGTCGCTCTGGCCCGGATGTTATTTATAAAATTTCTATTTGCAGTTTCGCGTTGCATACATCTAGGCGTCGGCTCTCGCTCCCTCTCGTCCGCCCACTTACAGAACAACAGCAGCCACTTTCGTATAGGCTCTTGGGATGTTTGTGTGGGTCCGTGTGAGTGACTGAAACTAGAGCGCACCTTGATGCTATTTTTAAACGCCACACAAAACGACACAAACAACAATTGTCGCTTAGTGGCGCGTTAAGTGTTTTCCATCCAGCATCACCCTCGAATCCCACCCACCACCCATTCCATCCCCTCCATCAGTCAAGTTCATTTCATTGTTGCCGGTGGTGGCAGTGCAGGTGCAGCTCTTGTTAGCTGGAAGCACTTAAAATAGTTGGCAAAATAGCGTCAAGTATTATATAAATAGATAGAGAACACGGTTAAGCAGAAATCTCCGCACGAACATTTAAAATTTCTAACTGATATAACGGAAAGCGATGCCAATAAATGTCGGTGGAGCACAAGATATATAAAAGCTAAGTTGACTTTATAATCGGCTTGTGCATCTAAATGGAATTGGCAGTTGGTTTATAGTTTATGGTTGAAATGCACGAAATCCGGTTACAACCTTCCAATTGTTGCACTAAACTATTGTGTGTTTGCTTTTTTTTGAAATGTCGAGCAATCAAGGATCAAATCGCTCGGAAATTCAAACATAATGATTATAGTTTCAACAGCAAGATAATTCCATTACCAAGATGGGTTAGAAATATGTACAACTAATATCTAGATATCTAAAGTTTTATAAAGAATACCAGGTTTAATGAAAGGCTATACGTTACAGGATATTTTAAAATCTGTAAGATAATACATATTGTATACATATACAATGCATATATGTATATTGAAAAATGTCAAGTTTGTTAAGGAAGTTTTTTTAAAGAAACCCGTCTTTATAAATAAAGAAAATTTAAAATTTAATAATATTTTACTTAGAAAACCAACAGAGAAGGTGTTGGCAGTTATTTTCAAATTCATAGTGAGCACTTGCGATTTGGCGCGTATTCCTGTGTGTGTAAACGTCTATTTGAGGGTGTGCATGTGAGGGTGTGCGGCTTTGGCGCCTAGTCAAATAAATCGCATGCGATTAAAATTTTATACAAATAGCTGGTGAAGCGTGCGTTTTGCTTTGTTGTGTTCCATTCGGTTTGCTCGCCCATACTTTTCACCTTTCTTTCTCTAGACAAGGGCTTTGTTGCTGCCATTTTATGGGGCATGGCGTCAGTTAAATGAGTTGTTGTTTATAGTTCTCGAGCATGTGTTAGTGACATTGTGTGTGTGTGTGTTGGTGTCGGGGTGTAGGCGAATGCGAAAAATTTGCATTTGTAGCGTTACGCTTTTGTTTACTTTGTAGGTTAGTTTGTTTGCGTGTGTATTGTATGTATTGCTCCTCACTGGCATACCTATATTTACCTTCGATGCCTTTTGACGGTGACGAAAGCGGCGCTGTCGAGGAGAAGAGATGGCCAAGACGAGGGGAAGGGCTGGCTGACTGGCTGGATAGATGGGTGGGTGGTATTAACCTCAAAGCATTCCAGCAAACAGCTCCTTGAAGCACTTGACTTGTGTTACTTCTCGTGTATAGTTTGCTCTCCGCTAACGGATATAAAGGATATTTTTCTCGGCCTTGCGTGTCTCGTTTTAATTTGTTAATGACTTTGGCTTATTCATTTATTTGCATACTCGCTCGGTGCTCACATTTTTGCTAGCTGGCTAAATTCCTTCGTTAATTTCACGTTAAAATACCGATTGTTTTTGCTGTTGCTGTTGCCTGTCTTGTTTTTGTTATTTCTGTTGCTGTTTTGATAAAAAAAAATACCAAGCAGCCTGCACAACTCAAGAAGCAGCAAAAAAGGAAAAAGAAGAAAAACTGTATCTTTTAGATCCAGGCATATCCTTTATCTCGGACACAGCGACAGCGCTGCTGCAGAGGCGCTGACAGAAGCAGCAGCGACAGCAGCAGCTGTAGCAGTAGCTGGAAAATTTCCCACAACTTGTTCCTTTGGGTTTTACTTTCAAAAAATATATATCATTTTGGGTATATATTTATTTATTTTATTTTTTTGTAAGCTAATTTTTCTGTAAAAAATCAACAGCAGCAGCAGCAGCAACAATCGTTACCATTAATTCTAGAGATTCGGTATCAGCAGAAACCGCGCAGCGTTTTCCCCATTTCCCTTTCCCGTTTTCCGTTTACCGTTAAGGCTCATACACACCCGCACACACACACACACGCACACACCTTCACCTTCGCTTCGCACAATTTGGCCAGAAACCGTTCGACGCGCGCACGCGAGTGTCCTATACACAACTGATTACAGGACTGCGAAAATGGAAAATATTCGCCAGCAGCGGGGCTTCGGTTTGATTCGCTTTCGCCTCGCTTTCCCTTTGCTTCGGGTCCCCTTCGGTAGCTCCGTCGGAAAATGTCCTGCCAGCCAGGCAGCTAGGCAGCCAGGCAGCTAGGCAGCCAGGCTTCTGTTACCGAAATTTGACTAAGCACAGCTTTGTCGCAGGCTCCGCTGCCTCGCTGCCATGGTGCCGCTTTCTCTCACGCAACGCAGTACATCCGGAGAGAACACAAGCCGGAGACGGCGAACCGGAGCCACTCCGCCGGAGAGAAATTGTATACTAGAGTGCTGCGGGAGCACACCAGCTGGAGCTGGAGCTGCAAGTGGGTGCGAACTCACATGGGTGCGGGTGGGATATATCATGGGTCCTGAGTGGAATGGCAAACGTAGTTGGTTAGGTTACAGTGGTATTTGCCAGATCTGATGGGAGATCATTTTTGCAGGACTACGTTGCGTATGAGTAATATGTGTCATCAAGATCTTTAGTTTTAAAAATAGTTTAAGGTTTTGATCTATTCTATTAATTTTAGTTAATTTTGGTTTTTTACCATTTTAAAATAAAAACCCTTAAATATTAACAAAAACAGTGGAATAACTCTAAAATGAGGATTATAATATTATAACACTAGGGACAGTTCACAGGTCGTATGATTAATATCCTGAATAATTATAGAGAATTAGGTATACTTCTTAAGTTTGTTAATTATTGGGACGTTAAATATTTCAACTATTGCTCTGAATCCCTCCCACTGTCCTTGCCACTGTCATATCCTTCATCCATCTTGCTCAACCCGCACAATTGGCTGCCAAAAATATTGCCACACTTCGCACTCTCCCATCGTCGGCGTCTCGGTCGGTCTCTTAACACTTAGCAGTCAAGCAGTCTGGCAGCCTTTACATTTTTGGTCCCAAATGGGGTCTGCTGTTACGTTGCTGTTATCCTGCAGACTCAGGACTCGAGAGCTCCTGAAAAAGGACACTAACGATGGCCACCCACAAGGTCCCGTTCCTTGCCAAAAAGTCACGCCTCTGCTTCGCATATGCTCGTGTGGTCGGACACTTGCACTGTTTTCCACCAGCGAACGGACACGGAAGGTTTTCCGTCCAAATGACAAGTGGTTTGTGTTTTGCATACGAGGATTGCACTGAAAAAATAACCTTTTAAGTTAATCAAATTTATTTATTTATCTTATTTTAGGAAATAAAAGGATAAGTGGGAATAATTTTTTAGAAAAAAAGATAATTATATGTAGGTTTAGTTTCAAAAATCTTCACTGTATGTAAGCCATTATTCGTACACCTAATTTTCTTCAGTGTCGTATTTAGACGCTTGCTTTTTCAAGTCGCAAATAGGCAGCTTAAGGAGGGGCGCTGCGGGAAGTGCTAGCAGCACTTGGCCCACGCTTGCGCGGCTTTCAAATTTAGCGTATTAACTCATTAAATGTTCAAAAGCTCATTGCCTGCGAAATGTGCACACATTTTGTGAGACTGCGATTGCGGAGGAGTGGCTCCGGTCCTGGTGTGTGAGGGTGTGAAATATGCATATGTGTCGCCTGCTGGCTTTGTTGTCGTGTTGCTGTTCCTGGCACTCGGTGGCTGTGGCGACAATTTTTAATACCGCTTAATGGCCAATCAGCGAGGATTGTAGGGAGCAGCTCCACGTAAAATGTACTCTTAATTAAATTTTGTAGCCTCTATGTTTTTAATTAAATAAAAATAATTAATGGAGCTTACTTTTGTGCACTTATACTTTATGAAAAAGTGGGGTAACTCTTAGTTGAGACCTTGGAAACCTTTCCTTTGTCGCTCTCATCGCATCCTTTTCCTCACCTCCCTTACTTTATGCAATTTAAATTAATTTCTGTAATTATTTTAGTGGCTTAAATGGGTTTATTTCAACACCCCCTAACCACTTTCACTCTCATACCCGCCACTTGACCAGTATCAACAGGGGGCATTACGCATACGCCACGTTGCATGCGTCTTGAATATTTTATGGTGGAAATCTGGGGCCCCGGCAAAAATGACAGCTGCGTGTTGAAAATAATTAAGGCGCAATTATAATGACCCTGGCCACGAACCGCTGGCATTCACCACTCACCCCACCCGCACTCAACACCCACAACTCGCCACTGCAATGTGTTGCATGCAACGCTAGACACTTTGGCGGCGCAAACAATGACGAAAGCCATTCATGGCCATCGAGCTTGTGCGATATCTTGTGGGTTTTTTTTTATATGTTTCCTGAAATACTCTTAAATTTTTATTTATTTTTAAGAGAACTATATGGAATAAGAATGTATGGAATAGATATAGTCGCAGTTCAAATGACTTTTCTTTGTTTGCAAGAAACACGATTTAATTTGTAGTATAGAAGGACACGACCTCTCGAATAAATACATTATACAAAATACAATAAATAACTAGTACAAAATCTTTTCATGATTATATTGATAATAAATTTCAGTTGAGACAATAATGACACAAAATGCGTTCGAGGGAAGGCAAAACACTTCCGTCCATTTTCGGAAGAGAAGTGTAAGTAGTTGAACGACAAAGCTTTACTCCGCATTGGCGTCGATAAGGGCAGGCACTTCGGATATGTCAAACTGGGGCGCTGAGGAGTCTTCGCTCGAGATTGCCTCAGATTCGGCCACGGTCTGAACAGTTTGCTCCTGGGTCTTTTTCACATTGCTCGCATCGCCAGCTGCCTGCAGCTCCACTGTAGGATTTTCCTGGACAGAGCTGAGCTGCTCATCGGAAGTGGAGGATACGGCAGCGGCCGCCGCTGCAGCAGCTGCCTTCGCCTTGGACTTCTTTTCCTTCTTGCGAATGTTCTTCTTGGCGTTGTTCGCCTGTCGCTGTTCTTCTGCCGCCTTATTCTTCTCCTCAAGAGCGGTTTTGGATTCGGTGGCCGTGAGCCGTTTCATTTGATTTTGGAGATTAGCCAATGTTTGTTTCAGCTCTGCACAGTTGCGGGACATCATCTCCATTTTGACATTGTCCTGAGTTGGCTTTTCATTAACGGGCTCAGGCTCTGGCGGCAATTGTGGCAGCGCGGGGATCTCAATGTTATTGTCTCTTAAGCTCTTGTGCAGCGTGGTTCTTTCTTGCTGCAAGGCTCTGAGCAATTTCTGCAGCTGCTGAATTTGCTTCTGTAGCCGATCCGTATGCTGGGAAGAGAGCTGCTTCTCGGTGGCAAGATCAATCACCATCGCGTTGGCCTTTTCGTACTTCTGTCGCCAGCCCAGAGCCTCCTTTTCAATCTTTTTCGTGTGCTTGGACATTTTTTCCAGCTCAACCTTGTAGCTTCCGAATACTTCGTTCGACTTTTGCAGGGATTGCTGGAAGTCGTCGTACTTGGCCGTGTAGATATTCAACTGTTCCTTTAACTGATGCTCCCTCTCGGTTAGATCCTTGATGGCTCGTTGCGCCTGCAACAGCTTTTCCAGACCGATTTGGTTTTCCCTGCAAAGGTGGAGAGGTTAGGATAACTTATCATTTTGGGCGAATGTCTATTCTAAAGAAGCCTTTAGACTAGACATCTACCCACCAGAAGCTGTGCTACCAACTTGGAGAGTATTTCCTTTTCCATGGCAGCCTCGACCTGGACCTTGTTGAGCTTGGCCTGGTGCAGCTGGGCCTCGAGCTGCACCTGCTCGTTCAGCTTTTCCAGATGCTGCTCCCTGGTCTGGTACTGCTCCGCCAAAAGTTTTAACCTAAAACGGAGGCCAGATGGTTAACGAAAAGCATGCGCTGGTGCGTGTGTGCAGTGTCTATATTTAGACATTTCGGTGGGGCAACTTGGGGCCGCTTACTTTTTGGTCATTTCGATGTTGTAATCGCGCAACTTGATGTTTTCCTCGTTGTTCTTGGCGAGGGACTTCTGTACATCGTTAAGGGATGACTGGAACTTGGTCTGGCTCTCCTTTCGGCGTTCCTCCTCAACCTTTATCTGAAGCATGCTCTCGTTCTTCACAGACTTGATTATCCGCTGTTGCTCGCGGCACACCTCCTGTAGCTTGTCACGCATGAGAACGCTCTTATTGAGATCCCGCTGCACTTGCTCCTTTTCCCGCTGCTGGGACTCCATGTGCCGCTGGAGGACTCGCACCTCGCCGGTTAGCCGGCTCACATTTTTCTCGCTCTCCACGTGCCGTTGTAGCAGTAGCTTCACCTTGTCCTCGGGCGTGGTGCACTCTTCGAGTGATTTTAACACCTAGGTTGGGGAAAAACGTGGAATTATTCGTTTTATTTATAACCGTTTCCATTGCAACGGGTGCCGGGTGCGGTCAACGCCGATTTGTGGATTCCTGAAATGAAACCCACCAACTCCTCGAGTTTCTGCTCCTTCTGCTTCTCCTCGCGTGCCGCCTTTGCCTTCGCCTTTCCCAACTTCTCCATTTCACTCAAAGTAGGTGCTATATTTAACTTGTATTCTTTCGAATTTTGACTATATTTGTTGTGTAGGTAGTAGGGTTGTCAAACGAGTTCAAAAACCGTCGACGGTGGATGTTACCAGATGTTTTTCATAAAATTCCGAAATCAGCTATGGTATTTTTTAGCACAGGGTGATTACAGGATGTAGGAGGGTCAAATGTAAATTCTCTAGTTCTAACAGTGTTGAAAAACGTTAACAGACTGTAGTTCAAAAAGTGCCCGATACGAGCGTTGTATCAATTAACAGTTATTCGCGCTCTCGCATTTTTTGCACGTCTTTATTAATATTTCTAGTTATATTTTATATAACTAGTTTCAAATATGTCGTTGCTAGAAGAAGAATACATCGACTATCTGAACGAGAAGGGAATTCTGCCCAGGCTTCTGGATATATTGAAGCAACTGGTGAATATCGATCCTCCCCCAGCGGATCCGTTAATGTACATAATGCATGTGCTTGGATGCCCCCTAATTCCCCAGGTACGATTGGAGTATAATTCGAATGAACATAATCATGCATGTTGACTAATAATCCACCACAATAGGCACAAATGAAGGCCTTGGAGAGGAAAGTTTCCCGTGCGCATGACGAAATGCGTTATTTGAGGCGTCTGCTGATCGATTTGGAGGGCTTCGATCACCTTTACGACTCGGAAAGCGACTTGGAGGAGTACGTTGGCGACGTACTAAACACAGGTGGCTCGCAAACCTCTTTATGCTTTGAGGCTACAATATCGTATACCCCGATTGATCAGGCACCATATATAGCTGATGTGACAGGGGTCATTACTCCCATTCCCAACCCAAAAGGGACATCGCAGGGATCGTCATCGGGATCTTTCAAAGATCACCCCATGCGGCGCAAGCGCTTCTAATATGCGCATACACTGCTTGCCTTTTTATGTATTGCGCATACACTGCTTGCGTTTTTATGTATTGCGTACAACTTTTATTCTCAACTGCATGCAAGTAGTTTTTCTTCTATTTTGTTGCCCAATGCATCTTGAGATCATCATTATGTCTTTACTATTTTTCTCAACAAGGCTGGTACGATTTCTTTTACACATGTATGTATAAATGTTAGAGCTACAAAGCAAGTATTTTTGTTAAGAATTTGTAGAGCACATTTTATACATGCAACTTCAATTCAAAAGTACTTATATCGCAGTAGCACAAACACAAAATCACAACTGAAATAAACATGTTTTATAAAATGATAAGCACAACAAATATCTGAACTTAATGGATAGAACTTTCTAAATATACATATATTATGTATTGCATTTTATACGTGTTTTATTAATCCCGAATATCCTTTCTGCCATTCACCTGTAACATAAACACTGCGTTTGCGATGTGTTTCCCCATCCCCAGATCCATTTCTAGTTGATTGGTATTATACTCATTTCAGCCTGTGGGAAATCAATAACTAATATGTGGCATGTTCGCTAGCTGGCAATATCTAGGGCCAAACAAACAGCCAACAAATCAATTAACTATAACAAGCTGGACGTGTAGTTTCATTTTGGATGCGAACCGGGAAATTCCATTTGCCTTCAGAGCGAAAATTATTGCTCCCGATTCAGGACTCGGGTCGGGTGAATGCAATTGCGGGTCAGGGACTAAGCCAATTCATCATTATTGAGCTGTGGATAAGCTGCAGCTAATTAAGCCTTGCCCTGCAAAATTTTGTGTTTGAGTGTCAAGCTGCAGGGGCTTCTAACAAAATTGAATTAAAATGCAGAATTACTCGAACAGAATTACTAATTCAAGCAGAAATGTGTTCAAAATTATAATTAGGTTCAGAGATGAATATATTTTTAAATCAAATTAAATAAATTATAGTTCAGTGCTGCATAGTAAAAATTTGTTTTAAAAAATGTAACATACTCATGTGCATGTATATTATTTATTTTTATTTGCTTTAAATTTTGCACTTAGCAGCCAGAGTTGCCAACCGTATGATTTACGCCATATATTTGTCACAGTGCGATAAATCCATCTAATCCCCCGGCTGGACCAACGACATCTGCATGTCCGGCTTGACAAATAAACTGCAGCAGAGCTAACATAAATATTTCTCCGAAAAAAGAAAACATATTTTGCCACATAAAATAAACATGTAGCTAGGGCCATAGGGGCGGAAATAGGGCGTGGCCGGGCAGCAGCTGCTTTTAATTGCTTTTGCTGGTTTTTCAAACAGTTTGGCAACTTTTTAGTTGACACTGAATAATCGCTGCGGAAATTGTCGCTTAACGGCAAATTGTGGTAACAGCGGAGTGGAATCAACTTGATAATTGATTGGAGCTCTTTAAAGTTGTTAGCTTTTCAAGGGTCCTCTTTTTTTGTTGTACTGTCTGGCCGTTTCCGCAGGCTATTCTTTTTGTATCCTGCTTAATTGGTGGACGCGCTTCGACTGCAAAGGGGCCAACGGTCATGACCTGGCGAGAAGTTTCGCTTTTTTTGGCCAAAACTACTTTGCATGTCAGTTGCATGTCCGAAATGTAAAACTTTTGGAAACGAGACTGCAGAGCTCGTCATTAAAAGACTAAAAACTAAAAAGTGCTTCGGGCAATTAAATTCATAAATGTGTAAAGATATTCCAAAATCTTGGACTTGGCATATTTTTTAAAATCAAAGAAAAGCTTTAAAATCTAGATATAATTATAATTATAATAAATAATGAAAAGCTTTGTCTTTTATCCTTTAATTAATATTTATAATTATGATGTATTTATACGAATATGATTTATACGGTTTCTGGGATTGTAAAGCAATATTGATGAAATAATTCCACCTCTTCCACCATCATGTAAGTATATTCTCAGAATACCAGCATTAATATTTATTAATACTTCTCTGGCATTTCATTGGGAGTGCAGTTGCAAGCCGATTGAATCGACTTTTGGAAGCCAGAGGACCAGTCCTTCAGCCCACCCCATTTGCGAGGAAAGTGCAGCCAAAAATGAATGGATTCCCACAGTCGGAAATGGTTTTCCAGGGGCCTGGAGCGCAGAAGGATGGCAAGGAGCAGTAGTGTGCCGCTTCAATTTCATGTCGAGTAAATTTTAATTTACTGCTCTTTTGTGACCGCATGCGAGCCAACAAAACTTTGGGCTCTCTCGCCTTTTTTTTTAGATCCTTTTTACTGGCTTGTTTGTTTGGCTTGTTGGTCAAATGATATATCCGACGCTGGGCGCTTCATTCGGCCCGAGGGCGAGTGTGGAATTTTTAAAGCCACCGAACCACCGAGCTGCCATTAGTTTTAATGACCGCAAAAGGCAACACCAAAAAATAAAACACCCAACCGACGAAAGGCAAATGCTTAAAAAACAAAGCCGAGAACACCAAATACCGAGTCTACCGAGTGCCGGGAGCCAAATAAAAATTCCGCCATTGCTGGCAGGCTAATTGAAGTCTGTCTGAGTGGGGGCGTGGCAAATCTCGAAACTATGCTTCATTAGCCAAGCTGCAAACTCTATTTGCCTAATGGGGCGAAAGCCACGCAAAAAACCGAGCTCCAAACGTGCTAGGCTTGAAGATTAAACTTAAAACATATACATACTAACTTCGACTATAATTGAAAATTCCAAACACAACAATTAAAAAGCAATTAACTATGCAAATGTTCGCGCCGTTAATGAGCCAGAAAGTGGGCGTGGTCAGGCTCCAAATATACATATTTCTTAAGCATCCTTTTTGGGGAGAAATCCCTCTGGCATCTGACCCAAATACATCAATGTCTGGAAAATGTTTTGGGCCAAATGCTAAGCCACACACTGCCACACGCTCGAGAACATTTTATCATTTGTTGTCATTTTTCATGCCACGAATGGGCGAGTGGCAAAAAAAGGGTTAAATAATTTTTATGTGTCAACAAGAATAATTCCTGTCACTAACACGACTGCGAGGCGAAGTGAGTTGACTCGAATTTCAAGACCGAGTTCAGGAAAAACAGAAAGTCTGCATGTTAATAATGGAAGCGGACGAGGAAGGACGAAACAAACTGCGACAAAACTTTGTCACGTCGTTTCCTTATGTCGGTGGAAACAAAAACCGCTGAAAACGCTCCAACGAATAGCTTGGAAATTAATACGATTTTGCAGCTTCCAGAGGTGCACCATAGCTACTCACTTCTTTTTCTTTTCACGTACTCTTATTTTCCCGCCATTATGATGTGTTTGCTTGCCACACATCCTGTCGGGTCATCAAGTCAACAGGGAAATGGTGACACAAAGTTTGTTGGACTAGGATTATCTTTATGATCAAATTTATACTTATAATTAGAATAAAAAACTCCTTGAGAGTAAATTGCTATTTTCTTGTATATTTAAAATCCAAGCTTGGCTCATAAATCCAGCAGTGCGTATACTTAATATGGATTGCTAACTATGGATTCAAATTGTTAGAAAGTGAGAGTTTGAATGAATTATTTCATAAATAAGCGTCTTCAGGTAAGAGCATAGTAGTCTATTGTTTAATTTGTAATTATCTACAACCTCTTGCAAAGACTATTAAGTATGCCTTCTGGTAATTAATTTTAAGCTCAAATCGCTGCGTTTAAGACAATTGATAGTATTTAAGCCCTGTACTTTCTAGCCCCTCAAGCCGATGGATAAGTTTTAACAAATAAATAAGCAAATTTGCCTTTCAAAGTCGAAAGTCTTGCAAAGTAAAACAATGAAAGTGGAAAAATAAGATGGGAAAAGCTAAAAATAAAGAAAACGAAGCAAATATGCTGTTAGCTATAAAATTACAGTGAATGGGCGCTTGCAACGCTTATCAAAGCATTTTCCCTGCCGAGCATGCCAATGCCAGAACAAAACTACTTAGCGATGACCTTCACAGATGCTCCTTGGCGCCATCGGAGACCACCGCCCCCCATAAAGCTCGTTTTCAGGCCAACCTTCTGCCAGGTTACCCGGCAACAGCTTGCCATGGTCCAGGGCCATTATTAATACCAATTAAATGAGCTTAAGGCTGCTTCGTGTGCCCAATCATTGAATGCTTATTACGCATACGCCGCGTGGGTCACAGAAATAAAAATTTAAGAAAAGGAAAGTTCGGTAAGCTTTATTAAAATAAAATACAATAAAAGAGGAATAAAAATGTATGATGAAATAAAATTCATTTATTCGTATTGGTAATTCAGTAATTTTCGTACAAATTATATTTCCAGTGCAGTAATAATCCCAAAATTTATTGCGTAACCGTGACAAAGGCAAAACTTTTTAATTGAAAAAAGTGAGTGGAAAAATTGGCAACTAGATAAGCCGGCGGCAGGACGCAATGCCTTCTCTAATTATTCGGCATGACGCTTCATTAGAAAAACCGCGAAGAGAACAAGAACAAGAACGAGGAATGCCTTCTTATTTCCACTTGTCCCAGCCGAAGCAGCCGCCTGATGAATGACTTAATCACCCAGAAAAGCGCCACACAAATCAACGGGCCCAACAGGGTCCCGCTGTTGTCACAGAACTTTCCCGGGGCCAACTCCGCTTTCGCTCAAAATTAATGGAGCAAATCAAACGAGCAAAAAGCAGACACCAGACCGCAATGTCCAGTTGTTTTCGAGGTCGGGTTGGAGTCAGGGAGTATAGTCCTGGCTGGACTGGCTGTAATAATGACAAGATTTGTGTGGGCCGCATACAAAATTAGCGGAAAGTCGCCGCCATCGCATGGTGGCGTTTCCAAAATTTAAGTTCCAGGGCCGGAGCTCATTTATTTTGCTCTGGACGAACATTCATGGCCCATTTGTATGCTGGGTACTGGCGGAGTACAAGGGTATATTGTATTTGTGAGAAAATAGGCTTAAAAGTCCATATAATATACATATTTTTAAAATATGTACTATATTTCTATTATATTCTATGTATTACAAATTTCGTCACAAAAGATAACCAAGAACCATAAAAGTAGGCAATAATTTTTGCAGGTTGCATAATTTTCTAAAATATTTTCTACTAATCTTTAATTAAATTTTAATAAATTATTTAGGGTGTTAAAAGCTTCTAATTACCTTTGCCTTGATGTCTAGTTAAAAAAATTAGGTCCAAAGGCTAAATTGAAAAAATATGAACTTCCTGTGCAGCCAAAAAAACAAACAACTGCGCGGCTAAGACATCAACATTTTAAAACTTCATTTTTGTGGTAAGCTCGTGCCGCATTTTAAATTTATAGCTTCCGGTTTGGTGCAGCTGGAGGTGGCTTTAATTAAGTTACAGCAAACTTAAGGCCCACCCACTCCCGGCAAACTGGAGATTGGGTTCATCTGCAGGCGCAGACAATGCACATGGAAAATTCGTTGAATTGGCATAAAATGTAATAATAATTTCGCAGCATCTTTGGGGGCATGGATGGTGGGGTGAGAGATCGGGTCAGAAGTTGTCTGTGTAAAGGAAACAGCTGTTTCCGCCAACAAGACCGGATGGAGTCGGGAGAGCCGTGGGTATCCGTAGAGGGGGCTGGGATGGCAGCAAAGGCTTTGTGGCAGCACTGCGCGAGGCATTTGCCACAATTTGGTATTCATTTGAATTTTCAGCTGGCTCTGTTGTTCGGTCGGTTCGCTGGTTGCTTGCCACTGCCGCCATCGCTCGACCATAAAATGCAGGAGATTATGAAAAGTGCGCTTTTGGCCACTTCCTTGTGCAGCCACAAAAATATTTGGCTTTATATTTTCCGCTTTCCGCTGCCGCCATTGCCGCTTGCCGTCGCGCCATTTTCTTCTGTTGTTCCGAATGTGTGTGTATGTTTGTGTGTTTGTGGCCACTGCAACAATAATAATCATAATGCAAGAACGTGCTGCATTCCGGGGCACTCATTCGTAAAATTTCAATGTGCCACAGCATTCATTTCGGTGTGCAATCATTTCTGAAATTTAATCAAGTAGCTTTGTTTCATTTAAATTTTAGATTCTGGTGTTTTCGTTCAGCATACAGGTGTGCATTTAATTTAACGCGAATTTTCATTGAAATGGAAAACAATTTGAAAGGTAAATGTGGTTTTGTCGTGAAAATATTTTGTGACTTAATTTTCGTGTTTACCTAATAGTTCTATTATTTTGCAGACTATTCCTAGATTGAAAAGCCACTCATTTAATCCATTTGATTTGGTTAGCTCTTGAATAAAAATTTTAAATTCTTGAATTTAAAATTTGAGATGTTTGGGAGTTTTATTAAACAACCTGTTGCATTTTATATTCGAGGTATTTACAATTTCCTTGGCACAATGTCTTGCCTGTAATCCTCTTTCCGGGTATTTTGCTTTCTGTCATCCTTTTTAACCGAGTCCTGCTTACAGGCTGTGGAATTGTGGCCGAGAGAGACTCGGTTTTATCTTTCATACTATTACCAGTGCTTAGATAAAGCCAAAGGATTTTAGCTTTGAGAGATTTTCTTGGACATTTATACTTCAGTCCCTGCAGAGCCCAGTGAGAGTTTCAGTTATTTTTAATATTTATTTATGAGATGTAGCAGAAAGTTTAATATTAAAACATGAATTGAAACTAGAAGGATAGTTTTCAGCTTACTAAGGCTTTCCAAGGAGCCCTACTGGATTTTTTTTGTTTTGTCCTTGAAAGGGATTCAAGTCACGCGGCAGACTTTCTGTATCCGAAAATTACGTAGCTCCCGATGGGAATTCCCAAACCTAACGAGCGTGACAAATGCAAATGGAAGTTGCGACTCCGAATTTCATCTGACCCAGTGGACATGACATAACAAAAAGTCAAATGCGGAGGCTAAAGAGGAGAATCTAATCAAGTGTTTTGATTGGATTACTATTTGTTATGAATGTTGGGGGAAACATTAGATTTGATGGCACTATCGAGCGTAACTATTCGGGCATCACAACAATCCCAATTATATACAT